>CM057337.1:788423783-789623783 GCA_030015575.1 Agapanthus africanus
AATGTCGGCCGCGGGTCACTTGCCGTCCCTAAGTCAATTTTTCTGAGGTCATCTGCAGTAGTATGTATCCCGTCTTCCAGCTCTTTCGGCGCCGGTGGAAATTCTGAAATCAACTCATCTTCCTCGTTTTCGAAGCACCAAGAGAGGTCATTCATATTCTCGGGTACATCTTCTGACAGCATTATCGCGTGACAGGTACGAGATCGCTTCCAAAACCGATGTTGATCTGGTTCTACTCTTGCCACATACGCTTCTTTTGGCACATGTTTTTGCGGTGGGGCTACTCTCCAACTGTTGGATAGAGCGAACCTGCCGAGTTGATATTGGTCTTCGACCCAGTTTTTGAATATGAAGCAGTCTTCGAGAGGATGTCCTATCGCTCGGTGATAGGAGCAATAATCCGGGTGAGAGACCTCCTCTGCATGTTCTCCTTACAAGGTCGAGAGGACCTTGCCAGTGTGCATGAATTTTTTACGAGTCTGCACCCTTTCGAGTTTTCACAGACTCGCCGGTAGCCCTGCTGTTTTTACTCACGGAGCCCTTTTGGGTTTTCATCCATGCCCATTTTTCTTGCGGACGTACCTTTTTTTTTTTATGCGTTGGAGAAAAATACCACCTTACCTCCGCTTTTCATTCATCTTCATCAGATGATGAAGGATCTTGACTCAGCTGATCCAATCGAGTCATTTTATCCATGAGCTCTTGGAAGGCGGTCGACTTGAAGAGGGCCATATACGAGGACGCCTCTGAATTTGGGTCAAGGGTGGCTATGAGCATTCCCATGGCTGCAACTTCATCAATACGTTGCTTGTATTTGACCAGAGATTTCGCTATCGGGTAACACATTGAACCCAAGTCTCATTCGGTCTAACCCTTTCGTTGACCAGTGCCATCACGGTAGTGCTTTTATTCACACCAGCGAATCTCTGATAGGAGGGCATCTCCATTTCATCGAAGGTATTCATGGAGTCATTCGGGAGTTCCGCGTACCATTCGAAGGCAATGCCCGCCAGACAGCCGATGAACTGTTAGAGGAGAGGTATATTAGTATTGCCGCACATGGGTTCAAATCACGCAATGCGCTGGCGAGGATTCCCAGTTCCTTTGTACATGTGGCACGTTGGAAGTGTGTACTCTAGCGGGTACTATATTTGATTGTGCCACGTCGGATACGGTCGACCAATCTTGATTGATCTATTTGCGGCTTCACTGGCGTAGTGAGCTTCGATTTGCTGAGCGATATATTCATTCAGCTTTGCTTTTAGGAATCATTTCCTCCTCAGCCATTGATGAGCTTTGCATAGGATTTGAAATGTCATCCTTATCTTTAAGACCGACTACCGGCAGTTCATTCGCCATTGGTTCTGATTGAACCATCATTCCAGCCATATTCTGAATCAAAAGGGCCATCCGGTTCATTTTAGTGGACATTTCTGCCGCTTCTGCATCTCCCTTTTTCAGAGCGCGATTTAGGAAATCAATATCCGACCCCTTCTCTATTTTTTCTCCAGGTGCGTCTTCTGGATTTGTCTTAGATGATGGATTAGCGAGTGGTGCCGCTTGAGCAAGCATCTCCTGCAGCATTTCACGTTACAGTTGAACTTTTGTTAAGGACCGAGTTTGAGGTCGGTGACTAGTAGAAGCCCGAACTTCATCTTTGGAATTCACCACATAGACTGTATAAACTACTATGCCCCCAGGCTTGGGGTGTTTGGAGTTTTTTGCCTTTGGAGTTCGCTTCGGGCACTTGAGCTTTATTGGGCCTCCTTTTTTTTGTGAAAAGTTGCTTTGGTTTTGGGAGGAACCGTTGTATCAGGATCCGACCTGGGATGAGTCCCCTTGTATTTGAAAGAGGATTTGTCAGAATTTAGCTGACGTCTAGGGGAAGAGCCGCGATTGACGACAGAGACCTTCACTTGCTTCCGTACTTTATATATAAATAAGGAAAGTTGCTTTAGGGAGCGAACTGGTTTCTGCTATCATGGGATCTCCATAGGCTGCGGAGACTTCTTCAATATTACGGTATGAGAACTTTGTCTAACCCTTCACAACAATTTGAAGCTGTTCCCAGTTGGAACAATAACATTCACCACTGGGGTTAAAACAGGTCCTTACGGAGAACTGCCCCCAGCTCATTTTGTATGATGCTGATATCGACGTCGACCGTTTCTTACGGCCGGGATTTGACTAGCTTCAGGATTTTGCCGAGCCTGCCCCCTGTTTCCTTTGAGAGCCTAAATATTCTGCCTCCTGCGTCGACCTTGGTCCTTGGCATGTGCCAGTTGTTTGAGGACTGATTCCATTGGCAAAGCTGTTGCTTGGGGAGCCCGCCCGTGGAAGACAGACTTCCTCTGGGCTTCCTCTATCGGCGTTGAGGCACCGAGAGTGGGAGGTGGGAGCATCAACCCATAGAGAAGCCCGTTGATTTCTTGAAAAGCCATATTGCAGAGATTTAAGCCTGCAAGTGGCCCGTACTTGACTCCACCAGATATGACAGAGCTTGAGTTGCTACGGTGGGAACAAACACCATTATTCATAGAGACGAAATGCCGGCTTCAGTATCCACTCCCCTAAAGGCAACCAAAACCACATATACCGTGAATATTTGATCGCGGAAAAACACGACACATGAAGTGTGGAGGGGAAAGATGAAAAGGTCCCACCGGGCGTGCCAGAATCTGTTCTCCGCCGAAAACAAGGACCGGGACGTTGGGACGTCTGGCCTGAATTTCGAGGGCAGATGCTATTAGGTGCTATCCGTCCACCTCTCCAAAGATGCCAAGTTGATTTATGGCACCGTGTATCGAAGGTTTAGACGGATGCGGCCGATGTAGCAGACTTCGTCAGATTCCCCCTCATTTGAGGGGGTTTTGATTGTGGGGGCGCTCTTCCCTGCAGGCGCAAGCCCCCTGCAGTTAATTACGCTACCGCATCGCGGTAACAACTTTCTCTTTCTCCAGATGGTCACTTCATGTCATGTGTGTTTGTTTTGTTTTTGGTTGCCCGTGGATTGTATACGGAGACTAATTTATGTTGTTGCCCGTTGGGCGTGGATTAGTCCAAATCTGTATTTTCTTAGATTTGGGTTTGGGCTTGTGTTCAAGGATACGTTAGTCTCATTTGAGACTAAGATCAACTTAAACGTATGTTAAGGATACGTTAGTCTAATTTCAGACTAAGATCAACTTAACGATTTATTAAGGATACATTCTAATTTTAGACTAAGATCAACTTAACAGGATCATTTAGATCCAACAAAAGAGCATTTGGGCTCTATTGTTTAGTTTAGGGACATTGCGGTCCATTATTAGTTTAAGGACATTACGGTCCGATATTAGTTTAAGGACATCTCGGTCCATGGGCTTAAGGACCCCACAGTTCAAGGTTAAAGACATCATAGTCCATGGGTTTAAGGACCCCACAGTCCATGGAATGTTTGGTTGTCGAGACCCGTCACCTCTCTGAAGACGTTGAAGGATTACAACGACAAATATCAGAGGAGTAAAGAGATGTACCCTTGAACCAATTTTGGTTGAAAGATCTATAGTCCAATTTGAGACTAAGATAAAAAGATTTATGAGCATATGGGCTCAATTAATCTGAATGAGGGTTTTGAAGCCATTTTAGGCTCGACCCATTCATTCAAAATGTTAGACATTTGACAATGCTGAGCATTGATTTGAGTTCTGACAATATTTTTGTCTTTTATTGAATGCTGAGCATTCATCATACCTCTGGGTTTTATTTATAGAATAATTTATGTTCTTTTAACGCACACGTGAGGAGCACGTAGCACGCTTGGCGCTTTGCGCCAGTCAAAGAGCGCAGAGCGCTTCTGCTGGGTAGCGCACACATGAGGAGCACGTGGCGCGCTTGGCGCTAAGCGCCAGATAAAGGGCGCATTGCGCCAGTTTATGAGCGCAAAACGTTATTTTATGAGCGCAAAGAGGTATCTGTTAAGTGGCGCACACGTGAGGAGCACGTGGTGCGCTTGGCTCTGAACGCCAGTCCAAGAGCGCAAAGCGCTATCTGTTAAGTGGCGCACACGTGAGGAGCACGTGGTGCGCTTGGCACTCAGTGCCAGTCCAAGAGCGCAAAGCACTAGTCCAAAAGCGCAAAATGCTATTTGATCAGCTTTATGATCTGAGAAAATAAATTCTCACTTATAAGAGACTTTGTCTCAAGATTCTAAGAACAAATTTCTTATCTTTATAGGAGATGTTTCCATCTCTTATTTTGGTGAAAGGCTTTGCCTTTATAGATCTGTGATCTTAAGAGAATTGAATTATTCTCCCCCTTCTTTTTATAATGAGATGTTCATGATCTCTTTTTATAAAAGACCTTAGTCTAATAGATCTATGATCTGTGAGAAGAATTATGTTCTTCTTCTTATTTTTTTATGATGAGATCCTTTGATCTCTTTGTGAAAGACCTAGGTCTTATAGATCAATGCTAGTAAATTCTTCTTTTATACGAAACGATTTCGTGTTTCTGTTCTTTTTACCTTGAAGAAAATCTTCTTCTTTCGAGAGCTTGCTCTTCTTTCTCAGATTTCTCAAAGTTTATAGGGGGTTCCTCTATATGAGACTTGAAGTCTTGGGGCCTTTATATAGGGCAAGCTGATTTGTTCAATCGGTTAAGGAGATCTTTTTTCCAATTGATTTGGGAATTTCCCCATCGTTGGATTTTTGATCCAAGGGCTTCTAATTTACAGAAGGCAACCTTCTTGTTTTTAACAAGATTGGGAAATCTTTCCCCACACAGAATTTATTCTGTATTTTTGTGATTTTTAATCACCATTGGATCATTGATCCAACGGTGCTCTGATTTACAGAACACAATCTTTTTGTTTGGAAAGATTTTGAGGAATCTTTCCTTAACAGAATTTTATTCTGGTTAATTGATGATTTATTATCTTTATTGGATCTTTGATCTGACGGTGGGGAGCTTTTAGTTCCAGCGCTAGCGCACTCGTGCTTTGCACGTGGTGCGCTGCTTAGAGTGCAGCGCACTTAGCGCTAGCGCACACGTGCTTTGCACGTGGTGCGCTGCTTAGAGTGCAGCGCTCATGTGCTTTGCACATGAGCGCTGCCTCAGAGTCTTTGACTCTCTTAGCGTTGGTGCTGCTATGAAGCGCTGCTTCATTTCAAAATTTGAAATTTTGAACAGAGCTTTGCTCTGATTGGGTGAAACAAATGTCTCACGTGAAAGACATGTGAAAACCTAAAGAAACAACGTTTCACATGATATCTACGTGAGTATCCAAATAAACAGCGTCTCACGTGATATCCACGTGAGCGCTAAAAAAAGCCATGAAACAACATTTCACGTGATATCCATGTGAGCGCTCAAAAGAAACCATCCGAGACTTAAAATCTCACGTGAAAGGCATGTGAGTGCTCAGATTTAAAGTCTCACGTGAAAAGCATGTGAACGCCCATAGAGACAGCGTCTCGCATGATATCCACGAGAGCACCGGGAAGGAAAAAAAATATAAATGCACATCACGTGATGTCCACATGAGAGCTTGAAGCCAAATATATGCACGTCACGTGATATCCACGCGGGTACTTGAAGCTAAAACAGAGAGTGCGCGTCACGTGAAAAGCACGTGAGGGCCTAAAGCTAAACAGAGAGTGCGCTCACGTGATATATGTATGAGCGTTGTATGAATGAGTGCTTAGCACCACTCACATGAAAGGCATGTGAACACCAAGAGGAAGATCTTCACGTGAAAAGCAAATAAGTGTCAAAAAAACCAAAGTCCTCACGCGATATTACGTGAATACTGAAGCGGGAAGGATATTATATCCTATGATGAGACTTAAGCTTCTGGGCCTAGTGTTTAGCATTGTTGGGTTATGTAAAGCCCAAAACAAAATGTATGGCCTAGTGCTTATCACTGTTGGGTAACACAAAACCCAATATTTAGTCTAAAAATAAACTTAGTCCCTGAAGTTTTAAACTTCTTTGATTGTAAAAAATCAATCGAGCTCATATATTTTAAGTCGGTCTTAATATAAAACAAGATTAACGGTCCTTAACTATATTTTAAGTCAATCTTAATTTAGAACAAGATTAAGGATCCTTAAATCCTTGAACTGATGGCAGAAAGTACCTAAGTTCATCCCAAATCTGAGATTTACGGATTTACACTAATCCGCGCCTACAGGAGGCGACCAAATTAGTCTCCGTATACAATCCAAAGGCAACTCCAAAATAAACAATATATATAACACGACACGAAATGATGCATATGGAGAAGGAGAAAGTTGTTATCGCTTTGCGATAACGTAATTATCGGCAAGACTTGTAATATAATCTATACAATACATTACGTAGGGATAACGGGGTAGATTGGTACGGAATGTATAGTGTGGCACGAGATGGTCACTTAAAAGACACCTACATGAACTCTCGTGCCGTTGTCCCGTGGGTTTTGACGGAGCCTTGTACTACATGTTACCATAGTCCACGGGGTAAGATGGACTCCTCTCGTATACACCAATACCTTCTGTACCAAGCCACAAACAACTGTTAGTGTATATGCCCTAGGGGCCATTATTGTATCATACTAGTTTGTATATTACTTAATGGAAGCTTGGGATATTCACATGTATATAACAGTCTTGCTAAACATGGTAGTATGCTACTTGGTTTTTCTATCTTAATATGTGAGCATACATATTGATAGAGCTCTTAGGATCTTGCTTGACTACCAGCGTTGTGATGGCAGTCACACTAGTGGGGGCTGGGTAGTCTACAAGCACATCCTTATTCAGGTCCCTAGTCGCAGGATTATCGAGACAGGGCATCGATACTCCGGAGTAGACTAGTGTGTACGCTTCTCATCCTAGTTGGGGAGATGGTCTGTCCCACAGCCGTCAGTACGTCGTACTGGAGATAGTATGCAGGTGCTCGTTAGGTTACGGGTACACCGGACAGGACTCACAGGGAACTGTTGGTTGGTTTTATACCAGTCGTCAGTTAACAGTTCCCAGGTGACATGAGTACAGCATAGTCCGCAGACTTGACACTGCTACTTCGCCTCGAGCGTGTCTCACTGTTCTTAGATTGCTACCCTACCACGGCTCAAAGGAGTCGTGCAAACAGGTAGCAGTTGGGTGCAGTCCCGAGCACTTGGAGGTAGTGGCGGTTAGACAGGATTCGTCTCTCCCGGTATTGGGAGTTGATATCGCGCTGTGTCAGAGAGCCATTATGCAAAGTCCCTGGCCAGGGCAAGCGAGATTTGCTGGTAAGTTCCAGTAGTTTCTCAGGGTGTAATGGGCTACGCTCCGAGGCTGAGTTGGAGCCGATTCAGCCCAAGTTTTTCCAGTGGCTCTACTGTGATGTTTTTGTCTTTTCTGGATTGTTTATTTTTCTGCTCAAGTCTCAGGTGCACAGAGAAGTATTGGAGTAGAATCTAATGTGTTTGCACGATCGAAATCTTGCGATGTTTGCTAATATGATTATATCTGTGATTGTATAATGTGTTCGTAAACCTCCCCTAACTGCTAGTATGTCGGTTGGCAGGGGGTTGCACATTTCTGTAATGGTTTTTACTGTTTATGGTTGTGAACTGTATTGGACTGTTGTGATGATTAGCCGGGGTTTGAGATGGGTTGTAATATTCATTTCATTCAATGTAATTGTAATATGTTGTAATATTATTTTGCGGGGCGCATCCAGGTTGCGGTTGTAGCCACCGTTGTATTATTTTATTTTACTATTTTTGCTCCTATGATAGACCCAAGGTGGGGTGCACAAACTACCGGGTACTTTGAAGTGTTTAGTGGCCTACTCACTTTGTTGAAGGAGACCGCTTCACTTCGGGTATTTGGCGGGTAGTTTGCCGTACCCGTAGGGGTCTAGGGTGGGGTAATGGCTATTCATCACAACTGTGTAATCCGTCTTTTGTTGCAGGCTCTAAACAAACGTGGATTGCTTGCAAATCCAATAAAGTTTATATGAGATCTGGAATGCCTATTATTGCATCTGACGAATGTACAATATTTATATATGATAGCTATTTAGACGTCACTTATGTTTTACACCCGTGCTAGCCCAGCCCCCGCTCTGCCGTTAGTTAAGTAACCTAACGGGTGATGACGGGACCCAGTGGCGAATGCGGATGGCATAAGAAGACGTTGTATTTTCGTTGTTTTCTGCAATAATAGGTTAATGATGGGACACATTATTTATAATGCAAAGAAAATAAACCAAAAGTTGAATCGTTGGAACAATTTAAAAGAAACCACTCGGTTATTTTAAAACAAATGATATTTTTAATTGCGGAGCTTTAACCACTCCTTTTAAAAGCTATCAGGTTCCTTCGGTCATATCAAGTTCACTACGTTCACGGTTTCGCCAAAACCATTCGTAGCCCTCCGTCATTTCATTTGGATATTCAGTAGTATTCAAGCTATGCATTTTGGCCAAAGTTAAGGCATAGTGTTTGGTAGCTGCTGGGTTTTCATTTGTTGCATAAGATAGATGAGTTAGTTTGGGACAGTCGTATTATCATTTGACCAAAGTCAGGGGTATGTACGGATGGGTTCAAATTGACAAGATAATGACGGGTAGAACTTGACATGTGACTTATGACATTTTGACCAAAGCCAAGGTCATAAGAGCATGGGGCAAAAATATATATCGGGAATTTCTAATGAAACTGAAATTTGCAAAGAGATGCATACCATTTGGATTTTGATGAATGTTGGTAGGATTCCTTCAACATCATCATACAATGATATTTGGATCCCGATCCTACGGTGAGTATATGCTACTCATCAGGATATTCGTCACTTAACGATCAATGCTATAAACCAAGTAGGTGTCAAGAAAGGTGTCAGCGGGGTTACGCCCCCAGAGAAAAGAGGTTATTTAATTAAGGAACTTCGCGAAAGCGTTGGAAAACCTCCCTTGAAGTACCGACACCAGCCTGGCTGAATGGTTAAGCAAGTATTGTACAGTGAGAATAGTCCTGGCTAATTCTTCTTTTATGGTTTGAGGAAGGATTCGAGAAACAGTGGGAGCCATCCAGTTTAGATAAATTAAAAGCCACTCTAAACTTGCAAGAGTATCATGCTAAAGAGTTTTCTTCTCTCTCTCCTAATTGCAGCGACCCTGAAAATGACTGGACTTAAGTTACTTTTAGAGAAAAATATACTGACAGGGCTATAAAGATTGGCTGCGGAATGTCAAAATGGTTTGACCTATGACAAATTGGGGTACGTCCTCACCGCTAAGGCACCTGCAGTCCCAGGTCCCAAATCCAGTAATGCGGATAAGGAAATCCGCAAAACCTGGAAGTATGATTGCGCGAAGGCCAACTGCATCGTGCTTGCCTCGATGAACAATGAACATCAGAGGAGGCACGAGGATATGGAACTAGATGCCATATTTCTCCATACAAAGGAACTTTATGGAGAGCAATCTCGTATAGCAAGATACGAGACCTCTAAGAACTTGTTTCGAGCGAGGTTGGCCGTCGGATCATCGGTAGGAGAACATGTCCTAAAGATGATCGGCTATATAGAAGAGCTCGCAGACCTTGGGACGACTTTGGATAATGAGCTCTATACAGACCTTATTCTCCAGTCCCTTCCTTCTACCTACGCCCAGTTTATTCTGAACTTCAAACATTCAAAGAAAGAAGTTGAACTTCCGGAACTCCTTAACATTTTGAGGAGTGCAGAGGGTACCTTGCAGAAGGCAAGGGAAACACCCGCTATGTTTGTTAGCGGTGCTTCTTCTTCCGGGTCCAAGGCTAGGGCCAAAGGAAGGAAAAAGAAGGCCGCCACCAAACCTAGAGGAGGTGTAAGTAAGGTGGGAGGGAAGGGAAAGAAAAATTTTGCGGTACCAGTAGTGGCCCAGGATGAGTGTTTCCATTGTCATAGGAAAGGGCACTGGAAGAAAGATTGTAAGGCGTGGAACGCCAAGAACCAGGAACCGAAGCAAGCCATAGCTTCGACTTCAGGTGTGTTTGTAATTGAGAATTGTCTGTCAATCAACTCTACTTCCTGGGTATTGGATACCGGATCAGGATCTTATATTTGCAATTCATTGCAGGCACTGAGAAACCGTAGAGTGCTGAAGGATGGTGATATGACCCTGATGGTTTCTAACGGAGCTAGCGTGGGAGCTGTGTCCGTAGGGGATTATCATCTGGGATTGACGAGTGGACATATTTTGGTTTTACATAACTGTTTTTGTGTACCCAGCTTAACGTGTAATATCATATCTGTTTCCTTGTTATCAAATAAAGGTTATGATTTCACGTTTGTAAGTGATGTTGTTAACATCCACCTTAATCATAGTTTGATTGGGTCCGGTACACTGGATAACGGTATATATGTTTTAAACCAACTCCAAATTTTCAATGTCCAGAACACACTAAAAAGAAAGTCTCCAGATTTAAATAAAACTTTCTTATGGCATTGTAGACCGGGTCACATCAATGAGAGAAGGTTGACTAAGTTATATAGAGAAGGATATTTGGACTCGTTCGAATATCAAACTTATGCACTTGTCAATCTTGTCTCAAAGGAAAGATGACAAAGACTCCATTTACTAGACATGGAGTAAGAGCGAGCGAGCTCTTAGGACTCATACACAACGATGTATATGGTCCAATGTGTACACATGCAAGAGATGGTTTTTCCTATTTCATTACTTTCACGGATGATTACTCAAGGTACGGATTCATTTATCTGATGAAACATAAATCCGAGGCTTTTGAGAAATTCCAAGAGTATAAGAATGAAATAGAAAACCAAACTGGCAAAAGTATCAAGACACTAAGATCTGATCGAGGTGGTGAATACTTGAGTGCCGAGTTCCTAGGTTACCTAAAAGAGAAAGGAATTCTCTCTCAGCTTACTCCTCCATACACTCCACAGCATAATGTTGTATCGGAGAGACGGAATCGAACCCTATTGGATATGGTACGTTCCATGATGAGTAATGCTGAGTTACCGTGATCTCTGGGGTTATGCGCTAGTTTCGGCGGCATAACTTCTGAACATAGCTCCTATCAAGACTGTGCTTACCACCCCATATCAGATGTGAAGTGGGAAGAAACCCCATCTTCAGCATATGAAGATATGGGGATGTCCAGCTTTTGTTAAAAAGCAGCATGCGGACAAGCTCGAGGTATGATCAGTAAAGTGTATGTTTGTGGGATATCCAAAGAACTCCAAGGGATATTATTTCTATTACGCAGAGGAACAAAAGATTTTTGTTTCTTGTTCCCCTCTGAATGACGGCGCGACATGGACGTCTTGCCTGAAATTCGGGGCAGATGCTAATTGGTGCTATCCGTCCACCTCTCCGAAGATGCCAAGTTGATTTATGGCACCATGTATCGAAGGTTTAAACGGATGCGGCCGATGTAGCAGACTTCGTCAGATTCCCCTCGTTTGAGGGGTTTTTGATTGTGGGGACGCTCTTCCCTGCAGGCGCAAGCCCCTGCAGTTAATTACGCTACCGCATCGCGGTATCAACTTTCTCCTTCTCCAGATGGTCACTTCGTGTCGTGTGTGTTTATTTTATGTTTTGTTGCCCGTGGATTGTTTACGGAGACCGAGTTATGTCGTCGCACGTAGGGCGTGGACTAGTCCAAATCCGTGTTATCTTAGATTTGGGTTTGGGGGTTTGGTTTGAGGATACGTTAGCCATACTTGAGGCTAAGATCAACTCAAACGTTTGTTAAGGATACGTTAGTCTAACTTGAGACTAAGATCAACTTAACGGGATCGTTTAGATCCGACAAAAGAACGTTTGGGTTCTATTGTTCCAGTTTAGGGACATGGTGGTCCATTTAATATATGGCCGTCGGGACCCGTCACCTCTCTGACGACGTTGAAGGATTCCAACGACAGATGTCAGAGGAGTTCAAAGATGTACCCTTGAACCAAAGTTGATTAGGGGAGATTCATAGTCCAGTCTGTTTGAAGGTTTAAGGATACGTTAGTCCAGTTTGGGACTAAGATCGACTTAACGGGATCGTTTAGATCCGACAAAAGAGCATGCGGGGCTCTATTGTTCCAGTTTAGGGACGTGGTGGTCCATTACTAGTTTAAGGACATTGCGGTCCATGGGTAGTTTAAGGAAATTGCGGTCCATGGGTAGTTTAAGGACATTGCGGTCCATTATTAGTTTTAAGACATCTCGGTCAAGGTTAAGGACGTCGTAGTCCATGGGTTTAAGGACCCCACAGTCCATTGTTAGTTTTAAGACATCTCGGTCAAGGTTAAGGACGTCGTAGTCCATGGGTTTAAGGACCCCACAGTCCATTGTTAGTTTTAAGACATTTCAGTCAAGGTTAAGGACGTCGTAGTCCATGGGTTTAAGGACCCCACAGTCCATTGTTAGTTTTAAGACATTTCAGTCAAGGTTAAGGACGTCGTAGTTCATGGGTTTAAGGACCCCACAGTCCATATCAATGTGTGGTCATCGGGACCCGTCACCTCTTTGAAGACATTGAGGGATTACAATGCCAAGTATCAAAGGAGTGAAGAGATGTACCCTGGAAATCGGAGTGGATTAAATAGTCTTTGGCCCAATTTGGGATCAAGACCAATTAATTATGTTATGAGCCCATTAGCCCAGTTAAGTCTGAATTGAGGACTTATGGCCAGCTTGGGCTAAGTCCAATCATGTCTGGAATATTGGCTTCCTGTTGGTCCATTGAAGGAGAGACTTTGTCTCTGGCCATTTAGCCAATTGGGCCAATGCCTAGTGTTAAACACTACAGACCAATCAGTGTTGAACACTGGGAATGAGACTGACAAGTTAGTGTTTAACACCAAAAGATAGTTGGTGTTAAACACCAGCAACAGGGCTTTCAAATTAGTGTTAAACACTAAAACAGATCAGTGTTAAACACTGGCAATAGAGATCTCAAATTAGTGTTAAACATTAAGGTAATCAGTGTTGAACACTGCAAATAAAGTTCTTTGATTAGTGTTGAACACTAAGGCCCAACAGTGTTTTAACACTGGATTCGGGAGTTCCAATTTAGCGTTAGACGCTGAGGCAAGAGGGGTCACGTGGTAGCACGTGAGGGTGCCCTCCTCTCGTTTGTTCTGCTGAAAAGATCACATCTTTTGGAGCATCACGTGTCATCACGTGACGGGTGTTTAAATGAGGTATGTTAAAGCTTCTGCCAAGGGTCACGTGGGTCACGTGAGGCACTGCCTCAAAGGGCTTTCTGTAGATCTTTTGGGGGGGGTCACGTGGTGACACGTGACCCTTCTTTTCTGTAGTTGTTTAGAAGACCTGTTAATCCCTTTCAGGAATTAAATTCCTCGTAGGGTTGAACCCTGAAAATAATTTCAGAGGAATTAAATTCCTAGTTCGTTTTGAAGAGTTGAACTCTGAATTTTCTGTAGGAATTAAATTCCTCATATATATGAAGAACTGAATAGGGTTAAACCTTAATAAAGCTCTAAGGAGTTAAACTCCCGCTCTTTGTTAAAGAATTATCCTGGGGAATGAGATTAAAGGAATTAAATTCCTGTTGTTTTAACAGAACTAAGTTCTTAACTAGGGTTAAACCCTGATTCCTTTCATTCTGAAGGAATTAAATTCCCATAACACAGGGTCAAACCCTAATTTTATTTTAAAGGAATTAAATTCCTATAGTTCTATGAGAATTAAATTCTCGTGCTTCCATTCCCTCTCTATGCTTTGGATCTGCATGGCAGGATCTCAACCCATTGAGAATTAAATTCTCAACTTCAAGGGGAGATGTGCACTTTACAGATCCTCTATCAAAGAGAGAAGAAATATATCCTTCTGTTTTATATCAGAGTTAAACTCTGTTGAGAATCAAATTCTCTTTTCTTTCAAAAAGCCTTCCCTTTCTTACCTAGGGTTTTCTTTTGCAGAAGATCCCAATTCCTCAAAGTATCCAGGCTCTCTCCCTTTTCTTCCCTCTGCATATATATCTTTTCCTGTGTGTCCCTTGGCTCCTATTTATAGAAGAAGCAGCCGAGTCAATTAGTTTTTGATGAATCTTTCATTGAGAGATTTGATTTGCATCCATCATTTGTTTTGGACCTTTGGATTATTAGGTGAATTTTATTCACCATTGGATTTTAAATCCAGAGATTCTCCTTTGTTATTTCTGTTAGATTTGAAGGGGAAATCTTTCCAAATTCGAGATTTTCCCATAGATAGATGATATTTAATCACCTCTGAATCTTTAATTTAATCGGTTGCTTTTGGAAAGATTTGAGAGGTCTTTCTCAGAATTTAATTCTGTTAACAAATGGGTTTTGAAGTCGGTCACGTGTGGCCACGTGACCCTTGGTCACGTGTGGGCACGTGACCCCCTTGGAACGAGCCTTCTTCCTTCTTTTTACGCTTTGTCTTCTGGTTGCTGCTTAACTATCACGTGCCACCACGTGACAACTGATCACGTGTGAGCACGTGACCCTGGCATGGAGCCTTCTTGTTGATTTAACCGGAGAATGAGTCTGATGTTTTGAGTGTCACGTGCCAACACGTGACCCTGGTCACGTGCCAACACGTGACCCTGGTCACGTGGGAGCACGTGACCTCTTCTGAAGCCTTTTTCTTTGATGTAATCGGGAAGCTGAATTTGCCTTGCTGATGCTTTTAGGTGTCACGTGCCAACACGTGACTGCTGGTCACGTGTAAGCACGTGACCCTTTTCTGAAGCTTTTTCCATAAGCTTTTCTGATTTTAAATCAGGAAACATTTCTCATAATGCCCATTTTCTAGAATAGCAGTTTTTAGAAAAGGAAATAAGTGGGAGCGAAATAGAACCAGAAGAAATTCCAGAACCACAAACTAATACTGAAAGTTTGGTAGAACAAGTAGTTCAAGAAGAACAGGACATTCCCGCACCCCTCCGCAGGAGTAGTAGGCCGTCTCATCCGCTTGAGAGATACTACGGTTTTCTCATAAATGGGGATAGAGAGGATTGCATCATAGATGATGATGAACCTACTAGCTTCTGGCAGGCCATCCAGAGTGGCGACTCGGTACGATGGCTAGATGCAATGCAGACCGAAATGGAGTCCATGTACACCAACAAAGTATAGACTTTGGACTTTGCTCCAGATGGGGTAAAACCCATAGGATGCAAATGGATCTTCAAGAAAAAGATTGGTGTAGATGGACATGGAAACCTATAAGGCTAGACTTGTTGCAAAGGGTTTTCGTCAAAGACCTGGTTTGGACTATGACGAAACTTTTTCTCCAGTGGCTATGCTCAAATCCATTCAGGTCCTTCTTGCTATTGCTGCCTTCCATGATTATGAAATCTGGTAGATGGACGTAAAGACGGCTTTTCTAAATGGAAATTTAGAAGAGTGCGTCTATATGGATCAGCCAGAGGGTTTCAATCAGAGTGGGAGCAGCGGGAAAGTATGCAAGTTGCTTAAGTCCATTTAATGGACTAAAGCAGGCATTGCGGAGTTGGAACATCTGTTTTGATGAAACAGTCAAAGAATATGACTTTATCAAAAATCCAGATGAACCATGCATATATAGTAAAGTTGTAGCACGAACTTTCGTATTCCTCGTCTTGTACGTGGATGACATTCTATTGATAGGAAATGACATTTCTATGCTACAATCTGTCAAAGGATTCTTGTCACACAAGTTCTCCATGAAAGACCTGGGTGATGCCTCTTACATTCTTGGGATCCGGATCTATCGTGATAGATCCAAGAGGATGTTGGGACTTTCGCAGTCCAGGTATATCGACACTGTACTGAAAAGATTCAGTATGGAAGATTCTAAGCGTGGTAATCTATCGGTTTATTACGGAATCACCCTATCCAAAGAGATGTCTCCCAAGACTGATTTGGAAAGGGAACGCATGTCTATTATACCCTACGCTTCTGCGGTAGGCTCTATAATGTATGCGATGTTGTGCACCAGACCAGATGTAGCTTACGCACTGAGCGTGGTAAGCCGGTATCAGTCAGACCCAGGGGAGAAGCACCGGATAGCAGAAAAGAACATTCTCAAGTACCTGAAGAGGACTAAGGAGATGTTCTTGGTTTACGGCAGAAAAGACCTCAGGATGGAGGCCTATGCTGATTCCGGCTTCCAGAGTGATAAGGACGATTCCAAGTCCATGTCAGGTTATGTCTTTACCCTCAATGGAAGGGGCGGTGTGCTGGAAGAGTTCCAAGCAGGACACCGTTGCTGACTCGACGATGGAAGCGGAGTATATAGCTGCTTGCGATGCCGCAAAAGAAACGGTCTGGATGAAGAAGTTCCTAACAGAACTTCAGGTGGTTCCTACCATTGTTGATCCAATACCTCTATATTGCGACAACAACGGAGCTATAGCTTTAGCGAAGGAACCAAGGTCCCATCAGAAGTCCAGACACATCTTAAGGCGGTATCACCTGATCAGGGAGATCATTGATCGTCGGAGATCGAGGTTCGGAGAGTTGCTACTGAAGAGAACATTGTTGATCCATTCACGAAGGCCCTACCTCAGATTCAGTTCGAGTGGCTACTCGAGATCATCGGTCTTCGATATGCCAATACATGGCCCTAGTGCAAGTGGGAGATTGTTAGTGTATATGCCCTAGGGGCCATTATTGTATCATACTAGTTTGTATATTACTTAATGGAAGCTTGGGATATTCACATGTATATAATAGTCTTGCTAAACATGGTAGTATGCTACTTGGTTTTTCTATCTTAATATGTGAGTATACGTA
This sequence comes from Agapanthus africanus, assembly GCA_030015575.1. NCBI lineage: Eukaryota > Viridiplantae > Streptophyta > Magnoliopsida > Asparagales > Amaryllidaceae > Agapanthus > Agapanthus africanus. The sequence continues at coordinate 788,440,499 of CM057337.1, forward strand.
TTGATAGAGCTCTTTGGATCTTGCTTGACTACCAGCGTTGTGATGGCAGTCACACTAGTGGGGGCTGGGTAGTCTACAAGCACATCCTTATTCAGGTCCCTAGTCGCAGGATTATCGAGACAAGGCATCGATACTCCGGAGTAGAGTAGTGTGTACGCTTCTCATCCCAGTTGGGGAGATAGTCTGTCCTACAGCCGTCAGTACGTCGTACTGGAGATAGTATGCAGGTGCTCGTTAGGTTACGGGTACACCGGACAGGACTCACAGGGAACTGTTGGTTGGTTTTATACCAGTCGTCAGTTAACAGTTCCCAGGTGACATGGGTACAGCATAGTCCGCAGACTTGACACTACTACTTCGCCTCGAGTGTGTCCCACTGTTCTTAAATTGCTACCCTACCACGGCTCAAAGGAGTCATGCAAACATGTAGCAGTTGGGTACAGTCCCGAGCACTTGGAGGCAGTGGCGGTTAGACAGGATTCGTTTCTCCCGGTATTGGGAGTTGATATCGCGCTGTGTCAGAGAGCCATTACGCAAAGTCCCTGGCCAGAGCAAGCGAGATTTGCTGGTAGGTTCCATTAGTTTCTCAGGGTGTAATGGGCTACGCTCCGACACGACTTATACCGCTATTAGGGGACTGACGCTTGCCGCCCCCTAAGCCCGATATGCAATACTCTTAGACGAACAGACCGGACTGTACGGAGATTGTCACATCAGACTCAGTAGGAGTTCGGACGGGTTTCCTTATCGGCCTTCTTATCGACATCTACCTGGGGACCGTTACGTACCGCTAGTGCCACTTGCGGTCTGTGGTTAAACCCACTGCCAGCGTAGTAGTCGAGTCTCTAGAGTCCCATACAGAGAGTTTCCCTACTCCAGGCGAAACGGTATAGAGGTCGTATGGTTTTACGACAAGGGTTCGGACGCATACGTGTGTTTACGCATGTACGACATCCGGACAGTTTTTACTAGCCGGTTTTGGTTTAAGCCAGATTCTAGTATCCGTTTATTGGATTTATACAGCCTAAAGTTTTTCTGTGTTTTCACGGATAGGAGGGGCGTTCTCGTAATTTCGCGAGAAGCTTCTAGAAGATGGTGACTTGAGGGTTAAGGTGGCAAATTCATTAAATGAGATTAGTGAGTCATTTGTGTGATTCCTCCATGTCATTAATGCATCATAAATGCTTAATGACTCATGGAGATGAATCACCCATTTGTATTTATGAAGCATGGTTGTTAATTCATTTATTTTCTTTTATGGATAAATAATAATGCTTCATATATATTATGATAGATCATTATCTCATATCATTCTCTTGCTCACTTTCTCTCTCCTCAAGCTCTCTCTCTTCAAACCCTAATCCTCCCCTCTCATGTGTTGAGACCAAGGATTAAAATAGACTACTTAATCCTTAACCATTCTCTATATTACCTAGGTTACTTAGATTAGCGATTTAAGAAACCTAGTTACCTCAAGTTAGAGGTGAAGCTTGAAGTAAAGCTCTCGGGTGGATCATTTACTACATAGAGAAGGCCGGAGAGGACGTGGAGAACGGAAAGACCAAGGATACGGTTCTTTAGGTATAATCACTTATCATAGTAGTTAACTCTTCTATGGTTTCTTGTTAGTTATAGTTTAGCAAAGATTCTCGGTTAGTCGATGTTTACGCCTAAAACAAGATCGTTTTTCATTATTCCGCCTCCCCGCAAGTCGTGGGGTGTTGTACATCGACTTACAACAACTACGTTAGAATAACAAGCATATACCTGTACAACTTACCAATTTCATTTCACATTACTTGTTCTATTCCATTCCTTCTTTTGGGACTTACCGAGCGCTAGTTTGCTGACGACATTCCTGTCTATTTTCTTTCTTTGGAATGTTCTTCAGAAGGACCAGACTGTCAGGAGATCGAGCCTAGCCAGGAGGACGTGGACCGGCTCACCACGCAGCAGGACTTCTAGCTCATCTTGTACTTATTTCAGTTTGTATGCCACTATTTAGGCATTACTTTATATCATTGTATCTTTCCTTTTCAAAACAGTTGTATTGTAAAGATGAATGTTAATAAAAGTTGCTGTTTATTTTATATCTCTTGTCATTCTTGTATATTTTATATATATTGCTTAATTATGCTTAACATATTTATTTCTTAGTAAATACGTTGCGGCCTGTCACGTCACGATTCCATAGACTGGGAAGCGTGGCGTGATAGGTTTTGTTGGCGGCCTATGCAGGTCAGTTCTGCATGAAGTCTTAATCAACATATCATAAGAATTATATGAATCAGCAACTATACATTCCTTACATTTCAATTTCCTTGAATCTATCCTAACCTTTCTTTTTCTATCAAGGTCATGGATTTACCAAACAACACCAGCACGAACGTCAATGGCAACAACCCACCGCCTACCTTACCACCACCACCTACCATTTAAGCTCCCATCGATGAGCAAACGGTACTGCTTGAGATAATCAAGAGCCTCTTGAAGGGTCAGCAGCAGCATACTGCTATCCTCATGCACCGCCCAGAAGCTGAGGCATCCGGAGTCAAGCAATTCCGGGCACTGCACCCGAAACATTTCTCAGGAAAAGAGAGCCCACTGGAGGCGAAAGAATGGGCTCAATCAATAGAAGATGATCTGGCAGCAGCACAAGTGCCAGAGATTGCTTGGATGAGGGTTGCGAAGCTGCAACTACAGACAACGCCAGAGTCCGGTGGAAGGCTAAAGAAAACCGTCTCGCCTAACCGATTGAATGGAAGACGTTTCGCGATATGTTCGACGCGAAGTACTTCCATGAGACTACCCGTTTCGACGTGGAACAACAGTTCATCCACTTACAACAAGGCTCGATATGGAACAAGTCTGTGGATGAATACGATGCTGAGTTTACCATGCTTAGCAGGTAAGATATTGTCTTAAATTCAAATTTCCTGATATCACTTATTACACTGCTAACACAAGACCGTAACAGGTTCGTGGCACACCTGATTCCTACTTTTGAGATCTGGGCACGACGATTTCAGCAAGGGTTGGACCCGAAAATCTAAGTTGCACTTGCTACAGGGGATTTCCCAACCCATGATCTTGTTCTGAAGGCTGCCCGACGTTATGAGGCAGTTGTGAAGAAGAAAGGCAGACCTCAGACTGCCGGTGTGAAACGCCCTGCCATACAGATGACAGGAGGAGTCTCTTCCAGGCTAACTTTTGCACCTAGGAGACTGGGAGGATCATTTAACCGGCCCAGTCTAGGCTTTTGCTTCTACTGCAAGAGGAATGGACACCTGGCAAAAGACTGCAGGCGTGCAAATGGCCTGTGTTTGGTTTGTGGCACATCCACTCATACATAGGCATGTCCATATTGACTCAACCCAGCTCCAACACCTAGACCCACAATCACAGTTCCGCAGCGGCCGACTATTCAGGCTCCTGCACCTCGTCTAGCCCTATCTGCTCCACCTCTACATGGACCTCCTACATAGTCTCCTCATCAATTCCATCAGGAATAGAGGAACATGCCTCAAGGGCAGAGGAACGTGCCCCAAGGATGAAGGAATGTGCCTCCAGCAAGGAAGAATGTATCTCGACGTCAGGCTTTCACCATAACGGTTGAGGAAACCGAAGCTACCGGCCAAGTAATCACTAGTAATTCCCAATCCTTTCATCTTTTCAATCCTTGTATACCTCTATATACTTTTCCTATATCTAAATCAACCTGACACAACTTAGGTACTATACTAGTAACCACCCTTCCTGCACTCGTACTGTTCGACACTGGAGCATCATACTGCTTCATGTCCTAACGATTTGTGAGAACGCATGCTATTCTCGTGAAGCCACTCATTTCAAGCTGGAATGTCAGTTCCGGGAATGGAGTTTTGAAAGCAACTATTGAATTTGATCAGTGTCCAGTTGTAGTTTGCGGACGAGAATTCTATGCGAATTTCAAAGTGCTGGACATCCCAAACTTCGATGTTGTGTTGGGAATGGACTAGCTGGGAGTTTGCTATGCTATGATTGACTGCCGTTAAAGGAGAGTAGTATTTGAGATACCAAATCACCCAGTCTTCTACTTCAAGAGTGGAGATAGAACTTTGGAGCCAGGAATCTTCCGTACTAAACCAAAGAATGCAGAAGTGTTTACTTTACCGGCGGAAGAAGAAAAACCAGAGATAGTTTGAGAGTTCGAGGATGTGTTCCCTGAAGATATATCAGGTTTGCCTCCCGATCGAGCTTTTGAATTCAGCATTGATTTACTACCTAGTGCGCATTCGGTAATCAAAACTTCGTACCGGTTAAGTCCAAAAGGATTGAAGGAGATCCGCACTCAGTTGGATGAACTTCTGAAGAAAGGTTGGATTCGTCCCAGTACTTCAAGCTGGGGATCTCCAGTTTTGCTTGTGAAGAAGAAAGAAGGTTCATACAGAATGTGTGTAGATTACCGAGCTCTGAACGAAGTAACGATAAAGAACAAGTATCCACTACCGTGTATCGATGATCTTTTCGATCAGCTATGTGGATCTTGTGTATTTTCGAAGCTAGACCGTCGTTCGTGTTATCATCAGGTGAAGGTCAAAGAGTTCGATATTCCGAAGACGGCGTTCAAGGCTCGATATGGCCATTATGAGTATCTCGTAATGCCATTTGGAGTGAACAATGCACCTGCTATATTCATGAATCTAATGAACCAAGTTTTCTAAGAGTACTTAGACAGGTTCGTTGTCATCTTCATCGACGACATCTTGGTGTATTCAAAGAATCAGAAAGAACACGCCGAGCATTTACGGATTGTCCTGGAGACATTGCGACAACATCAACTCTATACCAAGTACAGCAAGTGTGTATTTTGGCTAGATCAAGTCGGATTTCTCGGACATATTGTTTCAGGCGAAGGAATCTCAGTAGATCCAGCTAAGATGTCAGCTGTCAGCGAGTGGCCGACACCAAAGACAGTGAAGAATATACGAAGTTTCTAGGGATTAGCAGGATACTACCAAACATTTATTGAAGGCTTTTCGAAAATTGCAGCACCCCTGACCAAGCTCACACGTAAAGATGAACCATTCGTGTGTTCAGAAGCATGTGAAAACGCTTTTGTAGATCTCAAATCAAGATTAACTTCTGCCCCTATCCTTGTGGTACCGGATCAATCTGGAGGATTCGTTGTGCATTGTGATGCGTCCGGTAAGGGATTAGGATGTGTTCTATATCAGCATGGAAAAGTTGTGGCTTTCGCGTCGAGACAACTGAAGATTCATGAGCGCAACTATTTAACATATGATCTGGAGTTGGCAGCTGTTATCTTTGCACTTAAGATTTGGCGCCACTAGCTCTTGGGAGAAAGAGTGGATATATACATTGACCATAAGAGTCTGAAGTATATATTTACTCAGAAGGAATTAAACATGCGGCAGGGAAGATGGCTAGAACTCATGGCGGACTTCGACATCAACCTACAGTATCATCCAGGGAAGGTGAATGTAGTTCCTGATGCACTTAGCCGCCAGCCATTAGCAATGAATCTCACCGCTCAGTGGAAGCTACAACAGGAATTGCATGGATTGGCAATCGAAGTAGTTATGCCAGGTAACGCTTCGTATTCGATGAACTTACAAGTTTAGTCTACTATTGTCAATCAGATCAAAGCAGCTCAAGTAAATATTGCTAAGCTACAAAGGATCCGAGAACAAGTAGAAAGTGGACTTTGAACTGACTTCATCATCCATGAAGATGGATCCTCGGGATATGGAAGTAGATTGTGTGTACCAAACGGTCCGGTTCGAGAAAAGTTGATGAAATAGTCTCACAGTTCTCCTTATTCTGTACACCCCGATGGTATAAAAATATACAAAGATCTACGGCAACACTACTGGTGGCATGGAATGAAGCGCGAAGTAGCCAGAAGCGTAACTAAGTGTTTGGTGTATCAGCAAGTAAAGGCTGAACATCACAGAACTGCTGGTCTACTTCAACCGTTACCCATCCCAGAATGGAAACGGCAGCACATTACCATAGACTTCGTGACTGCCCTTCCTCGCAACACGAAGGGTAACGATGTAGTATGGGTTATTGTGGATCAACTCACCAAGCCGGCTCACTTTATTCCCTTTCGAGTTAGCGAATCTACCGAGACGTTAGCAAAAATGTACATGGAGGTAAGCATGAATCTAAAGTAAAATTTAACCTCAAAATATACTATATTTGATACCCATGAACTTATGCAGGAGATCGTGGGATTACATGGAGTACCGGTTTGCATTGTCTCCGATTGTGATACCAGATTCCGATCACGGTTTTGGCAGAGTCTGCAAGCTAGCCTAGGAACGAGTTTGAACTTCAGCACGACTTACTATCCACAAACGGACAGACAGTCCGAGCGAACAATTCGGATTCTGAAGGACATGCTAAGAGCTTGCATGTTAGACTTCGGAGGTTTGTGAGAAGATCACCTACACCATGTGGAGTTTTCATACAACAACAGCTATCAGGCAAGTATTAGAATGACACCATTCGCAGCACTCTACGGAAGGAAGTGTCATTCACCACTAAGTTAGGACGACATCAGAGATCGTTAACTCTTTGGACCAGAGATGATCGTGGCAACTGTGGACGTAGTTCGCACGATCAGGGAAAGAATGCGTATAGCCCAAGACATACAGAAACATTGGGCAGATGCAAAGAGGCGACATCTGGAGTACCAACCTGGAGACCATGTTTTTCTGAAGATCTCTCCAAACAAAAGAGTGATACATTTTGGCAAGAGAGGTAAGCTCAATCCGAGATATATAGGACCGTTCGACATACTCGAACGTGTTGGAGAAGTGGCATACCGTTTAGCAGTACCACCCTCATTGGAAGGAGTGCACAACGTGTTCCACATATCTCAGCTACGAAGTGTCACACCCCGCTTCCCGGTGTACGGTGAAGGGGACGCGACGAGGCCGCTATGTATTTACTGTGAAGTAAATACGCTAAGCGTATCTAAGTAATAAAAATGCACAAGAGACAAGATATAATAAAACGACAACTTTATTTATTCACATTCTTTTTACAATACATAGAAAAGTAAATACAACTGAATGAAAGCAATACCTAAACAGTGGCATAACAGAAATGAAAAGTACTGACATAAAAATGTGTACAATGAAGCTAGAGCTCTGGATCGTAGGAAAGCTAGTCCAAGTCCTCTCTAGTAGGCTCGATCTCCTGAGTGTCCAGATCACCTGACAACATTCCAAAGAAGAAAGAGAAGGAATGTCGTCAGCGAACAATCGTTCGGTAAGTCCCAAAGATAAGGGAGAAATAGAATAGACAGAAAGAGAAGATATTTTTTAAAGTTGTATTATATTGTATTAGTGTTAACGTTGTTGTTTGTAGTTTGGTACAGAAGAATGCCAGTGTATATGAGAGGAGTCTCTATATGCCAGAGACTAGAGGCACATGTAGTACAAGGAACTGTTTCCTGATTTAAAATCAGGAAAGCTTATGGAAAAGGCTTCAGAAGAGGGTCACGTGCTTACACGTGACCAGCAGTCACGTGTTGGCACGTGACATCCAAAAGTACCGGCAAAGCAAGTTCAGTTTCCCAACTACATCAAAGAGAGGGGCTTCAGTAAGGGTCACGTGCTCCCACGTGACCTGGGTCACGTGTCGACACGTGACATTTAAAAGCAGCAGCGAAGACCCAACGCTTCCTGATCAAATTAAGGAAAAGCTTCAGAAGAGGTCACATGATCCCACGTGACCAGGGTCACGTGTTGGCACGTGATGATCAAAACATCAGAATTGTTCTCCAGTTAAATCAAGAAAAAGAGTCCAGATAAGGGTCACGTGCTCACACGTGACCAGGGGTCACGTGGTGGCACGTGACGGTTAAGAAACAACCAGAAGACAGAGCGCAGAAAGAAAGAAGAAGGCTCATTCCAAAGGGGGTCACCTGCCCACACGTGACCATGGGTCACGTGGTCACACGTGACCGGCTTTCAAAGCCCATTTCGTTGACAGAATTAAATTCTGAAAGAGATTCGAATCTTTCCAAAGGAAAGCGATTATCTGGAACCAATCGAATTAAAGATTTAAAGATGATTGAATATCATTTATCTATGGGAAAATCTCGGGTTTGGAAAGATTTCCCCTTTAAATCTAACCGAAATAACAAAGGAGAATCCCGGGACTTGAAATCCAATGGTGAATAAAATTCACCCAATAATCCAAAGGTCAAAAACGAATGATGGATGCAAATCAAACCTCTCAATGAAGATTCGTCAAAAACTAATTGATTCGGCTGCTTCTCCTATAAATAGGAGCCAAGAGACACAGGGAGGAAGGGAGATAGAGATACACGCAGAGAGAAGAAAGGGAGAGAGAGCCTTGATACTTCGAGGAACTTGGATCTTCTGCAAAAGAAAACTCTAGGTAAGAAAGGGAAGGCTCCTTGAAAGAAAAGAGAATTTAATTCTCAAACAGAATTTAACTCTGATATATAAAACAGAAGAACATATTTCTTCTCTCTTTGATAGAGGATCTGCAAAGTGCACATCTCCCCTTGAAGCTGAGAATTTAATTCTCAATGGGTTGAGATCCTGCCATGCAGATCCAAAACATAGAGAGGGAATGGAAGCATGAGAATTTAATTCTCACAGAACTATAGGAATTTAATTCCTTTAAAATAAAACTAGGGCTTGACCCTGTGTTATGGGAATTTAATTCCTTCAGAACAAAAAGAAACAGGGTTTAACCCTAATTAAGAACCTAGTTCTGTTAGAACAGCGGGGATTTAATTCCCTTGATCATAATTTAATAGAGAATGGGAATTTAATTCCTCAAAAGCTTTTATTAGGGTTTAACCCTATTTAGTTCTTCACGTGTATGAGGAATTTAATTCCTACAGAAAATTCAGGGTCCAACTCTATTCAGAGTATAAATCTTCAAAAGGAGGTAGGAATTTAATTCCTCTGAAATTACTGTCAGGGTTTAACCCTACGAGGAATTTAATTCCTGGAAAAGATTAACAGATCCTCTAAACAACTTACATAGAGGCAGGGTCACATGTCACCACGTGACCCCTCTCAAAAGATCTACAGAAAGCCCCTTTGAAGCAGTGCCCCACGTGACCCTAGGCAGAAGCTTTAACGTATAAGCATTTGAATGCCCGTCACGTGATGGCACGTGATGCTCTAAAAGATGCAATAGTCTCAGAAGAACAAATGAAGGGAGGGCGCTCTCACGTGTCGCCACGTGACCCCTCTTGCCTTAGTGCTTAACACTAAATTGAAACTCCCGAACCCAGTGTTAAAACACTGTTGGGCCTTAGTGTTTAACACTAATCAAAGAGCTTTATTCGCAGTGTTCAACACTGATTACCTTAGTATTTAACACTAATCTGAGATCTCCATTGCCAGTGTTCAACACTGATCTGTTTTAGTGTTTAACACTAATTTGAAAAGCCCTGTTGCTGGTGTTTAACACCAATTATCTTTTAGTGTCAAACACTAACTTGTCAGCCTCATTCTCAGTGTTCGACACTGGTTGGTCTTTAGTGTTTAACACTAGACATTGGTCCAATTGGCTAAATGGATAGAGGCAAAGCCTCTCCTGATTGGACTTAGCCCAAGCTGGCCATAAGTCCTCAATTCATAATCAACTGGGCTAATGGGCTCATAACATAATTAATTGGTCTTGATCCCAAATTGGGCCAAGGACTATTCAATCCACTCCGGTTCTAGGGTACATCTCTTCACTCTTTTGATATTTGGCATTGTAATCCCTCAATGTCTTCAAAGAGGTGACGGGTCCCGACGACCACACATTGATATGGACTGTGGGGTCCTTAAGCCCGTGTCTAATGCAAAATTCCTGGTTACGTGGAACGCGGATAACGTCACTCTTTGACCCCGTGGAAAACGTCCAGAGCGGAGCCTAGTCCTCGCCGAGCACGGCAGTGAACCCGTATGAAGCATCTAGTGCAAAATTCCTGGTTGCGTGGAATGCGGATAACGTCACTCTTTGATCCCGCGGAAAACGTCCAGAGCGGAGCCTGGTCCTCGCCAAGCACGGCAGTGAACCCGTGTGAAGCATCCAGAGCACATACCGGACTATGGAGTCCTCAAACCCATGGACCGCAACGTCCTTAAACTACCCAGGACCGCAATGTCCTTAAACTAGAACAATAGAGCCCCGCATGCTCTTTTGTCGGATCTAAACGGTCCCGTTTAAGTTGATCTTAGCCTCAAAGATGGCTAACGTATCCTTAAACCTTCAAACAGAGTGGACTATAAATCCCCCCAATTAACTCTGGCTTGAGGGTACATCCCTGAACTCCTCTGACATCCGTCGTTGTAATCCTTCAACGTTGTCAGAGAGGTGACGGGTCCCGACGGCCATACATACGATGGACCACTATGTCCTTAAACTGGAACAATGGAACCTAAAACGCTCCTTTGTCGGATCTAAACGATCCTGTTAAGTTGATCTTAGTCTCAAAGTTAGACTAACGTATCCTTAACAAACGTTTGAGTTGATCTTAGCCTCAAGTATGGCTGACGTATCCTCAAACCAAACCCCCAAACCCAAATCTAAGATAATACGGATTTGGACTAGTCCACGCCCTACGGGCGACGACATAACTCAGTCTCCGTAAACAATCCACGGGCAACAAAACACAAAACAAATATCCACGACACGAAGTGACCATCTGGAGAAGGAGAAAGTTGTTACCGCAATACGGTAGCGTAATTAACTGCAGGGGCTTGCGCCTGCAGGGAAGAGCGTCCCCACAATCAAAAACCCCTCAAACGAGGGGGAATCTGACGAAGTCTACTACATCGGCCGCATCCGTCTAAACCTTCGATACATGGTGCCATAAATCAACTTGGCATCTTCGGAGAGGTGGACGGATAGCACCAATTAGCATCTGCCCCGAGTCTCAGTGCCAGGACATCGCAGTCCTGCGTGCCGCCATTCGGAGGGGAACAGATTCTGGCACGCCCGGTGGGACCTTTTCCTCTTTCCACTCCACACTTCGTGTGTCGTGACTCGCGAACCAATCGCGGTTCGCTAATGGTTTCCCTTGGGTCTCAAGATACTAAGAATTGGCGTCTCGCTTATTGCAGAAAGCAAAGGATCGATGGCTTCTACTTCCGTGAAATTCTCCAACTGCTCAGACTGCAATTGCGACTAACGCTCTGCCTCGCCAGGAGGTATAACCTACGGACCCCAAGCTGCTTCGCTATTCACAATGCCCGTAGAACAGGTCACTCACGCCACCACAGGATTGTTCTTTAGGACCATTCTCCCGCCGACAAGCTTCACCGCTCTAGTGCTGACAACGGAAGCTCTCAAGAAGTCGGTCTTTGATCGTCTTACCCCTGCCGCGGCTCCTCTCAACGAGTCGCCCAACGTCAACGCCTCGGTCTTCTCTAGATGGGCCAGAAATCCTGCGAACTCATCATGGGGCCTACAATCTCAGAGAAGGCTGCTTCTAAGAAAATGGCCGCTCCTACCCCCGAAGTCGTCAAGGCAGCTTCTCCGGCCAAAAGGTCGGTCTTTACAAGATTGACGGCTTCAGCTCCCGCTCCTGCTGCCCAAAGGACATCGGTTTTTGACAGGCTAATACCAACAGCGACCCCCCATCCAGACAGGGGGCAAGACGAAACCATTCTTACCGCTGACCCTACGCCGTCCACTCGACACGCTCGATGTCGCCATTGGCGCCGAGTAAGGAAGGCTGGGGGCAACTCTCCCTCCGGGTTGACTCCATCAGCCCCGATGGCAGAAGTTAATGCTGCTGTTCTAACTGGGAACAGCTTCGAAATGCTAAATAAGGTGCGAAGGAATTCTCTTACTGCAGTGCTGAAGAGGTCTCCTCCCCCATTAAAAAAGGTTGTGGAAATAAAACCAGAGCAGCCCCGATCTCCTCAACGGCTGTCTTCCAAAATCTATAAGGTTTGGCGGCAGGCCCGAGACTCGATCATCGATCCAAACTTCTCCCGCCAGCACAAGAAGCTGAAAATCCAACCGGAAGCTGGTCACCAGGCTAAACCCCAAAAGGCTGTCTGGACGCCCACCTCAACGCCCCCCTCAACCTCTATGGCTCATAAAAGGAGGAGGCCAGAGAAGACCCCCCAGCATGCAACGACGACTAAAAGCACTGAGCCCAGACGCCCTAAGTCTGGGGGCATGGTGGTGCACACTGTTTACATGGCCTCTGGAAAGGAGGAAAGCCGCACTTCTACGGGCCACCGACCGCTAACCCGATCCGTGACGAAAGCCCAGGAGCAGCAACAAAAGCTTCAGGAAATGATGAATGCTATGGCCGCACTTACCAGGCCAAAAGAAAGCCCAGAAACGTCCTCAGACGCGCGCCAGGAGGAAGAAACCGACGCTGAATTCCTTCGCCGGATACTGGAGAAAAAGGACAAAGAGGCTGCTGAACAAGCAGCCAACATACAACGTATGTGCCTTCTCTTCCAAGATATGATAGGAATGATGATCCAGCAGGACTTACCCGCCAAGGATCCCCCAATCGTTCTTGAAGACGACCGAGGAGAAACGTCGAACCCACCACCAGCCCTCTCAACGGCCAAGGAGGAGACAATCTCTAAGGCTGACTTGGTTGACTACATAGCCCAGCAAATCCGGGTTCATCACGCGACTGAGGTAGCTGGTCAAGTCGTGAAAACGGGGCGACCGTATCCAAGCTGGTACGACCAAATCAAATACCCGCAAGGCTATACGATACCAAAATTCCAAATGTACAAGGGGACCGGCAACCCCCATCAGCATGTCGCCCAGTTCCGGGCCCTCTGCGGTAACACCGGCGGTGATGATAAACTATTGCTCCGCCAGTTCGTGGGCAGCCTATCAGAAACTGCGTTCGAATGGTATTCGAAACTCCCGAACGATTCTATCAAAACGTTCGCTGAAATGGAGTTGTTATTCACTCAGCGATTCGCAAGTGCCAGCGAGCGCACTCCAATAACTGCACTGATTAACGCCAGGGTAAAACCAGGCGAAACCTGGGTCCAGTATGCTATACGCTGGCGGAACTTATGGTCGAGATGTGAACAACGCATTGAGGAGGCACCCGCAGTGGGCATGTTCGTGGGAACCCTAGACCCCCACGCAACTATCTCCCAGTTTATGATGTGCTTTAAGCCAACCACATTCTAGGCTTTAATCGACAAGTTGGCTCAGATGGACCAGATAGGTCATAGACCACCTCCCCCGAAGTCGGAACCTCGGAATGACAAGGGTAAAGGAAGGGCAACCTTTGTTGCGAATGCCCAACAGCAACCTAACGCCCCGAAACCGGCAGATCAACTGGAGGAAAGACGTCGGTATTATAATGAGAAGATGAAGCGTCCCTACTCGTTCCCACGAGACAAGACGAAGCGGTTATTCGAGCTGGCAATACGCAACAGACTTATAAGCCTACCAAATCCAAGGCGACCGCCGTAACCCACCGAGGTGAATAACCCTAACTATTGCCCTTACCATCAAACGGTAGGCCATCCGATTGAAGATTGCTTCGTCTTCAAAGGATGGATTGAAGATCAATACCTCCAGGGGAAGTTTGTACTGTCCGAAAAGTGGAAGGTGAACCCACCACAACCGCATACTCCTAAGAAAGCAGATACACCGGGGGCAACCTGCTCCTTTATTGAAGAAGCTCCATGGGAGGTCGTGCTATCAACTAAAACCAAAAGAATGCTGAGAGACCTTCATGCGTGCCCTGTGATCGAATGGAAGGACCCTCTTGAACCTCAAATTATCGAAGGGATGCTAAGGCGCCGCCTAACTACAAAGACTCGCGATAAGAGCCCAAATACTCACGCCCAATCATCAAAATCTTCGAAGAAAAAGAAGAAGAAATCCAAGAAGACCGTGAAGCTTGGAGACGAGCACACGAACTTGCAGAAGCAAATCGACGCACTGGAAGAGTACAATCAAAAGGCGCGAACTCCTGTCATACTGCAAGAGTTCCTCAACCACATCTTTCAAGAGGAAGATGATGGAGAGAGCTCGTCGGATGAATCCGAAGGATATGTGGCGAGTTGTAACGTAATTTCCCACTCGTTTACCGATGATGAGAAAACTCTTGGCACTAAGAAGCTGGAGGCAGAGCCTGTACCAGAGCGTGCATGGCCAACAGACGAAATGATCGACGCTTTTCTAGACGAGATTCGTCTAAAAAGTAAAGCGGATCAGGAGCGTGAGATGGCAGCGTCAGAAGGAACCAAATGCAGGCAACTGAACGGAAGAGTTGAACTACCTCCGCCAGAGCGAAAGGCATCCGAAGTAGACAAGAAGATATTCAAGACGAGAAAAAGGTTTGCCAAAGCCATGTCAATGGGGATGAAGCTACCACCCTCGGAAGAAAACGCACACGATGGGATGGAAAGGCACCCTGATTATTGCGCATATCACCGGAAAATATCACACCTCACGGAGGAGTGCGACGCCTTTAAGATATGGTAGCAAGGATATGTTGCTCGTCGGCAACATGTTAAGCGCATGAAACGCAAGAGCCGTCGGGAGCGAAGAAGTACTATCGATGGGCACAACAGAACTACTGGCAACTGTTACATGGTTAACGCCAGGGGGTCACAAGTTCTCACCTTTGGGAGCGACTCTGATGAAGAAATGGCTCTGGGCCCTCTCTTTAAAGAATCCGCTTTAGGGAAAGAGGAGAAATCGGAGATCTGCGAGAACATTCAGCTGCGCAATCGCACACTCCCAGAAAAGAATCTCGGGCCCGTAAGTAGAAAGGATAAGGGAAAGGAAAAGGTCACTGAAGATATCACTTTAGATGACCAAGTCATGAGAGAGCTGGCTGCCAAAGACCCTTCTAGGAAGGGTAAGGTGGACTATAACATCCTCGCGCACCTAAGGAAGCTACCTTCTCAGCTTAGCATTCTCGATGCCCTCCTATTATCAAAAGAAGCGCGAGACTCACTAATTAAGGCGTTACAAGAACCTGAGCAATTCCAAGCCTTCCTCGCCACTGAAAAGATGAAGGATGAACTGGAGGAAGTGCATACGGCCGACATCACTTTCGGTGATGAAGACCTCCTTCTCGGGACGTGCGACCACAACCGTCCCCTATATGTCTCCGGATACTGCCATGACATCAAGATAGGCAAGATCCTGGTGGATAATGGATCCTCCGTCAATCTCCTTAATGTTCGGGTGTTGAAGGAAATCTGCATGAGTGTGCAACACCTCGCTCGTGACAAAATTACTATCTCCGGTTTCGATTCACAATCGTCACGGACTCTCGGATCTGTGATACTAACATTACGCTTTGGACTTCTCGTCACAGACATCAAATTCTATGTCATTGACGCCAAGACCTGCTACAACGCCTTGCTCGGTCGTCCTTGGTTACACGAATACAACATCATCCCTTCTACACAACATCAGTGTATGAAGTACTTTAAGGATGGTTTCGAGTACACCGTAACAGGTGAGTTAAACCCATTTTCCGTGAACGAAGTCCACAAATACGAAGATGCGAAGTACTTTTTGCCAGATTTCGAGGATACAGAAAGGTGTCGCAATCCGGAGAGCAAAACTACCGCTACAATCCCTGTTTTCGGGAGCGATACCGAAGAAGAAGAAGAGATGGTTTATGCAGGGCCATCTCAACACAACAACCTGGGGACGCCCGCCCCCACGTTACTCTTCGGAAGTGATTCAGAAGATGAAGTTAATGCTGTGTTCTCCAATCGGCTGTCAATACAAGCACCCCCTGGCGATGACCATAGTTTGCAAATCACCATGGTACCGCGAGAACACTACAGGATCTCGACGCGCTTCGAGCTCACAATGTGCAGGACCTGCAAACATTTTACGTCCCTCCCAGGCAAAGGGGTGAGAAGGTGATCCTATTCTACCGATCCTCAGAGTCGAAAACAGAGAAAGAGATCTGGCATGGCGCGGATGCTACACTTGACAGGCTCCAACCCATCCGTCTGCCCAGATACTATACAAATGGATTAAAGAAGCTATTGAAGCGCCAAGGAGTACCCTTAAAACAGACTGTTCGGCAGGCTCGGTTCTACAACAGGATTTGGGATGTCCCCGGGACTCAACGCAAATTGCCCAACGGGAAAATGGAAACACTCGGGCTTGGATACGCAAGAGCCGGAAAACGGGAACGGGCTCACAGCAGCTACGCTATATATACCTTTGATGAAGAGGAGGACGCCCTGTCAGGAGAAGCCAACCCCCCATCAAAACTAGACCCCGCGATTAAAGCACCGAGTCCGTCGTTTGAAGAACGAATGGGCAAGCCTATCAGGAAAGTAGGTCAGGAAGCTCGGGAAGAACACAACCGCGAAATGGCCATCTACGAGAAGGCTAGGACGCAACGTCTATTTCAACATGCTGCAAAAGACAAAGATGCTTATCCTCGTCAATCCGTTGCACGAAAGGCCCAACGCAGAGACGGAAATAAATCAAGAAGCGGAAAGAGGAGCCGACAACAACGACGCAGGATTAGAGGGTTACGTGGTCCAGTGTTGCACGGCTCAGATTTGTCCCTCATGAAGAAGATGAGTCGAGCGTACTCCTTCCCCCGAGACAAGACGGAGAAGTTACTCAAGCTTGCTATAAAACATCAAATGATCGCGCTTCCAGAGTCTAGACATCCTGAGCAAGCTAACAAGGCTTCTCATCCGAGCTATTGCTCTTATCACCGAGCCATAGGACATCCTACCGAAGACTGCTTCACCTTCAAGAACTGGGTTGAGGACCAGTACCAACAAGGCAGATTTGCTTTATCCGACGGCTGGAGGGTAACGCCGCCACGAAAGCATGAACCCAAGGCCGCAAGAGCAGAACCGGGCCCACCTCAGTCCGGGGAGCGGGTTCGCACCTGTTATACGATTACGATATTAAGAGAAGAGCCCGAGAACGTAGATGACCTTCCCTGGTGCTTTGAGAACAGCGATGATGAGGTGATCTCAGAATTTCCGCCCGCTCCGAAAGAACTGGAAGATGGTATACATACTACTGCAGATAACCTCAAGAAGATTGAGTTGGGATCGGCAGACGACCCGCGGCCGACATTTGTCAGCGAGCTGTTATCCGAAGAAAGGGTGGCTGTGTTAAAGAACGTGCTTCTACGGCATAAAGACTGCTTCGCGTGGAACTACTCCGAGATGCCAGGATTAGATCCGGAGATTGCTGTGCATAAATTAGCAATATCCCCAGATATCAAGCCAGTCAAGCAGGCGCCAAGGAGGATGCGACTCGAGCTTGAGATGAGCATCAACGCCGAGGTCAAGAAGCTGATCGATTCTGGATTTATCCAAGAAGTCCAATATCCCGACTGGATCGCCAATATCGTCCCGGTAATGAAGAAGAATGGGACGGTACGCATATGCGTGGATTTCAGGGATCTCAATAAAGCCTGTCCAAAGGATGATTTCCCAGTACCAGTAACCGAGCTAATGATAGATAACACGTCTACTCACGAGGTTTTCTCCTTTATGGATGGTTCGTCAGGATACAATCAGATAAAGATGCATCCCGAAGACCAGAAGCACACCGCTTTCCGCACCCCTTTGGGTATATTCTGCTACAGGGTTATGCCCTTTGGTCTAAAGAACGCTGGCGCTACCTATCAAAGGGCCATGACAAAGATCTTTGATGACCTTATACACGACGTCGTCGAGTGCTATATCGATGACCTCGTAGTAAAGAGCATGTCATACGAAGATCATTTAAAGCATCTGGAGACTGTATTTCGACGCCTTCGGCAATATAATTTGAAAATGAATCCCCTCAAATGCGCGTTTGGAGTCTCCTCGGGCAAATTCCTGGGATTCATCGTTCGACACCGAGGTATTGAAATAGATCCGTCAAAGATCAAGGCGATCATGGAAATGCCACCCCCAAGGACTCTCAAACAGCTGCGGTCTCTCCAGGGGAAGCTCGCATACATCCGACGATTTATCGCCAATCTTTCAGGCAAAAGCCGTCCTTACAGCCACCTGATGAAAAAGGGAACTCCGTTCGTCTGGAACCAAAAATGTCAAGGTGCACTAGACGAAATCAAGCAGTACCTGCAGAACCCGCCGGTGTTGGCTGCGCCGGTCAAAGGAAAACCCCTCATTCTTTATACAACCGCCCTCGAAGGTTCCTTGGGCGCATTATGGGCACAAGAGGACGATCAGGGGAAAGAGAGAGCACTCTACTACTTAAGTTGAGTTCTACTGGGGGCAGAAAGCAACTACTCTCCCATTGAAAAACATTGCTTGGCGTTAATCTTCGCGATAACAAAGCTCAGGCACTATGCGTTGGCACATGAAGTCCGCCTCATTTCAAAAGTGGATCCCCTTAAGTACTTGATGTCGAAAGCCATATTGACAGGACGACTCGCTAAGTGGGCCCTGCTCTTGATGGAGTTCTCGATAACGTATCAACCTCTTAAGGCAGTGAAAGGCCAGGCCATTGCCGATTTCCTCGCTGAGCACCCGATACCGGCCGATTCTCCTCTGAACTGTGATCTGCCGGACGAGCATGCATTTGATGCGATTAGCGGCGGAAGCACCTGATGGGAACTCTATTTCGATGGAGCGTCCTCCGTAAAGAAACAGAAACAAGGTATCCTAATGATCAAATCGGGGATAGGCCTCGTCTTTGCAACTCCACAAGGAAGGATAATGCGCTTCGCCTTCTCTTTAACAGAGCCGAGGACAAATAATGAAGCTGAATACGAAGCTCTGATAGTAGGCCTCGAAATCGCCATCGACATGGGAATTGAAGACCTCCTTATACACGAAGATTCTCAGCTGGTCATTAGTCAAGTAAATGGCGACTACCAGACGTGCAAACCGGAGTTGGTGAAGTACGGCGAAAGGGTGCAACAACTGTTGACCCAAATTCCCTCCTATACTTTGGAGAACATACCGAGCGCGGAAAACAGCAAAGCAGACGCGTTGGCTAAACTTGCTAAAGAGTTGGCTGACGAGAACCTCGATGATGTCAGAATCGTGGTACAAAGCCGTCGAGTGCTCGCCCCGGCAGAGATATCTCCGGAATCATGCGAAGAAAAGGGAGCGACTGGGCAGACGACCCTACAAATAAAAGACCATGAGAAGGCCGAAGACTGGAGGGAAGTCTTCATAGACTACTTTAAGTCCCACCGAATGCCCAAAGAAGCGTCCTCAAGACATCAGCTCATGAAACGAGCTCTATCTTTCGCTTTCGTCAACGATATTCTATACAAGAGATCGTTTGATTCTCTATGGCTGAGATGCTTAGGACCTGACGAAGCAGAAAGAGTCATTCAGGAAGTTCATGACGGACTTTGCGGTTCTCACCAAGCAGGCCCAAAGATGAAGTTAAAAATTAAACGGATGGGTTACTACTGGCCCACGATGATCCAGGACTGCCTCGAGTATGCAAAGCAATGCCACTCATGCCAGATTCATGGAGACTTCATCCACCAACATCCGAATCCACTGCACCCAACGGTGGCTAGTTGGCCATTCGAAATGTGGGGGACTGACATAGTCGGCCCCATTGAGCCAGCATCATCCCGGGGACACCGTTTTATCCTGGCGACAACTGATTACTTCTCCAAATGGGCAGAAGCAGTACCACTGAGGGAAGTGAAGACGGAGAATATCCTCCATTTCTTCAAGACGCACGTCATCTATCGGTTCGGAACTCCACGGCGGATTATCTCCGATAATGGGCCGGCCTACCGAAGCCATAAGATTAGCCGCTTCGCACAGCAGCACAATATAGACTGGAGATATTCTTCGGTTTACAATCCACGAGCTAACGGTCTGGCCGAGGCCTTCAATAAGACCTTGACGATGATCATAAAAAAGACCGTTTCCAGGAATAAGAGAGACTGGCACGAAAGGCTGCAAGAAGCCCTTTGGGCTTATCGAACTACATTCAAGACGGCCACGAATACAACGCCGTACGCTTTGGTATTTGGGACGGAAGCAGTGCTCCCCCTCGAGATAGAGTTGCCCTCTCTGCGAGTAGCAGTCCACCACGAGCTGACGAACGAAGAAAATGCTCACCTTCGGCTTGAGGAGCTTGATGCCCTCGACGAAACCCGGCTCATAGCGCAACAACATCTAGAGGCCTACAAAGCAAAGATGACGCGCTCGTACGAAAGATTGACCAGACCGAGGACATTCCGCCAAGGAGAACTCGTACTAATGGTCAAAAGACCTATGATCCCCAATCGTGCCAAGCGAGGAAAATTTGAGCCAAATTATGAAGGCCCGTACATCATAGATAAGGTCTACCAGGGTGGAGCCTACCTACTCATGGACATGCATGGTGAAAGGCCTTTCAGGCCAATAAACGGCCGCTTCTTAAAGAAAAACTACGCTTAATAAGCCACAGCCTGGGTCAATGATAGATGACGACGACTATGTCCGCTCACTATCTTCCTAGGCTCAGACTTTACAAGCAGCAGTCGGCCTTCCCATAGCGACGGACCGAAACGTCCTTAAACTAACGACGGACCGAAACGTCCTTAAACTAACGACGGACCGAAACGTCCTTAAACTATTGACGGACCGAAACGTCCTTAAACTAACGACGGACCGAAACGTCCCTAAAACTACTACCGCAGTATCTTTAGACTGACGAGATAAAAAAAGGAAAGAGAAAAAAAAAATAAAAAAAATATATATGAAAAAGAATAAAAAAACGGTATGTCCATAAGCAAAATGGGCACGAATGAAAATTCGAAAGGGCTCCGTGAGTAAAAACAGCAGGGCTGCCGGCAAGTGTTCGTGAAAACCCGAAAGGGCGCGACCTTGTAAAAATAAAGTGAAAAAGAATAAAAAAAACGGTATGTCCATAAGCAAAATGGGCACGGATGAAAACCCGAAAGCGCTCCGTGAGTAAAAACAGCAGGACTACCGGCGAGTGTTTGTGAAAACCCGAAAGGGCGCAACCTCGTTAAAAGACACTTGTAGGGTCCTCTCGACCTTGTAAGGAGAAACCACCCGCGTGAGATCTTACGACTCACAAAGGAGCAACACACTTAGGGATCCTCACGATTCCTAAGGAGAAAATACACTTACGAGATCTTCACGACTCGTAAGGAGAATTCTCTTATGGGACCCTCACGGCTCATGAGATTTGAAAGTCTTAATTTACAGAAACCTAAACCTGTTCTTAAGCAAATCCTCCACAACCTTCGATATTGCTCTACGAGAGGCTCAATACTGACCCTTGTATACAATCCACGGGCGCGAAAAAACATTTCCCCAGCAAAGTCACACCCGTGACTAGGGACATGTCCATATGATGAGCAACCCTTGTAGGTCCTCTCGACCCATAAGGAGAAAACCCTCTTGTAGGATCCCTACGACTTACAGAGGAACATACACTTAGGAATCCTCACGATCCCTAAGGAGAAAATACACATGCAAGATCCTCACGACTTGTAGGGAGAAATACCCTTGTGAGACCCTTACGGCTCATGAAGTCAAAAGCCTTGGTCGACAGGACCCTTAACCCTGTTTACTAAGCCACCTTTGTTCAATATCGACAAAGGCAAATGATGATTCGCTCCTGGCAGCATCCCAGTTGCAGCGGTGCTGATGCCGAAATCGGTGTCTAAAATCCAAGCTTGCGGCGAAAAAGCTAACAAGCCACACATGCCTACGAAATAGCCGAAATGATGGGGCAACTTGCAATAAAAAACAGCAAGTAAAAGTGTATGCATGAAAAATAGCCGAAATGATGGGGCAACTCGCAATAAAAAACAGTGAGTGAAAATAAAAATATAGCCGAAATGATTGGGCACCGCGAAAAATAGCCGAAATGATGGGGCAATCGCGACCTTCGCGATATAAAAGCTGAAACGATAGAGCATCGCGGAAAAAGAAATAAAATAAAAAGAAAATGTATGCCTTACAGGTGATGTTCCATCACACCCTGTATACAATCCAATGGCATAAACAAAAAGGGAACAATACCTCCCTCCCCCAGGTTTCACCAAAGAAAGAAGCTAAATCTCGACGGGCCACAGGCGACCTAGAGATCATCCCAACACTCGTCTCGTAACAACGGACACAACTTCAAGCTAAGCGGAACAGCGGCAACTCCCAGTTCCATGGCTCGGTGGTATACATATCGCCAACAGTCAAACCTCCATCCCGTGAAATGCGGATACAATCAGCAAAATTCCTGGTTACGTGGAACGCGGATAATGTCACTCTTTGACCCCGTGGAAAACGTCCAGAGCGGAGCCTAGTCCTCGCCGAGCACGGCAGTGAACCCGTGTGAAGCATCTAGTGCAAAATTCCTGGTTACGTGGAACATGGATAATGTCACTCTTTGACCCCGTGGAAAACGTCCAGAGCGGAGCCTAGTCCTCGCCGAGCACGGCAGTGAACCCGTGTGAAGCATCTATTGCAAAATTCCTGGTCACGTGGAACGCGGATAATGTCACTCTTTGACCCTGTGAAAAATGTCCAGAGCGGAGCCTAGTCCTCGCCGAGCACGGCAGTGAACCCGTGTGAAGCATCTAGAGCAAAATTCCTGGTCACGTGGAACGCGGATAATGTCACTCTTTGACCCCGTGGAAAACGTCCAGAGTGGAGCCTAGTCCTCGCCGAGCACGGCAGTGAACCCGTGTGAAGCATCTAGTGCAAAATTCCTGGTCACGTGGAACGCGGATAATGTCACTCTTTGACCCCGTGGAAAACGTCCAGAGCGGAGCCTAGTCCTCGCCGAGCACGGCAGTGAACCCGTGTGAAGCATCTAGTGCAAAATTCTTGGTCACGTGGAACGCGGATAATGTCACTCTTTGACCGCGTGGAAAACGTCCAGAGCGGATCCTGGTCCTCGCAGAGCACGGCAGTGAACCCGTGTGAAGCATCCAGAGCGGAGCCTAGTCCTCGCCGAGCGCGGCAGTGAACCCGTGTGAAGCATCTAGTGCAAAATTCCTGGTTACGTGGAACGCGGATAACGTCACTCTTTGACCCCGCGGAAAACGCCCAGAGCGGAGCCTGGTCCTCGCCAAGCACGGCAGTGAACCCGTGTGAAGCATCCAGAGCAAATACCGGACTGTGGAGTCCTTAAAATCCATAGACTATGACGTCCTTAACCTCGACCGTGATGTCTTAAAACTAACGATCAACCACCCCGATTCCTTACAGATTTTGCCTTGGTTTAAGGGTACATCTCTTCACTCCTTTGATACCGGCGTTGTAATTCCTCAACGCCTTCAAAGAGGTGACGGGTCCCTGCAACCACACATCGGACTGTGGAGTCCCTAAATCCACGGACTATGAGGTCCTTAACCTTGACCGTGATGTCTTAAAACTAACATCGGACTGTGGAGTCCCTAAATCCACAGACTATGAGGTCCTTAACCTTGACCGCGACGTCTTTAAACTACAATACCTGGAGAAACCCCTAATTCCGTAGAACACGGACAAGGGTGACCGCATCCAACACTTACAAGTCCTCACGACCTGTAAGGAAGAAAAACTCTCTTGTGGGATCCTTACGACTCTCAAGGGAAAACCCTTTTAAGAATCCTCACGATTCTTAAGAAAAACTTACACCTATGGGATCCTCTCGACCCATGGGGAGAAAAACTCTTTATGAGACCCTCGTGGCCCATAAGATGCAAAAGCCTTAGGAAGCAGATCTTAACCCTGAGTCCTGAGCCATTGCTGTCCTGCAAGGAGATCAAGATAGAATATCCGCAGAATACATTCAGTGAAAAGGAGACACATCATTGAGAAGAAAAATGTATCTTTTATTCATAAACCAAAATGGGTACAAAGTACAATTCATGAAAGAAACAAAAAGAAAATACTCTCATCCATGAGTATGTACAAAAAAAAAGGAAAAGATACAAATGTTTCAAGCCGGCGGGCGATTCAGCAGCTTGGTCAGCTCATCCTGCTTTTGTTGGACCACGGCTTCGTGACGCAAGATCTCCAAAAGACGAGCCTCCTCCTGAGCTTGTTGGGCCTGATATGAAGCAAGCCGGGCTTCAAGCTCCTTCTCAGTGGCCTTATGAGCCTCGACCCTCTCACGAGTGAACGTGGCAGCTTTATCGAGAGCCACCACCTCTTTGATGGACTCCTGAAGCACCCGCCAGAGTTCATACGCTTTGTTGGCTTTGGCTGTGAAGCTAGCCTGAAGCTCGCTTAGCGCCTCGGAAGCTAGCTCCCTCTCCGAGAACTTGCGACCGAGCCTTTTCTTGCATGACACCATATTTGCCGCGCACCGCTCGATTAAGCCTCGTAAGCTCGCCTTCTCGGCCATAATCTCCAAAGGAAGGCGCGTACACTCAAGTCTATATATATACAAGCCTCCCTTCGACGACAATACTCGATCTAAAACCAGCACAAACCACTCAATATGGGAGATAACAAGGAAAGTTTATGATCTATATCCTATCAGGCGCGCATTCGCAACTGTACGAATGTTTAAAAGGAAATGTTACCCGAGGCACTGAGGTGCATGCAACGTAATGATGGTGCTCGCAATTAAAGAAAGTTCCCATAAGAAAAACAGGCAGCTCATTTACGCAAACAAGACACACGTACGACTATCTGACAAACATGAAAATTCAACAGAAAGCATGCAAATCGCCAATGATAAAAGGAGTACATTGATTCAAACATACTACACTACCGGGAAAAGATCACCAAACAAGGGATCAGAAATGCACGGATTAACAAAACAAAGAACAAGGTTCTCCATCTCTCTCTCTGCTCTCTCCAACACATCAAAGCGACGGTTCTCACGAGAAGTTGCTTCCCATCGATTGGCACCATGGCCATCTGCAAAAGCAGACATAACAGCCCGTCGGGTTCTTATCTCGCTCAGCAGATGAATTGAGCAGTCCTTCAAAGCCTGAGTAATCAGGCACGCCTCATGAAAGCCCTCGAGCTTTTCCTCCGCCGCATCAAGCATCGCTAGGGTCATCTCTGCCGGGTGAGGAGGGATGTCGGCAAGCATGGCCGTGAGGATCATCCGGAGCCAGAGAGAACCCATCGGGAGAGGGGACCCCCTACGGATCGAGAGTTCATGCATAGCTGAGTCGCATTCGTTGTCGGTAAGGAAGGGATCCACCAACTGAGCAGCAAAGCGGGGGAGCATCTCCTCGATAGGAACTTCCCATGGCTGTCGACGAGCGTGCGGACGATTGCAGGCCATGGCACTCGTTTGTCTCTCAAGACAAGTTACAAAAAATAATAATAATAATAAATCTCTCCGTAAAGGGAAAAGAAAGCTATAGCCTCATATATAAGGAAGTGTATTAAGTGCTATGCGCGGAAAATCTTGCATGGTAAAGCTATTTCCAAGGCTAAAAAAAAAGGAAAGGCATCTAAAATTAAGGAGATGCAATTATTTCCAAGGCCCTTTCTCTGCACTGAAAATACGGCATGGGAAAATTTTGTGAACAGCCCCATCAAAGGACCCCACGTGCAGAACACGTGAGGCCTAAACCTGATGTACACTTAAAAGAAAATATATGGAGTAGTACCCTGCATATTAAAAGCACAAACAACAACAGTAGCAAAATGATAAAATCCCAGAGAAAAGGCATGCATATTTCAAGAGGTTCATACAAAATATAGAGGACACATTTACAATGGTAAAACTTCAGATGCGGGGCATGGGTTGAGAAACTCAAAATTAACTTTATTCAAGATCTTCCAAGCATTTCGAACCTCCCGAGTATGCTTCCTCTCACGATCACAAGCATTGGGATCCCCGCGGATGTCCTCTACCCTCCGGTAGGCGGCAAGTATGGCTGATTGCTGAAAAATCTGATGCAGGAGATCAATGAGATTATCCCGCCTTCTCTTTGAGATCAAGTGCATCAGATACACCGAGTGTACTTTATCCTCGGCGGCGTCCAATGCCCCAAGCGGCACACCAGCACAGAATAAAGGGAGGGTCTTCCTGATCGCCAGCACGATCAGCCTCAGAAGAGAAGAGCGACGGGGGAGTAGCCGATGGTTGTACTCATCAAAGCGGCTCATGATCTCGGCACATTGAGCATCGGTGAACTCCTGGTTTTGACTGCGGCCCAGTGCACGAATATTCCCATAGGAAATGATCTCGTCAAGACCATACAGATGGGCATCCATGATACCTGAAATAAAGGTCATGAGAATCATTAGAGAACTCCCATTTCATTAATTGCAGAAGAACGACCTCGGGCCAAGAGACCCCAAGAAGCCTCTATGTGAAGAAATTGAGTTCTTCATTGGAATTAAATTCCTTATTAAGAAAAGGGAATTAAATTCCCAGAAACATTTTTGGATGGAATTAAATTCCATGGAGGTGAAACGACATCATCATCTCCCCAAAGATCATCTAAACCCTAAGAGATCTACAGTTTGAAGATTAAGCGGTTTCATGTTCTTATGGAAAAACATGAAGAAAAAAGGGTAAAAACCCTTGTTTTAGGTTTAAAATCCAAAAGAATGTGGAAGTTCGTTGTTTGTCCAAGAACATTACCTGAGAAAAAAAAGGGTCACCTGAACAGAGTTAAACTCTGAAAATGGTTTCGAGGCAGAGAACTAAGCTCTGTAAGAAGAGAATTAAATTCTCAGAAAAAGTTCTCAAAGGAAAGAAATGAGCAAAGTGAAGGCTCTTCTGAAGAGACAGTGGTATTTATAGAAGGCGATGGAAACGCTTCATCTCCCCAAATCCCTAAAGGAATCCAACGGTCACAAAAGGTGACAGCGTTGCACTCACGTGCTGACACATTAGAACAACGCTGTGGGGGCATTTGTTTCCTGATTTAAAATCAGGAAAGCTTATGGAAAAGGCTTCAGAAGAGGGTCACGTGCTTACACGTGACCAGCAGTCACGTGTTGGCACGTGACATCCAAAAGTACCGGCAAAGCAAGTTCAGTTTCCCAACTACATCAAAGAGAGGGGCTTCAGTAAGGGTCACGTGCTCCCACGTGACCTGGGTCACATGTCGACACGTGACATTTAAAAGCAGCAGCGAAGACCCAACGCTTCCTGATCAAATCAAGGAAAAGCTTCAGAAGAGGTCACGTGCTCCCACGTGACCAGGGTCACGTGTTGGCACGTGATGATCAAAACATCAGAATTGTTCTCCAGTTAAATCAAGAAAAAGAGTCTAGACAAGGGTCACGTGCTCACATGTGACCAGGGGTCACGTGGTGGCACGTGACGGTTAAGCAGCAACCAGAAGACAGAGCGCAGAAAGAAAGAAGAAGGCTCATTCCAAAGGGGGTCACGTGCCCACACGTGACCATGGGTCACGTGGTCACACGTGACCGGCTTTCAAAGCCCATTTCGTTGACATAATTAAATTCTGAAAGAGATTCGAATCTTTCCAAAGGAAAGCGATTATCTGGAACCAATCGAATTAAAGATTTAAAGATGATTGAATATCATTTATCTATGGGAAAATCTCGGGTTTGGAAAGATTTCCCCTTTAAATCTAACCGAAATAACAAAGGAGAATCCCGGGACTTGAAATCCAATGGTGAATAAAATTCACCCAATAATCCAAAGGTCAAAAACGAATGATGGATGCAAATCAAACCTCTCAATGAAGATTCGTCAAAAACTAATTGATTCGGCTGCTTCTCCTATAAATAGGAGCCAAGAGACACAGGGAGGAAGGGAGATAGAGATACACGCAGAGAGAAGAAAGGGAGAGAGAGCCTTGATACTTCGAGGAACTTGGATCTTCTGCAAAAGAAAACTCTAGGTAAGAAAGGGAAGGCTCCTTGAAAGAAAAGAGAATTTAATTTTCAAACAGAGTTTAACTCTGATATATAAAAAAGAAGAACATATTTCTTCTCTCTTTGATAGAGGATCTGCAAAGTGCACATCTCCCCTTGAAGCTGAGAATTTAATTCTCAATGGGTTGAGATCCTGCCATGCAGATCCAAAACATAGAGAGGGAATGGAAGCATGAGAATTTAATTCTCACAGAACTATAGGAATTTAATTCCTTTAAAATAAAACTAGGGCTTGACCCTGTGTTATGGGAATTTAATTCCTTCAAAACAAAAAGAAACAGGGTTTAACCCTAATTAAGAACCTAGTTCTGTTAGAACAGCGGGGATTTAATTCCCTTGATCATAATTTAACAGAGAATGGGAATTTAATTCCTCAAAAGCTTTTATTAGGGTTTAACCCTATTTAGTTCTTCACGTGTATGAGGAATTTAATTCCTACAGAAAATTCAGGGTCCAACTCTATTCAGAGTATAAATCTTCAAAAGGAGGTAGGAATTTAATTCCTCTGAAATTACTGTCAGGGTTTAACCCTACGAGGAATTTAATTCCTGGAAAAGATTAACAGATCCTCTAAACAACATACATAGAGGCAGGGTCACGTGTCACCACGTGACCCCTCTCAAAAGATCTATAGAAAGCCCCTTTGAAGCAGTGCCCCACGTGACCCTAGGCAGAAGCTTTAACGTATAAGCATTTGAATGCCCGTCACGTGATGGCACGTGATGCTCTAAAAGATGCAATAGTCTCAGAAGAACAAATGAAAGGAGGGCACTCTCACGTGTCGCCACGTGACCCCTCTTGCCTTAGTGCTTAACACTAAATTGAAACTCCCGAACCCAGTGTTAAAACACTGTTGGGCCTTAGTGTTTAACACTAATCAAAGAGCCTTATTCGCAGTGTTCAACACTGATTACCTTAGTATTTAACACTAATCTGAGATCTCCATTGCCAGTGTTCAACACTGATCTGTTTTAGTGTTTAACACTAATTTGAAAAGACCTGTTGCTGGTGTTTAACACCAATTATCTTTTAGTGTCAAACACTAACTTGTCAGCCTCATTCTCAGTGTTCGACACTGGTTGGTCTTTAGTGTTTAACACTAGACATTGGTCCAATTGGCTAAATGGATAGAGGCAAAGCCTCTCCTGATTGGACTTAGCCCAAGCTGGCCATAAGTCCTCAATTCATAATCAACTGGGCTAATGGGCTCATAACATAATTAATTGGTCTTGATCCCAAATTGGGCCAAGGACTATTCAATCCACTCCGGTTCTAGGGTACATCTCTTCATTCCTTTGATATTTGGCATTGTAATCCCTCAATGTCTTCAAAGAGGTGACGGGTCCCGACGACCACACATTGATATGGACTGTGGGGTCCTTAAACCCGTGTCTAATGCAAAATTCCTGGTTACGTGGAACGCGGATAACGTCACTCTTTGACCCCGTGGAAAACATCCAGAGCGGAGCCTAGTCCTCGCCGAGCACGGCAGTGAACCCGTGTGAAGCATCTAGTGCAAAATTCCTGGTTACGTGAAATGCGGATAACGTCACTCTTTGACCCCGCGGAAAACGTCCAGAGCGGAGCCTGGTCCTCGCCAAGCACGGCAGTGAACCCGTGTGAAGCATCCGGAGCACATACCGGACTATGGAGTCCTTAAACCCATGGACCGCAACGTCCTTAAACTACCCATGGACCGCAACGTCCTTAAACTAGAACAATAGAGCCCCGCATGCTCTTTTGTCGGATCTAAACGGTCCCGTTTAAGTTGATCTTAGCCTCAAAGATGGCTAACGTATCCTTAAACCTTCAAACAGAGTGGACTATAAATCCCCCCAATTAACTCTGGCTTGAGGGTACATCCCTGAACTCCTCTGACATCCGTCGTTGTAATCCTTCAACGTCGTCAGAGAGGTGACGGGTCCCGACGGCCATACATACGATGGACCACTATGTCCTTAAACTGGAACAATGGAACCTAAAACGCTCCTTTGTCGGATCTAAACGATCCCGTTAAGTTGATCTTAGTCTCAAAGTTAGACTAACGTATCCTTAACAAACGTTTGAGTTGATCTTAGCCTCAAGTATGGCTGACGTATCCTCAAACCAAACCCCCAAACCCAAATCTAAGATAATACGGATTTGGACTAGTCCACGCCCTACGGGCGACGACATAACTCAGTCTCCGTAAACAATCCACGGGCAACAAAACACAAAACAAATATCCACGACACGAAGTGACCATCTAGAGAAGGAGAAAGTTGTTACCGCAATGCGGTAGTGTAATTAACTGCAGGGGCTTGCGCCTGCAGGGAAGAGCGTCCCCACAATCAAAAACCCCTCAAACGAGGGGGAATCTGACGAAGTCTGCTACATCGGCCGCATCCGTCTAAACCTTCGATACATGGTGCCATAAATCAACTTGGCATCTTCGGAGAGGTGGACGGATAGCACCAATTAGCATCTGCCCCGAGTCTCAGTGCCAGGACATCACGGTCCTGCGCGCCGCCATTCGGAGGGGAACAGGAACCATTTATGCCACGGTACAAAAACAACGGAATATAGGTTATGTGTATTAAATCTTACAGTCTCGTGCTACTTCTAACACCTTCCGTACCAATCTACCCCTTAAACCCCGCGATGTCTTGTATTGTATTGTTTGTGCTGTATTGTAAATTGTATTGTCTTGAATATATGGATGACTTGCCGAAACCATGATATCAGTGAATGGATGTAACTGGAGAATCATGTAAATGGAAGTATATACATGGTTCGGTTCAGTCAATACAGATTGAATAGATTGAATATAAGTATTCAAGGATTCATGTTGGATTGTAGATTGTACTTCAATCATATTCAAGTCAGATTATTAATGAGACTCGGTCTGAGTCAGACAATTAGAAAAGAAATTGAAGTCCTGATTGTTTTGATGTTATCGGTAACCGCTGCACATGAGCAGCAAGATTTATGTCTTTTTCAAAGACGATTACCGTGTTGATAACACCGTTGTTAAGTTGTCTACCTTAAATAGGCAAACACCCACTTCACCGGCTCCCTGAGGCTCAAGAGATTGGTCCCGCTTAAACCTATATTTACTAGGGTCCTTAGGGTAATTTATAGAACTTGAGGGGGTTTTATGTAAAAATACTTTTGTATAATTTTCAAAATACACCCTAAGTTTTTATTTATCGTCTTTAGAGTTTTCATAGTTGTAGATTTTATATTTGTGACATTTCTAGTGAAAATAACCTATTTTTCATAATACATGGTATTTAATTGTAACATTGAACTTGTATGGAATTCATGGTATTTTAATGTAAAATGATTCTTGTGATTTTAGGAAAAAATTGGAATATTCATATTATCACAAAAATAGATATTTTAATGATACATATATACATATTTATATAAAAATAATTTTAATATATATTATATTTCTAGAAATCTCATTTTCTTAAGATATTTGTATTTTATATCTTTCGAGACCGAATGCTCCTTGCGGAGGTCTGCATCTCGCACTACTAAGCTCAGGGATGTGTGATAATCCGCACCATCCCACTCGAATTCCCCAAAATGGGTTGTAGCGGCGCTTTACAAAGATTTATAATAATGCGAATTCTTATAGAAAACGGTTTTAATAGTTAGTGGTATTTATATATAAAGTTTCGTTTTCCCGTATTCTATGTTTTCGAAAGGTATTGTGCTATGTTGCATATGAGTGTATGAGGAGCTAGGGTATTACCTCATGATCTACTTAAAGGTATAGCAAGATTATGATGTTTTAAATGTCGGAATTAAACTAAATGGTATTTTAGTGAAAAAATACGATAACAATTCAAATAGAAATCCTTTTAATATGGAACTTGTTCAATATGACTTGTTAATATTTAATAGTCAACATGTATGAGTTTAGTATGATTGTATTTAAGAAAAAGTGAGATTTTTAGGAAGAACCGAATTGGTTATCGGATTAACTCTGATTCCGTCGGTATTTAGAAATACGTATTTTTAGAAAAGAATAGAGAAGAGAGAGGTTGGACTTACGGGTTTAGAGATTAGAAGAGAGAAAGAGGGAACGGTAGGAGGCGCCGGTACGTCATTTCTTCGCCGGGAGCTCCTAGGGTTGTCGTCGGAATTTCGCCGAACCTTTCGCCTTTTGCTAACTTCAATTGCACACTAAACTTCTAGGGATTTTCTTGAGAGTTTTGATCAAAATTTTAGAGCGAGGGGTGTATGTCTAGGGGTTGTATTTATAAGGTAAGGCTAGGGTTTAAGGTAGGTGAAAGGGTGAAATGAAAAAATGTATTAAATTGTAATAAAATGTATTAAAATGGAGTAATTAGGGTTTTAAAGGGTCTCTGGAAACGATCTAAGAAAATAAAGTATGCAGGAGTGATGGGGAGGTGAAGAGGCCCAACTTTCATGTTGGGGACTTGGCGGTCCGGCCGAGTCCGGCCGGCGGAGGCCCGAGTCGGCCGAGTCGCCGTCCGATTCGGCCGAGTCCGGTGCTCGTTGGGTTCTTCGTCTCTTCATTTACCCCCTGGGCCAGTTTGTTTTATTAGTGTAGTGGGGTTTTATGGGTTTAGCACGTGTAGACTCTTGGAATTCTAAAAATATTTAAATAAAACAATATTAAAAATAATGTAGGGTATGGGATTTGAACTCTGGTGGGTTGGTTCAGCAGTGCAAGGTATTACCAGTGAGCTACAAGCACCTTCTTGCTATTAAAAAGCAAAACAAATATTTAAAGTACTCACAGGAAATGCAAATACCCCAAGTATACATTAACTTTTAAACAAATTTTTGTACACTAAAATTGGAGTTGTTACAATCTACCCTCCTTACAAAAATTTAGCCGTCGCAATTTACAACATTTATTTTAAGGACTAGTTTACAAAGAGGTGAGGATATCTTGCACGCATCTCATCTTCCATTTCCCAAGTTGATTCTCCTGGAGTGTCTTTTCTCCACATCACTCGAACTAAGTTGACTTCCTTGTTCCGAAGTGACTTCACTTTTCTATCCAGGATCTCCACAGGTTGTTGCTCATAGGATAAGTCGGGTTGTACAGTGAGCTCGGAATGATCGAGAATGTGGCTGGGGTCACTTACATACCTTCTGAGTTGGGATATACGGAACACATTATGCATTCCTTTCAATGAAGGTGGAAGTGCTAAGCGGTATGCTACTTCACCGACTCGTTCGAGTATGTCGAACGGTCCAATGTACCTTGGACTTAGCTTTCCCCACCTTCCAATTCGGATCATTCTGCGGTTCGGAGATATATTTAAGAATACGTGATCTCCTGGCTGGAAATCCAAGTGACGTCGCTTTGCATCAGCCCAGTGCTTCTGTCGATCTTGGGCTATGCGCATCTTTTCTCTGATAGTACGAACCATATCAACAGTCGCTACTATCATCTAAGGTCTAAGAAGTTCCCTATTTCCGATGTCTAATGGCGATCGACACTTCCTTCCATATAGTGCTGCAAAAGGTGTCATCCCTATGCTTACTTGGTATCTGTTGTTGTACAAAAACTCGACAAGATGTAGGTGATCTTCCCACGATCCTTTGAAGTCTAACATACATGCTCTGAGCATATCCTCCAAGATCTGAATAGTTCACTCAGACTGACCATCTGTTAGTGGATGATAAGCCGTGCTGAAGTTCAGACTTGTTCCCAAGCTTGCTTGCAGACTCTGCAAAAATTGCGATCTGAACCTGGTGTCACGATCGGAGACAATGCAGACCGATACTCCATGAAGTCTCACAATTTCCTGTATGAGTTCATGGGTATCGGAGATAGTACATATTTGAAGAGTTTAAATCTTAAGTAGATTATTACCTCAATGTACTTTTTTGCTAATGTCTCAGTTGATTGGCCAACCGAAATGGGATGAAGTGAGCTGACTTTGTGAGTCGATCCACAATGACCCATACCGCATCGTTACCCTTTGTGCTGCGAGGAAGAGCAGTTACAAAATCCATCGTGACGTGTTGCCACTTCCATTCTAGGATTGGTAACGGTTGAAGTAATCCAGCAGTCCTGTGATGTTCAGCCTTTACTTGCTGACACACCAAGCATTTAGCGACGCTTCTGGCTACTTCATGCTTCATTCCATGTCACCAGTAATTCTGACGAAGATCTTTGTACATCTTTGTACCTCCAGGATGTACTGAGTAGGGAGAGCTGTGGGCTTCTTTCATTGACTCTTCCCGAATAGAACCTTTTGGTACACATAATCTGCTGCCGTATCTCAAAGATCCGTCTTCATGGATGATGAAGTCTGTTCTGAGTCCATTCTCCACTTGTTCCTTAATCTTTTGCAACTTAGCATCACTTGCTTGAGCTGCTTTGATCTGGTTGACAATGGTAGATTGAACTTGTAAATTCATCAAACTTGAAGCATTACCTGACATGACTACTTCAATCTCCATCTGATGCAAGTCTTGTTGAAGCTTCCACTGAGCGGTGAGATGCATTGCTAATGGTTGGCGAGTAAGAGCATCTGGAACCACATTCACCTTCCCTGGGTGATATTGCAGGTTGATGTCAAAGTCCGCCATGAGTTATAACCATCGTCTTTGCCGCATATTCAACTCCTTCTGAGTAAACACATATTTCAGGCTCTTGTGATTTGTGTGTATATTCACTCGTTCACCAAGAAGATAATGGCGCCAAATCTTAAGTGCAAAGATAACGATTGCCAATTCCAAATCATGCGTCGGATAATTGTGCTCATGAGTCTTCAGCTGTCTTGAAGTATAAGCCACAACCTTACCGTGTTGATGTAGAACGCATCCCAATCCCTTACCGGATGCATCACAGTGCACTTCGAAACTTCCAGATTGGTCCGGTATACCGAGAATAGGCGCTGATGTTAACCTTGACTTGAGTTCTACGAAAGCTTGTTCACATGCTTCTGACTACACAAAATCTTCATCTTTACGTGTGAGCTTGGTCAGGGGTGTTGCTATCTTTGAAAAGCCTTCAATGAACTTTCTGTAATATCCATCTAAACCCAAGAAACTCCGAATGTCCTTCATTGATTTTGGTGTCGGCCATTCGCTTACTGCTGAAACTTTCGCTGGATCCACAGAGATTCTTTCACCTGATAAGATATGTCTAAGAAAACCAACTTGATTTAGCCAAAACTTGCACTTGCTGTACTTGGCATATAATTGGTGTTGTCGTAAAGTTTCCAGGACAATTCGTAGGTGCTCGGCATGTTCTTTCCGACTCTTGGAATACACTAGGATGGCGACGATGAAGATGACAACAAACCTGTCTAAGTATTCCCGGAAAACTTGGTTCATCAGGTTCATGAATATTGCTGGTGCATTGGTCACTCCAAATGGCATCACTAGAAATTCGTAATGTCCATAGCGAGTTCTGAAAGCCGTTTTTTGAATATCAGCTTCTTTGACCTTCACCTGATGATAACCTGAACGAAGATCTAATTTAGAAAAAACACAAGATCCACTTAGCTGATCGAATAAATCGTCGATGCGCAGGAGTGGATACTTGTTCTTTATCGTGACTTCGTTCAAGGCTCTGTAATCAATGCACATTCTATATGAACGTTCCTTCTTCTTCACAACCAGTACTGGTGATCCCCAAATTGAAGTGCCGGGACGAATCCATCCTTTTGCCAATAATTTGTCCAACTGTGTTCGGACTTCCTTCAAACCTTCCGGACTTAATCGATAAGGTGCTTTGATTACCGGTTGTGCTCCTGGTACTAAATCAATGCTGAATTCAAGAGCTCGATCGGGAGGCAAATCTGATATATCGTCAGGAAATACGTCGTCAAACTCTCGAATCACTTCTGGCCTTGATTCTTTCTCTGCTTGAGTTGCTGCAATCACTGCTTCCCTTGGCTTCGCTTTGTATGTACTTGGCTCCAGGGTACGGTCTCCACTTTTGAAATAGAAAACTGGATGGTCTGGAATCTTGAATACTACCCTCCTTTGACGACAGTCGATGGTAGCATAAAAGGTTCCTAGCCAATCCATACCTAGAACCACATCGAAGTTCGGTATGTCCAGCACTTTGAAGTCAGCATAGAATTCTCTGCTGCAAACGATTACTGAACACAAGCTGTATCCTATTGTTTCCTTTAGAACGCTATTCCCTGAACTGACATTCCAGCTGGATACAAGCGGTGTGACTGGAATCACATGAGTTCGGACGAACAGTTGCGACATAAAGCAGTGAGATGCTCCAGTATCGAACAATGCTAGTGCAGGAAGTGAGGCTACTAAGATTGTACCTAAGATATGTGGGATATGTTTTAGGTAATGGAAAATATATGAATAGGTATTAAGACTAAAAGAAAAGATTGAGATGAAAGGGGTTGCCAGTGATAACTTGGTCAGTGGCCTCAGCTTCTTCCACGGTCATCGTGAAAGCCTGGCACCGTGGTACATTCCTCCTGGCCTGAGGAGCATTCCTCGGAATATTCCTTTGAGCTTGATGGAACTGACGATGAGGAGGTGCAGCTTGTGGTCCTCTAGGTGGTGGAGAAGGTAGTGCAAGTCCTGGAGCAGGTGCCTGAAGGGCTGGTCGCTGTGGGTAAGTGATTGCAGTCTTGGTTGCAGTAATTGGATTTTGTCTATGAAGACAAGACCCAATATCATGAGCAGCTGAGCCGCAGACTAAGAAAAGGCGGTTGGCTCGCCGGCAGTCTTGCAACATATGCCCATTTCTCTTGCAGTAGTTACAAAAAGCTGGGCTAGGACGGTTGTTCGGTACTCCGGGTCACCTTGGCACAAAAGGTGGCCTTGACGAGGCTCCTCCTGTCATCTGGTTGACAGGGCGCTTAACTCCTGCAGACTGAGGTCTGCCCTTCGCCTTTGCCACTGCCTCATAACGGCGGGCAGCTTTCAGAGCCGATTCATGAGTCGGAAAATCTCCTGTGGCCAGTGCAGCCTGGATCTCCAAATCCAAACCTTGTTGACATCAACAGGCTCTGATCTCATCCGTCGGTATCAGGTGTGCCGCAAATCTGTTAAGAATTGTGTTAGCTGTGTAGTATGTGATATATTGAACAATTCGAATTATTGAGACATATCTTACCAACTAAGCATGGTGAACTCAGCGTCATATTCATCTACCGACTTAATCCACATTGAACCTTATTGCAGATGAATGACTGTTGTTCCATGTTGAACCTGGCAGTCTCAGGGAAGTACTTAGCGTCGAACATGTCGTGGAAAGTCTTCCATTCGATGGGTTGTTCAAGACAGCTTTCTTCCACCTTCCACCAATTCCGTGCATTGTCCATGAGCTGTAATTTTGCAACATGAACCCAAGCGATTCTGGCACTTGTGCTGCGGCTAGATCATCTTCAATACTCTGTGCCCATTCCTCAGCATCCAGTGGGCTCTCCTTTCCTAAGAACTGTTTGGGGTGCAAAGCCCTGAATTGCTTCACCACAGGTGCTTCTGCCTCGGGACGGTTCATTAAAAGAGCAGTCTATTGCTGCTGTCCCTTGAGGAGGCTGCAGATTGCCTTAGGCAGAACCGTTTGCTCGTTGAGCGGAGCAGGGACGGCAGGTGTGAGTGGTAGTGGTGGAGGTGTGTTGTTGACATTGGTGCTGGTGTTGTTCGGGGAATCCATAACCTTGAAAGAAAAATTTAGGTTAGGACAGATTCAAAATATATGGAATGATAAGATTCAAGAAATATGAATTGTAAAGAATGTTTTAGTTGCTGGTTCTTATGTTATATTGCTTAGGTTGTTCATGCAGAACAGAACTGCATGGTAGGGTTGTAACAACCCTAATTTTCTTATACCCTTTTTCTATACAAATTTTTAAATTAAATTTTTTCAAAATCCACAAAGGGTATTTTAGCCTGAGCACAAGATATAAGTAATTATTTTGTTTTTAATTACAAGCTACAAGAATAATAACTCCATTTTTAGTGTACAAGAAATTACTTTAAATTTAATGTATACTTGGAGTATTTACTATTGCTGCTATCATTTTAAGTAATAAAATAACTCCATAATTACAAGAAGGAGCTTGTAGCTCATTGGTAATACCATGCAGTGCTGAACCAAGCCACCAGAGTTCAAATCCCATACCCCACATTATTTTTAATATTGATTTTTTTTAAAACCTTTAGAATACCAAGAGTTTACACGTGCATATCTCACAAAAACCTCACTACACCCAAACATGTAACACTTGCAGGAGTTAGATGAACCGTCGGGGGGGATCCAGGCCACCAGACTCGGCCGGGAATCGACCAACTCGGCCTTGACTCGGCCGACTCAGTGCTCCGACCGAGTCACCCCCGATTCGGCCGATTCCGGTGTTGGTCACAACATGAAAGTTGTGTCTTTTCATATTCCCTATGCACCTGCAAAATTTCAGCTTCAGACCACTTCCAGAGCTCTTTAAAAACCTCAATTACTCTACTTTTAATACATTTTTATTACATTTTATCACATTTTTATTTTTAACTTTTCATCCACCCTAACCCTAGCCTAACCCTATAAATACCAACCCTACACACTACCCTCTCACCCCCAAAATCTTGATCTACTCTCTCAAAAGTTTTCCAAGAAGTGTGTGCTTTGAAAACAAGTTCGCGGCGAAGCTCCGACGAGATTCCGGCGGGAATTCCGGCGACGTTTTTAGAAACAACCGGCGATGAGGCAACGCCTTGGCAACTTTTTTAGTTCCCCTATACTCTTTAGTATAGATCGAAACCCGTAAGTCCCATTCTATCTCCCTTTCTAATTCTCAAAAATACGAAATTACGAAACCCGACGGAATCGGAACAAATCCGATTTCCGATTCGGTTTTCTATAAAATTTCACTTCTAATCAATTCAAACATGTCTAAGCATCTTTATCATGATTATTAAACTTGTAAAAATCAATTTGAATAAGTTTTCACACATGAAATGATAACCTTTTTAACTTACCGTATTTTTTCATTTTAATACCATCATGTTTCAATTTTACATTTAACACGTTAACATTGCTATACCTTAAAATAGATCACGAGGTAATGACCTACCTCATCACACACACATATGCAACCATAATACGCTATCTTGAAAACTCCTAATACGATAAAACACGATTTTTCATTAAAATACCATTTCCTTAATAAAACCTTTTATAAAAGTTTAGGTTTGATACATTTGTTTAAACAATATCTTTAATAGGAAAAATACGATAAGTTGTGGACATCGATCGTTTATCTAAACCTGACTTTGTAGTGTCTAGGCTAGTGTGTCTAAGGCAAGTGGTTACTTAATTAGGGCCACTACTTGTAGTGGAGAGCCTCCCACTTACCTGGCACTTACCTGACCGCAATTGGCGGTGAAGAGGCGATTTGAGGCTTCTAACGACTTGTCGTTTAGACCTTTTAGAAATAGGCTAGTTGGCTTAGGAAACCCTAGAATCTAAAATACGGAAAATTACACTTTTCAAATAAATACTTTTTACTATATAAAACCGTTTTCTAAAGAATTAGTATTTTACAATCTTTGCAAAGCGCCGCTGCAACCCATCTTTGGGGAACCCGTTCAGGATCGTGCGGTTTATCACGCACCCTCGGACTAGTAGTGCGAGATTCAGACCTCCGCAAGGAGCATTTGGTCTCGAAAGGTTTAAAATACGACATCTTAAGAAAATGAGATTTTTGGAATATAAAATATTTATTAAAATTATTTTTTGTATAAATATATGTATATTTATCATTTAAATATCTATTTTACTATAATATAAATTTTCCACTTTTCCTAAAAAAATCACAATAATAAATTTTACACTAAAATACCATGGACTTCAAATAAATCAATATTACAGATAAATACCTAAAACTAGGATATTTTCACTAGAAATGGCACAATATAAAATCCACATTCATTACAAATCTAAAAACGAACAATAAATACTTGAGGTGTATTTTGAAAAGTATATAAAAGTATTTTTATATAAAAACCCCTCAAGTTTTTTAAATTACCCTAAGGACCCTAGCAATTATAAGACTTCGATTCACATTTCTGATTGTCTGACTTGGGTTTGAGTCTGATTAATCTGACTTGAATATAATTCAAGTCAATCTATAATCTACAAGTTTCCACTTCAATATGAACTCATGAATTCATGAATCCAACTATACAATCTATACAACTTGACTGAACCGAACCATGGATATACCTATTCCTTTTACATGATTCTCAGTTATTCCATTTACATGATTCTACGGTTACAACCGTTTTCTGATATCATGGTTTCGGTCAGTCAGTCAATCAATCTTACAATCAATACAATTTACAAGATAACAATACAAACAAGACATCGCAGGGTTTAAGGGGTAGACTGGTACGGAATATGTTAAAAGTGGCACGAGGTGGTCACTTAAGACGTAATTACATCCATGCCGTTGTTCCGTGGTATTATCGACGGAGCCTTATACTACAGGTTACCAAGGTCCCTGGTGTAAGTGGGACTCCCTTCGTATACACTGGTATCTTCTGTACCAGGCTACAAACAATAGCGTTAATACAACATTACAATATTATAATACAACATTAAAAGCTACTCTCTCTCTTACTCTCTTTCTATTTCTCCCTTATCTTTGGGACTTACCGAGCGACCTGTTCGCTGACGACATTCTGTTTCTTTCTTCTTTGAACGTCGTCAGGTGATTTGGATCCAGCAGAGATCGAGCCATCGCAAGAAGACTTGGAGCAATTTGCCGAAGACCCTGCACTTTAGTTTCATTGTACACTTTTCCTTTCTGTACTTTTCATTTCATGTTATGCCACTGTTTATGCATCTTTTTATTTTAGTTGTACTTCCTTTTCATGTATTGTATAAAAGAATGTTAATAAATAAAAGTTGCTGTTCCTTTCATATCTTGTCTCTTGTGTATTTATTTTATATTGCTTAGATACGCTCAGCGTATGTACTTCTGAGTATATACGTAGCGGGCCTCGTCGCGTCCCCTTCGCCATATACCGGGAAGCAGGGCGTGACATGGGTTCCATACAGTTCTGACCTGCATGGGCCACCAACAAAACCTGTCACGCCCCGCTTCCCGGTGTACGGTGAAGGGGACGCGACGAGGCCGCTACGTATTTACTGTGAAGTAAATACGCTAAGCGTATCTAAGCAATATAAATGCACAAGAGACAAGATATAATAAAACAACAACTTTATTTATTCACATTCTTTTTACAATACATGGAAAAGTAAATACAACTGAATGAAAGCAATGCCTAAACAGTGGCATAACAGAAATGAAAAGTACTGAAATAAAAATGTGTACAATGAAGTTAGAGCTCTGGGTCATAGGAAAGCTAGTCCAAGTCCTCACTAGTAGGCTC
Source organism: Agapanthus africanus (assembly GCA_030015575.1). Taxonomy (NCBI): domain Eukaryota; kingdom Viridiplantae; phylum Streptophyta; class Magnoliopsida; order Asparagales; family Amaryllidaceae; genus Agapanthus; species Agapanthus africanus. The sequence continues at coordinate 788,481,613 of CM057337.1, forward strand.
GATCTCCTGAGTGTCCAGATCACCTCACAACATTCTAAAGAAGAAAAAGAAGGAATGTCGTTAGCGAACAATCGTTCGGTAAGTCCCAAAGATAAGGGAGAAATAGAATAGACAGAATGAGAAGATAGCTTTTAAAGTTGTATTATATTGTATTAGTGTTAACGCTGTTGTTTGTAGCTTGGTACAGAAGAATGCCAGTGTATACGAGAGGAGTCTCTATATGCCAGAGACTAGAGGGACGTGTAGTATAAGGAACCGTTTATGCCACGGTACAACAACAACGAAATATAGGTTAGGTGTATTAAATCTTACAGTCTCGTGCCACTTCTAACAGCTTCCGTACTAATCTACCCCTTCAACCCCGCGATGTCATGTTTGTGTTGTATTGTAAATTGTATTGTCTTGTATATATGGATGACTTGCCGAAACCATGATATCAGTGAATGGATGTAATTGGAGAATCATTGTCACACCCCGCTTCCCAAAATATGGAATACGAGGAGTGACAAGGCCAGCCATGCTCCTACGGTCAAGAAATTATCCTGCTGTTGTCACACTTCAGCTTCTAGCTTTACGTGGTAATCAATAATCAATGCACAGGTAATGGGAAATGCAGTCACTAAATCAAAATAGATATAAAAACTAACCAGATAGAGATCAAGGAAAGATGGCACTGAGGTCGCTGATCTATATGTCCGCAATATCCTCAAGGTACGACAGGTGCTGATCCGAGCTAAGTCCACTTCTCACTCTGAGCATGCATACTCAGGTCGTCAAAACGACACAATAGAAATATATATAAATGCAAAAGTAAACACGTGCAATGATGATGAACATGAAGCAGTAAATATAGAATGATGACACACATGAAATAATCGGTACACGTAAACAGTAAAGTAGGTATATCAAATCAGTAAGCAATGCATGCCAATGTCACTAACCCTATCAGTCTCTAAGTCTCACTGTCCAGGTCGCTAAACCTATCGTCAGTTCAAGTGTGAGAGTCAACCACGCAGGAGTATCCCCAACCCAAGGGTAGGGCCCCAGGGGCAAGGGAACACGGGCCCGAAACGCTCGCTAATAATCAATAATATCACCCATATGACTCCCAGAATCGCTGTATATGCCGGCAATGGGACTCTCGAGATTCCGTTGAACTCACACTCAAACTACCCCACACCCCGTGGTCTACATCAAACACCGACCATAAACCCAAATACTAGTCGGTCCATGACAAGTCTATGCGAGAACTGAAGACAGAGTCTCCATCAAGCATGTCTTAACTGGTACCCAAGATAAATGGACTGTGTTTGACACCTTACCTATGACACTAATATAAGTGCTTCCATAACCATCCCATACCAGTTATAGTTACACTTACATATGCCCCATAGGCATCGACAATGCGATAAATTAACTGGGTCCGCTGATTGTGTACAAGTACGTGTCACTTCACTTATTCATTCACGCTTTAACACTAACGTACTTGCCACAATCAAAACACTAACATCTATCACTGGGTAATGTACACGATCACTAGGTCACCAATGTATATGATCTCTACATGATATGATGAGAATGCAATAATTACGATATGAATAAAATATCAGCAACCAGTGTCCTACCACTTGCATAATTTACTATAAATCATGCGTGCAGAATTAAGCAAAACAATATAAAAGGGGTAGGTAGTATGTTTAATTATCTATCCATCACAATTAGTTTCGCGTCAATCGGGTTTCAGGTTTGCTAGTTACGGCCATTTCATTTTAAGTGTTCATTACTGGAAATCCAATTTCTGAATTGGGAGCCCGTTTCGTAACATGTTTTAATCCCAGTTGGAATCGTAATTAGGCGACGCTACAGGTGGATAATATTTGGGTTTAACAGTTAGTTTTCCAACGTATCATATGTATTGATGATATCCGCTGTATACGGGAAGATATGTTCATTTTAATATCAATGTATACAAACTGTCACTGCAGAAAACTGCAGGATTCAACGGTATCCTAAAATATGAATTAAATATCAAAAGAAGGTAGAATGACATGGGACCAGATTCAGGTGTTATATAACTAAATTATATACGCGACCATATAGGGTCCGCGCGTTTTCAGTTTAAGAAAGGGGTGTACAGGTGTTCCCATGGCCAGGCAATCAAAATGAACATTGCCCCGGACTGCAGTTCAGGGCCATGAATCGCCTCGATATTCATTGATATGCGTTATCAAAATGTCAAGGTAAACTATGGGGAGCTGTAGCTTTATCTTTTGTCTTCGATAAGAGCCATAGAACATCGCATTTCGATCTGTATTTAATTTACTATTAATTTTTCAATGTGATATGTATGGGAATTTCCAGACATAGCGTCGGTTCTCGGGGATATTGTTTCAATATATAAACATTAACTTTTAGATTCCAACATGTAGTTATTTATCAGTACGCGATTTATATATCATGAAACAGGAGTTTTAAGTGATCGGAACATATATAAATATGCATATCAAAAGATGATTATCGAGTTTTAATAACCACAACTAAGGGGTTTTATAATAATTTATTATGTACGCATACATAAGTATATTTGAGTATATGTAGCATGATAGAAAGTTTAGAAACTTGCTTGGCGAAGGAGTAGCTACGGCGACACGGTAGAGACGGCAACGACGCGAGCACCAGCACGGCAACAGCAAGGCGGCAAGCTCGGTTGGCTCGGAGTTCATGTCGGAGGTGAAGTTGGAGGTGGTGGCGTTATGGGGTCGGCGACGGGGGTGGTCGAGGCAGTGATGGGTGCTGGTGGTGAGAAGGGAAAGAGGAGGCAGAGCAGCGGGCTCAGCTGTCGGCATTGGTGTGAGGTGTTCCGGCGAGGTGAGCTTGGATGCGGCTTGTAGGTGAGGGAGCGCAGAGATGGTGGCAGCACGGTGGTGGCCGGGCTCTGATGAGGCGATGGTCTCAGTGATGCTGGAGGCGACAGAAGCGCCGTCGGTGGTGGTATGCAGGCGGCGTTGGTGTAAGGCAACGGTGACCGAGGGTGAAGCGGCGAGGTGCCTGGGTGATGATGGGTTGACGTTGGAGTTGTGCACGAAGTGGGTTGCGGCACGGGTGCCCTGGAAGAAGGTGGTCGACGGTGAGGTGAAGATCTTGAGGGTGAGCAGGGGGCGTTGGAAACTCGGCGGTGGAGTCCTTCGCGGTCAGAGGTGTCGTCGATGGGTTTTCTGGCGAGGCAGTGGCTATCACGGGTTATGCAGGTACTCGTCGGGGTTGGCTCTGGGAAGAAGGCGGTGCTGGGTTGGAGAGGGGAGAACGAGGTGGTGGCGAGGGAGCGACGGCGATGTGCAGGCGAGGTCGGGGCTGTGGGTTAGAGTCGTCGCGGTGGGTGTGCAGGGGGAGGTGAGGAAGATGAGCGGGGAGAGGTGGAAGAGGAGGTGAGGTTGTCGAGGCAGAGTCGGGGATGCAGGCGAGGGTACTGGGGCGACGGCGAGGAGTCGCCGGCGAAGAGGCGATGGAGGCTTGGGTGTGCAAGGAAGAGGTAAGTGAGGATGATGGTTGTGGTGGCTATGGTGTTGGGAGGGCGAGGAGATGCAAGTGAAAGAATGAGAACGAGAGAGGGGTCGGTGGGTTGAGGGGAGGTCGTGGGAAGCGAGCGTGGCCGTTGGGGCATGGGCACGGGTCGTGGGGGAGTGGGCGAGAGAAGCGGGAGATAATCATTAGGGTTGTTGAGGGAGGCGAGGACGTGGTCGCTGGGGTGGAGCGGGTCGCTTGGGCGTGGGTGCGAGCATGGGTGTAGGCGCGAGACACGGAGGCGAGGCAGAGGAAATGTGCGGGAAAGGGAGCAAAGAGAGGAAGAAGAAGGGAGTGGGGAGCGGGTCGGGTGCGGGTCGGGTGCGGGTGCGAGGGTTCGGGTCGGGTGCGAGTCGTGGGTGAGGGAAGTGTTTGGGCCGGGGATTCTTGGTCTGGGCTTGGGACTTAGGTTAAAAATAAATGAGGTAAAAATTAATTGGAAAAAGAAAGGGTTAGGGTATAGGCTGGGCTGGGTAGATTAGGAAATTAATTTGGAAAAATAGAAAAGGTTTAGTTTGGGTTATTGGTTATGGGTTTAGAAGGCAATAATTTGGGAAATATAATTAAGGAATAGGGCTTGGGGTTAGAAAATTAAATTTTGAAATTAAATTTAGAAAAATTTAGGAACTAAAAATTGTACAAATTTGAGATAGAAATATTTCGGGAAAGTATTTAATTTAAAAATACGGAAGGTATTTATAGTGAAACTGGGTATTACATCATACCCCACTTACATAAAATTTCATCCTCGAAATTTAAAATAAACGATTAGCTATAAAACACGATGCAAAAAAGCTACAAAATCAAATACTACTATATAGCGATTTATGCAGAAGCAAATAGATGAAAATCAAGATTTATATATATATATATATATATATATATATATATATATATATATATATATATATATATATGAATTTGTGCAGCTAAAAGCATAGTCATAAGTAAGCACAAGGCGTAACTGTTCGTAGTAACAAACTATACACACACACACAATACATACATTTATAATGAAAGATATAATAACATTGGTAAACAATAGTGAAGGATTTGCCGATAAACCAAAAATGTTTTAGTAAAAAAAATACCGATCAAGCAATTTAAAATAACTTGAGAAAACCCATATGGTGAAATATGAGAAAATAAAACAAAATAGTATGCGCGATATATGTTTGCGCTATTGAAAATGTGAAGAATAGTAAAGCATTTTGAATAGGTAAAATGGAAGTAGTTAATAACACGAAATTTTCGATACACACAAAATAAAGAAAACTATATTTCAAATAACGTCACTGAACGTAATTATAGTAATAAGAAATAGCACTAATAATGTATAACGGACTAGCCAGGGTATGGATTACTGTCACGCCCCGCTTCCCATTCTACGGCGAAGGGGACGCGACTGGCCCGCTACGTATTTACTCAGAAGCAAATACGCTAAGCGTAACTAAGTAATATAAAAGAAAATACACAAGAGGTAAGGTATAATAAAAATATCAACTTTTATTTATTAACATTCTTTTATACAACGCATGAAAAGGAAATACAACTGAAATAAAATGATGCCTAAACAATGGCATGACAGGAAATGAAAAGTACCGAATGGAAAATATACAATGAAACTAGAGCTCTGGTTCTTCAGCAAGCTGATCCAAGTCTTCTGCAGATGGCTCGATCTCTGTCGGGTCCAAACCACCTGACGACATTCAAAGAAGAAAGAAATAGAATGTCGTCAGCGAACAGATCGCTCGGTAAGTCCCAAAGATAAGGGGAAGTAGAAAAGAAGAAAGAGATAGAGAGTAGCTTTTAATGTTGTATTATATTGTTGTAATGTTGTATTAATACTGTTGTTTGTAGCTTGGTACAGAAGAATACCAGTGTATACGAGAGGGGTCTCAGTATGCTAGAGACCAGGGTAAATGGAAGTACAAGGCTCCGTTATACAACCCGGAACAACGACAATTGGATTCATGTTAGGTGTCTTAATCTTACCGTCTCGTGCCACCTTTAACACCTTCCGTACCAATCTACCCCTTAAACCCCGTAGTGTTTTATTTGTATTGTTTTGTATTGTAAATTGTATTGAATGTATAATTGAAAGACTGACCGAAACCATGACATCAGTAAACGGATGTAACCGTAGAATCATGTAAATGGAATAACTGGAGAACCATGTAAATGGAATGTATATCCATGGTTCGGTTCAGTCAAGTTGTATAGATTGATAATTGGATTCATGGATTCATATTGAATTGTAATATTGAAGATTGCAGATTGTACTTGAATTATATTCAAGTCAAACTAATCAGACTCAAACCCGAGTCAGACAATTAGAAATGTAAGTCGAAATCTTGATTATTTCTTAAACCTATAATTGCTAGGGTCCTTAGGATAATTTATAAACTTGAGGGGGTTTTATGTAAAAATAATTTTGTATGTTTTTAAAAATACAACTCAAATATTTAATTATCGTATTTATGTACATACAACAATTTAATGATCAAGATAAATATGTATACATATTCGAATAGCATGAAATGAGTCAAGTATATTATACGAGTAACTACCAAAAACAATGCTATAAAGAAATATTATGCACGACTAATTAATCAAGCAAACGAATGAGGAGCATAAACAAAAATATGGCTCTAAGTGTTTTGCATGCGTGAGTTCCAGTTTCACCTAAATACGACTACCGGTTTGAGAGATATATCTGTTTTCGTATCATTGCGCAAAACAGATCAGAATCTGTTCAGCACCCACTACTACAAATAAGGGTTGCCCCTACGAATTTATCCGTAGGGGCAACCCACTGCCCCTACGGATAAATCCGTAGGGGCGAAAAAATACCCCGTAGGTGCAAAGGCCGCAGGTGCAAGTTGAAGCCCTGAACTTGCCCCTACGGGCAAATTCTTACCCCTACGGATTTCTATGTAGGTCCTGTTGCCCCTACGGAGTAGGCCGTAGGGTAAAAAAAGTTATATTATTTACGTTTTTTTTAATATATTACATGTACCTACGGATATAGCCGTAGGGCCAAGTACTACCCCCTACGGATATATACGTAGGTACCCATCCGTAGGGGCAAAATATCAGGAATCCTGATATGTTGCCCCGACGGATAAGTCCGTAGGGGCGAAGCAATGGCCCCTACGGATATGTCCGTAGGGGCACTCCTAACCCCCTTGTTCCCCTCCGAAAGGCGGCCTGGACTTTGCGTCTGGCCTGAGATTCGGGGCAGATGCAATATGGTTTTATCCGTCTATCTCTCCGAAGATGCCAAGTTGATTTATGGCACCGTGTATCGGAGGTTTAGACGGATGCGGCCGATGTAGCAGACTTCGTCAGATTCCCCCTCAGGGTGAGGGGTTTTTGATTGTGGGGACGCTCTTCCCTGCAGGCGCAAGCCCCTGCAGTTAATTACGCTACCGCATCGCGGCAACAACTTTTTCCTTCTCCAGAATTTCATTTCGTGTCGTGTGTGTTTGTTTTATTTGTGGTTGCCCGTGGATTGTATACGGAGACTGAGTAATGCCGTCGCCCATAGGACGTGGATTAATCCAAATCCGTATTTACTTAGATTTGGGTTTGGTGTTTTTAGTTTAAGGATGCATTAGTCGTATTGAGACTAAGACCGACTTAAACGCTCATCAAGGATACGTTAGTCCTGTTTTGGACTAAGATCAACTTGACGTAGTGATCCATTTAATATATGGCCGTCGGGACTCATCACCTCTCTGACGTCGTTGAAGGATTACAACGATGGATGTTAGAGGAGTTCAGAGATGTACCCTTGAACCAAAGTTGATTTGGAGTTTTATCATTCATTTAAATGTCTAAAGATACGTTAGCCGTATTTGAGGCTAAGATCAACTTAAACGGGACCGTTTAGATCCGGCAAAAGAGCATTTGGAGGCTCTATTGTTCCAGTTTAGGGACGTAGTGGTCCATTTTCCAGTTTAGGGACGTGGTGGTCCATCGCCGGTTTAGAGACGTGGTGGTCTATATTCCAGTTTAGGGACGTGGTGGTCCGACATTAGTTTAAGGACGTTTCGGTCCAATATTAGTTTAAGGACGTTTCGGTCCAACATTAATTTAAGGACGTCTCGGTCCAATATTAGTTTAAGGACGTCTCGGTCCAACATTAGTTTAAGGACGTCTCGGTCCAATATTAGTTTAAGGACGTCTCGGTCCAACATTAATGTATGTGGTCGTCGGGACCCGTCACCTCTCCGACGTCGTTGAAGGATTACAACAACAGGTGTCAGAGGAGCTCGGAGATGTACCCTTGAACCAGGTATAGATTGATTTAAGAGAGCAATCTTTGCTTGACCGATTTAATTTAAGGACTTACGGCCAAAATTGGGCCAAGTCCAGTTGAAAATATTAAACACCCTTATTTATTTGTGGTCTATTAGACCTGTGCTAGGGCTTTGCTCCCACTTAAATAATGCATTGCATTACTTCAGGCCATTTATGCCTATTTTGACTGGGCTCTGTCCTTTTTATCATGATGCAGATCATTTGTTTTGGTCCATTGGACCTTTCAATTGGGCTCTGCCCTTTCAAACAATGCATAGCATTTTATTTATTAGGCCTGTCAAGCCTTTTAATCGGGCCTGGCCCTTCAAGAAGTGAAATGCACTGCATTTGTCAGGAGCTTTGCGCCAATCACTGAGCGCAAGCGCTTGTGGTGAGAACACGTGTCATGCTCTGGTGAGCGCAAGCGCAACAGCGCAGTGCGCTGCGCTGTTGCGCTGCTGACACGTGGCGTGTTCTGGCGAGTTGCGCCAATTCCAGAGAGCAAAGCTCTATTTCAAGAGGCGTAGCGCAAGTTGTTCTGTAGCTGACACGTGGCGCTCTCTTAAGAGCGCAACAGCGCAGTTTGGAAGTGCAAAGCACTAAGAATCTTTTAGATTCAAGAACAGAAGTGCAAAGCACTATTTGATTTCTTGATCTAATTTAGATCAATGAAAAAACAAGTTTTGGGTTTGTTTGAAGAACTAGAGGTTCATAAGAGTGCAAAGCACTATTTTTATTTTATCGTTTTCTTGTTTTAAAGAACCAGAGGCTCATAAGAAGTGCAAAGCACTATATTTTTTTTATGTAAAGATCATTGATCTTGTTTTTAGATCAATGATCTATTAGAAGAAATTTCTTCTATTTCATGAAGGTTCTTTACCTTTTTCTTGGAATTTTCTCAGAGTTTTCTCTGTTTGAAGCTCCTGACCCCCCCTTTTTAAAGAAATGTTGATGCTTTTGAATTGAGATCTAGGGTCCTTTTTATAGTGCCCATAAATTAGTTAGATTTGTTAAATAAATCTTTTTCTGAGTGATTTGGGGAATTTTCCCCACCGTTGGATCTTTGATCCAAGGGTTTCTGTTTTACAGAAGAAAATCTTCTTATTTTAACAAGAACAGAAAGATTTCTTTAAAATCTAATTCTGTTTGACGCAGATGCCTCAGCGTGTGACACGTGTCGCGCAGCGCAACTGCGCTAGCGCATCTGCGCTGACACGTGTCGCGCAGCGCAGAGCGCAGCGCAACTGCGCTAGCGCATCTGCGCTGACACGCGTCGCGCAGCGCACAGCGCAGCGCAACAGCGCAAGCGCATCTGCGCTGACACGCGTCGCGCGGCGCAGTGCATGCGCAAATGAAGCGTTGCTTCCTTTAAATAGAGCTTTGCTCTGATTGGGCGCGCTGCCTTGGGCGCTGCGTTGATGCGGCTGCGCCAGATACGCGGCGCCTTGCGCTCAGCGCGGAGGATCTGAAGCGTTGCTTCATTTATTGAAACTTAGATTTTGGGAGAATCGGAAGCGTCGCTTCTCCTGAGATATCTTTTCATCTCATTTTTTCAAGTCAAACTCGTACTCCCAAAATTCTAATTTCCCGGGCCTTGGAAATGATTTCATTATGCACAGAATCTTCTGCGCCTGGGTCTATATATATAATTCGAAGTTGAGCCTTTTCTTCTCTCATTTTCAGAGAACTTCTTCAATCATGGCTTGCAATCGCCCTCATTCCCGCCGACAACCATGGGAGGTGCCGATTCGGGACATTGTTCCCCGCTTTGCTGCGCGCTTGGTAGACTCCTCTTTTTCGTACGAGCAGTGCGATGCCGCCATGTATGAGCTTTCGACTCGTGTGGGGTCTCCTCTTCCTCCGAATTCCATCTGGCTTCGGATGATCCTTGCCTCGGTGCTAGCCGACATTCCCCCTCCTCCGGCGGAGATGTCCTCGGCAATACTTGATGTGGCCGAGGATAAGATCGAGAGCTTTTTCGAAGCGCTCTTGATCACCAAAGCCCTGAGGGACTTCTCCTTTTACTTACTGAGCCAGATACGGGCTCGTCGGGTCGTCATCGCCACTTTTCCCAGGAGTGCGGCGTCGACCGTTGGATGGCTACCCCACGGGAAGATCGCCGCTTCGACGTGATGGAGAAGGCGGAGAGGGAGCTGAATAATCTTCTTTTTCTTTTTGTGAACCCTTGTCTCTATGATCCCGTATTCGGTGATCTTTTTTAAATGTAATAACAATAAGAATGAATAAGTATTTTTCTTTTTTTTTAATCAAGTACTTCATTGTCTGTTAAGGGTTCTTTCATTTTAGCTCTCTGTTGTGCTTGTGCATCGTATGATTTTAATTCGTTATTATCAAGTGCACGTAACTTTGCATGGATAAATTGCCTTTGGCATTTAAGCCCCTTCTTCTGCGCTAGCGCATCTGCGCTGACACGTGTCGCGCAGGGCAACTGCGCTAGCGCAACTGCGCTGACACGTGTCACGCAGCGCACAGCGCAGCGCAACTGCGCTAGCGCACTAGTGCATCTGCGCTGACACGTGTCGCGCAGCGCAGAGCGCAGCGCAACTGTACTAGCGCATCTGCGCTGACACGTGTCGCGCAGCGCATAGCGCAGCGTAACAGCGCAAGCGCATCTGCACTGACACGCGTCGCGCAGCGCAGTGCATGCGCAACTGAAGCGTTGCTTCCTTTAAACAGAGTTTTGCTCTGATTGGGCGCGCCTTCTTGGGCGCTGCGCTGACGTATTAGCGCCTGACACGTAGCGCGTTGCGCCCGAGACTTGAAGCGTTGCTTCAAAATTTTGAATTTTGAATTTGAACAGAGCTTTGCTCTGATTGGGCGAAACAAATGCCCCCCACCGTTGCGCTCACGTGGCACGCACGTGAGTGCAGCGGTGGCAACCCCCTGACCGTTGGATCAAGGGGTGAGCCCAAGGGGCGCAAGCGCCTTATAAATAGGACCTCTGGCCCTTAGAAAAATCTTATCATTTCAAGATTTTTGATTTCAACAGAGCTTTGCTCTTTCTTAAGAACTTCAGAGCTTTGCTCTCTCCCAAAGTTAGAAACTTTAGGTAAAAATTAACTTAAACAAAATTAATTTAAATTAATCTTGACCAAAAGAGCTTTGCTCTCACGGATCTTTTGATCTAAAGAAATCCCCATTGGGGTTTCATAAACAGAGCTTTGCTCTCAAAACTTATAGATCTACAGAGATCTTATTCATGGGTTTTAACCCATGAACAGAGCTTTGCTCATAGATCTAAAAAAAACAGCTCTTTTATATTTGAGAAATGAAGAGTCTTTTTTATAAATTTTTCATGAATCTTTCAAGATTCCAAAATTTTTCTGATGGACTTTTTCCATCATTACCACAGAGCCATGCTCTTTTAAGGAATCTTATTTCATTGGGACCAGAGTTTGACAAGTGTCACTCTGTGACAGAGCTTTGCTCTGAAAGAGGAGATTTTCTCCTTGTCTCTAGGGATTCTTTATTAATGGGAATGTTTTCCCGGGGACCAACTGACAATCTCATCCAATGATGAGTTTGTCTTATTAACTGACGTATTGTCATCCAGATTTTGTGGGTCCCCTTTTAGTCTCCTGCTCACTGCACTGCTGTGTGGTGTAATTAATTAATTTTAATTTTAATTTAATTTTAATCTATTTTCTTCTTTAAACGCCAAACATTGGAATTACAACACCAACGGCTAAATTGTTCTTTTGCAGTGATCATGTCTCTAGATACTTCATTCCCGTTCGTCCGCTCAAAGGAAGGATTTCCCGAGGCGGCCTTAGACCGTGAAGTCCTGGCCATGATTAAGGAGTTCGACCCGGAATACAAGAGTCTCCATCTTTGGGGGTCATGGTACAATCAGATCATCATGGGCCGTCGGAGCTTCACATGCGCGGTGCCGTCAGAACCTATAACGGCGATTCATTACGCCAGCCCGCCCCCGGTGCAGTACGCCGTGGAGATGGTGGATTGGACCACATACAGCTTTCTTCACCCTGCCATGGATGCGGTTCCGGTCCAACGTCCTATGGTCTTGGATATCCTAGGACGTCGTATTTGTCAGGGCGAGGCGAGACCTTGGGGGCAATCATATAACATTGGTCTGATCTCTCGTCATCCGATTGGCTACCTGCCATTGGCCCGGTACATCCTGTCGACGAAGAAGTCGCAGTTGATAAGATTAGGATTGTACACCGCGGTTTACGTCTCTCTCTTCCAGTATCCCTCGCTCCCCACTTGGTGGTTCAAGGCTTTCTTAGCAATGGAATATTCCCACCCACACTTTCCTTGCCATGGATCGGGAAGTGCCCATTTCTTTGGAGGAATTCGCGGAGGTATCCGGTCTACCGGTCATGGGGGAACACTATGAAGAGCTACTCCCGACAGATGAGTACGTCTTCGGCGCTAAGCCTATGGTAAGGGGGATCACGCCGGAAAATGCTGTTCAACACCAATTCCCGAGCCTGATCAAGGTGTTGAACATTTATGAGTCCCTCTTCATCGAACACGGGAGCCGAGGAGTTAATTTTGAGGACTTCATCGCTCGCTTCCTCCGTCCGAGCGTCATTTCGCCAGGAGCCGCCAAATCTGCTATCCTGGATGATCCTTTTGGTCTAGGTTTGGATAACCTGCCGACGAAGGAGATAGACCAAAAGGTTTTCTTCGTCCCAGACTTCGCTACCATATCTTTCGCGGAAATTGCAGCCCCTGGGATTGACGAGGAGGCCTTCTTCTTAGGATTTCTCGGGCTGTGGCTGAGTTGGTTCGCGATCCCAATGCACTCTCATCGCATGCGGCCCTCTATCTTTTATCCTGCCCACCGCATGGTCATCGGGGTAAAAGTGGCCGTGGGGATTGACGGCTTAGCGCACTTGTATCATGGTCTCAGCCGAGCCGCGGATGCCAACGAGCCCGGGGCATTGCACGTGGTCTTCCGATGCACTACTTTATGTCATGGCTCGAGCTACATACGGTGGGTGTATTTGGAATGCATAAAAGGCCTTCGTTCTTTGACAGGTGTGGTTTCCCTCGTATCATTCAATTGATTGGCGCATCAATCGTGACCCCTTCACCACGGAATGCTAGAGGCTTATTGCTCCGCCCTCACACCGTTGGAGTCGGGATGTCCTTCATTGATAAGGTATTAACCATTAGAAAAGCGTCCGCCACTGCGGCGCAACCATTACAGGACTCCTTTAAGGATGGAGCTTCAGTATTGACGGCCCGGGAGACCCTCCACTTGTATTCTATCAGACCGGGCTTCCTAGTCTTTAGGCAGGGCGGTGCAGCGATCTTTATGAGATATAACCCGCATCGTTTTGCGCAACAACTGGGTTATGATCAAGGGGTACCCTTGGAAGCTTTCTTACTGGAGCCTGCTGCTAATGAAGAAGGGATGGAGAACGCGTTACATCACTTCATGCGCTTGAACACAGGTTCTCGTTTCTTTATTAGCGCGCTAGCCTGCACTCCACGACTCCTTAACGTATATAAAGAGTGGTACAATCATGCGACGGGGGCCGTTATAAAGGAGGAGAGGCGAGTGCTGATCGACCGTAAAGAAGCACCTCCCGGCACCAACCGTAATGCTCCCTTAGCGCCAAGGACCCTGGTGGCTCCTCCTCTAAAAGATGCCGGGGGCAGACCATTACGTGCGCAAAGTCATCCACGTGAGCTGCCGCTCCCTGATATCGCAGATGCACCTCACGCACCCTGTGCTCCAGTGGAGACAGTGGTTGTACCCTCGCAGGAGTCTGGCGTGGGTGCGGACATCGGGACCCGTCGTCCTAAAGTGGATGCTAAGCGGAAGTCGATCCCCCGCGAGCCTAGCGGAGGGCAAAAGAAAAAGAAGTCGCTCTTCGCTGCGGACGTTGTGTTCGGCCAGGAACCCCATGCTCCCTATGCTGAAGGTCTGCTCGAATATGGGACTAACGCAGGATTAGTGATGCCGCCGCCGGACGATACAGACTTGGAGGCTGCTCTCAAAGCTTCGGCATGGTTGGCGAAGCGTGACACGTGGCTGGCTAAGCTTGCGCAATCAGGTAACTACTAGTCGCCTTTTCCTTATTGCAACATATCCTCTTCATTATTTTTGACTAACGCTTTTCTTTCTTTTCTTTCAACAGGCATCACTGATGAAGAAGCCATTGCTGCTTCTCTGAAGACTTTCCAGGAGGAGGAACGTCTTAGAGCATCTATGGGCCTTAGTAAGTTTCGACTCATCAAGTTTTCATTTTCCTTGTGTTATGGTCGATCTAACCTTTCCCTTTTAATTACAGGAACCTCAATGCCGTTCCCTCCAAGCGACGCAGATGTTCTACCAGCTGCCGACGTTCCTGCTTCCTCTGGGCCACCGCAGGAGGTTCGTCTTGAAGAGCCGATTAGAGATGCCTTAAAGGCTCTAGAGGCATCCCTGAATGAAGATGACGATGCCTTGAAGGAGGCGTCACAGAGGTCCCTTATGACCGCTCGGGAGGAGAGGAAGCGGCTGAGGCGTGAGGAGAAGGCTCGCAGGGCTGCCTTGGCTATGGGAGCGGGCCCCAGCACCGCCCCTCGTGCTGATACTCCCTCTGAAGAGGCCCCTGTCGCCCTATCCACTGCCCGCAGAGAGGTGGCGCGTGCAGTTCGGAGCGCAAACGGTAAATCCGCTTCAGGTAATATTTCTCTCAGAGTTTTTGTTATAAGGATTTTAATGTCATTGGTCCTTATATCTCTTATCTTGCAGGGCCAAGTCCGATCGAGGGGGAGGCGGAAACCGTTGACCCCAAAGGAATGGAGGAGGCGGTACTTGCCGAACTCGAGCCGACGGTGGGCAACGTCGTTGTGGCTTTGGAGCCTGAGGCGGAGGTGAGGGGCCTGCCGCCGAGAAGGTCATTGATGCCGAACCTGAAGTGGTGGCAGATGATATGATCATTATAACCGAGTCCAGGGTGGTGGCGAATGAAGCGCTCGAGGCCGGCGATCCCCTGGTGACGGTGGACGATACAACCGCCACTGCTGAACCTGAGAGAGTGGTGGGTGAGGTGGCCATGATTCCCGAGGACGAGCCAACCGCTCCTTCTCTGGAATATGGTAATACTCCAATCATAACCCTTCCCGTCTATGGCCCTCTACCGTCTCCAGGTCTTGCGAGCACGACGACGGTCCCCATAGAGTCGGGTGACGAGGCCACGGGCGGTGGTCTCATGTCGATAGAGGAGGGAGTCGCCTCCGTCTCAGCCGGGAGCTCCTCAGGTAAACCCCAAGTTGCTGCTTTTCTTTACTTTACAATCTTTTCTGACAAGTCCACCTTTTCATAACGCAGGTACAGCCAGTGCCGATGCCCCACTGCTCGAGGGAGCGCCTTCAACGACCACCTTGGCGGTAGTCACCTCTCAACCCTCTCTCATACCCTCGAAGATGTTGGAAGGTATGTGTTTACGATTTATTAATCTTGTTTTCTAGACATATAATTCGTGTACTAAAGTCACACTGTTGTATTTTCAGGAGTGCTTTTTGATCATGTATATCAGATGTTGCTCCCACACTTTTCCTTCCCATCTGAGCTTGCTTCTTCCTCTGGTGACGTTGGTGAGTATGATTTCCGTTGACATCCTTCCTCTCTTTTTCCTTATGGAATTACCTCTAACCTCTTTTTCGCATCTCAACTGCAGTGCTACAGATTGAAGGAGGGGATAATAGATCAGCTGCGCCACCAGCCATTCCGACCTTACCACCTGTCTCAACTGGTACAATGACCATCATATTGGTAACTTTCCTCTCTTTATTTTCTGTACTGTTATCTGATCGCATCCTGTTTCTTTCAGCTGTCGCTCTGGTTTCGGCGCCCTTCGAGCCTCACATTACCATGCCGGCGGGTCCTTATCTGAGGAGTTCGTCTTCAAAAGGTGCCGCGAATAGTCTGCGCATGTTGAGTGACTACGTCGAGGAACTCGACATTGAAACTCCTACATCTGCTGCAGACTTCGCTATGGTGGTTAACTCGATGCTAGCAATACTCGTGAACTTTCATGATGAGGGCATCATCGCATCCTGGGTTAACCATTGTAGGGAGATCGAGGGTCGCCTATATCAACTGGAGTCGCTGCACCCCGCTCGCGAGACCTTGGCTGCCCGTAATCAAAGAACAGCATGGATTGAGCAGAGCGCTCCTTACTTCCACTATCTCGAACAAGAAGTCATTTCAAGGCGTAAGGAGCTTGGTGAGACTTCGAGCAAGTCTGCCCAACTGCATGCTCGGGTGGAGGCCAACGCCGCACGGCTGAAGGTTGTCTTTGAGGGCTTTCTGCAATGTCTTTCCGAAGGGTTATCATTGAGGCAATAACTTGACGTTGTCGAGCGAGATGCACCCAACCAGGAAGCAGCCTAGAAAGCGGCGGAGGAGCAACTTTCATCCTTCTTGCAGCAGCGGGCCCATGTGGAAGCGAAGGTGGCTGCGGCTGTCACTCAGGAGAAAGCGCTGAAGGAAGTGCGAGAGCATCTTATGAATTTACTGAAGACACTTCCTCCTCAGTAGCTATCTATCCTTGTATCATTTGTACTCGTAGGTAAAAGAATGTATATATGTATATATATATATATTTTTTTTTGACATAATGTATCCTGTATCCAATCAAGTTTATGAATAAAAGATACACCTTTTTTGTAATGTGTCATTTTCTCCGTCTTTTCTTTCTTTTATTATCAGTATGCCACCTTAGTAACCATGGTTGACGGATGATTAGGACGAGTATCCCGACCTTCTTAAGAAATAGTGATGGCTTAGGCCGCAGGTTCAGATCTGCTGCCTAAGACTTTTCAACTTTATAAGCCGTGAGGGTCTCATAGAGACTTTTCTCCCTACGGATCGAGAGGATCTCATAGGTGGGTTTTCTCCCTAGGAATCATGGGGATTCCTAAGTGTGGTTTTCTCTTATAATTCGTAAGGATCCTATAAGAGAATTTTTCCCTCTTACGAGTCGAGAGGACCCGTAAGCGGTTGTTTCCCTCGTTACCGAATCTCGACTTTGGAGAGTGAGACCCGTGTATAGTATGCAAGAGACCATTTTAGATCGACTTGTAGGGTCCCATCGTTCAGGAAACAAGTTTTCCCACCTCTGCTGCCTGAGGCTTCATCTTGCAAATTGAGAAGCAAATTCGATTTATTAAAAAAATCCCTTTTCTGAATGATTTGGGGGAATTTCCCCTCACCGTCGGATCTTTGATCCAAGGGCTTCTGTTTTATAGAAGAAAATCTTTTTATTTTAACAAGAGCAGAAATGATTTTTTCAGAACTTTTAATTTTGTTTAGCGCAAATGCTTCAGGGTATGACACGTGTCGCACAGCGCACAGTGCAGCGCAACTGTGTTAGCGCATCTGCGCTGACGCGTGTCGTGTAGCGCACGGCGCAGCGCAACTATGCTACCGCATCTGCGCTGACACGTGTCGTGTAGCGCACGGCACAGCGCAGCTGAAGCGTTGCTTCCTTTAATTTTGCTTGAAATAGAGCTTTGCTCTGATTGGGTGCGCTGCGCTGATGCGTTTGCGCCAGACACGTGGCACGTTGCGCAGCGCAAACAATCTGAAGCGTCGCTTTATTAAATTAATTTTCAAGACAGAGCTTTGCTCTGACTGGGGTAAACCGCCGTGACGACTTTTGGAAGTCGAATAGGCACTTGATGCCTATAAATAGGACCTTTGGTCCCCCACAGATACTTATCATCTTTCAAATTTTTATTTTCAAGAATCTTCAGAGCTTTGTTCTCGCTTTCAAGAACTCCGGTGCCTTGCTCCTTTTTTTTTTTAAAGTTTTTTTTTAGAAAAACTTTAGGTAAAATCGATTCTTAAATTAATCTTAACCAGCAGAGCTTTCGTCCAGGGGATTTTATCCTTGAACATAGTTTTGCTCTTTAGGAATTTAGTCCTCTATGTATATTGTCGCTTTTCTATTGCTGATCTTCCTGTAATATTTCTTCCAGGCATAATGGCGGCGGTGCATCTATACAGTTTGCACGAGTTCATTACTCACGACGATATCCGCGCTCAGGGTCGTCAACAAAACCAGGAGTTTACAGACGCTGAATGTGCAGAAGTCATGGGTTGTCTGAACGCAAGCGGTGGTTGGCTGTTGCCTCGTCGTTCGGCCCTTTTGAAAGTCGTGTTAGGAGCCATATGGAGAGCACTTCCGGGTCTTCATGAGGCCTTACCGCTCAACACGCTGGATGATGCCGAAGACAAGGTGCATTCAGTGTACCTGACAGGGCTGATCTCAAAGAAATGGCGGAACAGCCTCATTGACATCCTACACCAAGTCTTCCAGCAGACGACGATAGTTGCTGCTTATCAAAGGCCAGGGGGCTTGCCGATGATATTGACACAGAGGAGCGCGAAAGACTGCGCATAAGAATAATTAGAAAGGCCAGAAGAACTCTGGATGGCCTTACTTTCGATTTCCTCAATCCGTGCCCCGGGTCTGAGGTTATACCGTTGTAATAATTTGAATAATGTTTCTTATTTATTGTTCTTATGATTGTAAAAAGGAATTTTCTAGCAGTATGAATGGAAACTCTCCCCCCTTTTTATTTCAGCTTGTCTTATTTCTCGTCCTGAGTCTTCTGCCTGTGCATAAATGAATGCGTCACGAACGCCAGATCAAATATAGATCAGATATTCTTTCTGTCATTTTCTTTTTATTGTCAGCAGGCTGTCTTAATAACCATGATTGATAGATATCTAAAATGAGTATTCTGACTTCCTTAAGAAATAGCGATGGCTTAGGCCGCAGATTCAGGTCTACTGCCTAAGACTTTTCAACTCTATGAGCCGTGAGGGTCCCATAGAGGCTTTTCTCCCTACGGGTCGAGAGGATCCCATAGGTGGATTTTCTCCTTAGGAATCGTGAGGATTCCCAAGTGTGGTTTTCTCTTATAAGTCGTAAGGATCCTATAAGAGATTTTTTCCCTCTTACGAGTCTAAAGGATTCGTAAGCGGTTGTTTCCCTCCTTGTCGAAACTCGATTTTGGAGAGTGAGACCCGTGGATAGTATGCAAGAGACCATTTTGGATTGACTTGCAGGGCCCCATTGTTCAAGAAGCAAGTTTTTTAATCCTTGCTGCCCGAGACTTCATCTTGCAAGGTGGGACGAACCGGGAATTCTCTCACGGAGACAGTGGTGGCTCTGCGAGTTGACGTGGGTTGGGAGGCTCTCGTCACGGAGTGTTTGTATCCGTGAGTCGAGGAGTTTGCTAGGGATTATTTGTTTCCCAAGCGCCAAGGATTATTTGTTTCCTTGGGGTTTGAAACGAGTCGAGGGTTCCCATAGAGGCTCTGGTGGCTCTGCGAGTCGACGCGAATCAGAAGGCTCTCGTCAAGGAGTGTTTGTATCCGTGAGTCGAGGAGTTTGCTAGGGATTATTTGTTTCCCAAGCGCCAAGGATTATTTGTTTCCTTGGGGTTTGAAACGAGTCGAGGATTCCTGCGGAGGCACTGGTGGCTCTGTAGGTCGACGCGGATCAGGAGGCTCTCGTCAAGGAGTGTTTGTATCCGTGAGTCGAGGAGTTTGCTAGGGATTATTTGTTTCCCAAGCGCCAAGGATTATTTGTTTCCTTGGGGTTTGAAACGAGTCGAGGGTTCCCGTAGAGGCTCTGGTGGCTCTGCGAGTCGACGCGGATCAGGAGGCTCTCGTCAAGGAGTGTTTGTATCCGTGAGTCGAGGAGTTTGCTAGGGATTATTTGTTTCCCAAGCGCTAAGGATTATTTGTTTCCTTGGGGTTTGAAACGAGTCGAGGGTTCCCGTAGAGGCTCTGGTGGCTCTGCGAGTCGACGCGGATCAGGAGGCTCTCGTCAAGGAGTGTTTGTATCCGTGAGTCGAGGAATTTGCTGAAGACACCAGTTTCTTCGGCTGGAATGAACCGTCAAGGCTTGGTTTTATTTTCTGACGGAGTCTGTTGGGAGAGTATGGTTCCTTTTTATTTGCGCCCTTGGATTGTATACAGGGATTGATGTGATCTTAACTGTAGGGCCAAAGTTTTATCATTTCTTCTTTTTTTTTATTTTATTTCCGCGATGCTCTATCATTTCAGCTTTTATATAGCGAAGGTCGCGATTGCCTAATCATTTCGGCTATTTTTTGCGGTGCCCAATCATTTCGGCTATTTATTTTATTTTTACTCGCTGCTTTTTATTGCGAGTTGCCCAATCATTTCGGCTATTTTGCATGCATACATTTTTACTTGCTGCTTTTTATTGCAAGTCTCCCTATCATTTCGGCTATTTCGTATGCATGTGCGACCTATCGGCTTTTCGCCGTAAACCTGAAATCGGACACCGATTTCGGCATCAGCACCGCTGCAACTGGGATATTACCAGGAGCGAATCATCATTTGCCTCTGTCGTTGTCGAACAAAGGAGGCTTAGTGACCAGGGTTAAGGTCCTGTCGACTAAGGCTTTTGACTTCATGAGCCGTAAGGGTCTCACAAAGGTATTTCTCCCTACAAGTCGTGAGGATCTTGTAGGTTATTTTCTCCTTAGGACTCGCGAGGATTCCTAAGTGTTCGTTTCCTCTGTAAGTCGTAAGGATCCTACATGAGGGTTTTCTCCTCATAAATCGAGAGGATTTACAAGGGTTGTTTACCATGCGAACATATCCCCAGTCACGGAAGAGACTTGGTTAGGGAAATGTTTATTCGCGCCCGTGGATTGTGTACAAGGGTCCGTATTGAGCCACTTATAGGGCATTATCGAAAGTTGTAGAGGTCGCTTAAGTACAGGTTTAGGCCTCTGTAACTCAAGACTTCAAACCTTATGAGCCGGGAGGGTTCCATAAGAGAGTTCTCCTTACGAGTCGTGAGGATCTCGCAAGTGCATTTTCTCCTTAGGAATCGTGGGGATCCCTAAGTGTGTTGCTCCTTTGTGAGTCGTAAGGATCTCACGTGGGTGGTTTCTCCTTACAAGGTCGAGAGGACCCTGTAAGTGTCTTTTAACGAGGTTGCGCCCTTTCAGGTTTTCACAAACACTCGCCGGTAGTCCTGCTGTTTTTACTCACGGAGCCCTTTCGGGTTTTCATCCACGCCCATTTTGCTTATGGACATACCGTTCTTTTTTCTTTTTATTTTTATATATATATATTTTTTTCTCTTTTTTTTACGAGGTCGCGCCCTTTCGGGTTTTCACGAACACTCGCCGGTAGCCCTGCTGTTTTTACTCACGGAGCCTTTTCGGGTTTTCATCCGTGCCCTTTTTGCTTATGGACATACCATTTTTTTATTTTATTTTTATATGTTTTTTTTAATATCTCGTCAGCCTAAAGATGCTGCGGTAGTAGTTTTAAGGACGTTTCGGTCCGCTATTAGTTTAAGGACGTTTCGGTCCATCGTTAGTTTAAGGACGTTTCGGTCCGTCATGGAGAAGGCCGGCTACTTTTTATAAAGCTTGAGCTTAGGAAGATGGTGAGCGGACATAGTCGTCGTCATCTATCATTGACCTAGGCTGTGGCTCATTAAGCATAATATTTCTTTAGGAAGCGACCGTTTATTGGCCTCAAAGGCTATTCACCATGCATGTCCATGAGTAGATAGGCCCTACCCTGGTAAACTTTATCTATGATGTACGGGCCTTCATAGTTTGGCTCGAATTTTCCCCGCTTGGCGTGATTGGGGATCATAGGCCTTTTGACTACTAGCACCAGTTCGCCTTGGCGGAATGTCCTCGGTCGGGTCAACCTTTCATATGAGCGCGTCATCTTTGCTTTATAAGCTTCCAGATTTTGCTGTGCTATGAGCCGGGTTTCATCAAGGGCGTCAAGCTCCTCAAGCCGAAGGTGAGCATTTTCTTCGTCAGTCAGCTCGTAGTGGACTGCCACTCGTAGAGAGGGTAATTCTATTTCGAGAGGGAGTACTGCTTCTGTCCCAAATACCAACGCGTACGGCGTTGTGTTTGTGGCCGTCTTAAATGTAGTTCGATACGCCCAAAGAGCCTCTTGCAGTCTTTCGTGCCAGTCTTTCTTATTTCGTGACACCGTTTTCTTCATGATCTTCGTCAAGGTCTTGTTGAAGGCCTCAGCTAGACCGTGAGCTCGCGGATTATAAACTGAGGAATATCTCCAGTCTATATTATGCTGTTGCGCAAAGCGACTGATCTTGTGGTTTCTGTAGGCTGGCCCGTTATCGGAGATGATCCGTCGCGGAGTTCCAAACCGATATATGACGTGCGTCTTGAAGAAGTGGAGGATATTTTCCGTCTTCACTTGTCTTAACGGTATCGCTTCTGCCCACTTGGAGAAGTAGTCAGTCGTCGCTAGGATGAAACGATGTCCCCTAGACGATGCTGGTTCGATGGGGCCAACTATATCAGTTCCCCACATTTCGAATGGCCAGCTAGCCACTGTTGGGTGTAGTGGATTTGGATGCTGGTGGATGAAGTCCCCATGAATTTGGCATGAGTGGCATTGCTTCGCATATTCGATGCAGTCCTGAATCATCGTGGGCCAGTAGTAGCCCATCCGTTTTATCTTCAACTTCATCTTAGGGCCTGCTTGATGAGAACCGCAGAGTCCGTTGTGAACTTCCTGGACGACTCTTTTCGCTTCGTCAGGTCCTAAGCATCTCAGCCACAAAGAATCAAATGACCTCTTATACAGAGTATCGTTGACGAAGGCGAAAGACAGGGCTCGTTTCACGAGCTGATGTCTTGTGGACGCTTTTTCAGGCATTCGGTGTGTCTTGAAGTAATCTATGAAGATTTCTCTCCAATCCTTGGTATTTTGCCAATCTTTTACCTGCAGGGTTGTCTGCTCGTTCGCTCCTTTTTCTTCCGATAATTCCAGAGATATTTCTGCTGGGGCAAGCACTCGACGGCTTTGTACCACGATTCTAACGTCATCGAGGTTCTCGTCAGCCAATTCTTTAGCAAGCTTGGCCAGTGCGTCCGCTTTGCTGTTTTCCGCGCGTGGTATGCTCTTCAAAGTATAGGAGGGAATTTGGGTTAGCAGTTGTTGCACCTTTTCGCCATATTTTACCAATTCCGGTTTGCATGTTTGGTAATCGCCGTTCACTTGACTGACGACTAGCTGGGAGTCCCCATATATAAGGAGGCTTTCGATTCCCATGTCGATGGCGATCTCGAGGCCTGCTATCAAAGCTTCATATTCAGCTTCATTATTCGTTCTCGGCTTTGTTAAGGAGAAGGCGAAGCGCATTACTCCTCCTTGAGGGGTCACGAAGATAAGGCCTACTCCCGATTTGATCATTGACATACTTTGTTTGTGCTTCTTCATGGAAGATGCTCCATCGAAATAAAGCTCCCAACGGGTATCACCACCGTCGATTGCGTCAAACGCATGCTTGTCTGGCAAATCGCAATTCAGGGGAGAATCGGCAGGTATCGGGTGCTCAGCAAGGAAGTCGGCTATGGCCTGACCCTTCACTGCCTTGAGGGGTCGATACGTTATCGAGAACTCCATTAAGAGCAGAGCCCATTTAGCGAGTCGTCCCGTCAATATGACCTTTGACATTAGATATTTGAGAGGGTCCACCTTTGAAATGAGATGGACTTCATGCGCTAATGCATAATGTCTAAGCTTTGTTATTGCGAAGATCAACGCCAGGCAGTGTTTTTCAATGGGAGAGTAATTGCTTTCTGTCCCCAGCAGAACCCGACTTAAGTAGTAGAGTGCTCTTTCTTTCCCCTGGTCATTCTCTTGTGTCCATAGTGCGCCTAAAGAACCTTCAAGGGCGGCCTTGTAAAGAATGAGAGGCTTTCCCTTAACTGGAGCAGCCAACACTGGAGGGTTTTGCAGATACTGCTTGATCTTGTCCAGTGCGCCTTGGCATTTGTGATCCCAAACGAATGGGGTTCCCTTCTTCATCAGGTGACTGTAAGGACGGCACTTTTCTGAAAGATTAGCGATAAACCGCCGAATGTATGCAAGCTTTCCTTGGAGAGATCGCAACTGTTAAGAGTTCTTGGCGGAGGCATTTCCATGATCGCCTTGATTTTAGACGGATCTATCTCAATACCTCGGTGTCGGACGATGAATCCCAGGAATTTGCCTGAGGAAACCCCGAACGCACATTTTAGAGGATTCATCTTCAAATTGTATTGCCGAAGGCGTTGAAATACGGTCTTCAAATGCTCGAGATGTTCTTCGTATGATTTGCTTTTGACCACGAGATCGTCGATATAGCATTCGACGATTTCGTGTATAAGGTCGTCGAAGATCCTTGTCATGGCCCTCTGATAAGTAGCACCGGCGTTCTTTAAACCGAAGGGCATCACTTTATAACAGAATATACCTAGAGGAGTCCTGAAGGCGGTGTGTTTCTGGTCTTCGGGATGCATCTTTATCTGGTTATACCCCGATGAGCCGTCCATGAAGGAGAAAACCTCATGAGTGGATGTATTGTCTATCATCAATTCGGTGACTGGCACTGGGAAATCATCCTTCGGGCAACCTTTATTGAGATCCCGAAAGTCCACGCATATGCGCACCGTCCCATTTTTCTTCATCACCGGAACGATGTTAGCGATCCATTCAGGATATTGAACTTCCTGGATGAAGCCAGAGTCGATAAGCTTCTTGACCTCGGCGTTGATGCTCATTTCGAGCTCGAGGCGCATTCTTCTCGGCGCTTGTTTAACTAGCTTGACATTCGGGGATATCGCTAGTCTATGTACAACAACTTCCGGATCTAGTTCTGGCATCTCGGAATAGTTCTATATGAAGCAATCTTTATGCTGCATAAGGACGTCCTTTAACGTAGCCACCCTTTCTTCAGACAGCAGCTCGCTGACGAATGTCGGTCGCGGATCGTTTACCGTCCCCAACTCGATTTTCTTGAGGTTATCTGCAGTGGTATGTATTCCATCCTCCAGTTCTTTCGGAGCTGGGGGAAATTCTGAGATTACCTCATCATTACTGTTTTCGAGGCACCAAGGAAGGCTGCCCATGTTCTCGGGTTCTCCTTTCAGTATTGTTACCATGTGACAGGTACAAATTCGCTTCCAGTCCCAATGTGGAACTGTTTTTTCTTTCGTGGCCTTGGGCTCGTGCTTCTGTGGCGGTGCTACCCTCCAGTTGTCAGATAGAGCGAACTTACCAAGATGATACTGATCCTTGACCCAATTCTTGAAGGTGAAGCAATCTTCGAGAGAATGACCTATCACTCGATGGTAAGAGCAATAGTCTGGGAGTGAGGCTTCGCCCGCTTGTTCGGGGTGTTTAGACTCCGGCAATGTAAGCATTTGATGCTTTAGGGCAAGATCGAGTATCTTCTTCGTCTTTTCCCGAGGAAACGAGTATGCTCGACCCATTTTCTTCATGAGGGATAGGTCAATAACGCTCGATTCTCATTTGCATGGCTTCTTAGCCCTGCTTTGTTGCTGTTGAGCGCCTCTTCGGCCTTTCGACTTGTTTCTGCCTCCGCGTCGAACCCTTTTTGTATCAGGTTGACATGGGGCAGCATCTTCGTCTTTTACTGCCTGTTGAAGGAGGCGCTGCGTTTTGGCTTTCTCATAGATCGCCATTTCACGATTGTGTTCATCTCGGACTTTTTGACCCGCTTCCCTTATAAGTTTGCCCATCTGGTCTTCAAATGATGGACTGGGCGATTTTTTATCAGGAACTTTTACTGGTTCAGGATTAGCGTTTTTCCCTTGAGCATCTGCTTCTTCATCAAAATTATGCACGACGTAACAGTCGCGGAGCAGCTCTCGTTTCCTGGAGCGAATGTATCCGAGCCCGATCGTCTGCATCCTCCCATTAGGTAGCTTGTGTTGAGTTCCGGGGACGTTCTAAACCCTGTCATAGAATTTGGCCTTCCTAACGGTCTGTTCGAAGGGTATCCCTTGGCCTTTCAGCAGCCTCCTCAAGCCTTCCGTATAATATCGGGGTAGACGGATGGGCTGAAGTCTGTCCAGCGTTGGATCCGCACCGTGCCAAAGTTCTTTTTCCACCTTGTTTTCTTCGGAACGGTAGAATAGGATTTCCCTCTCGCCTTTTCGTCCGGGAGGGATATAAAATGTCTGCAATTCTTCCACGCTGTCGTTGGCGAGCGCATCTAGTTCTTTATAATGTTCAAGCGGCACCATGGCTATCTGCAGACTTCGCTCTTCATCAGCAGAAGCTCGTATTGAAAGCCGAGCAGGAAATACAGCATGGACTTCGTCCTCTGAATCACTACCAAAGATCAGTGAAGGGGCGGATGGTCCCGGCTTGGTGTATTGGGCCGGACCCGAATAAATTACATCCTCTTCTTCCTCGGTATCACTGCCGAAGACAGGGATGGTTGCGTTAGTTTTGCTCTCTGGTTTGTGACACTTCTCCGTATCTTCGAAATCTGGCAAGAAGTATTTGGCATCTTCGTATTTGTGGACTTCGTTCACAGAGAACGGGTTCAGTTCTCCCATCACGGTATACTCGAAACCATCCTTAAAATACTTCATACACTGATGTTGTGTAGAAGGGATGATGTTGTACTCGGGTAACCATGGTCGGCCGAGCAAAGCATTGTAGCACGTCTTGGCGTCTATGACATGGAACTTAATGTCCGTGACGAGTAGCCCGAAGCGTAGCGTCAGTATCACAGACCCAAGAGTTCTTGATGACTGGGAATCGAACCCGGAGATGGTGATCTTGTCACGAGCAAGGTGCTGGACGCTCATGCAGATTTCTTTTAACACTCGCACGTTGAGAAGATTGACGGAGGATCCATTATCGATCAGGATTTTGCCTATCTTAATATCGTGGCAGTATCTTGAGACATAAAGGGGGCGGTTGTGTTCATACGTCCCAAGGAGAAGGTCCTCGTCGCCGAAAGTGACATCGGCCATGTGCACTTTCTCCAATTCATCCTTCATCTTTTCCTCTGCTAGGCAAGCTTGGAATTGTTCTGGATCTTGTAGTGCCTTGATCAACGAATCTCTCGCCTCCTTTGATAACAAAAGGGCGTCGAGAATACTGAGCTGTGAGGGCAGCTTTCTCAGATGTGCTAAGACGTTGTAGTCCACCTTATTTTTCTTCGGCGGGTTGTTGGCGTTTAGCTCTTCCAGAACTTGGTCATCTAAGACAATATCTTCAGAGACCTTTTCTTTCCCTTTATCTTTTCTGTTCAAGGGTCCGAGGTTCTTTTCAGGAAGCGTCCGATTCCGCAGCCGGATATTTTCGCAGACCATTGGCTCTTCTTCTTTTCCCGAAGTTGACTCTTTAAAGAGAGGGGCAAGTTCTAGCTCCTCATCAGAATCGCTCCCGAATGTAGGCACTTGTGACCCGCCAGTGTTAACCATGTGACAATCGCCGGCAGTTCTTTCAAGCTCTTCGGTCGCATTTCTTTGCTCCCGACGAGTTTTACGCTTTTCCCGTTTAAAGCGTTGTTGATTAGCGACGTATCCTTGCCACCATCTATCGAAAGCTTTGCACTCTTGAGTGGGATGCGAGACCTTCTGATGATATAAGCAGAAGGAGGGGTGCATTTCTATTTCACCAGTAATTTTACCTTCAGAGGATGGTAGCTTCATGCCCATTGATATGGCCTTAGTGAACCTTTTCCTTATCTTGAATTGGCTTTTGTCAACGGCGGAGGCATTTCGCTCCAGCGGGATTATCTCAGCCCTTTCATCAAGTCGCCGGCGCTTGGCCCTTTCAAATATAGCCATTTCGCGTTCTCGATCAGCTTTACTTTTCAGTTGAGCTTCGTCAAGGAACGCGCCAATCATTTCGACTGATAACTCCGGAACTCTTGATTCGGTATCTGCTCCCAGCGTTTTAGTGCCAGAAGTCTCTTCATCGTTCGTGATCGAATGGGAGATCATATGACAGCTCGCTACATATTCCTCGGATTCATCCGATGAACTTTCTCCCTCATCTTCTTCTTGAAAGACGGGATCGAGGAACTCTTGGAGCGTAATGGGAGTCCGTGCCTTTTGGTTGTATTCATCCAGAGCGTCAATTTGCTTTTGTAAGTCCGTGTGCTGGTCGCCAGGCTTCACGGGCTTCTTAGATTTCTTCTTCTTCTTTTTCGAAGATTTTGACGGCTGGCTGCAAGTGCTTGAACCGCCACCATCGGTCTTTGGAGTTGGACGAGGTTTTAGCATTCCCTCCATAATTTGCGGCTCCAATGGGTTCTTCCACTTGACCGCTGGACATGTCTGAAGATCGTTTAGCATCCTCTTTGTCTTGGCTGATAATACGACCTCCCAAGGAGCTTCTTCAATGACGGAGCATGTTGCCCCCGGCGTATTCGTCCCCTTAGAGGTGTGGGGCTGCGGGGGATTCACCTTCCATTTGTCAGATAGCGCAAATTTGCCCTGACGGTACTGGTTCTCAAGCCAATTTTTGAAAACGTAACAATCCTCGATGGGATGGCCTAGCACTCGATGGTAAGGGCAGTAGTTGGGCTCGTTGACGTCACTTGGTTGCAACGGACGTTTTGGATCCGGCAGATTTATAAGTCTGTTGCGCAACGCTAGCTCGAATAACCTCTTCGTTTTATCGCGAGGAAAGGAATAAGGACGTCCCATCCTATCCTCAAGGGGTACGTACGGACGCATATTATTTTGACGAGCAACTGGCTTCGGGTCGCTCGGTTGTTGTTGAGCGTTAGTGACGACGATCGCTTTTCCCTTCCCTTTGTCATTTCGGGAGTCCGGCCTTGGAAGAGGAGGTTTATGGCCCATTTGGTCCATTTGCGCTAGTTTGTCAATCAACGCCTGGAAGGTAGTTGGCTTGAAAAACATCATGAATTGTGAGATGGTTGCTTGTGGATCAAGGGTTCCAACAAACATTCCTACCGCAGGAGCTTCTTCTATGCGCTGCTCGCATTTCGACCATAGATTACGCCACCGTATAGCGTACTGAATCCATGTCTCGCCGGGTTTTACCCTGGCGTTAATCAGTGCCGTCATCGGGGTACGTTCACTGGCACTTGCAAAACGTTGGGTAAACAGCAGCTCCATCTCCGCGAAGGTTTTAATAGAGTCATTGGGGAGCTCAGAATACCACTCGAACGCCGTATCTGATAAGCTTCCAACAAATTGGCGAAGCAACAACTTGTCATCGCCGCCGGTGTTTCCGCAGAGCGCTCTGAACTGGGCAACATGCTGATGAGGATTGCCCGTCCCCTTGTAGACATGGAACTTAGGAATTGTATAGCCTGTCGGGTACTTAATCTGATCGTACCAACCCGGATATGGCCGCCCCGTCTTTACGACCTGACCGGCTGCTTCAGTCGCCTGATGCACCCGTATTTGCTAGGCGATGTATTCATCCAAATCAGCTTTTGATATGGTATCCTCTTTAGCTGCGGATAAAGCCGGTGGAGGATTTGATGTCTCTCCCCTATCGTCTTCAAGAATGATCGGGAGATCTCCAGCAGGTGGATCTTGTTGAATCATCATACCCACCATATCCTGGAACAGGAGGGCCATTTTCTTTATGTTGGCTGCCTGCTCCGCAGCTTCTCTATCTTTCTTCTATAGTACGCGCCGAAGGAATTCGGCGTCCGTTTCTTGTTCTTGACGTTCTTCTAAAGAGGTTCCAGGGCTTTCGTTTGGCCCTGTAAGTGCAGCCATAGCGTTCATCATCTCCTGGAGCTTCTGTTGCTGCTCCTGAGCCTTGGTCACTGACCGTGTAAGCGGTCTATGACCCGTGGACGTACGGCTGTCTTCTTTTCCCGATGTCATGTAAACCGTATGAACTGTTATGCCCCCTGACTTGGGGCGTTTAGGTTCACCATTTTTAACTTTTGCCGCTGACGCGGGGGTTTTCTCTGGCCTCCTTCTTTTGTGGGACGTTGAGGTTGAAGGAACTATTGAAGGGGGGACCCTAGCAGCTGCTGTCCCCTGCTGTTTAATGGGAAAATCCTTGTTTTTTTCCACCTTCACCTTTTTCTGGCGACGAAAGTGACCTGGGTCAATCACAGAGTCTTGAACCCTTCGCCAAACTTTATAAATCCTTGAAGACAGCCGTTGAGGGGGCTGTTCTTGTTTTATTTCCGGAGCTCTCTCCACAGGCGGAGGAGATCTTTTCAGTGTAGCGGTTGGAGAATTCTTACGTACCCTCCTCAGCAGTTCAAAGCTGTTCCCAGTTGGAACAGCAGCGTTGACTTCCACTGCTAGAGCCGGTGGAGTTAGCCCTGAGGGGGAGTTGCCCCCTGCCTTCCTCACTCGTTGCCAATGGCGACGTCGAGCACGACGAGCCATTGGGATTGGCTCGGAGATAGAGCTAACTTCTTTTTGCCCCCTGTCTGAATGAGGCGCCGCCGGTGTTAACCTCTTAAAGACTGAGGTTGTTCCTTGCGGGGTAATATCCAATCTGTCAAAGACAGATCTTCGTGCAGGGGCAGGAGCAGGAATCATCAGTCTTGAAAAGACTGACTCTTTGGCGGGAGAAGCCGTCTTAACGACTTCCGGAATAGCGACCGTTGCCCTCTTTGGGACAGCCAATTTAGAGTTCTGATTTAGCCTAGCAAAGACAGAGGCTGTTGGCTTGATGGTGGGCGACCCGCTGACAGGGGTCGTGGTAGTAGTGAGCCGGTCGAACACCGACTTCTTGTTCACTTCCGGTGCAGGTATCGGCATAGAGAAGCTTGTAGGTGGAACCATGGTCCCGAAAAACAGGCCGGTGGTGGCCTGGGTCACCTGGTCTACTGGCAGAGTGAGGAAAGAGGCCGCTTGGGGCCCATATGCTACATCTCTAGGTGAGGTGGAGCGTCCGTTGCAGTGGTACTTCGCGCAGTTGGTGCAGTTAGAATCCATGGATGCTTGAGTTCTGCGCCAGACAAAAGACCAAATCTTAGCAACTTGAAATCCGAAGGCAACCATTTAACAAACCGCGATTGGTTCGCGAGGACGACACACGAAGTGTGGAGTGGAAAGAGGAAAATGTCCCACCGGGCGTGCCAGAATCTGTTCCCCTCCGAAAGGCGGCCTGGACTTTGCGTCTGGCCTGAGATTCGGGGCAGATGCAATATGGTTTTATCCGTCTACCTCTCCGAAGATGCCAAGTTGATTTATGGCACCGTGTATCGGAGGTTTAGACGGATGCGGCCGATATAGCAGACTTCGTCAGATTCCCCCTCAGGGTGAGGGTTTTTTGATTGTGGGGACGCTCTTCCCTGCAGGCGCAAGCCCCTGCAGTTAATTACGCTACCGCATCGCGGCAACAACTTTCTCCTTCTCCAGAATTTCACTTCGTGTCGTGTGTGTTTGTTTTGTTTGTGGTTGCCTGTGGATTGTATACGAAGACTGAGTAATGCCGTCGCCCGTACGACGTGGATTAGTCCAAATCCGTATTTACTTAGATTTGGGTTTGGTGTTTTTAGTTTAAGGATGCATTAGTCGTATTGAGACTAAGACCGACTTAAACGCTCATCAAGGATACGTTAGTCCTGTTTTGGACTAAGATCAACTTGACGTAGTGATCCATTTAATATATGGCCGTCGGGACTCATCACCTCTCTGACGTCGTTGAAGGATTACAACGATGGATGTCAGAGGAGTTCAGAGATGTACCCTTGAACCAAAGTTGATTTGGAGTTTTATCATTCATTTAAATGTCTAAAGATACGTTAGCCGTATTTGAGGCTAAGATCAACTTAAACGGGACCGTTTAGATCCGGTAAAAGAGCATTTGGAGGCTCTATTATTCCAGTTTAGAGACGTAGTGGTCCATTTTCCAGTTTAGGGACGTGGTGGTCCATCGCCAGTTTAGAGACGTGGTGGTCTATATTCCAGTTTAGGGACGTGGTGGTCGTTTAGGGACGTGGTGGTCCATCGCCAGTTTAGAGACGTGGTGGTCTATATTCCAGTTTAGGGACGTGGTGGTCCGACATTAGTTTAAGGACGTCTCGGTCCAATATTAGTTTAAGGACGTCTCGGTCCAACATTAGTTTAAGGACGTCTCGGTCCAATATTAGTTTAAGAACGTCTCGGTCCAACATTAATGTATGTGGTCGTCGGGACCCGTCACCTCTCCGACGTCGTTGAAGGATTACAACGACAGGTGTCAGAGGAGCTCGGAGATGTACCCTTGAACTAGATATAGATTGATTTAAGAGAGCAGTCTTTGCTTGACCGATTTAATTTAAGGACTTACGGCCAAAATTGGGCCAAGTCTAGTTGAAAATGTTCAACACCCTTATTTATTTGTGGTCTATTAGACCTGTGCTAGGGCTTTGCT
Source organism: Agapanthus africanus (assembly GCA_030015575.1). Classification (NCBI taxonomy): domain Eukaryota; kingdom Viridiplantae; phylum Streptophyta; class Magnoliopsida; order Asparagales; family Amaryllidaceae; genus Agapanthus; species Agapanthus africanus. The sequence goes on from CM057337.1 coordinate 788,513,639, forward strand.
CCCACTTAAATAATGCATTGCATTACTTCAGGCCATTTATGCCTATTTTGACTGGGCTCTGTTTTTTTTATCATGAAGCAGATCATTTGTTTTGGTCCATTGGACCTTTCAATTGGGCTCTGCCCTTTCAAACAATGCACAACATTTTATTTATTAAGCCTGTCAAGCCTTTTAATTGGGCCTGGCCCTTCAAGAAGTGAAATGCACTGCATTTGTCAGGAGCTTTGCGCCAATCACTGAGCGCAAGCGCTTGTGGTGAGAACACGTGTCATGCTCTGGTGAGCGCAAGCGCAACAGCGCAGTACGCTGCACTAGTGCGCTGCGCTGTTGCGCTGCTAACACGTGGCGTGTTCTGGCGAGTTACGCCAATTTCAGAGAGCAAAGCTCTATTTCAAGAGCGCGTAGCGCAAGTTGTTCTGTAGCTGACACGTGGCGCTCTCTTAAGAGCGCAACAGCGCAGTTTGGAAGTGCAAAGCACTAAGAATCTTTTAGATTCAAGAACAGAAGTGCAAAGCATTATTTGATTTCTTGATCTAATTTAGATCAATGAAAAAACAAGTTTTGGGTTTGTTTGAAGAACCAGAGGTTCATAAGAGTGAAAAGCACTATTTTTATTTTATCGTTTTCTTGTTTTAAAGAACCAGAGGCTCATAAGAAGTGCAAAGCACTATATTTTTTTTATGTAAAGATCATTGATCTTGTTTTTAGATCAATGATCTATTAGAAGAAATTTCTTCTATTTCATGAAGGTTCTTTACCTTTTTCTTGGAATTTTCTCAGAGTTTTCTCTGTTTGAAGCTCTTGACCCTTTTTTTTAAGAAATGTTGATGCCTTTGAATTGAGGTCTAGGGTCCTTTTTTATAGTGCCCATAAATTAGTTAGATTTGTTAAATAAATCTTTTTCTGAGTGATTTGGGGAATTTTCCCCACCGTTGGATCTTTGATCCAAGGGTTTCTGTTTTACAGAAGAAAATCTTCTTGTTTTAACAAGAACAGAAAGATTTCTTTAAAATCTAATTCTGTTTGACGCAGATGCCTCAGCGCGTGACACGTGTCGCGCAGCGCAACTGCGCTAGCGTATCTGTGCTGACACGTGTCGTGCAGCGCACAGCGCAACTGCGCTAGCGCATCTGCGCTGACACGTGTCGCGCAGCGCACAGCGCAACTGCGCTAGCGCACTAGTGCATCTGCGCTGACACGTGTCGCGCAGCGCACAGCGCAGCGCAACAGCGCAAGCGCATCTGTACTGACACGCGTCGCGCAGCGCAGTGCATGCGCAACTGAAGCGTTGCTTCCTTTAAATAGAGCTTTGCTCTGATTGGGCGCGCTGCCTTGGGCGCTGCGTTGATGCGGCTGCGCCAGACACGTGGCGCCTTGCGCTCAGCGCGGAGGATCTGAAGCGTTGCTTCATTTATTGAAACTTAGATTTTGGGAGAATCGGAAGCGTCGCTTCTCCTGAGATATCTTTTCATCTCCTTTTTTCAAGTCAAACTCGTACTCCCAAAATTCTAATTTCCCGGGCCTTGGAAATGATTTCATTATGCACAGAATCTTCTGCGTCTGGGTCTATATATATAATTCGAAGTTGAGCCTTTTCTTCTTTCATTTTCAGAGAACTTCTTCAATCATGGCTTGCAATCGCCCTCATTCCCGCCGACAACCATGGGAGGTGCCGATTCGGGACATTGTTCCCCGCTTTGCTGCGCGCTTGGTAGACTCCTCTTTTTCGGACGAGCAGTGCGATGCCGCCATGTATGAGCTTTCGACTCGTGTGGGGTCTCCTCTTCCTCCGAATTCCATCTGGCTTCGGATGATCCTTGCCTCGGTGCTCGCCGACATTCCCCCTCCTCCGGCGGAGATGTCCTCGGCAATACTTGATGTGGCCGAGTATAAGATCGAGAGCTTTTTCGAAGCGCTCTTGATCACCAAAGCCCTGAGGGACTTCTCCTTTTACTTACTGAGCCAGATACGGGCTCGTCGGGTCGTCATCGCCACTTTTTCCCAGGAGTGCGGCGTCAACCGTTGGATGGCTACCCCTCGGGAAGATCGCCGCTTCGACGTGATGGAGAAGGCGGAGAGGGAGCTGAATAATCTTCTTTTTCTTTTTGTGAACCCTTGTCTCTCTGATCCCGTATTCGGTGATCTTTTTTAAATGTAATAACAATAAGAATGAATAAGTATTTTTCTTTTTTTTTTTTAATCAAGTACTTCATTGTCTGTTAAGGGTTCTTTCATTTTAGCTCTCTGTTGTGCTTGTGCATCGTATGATTTTAATTCGTTATTATCAAGTGCACGTAACTTTGCATGGATAAATTGCCTTTGGCATTTAAGCCCCTTCTTTTGCGCAAGCGCATCTGCGCTGACACGTGTCGCGCAGCGCACAGCGCAGCGCAACTGCGCTAGCGCACTAGCGCATCTGCGCTGACACGTGTCGCGCAGCGCAACAGCGCAAGCGCATTTGCACTGACACGCGTCGCGCAGCGCAGTGCATGCGCAACTGAAGCGTTGCTTCCTTTAAACAGAGCTTTGCTCTGATTGGGCGCGTCTTCTTGGGCGCTGCGCTGATGTATTAGCGCCTGACACGTGGCGCGTTGCGCCCGAGACTTGAAGCGTTGCTTCAAAATTTTGAATTTTGAATTTGAACAGAGCTTTGCTCTGATTGGGCGAAACACCCCTGGTAATGAAATCAGGGGGGAAATATCAGTTACTGCTGATATTTTGCCCCCACGGTTTAATCCGTAGGGGCAAGGTGTGTACCTACGGATTAATCCGTAGGTACATATTATCTGTATTTTTTTTTAAAAATGGGCTGCTTGATTTTTTCCCGCCCTGTGCACAATAATATATACATCAATCAAATATAAAATTAATTATCACACAACATATATCGCAGTATTCATAATCACATATTACGCATATATATAATATACAAAAGAAACCCAAAAACTGAATATGAAATAAATATAAACCAATATCAATATCGTTTCAAAATGTAGTACAATGTGTATGATATAAATAAATACATGTTTCAAAAAATAAGAACCAAAAAGCTACCCTAGTTCGGTCCAGCTCCACCTCTGAATAACGATAGAATAACGCGCGCCTGCTCCTCGGTCAATAAACTCTGCAATTCGGTGTGAGCGGGAGTCTGAGCGGCCTGTGGAGCTGGCGATGTGGTCTGCGCAGCCGCCGTCGAGGTAGTCGCTTGCGGAGCCGCGGCTGCGGGAGTCTGAGCGGGCGGTGGAGCTATAGGAGCTGTCTGCGGAACCGCAGCCGATGTAGTGGCTTGCGGAGCCGCAGCCGAAGGAGATGCATGTGGAGGCTCGGCCGATGTACCCTGTCGCGTCTGGACCTAACGTGTATAATAAGCGTGTAAGAACTGTGTATTATTCGAATTCGTATCATTATTAAGTTATTTCGAAACCCCGTTTGGATATCTAGTTTGTTGTTTATTTTAATTACATCTGTATGTATGATAAGTCTAAAACCAAATAAGCTCAAGCTACGTACTAATTATGGATATGTTGATATCTATATAATATGACATGATATTTTACTATAAAGTAGTATACATACCAGCATCTTCTTCAACTCCTGAACGGTGGCCCTCAAGCTCTCCAGTTCCTGATCGACACGTCGGTCACTGGAGACGGAGGAAGTAACCGCCGGGGTGGAGTCCAACCTCATATAGGCCCTGCTAGGGCCCAGTCCCCGGCCTCTCTCCCAACCTCCGTGGTGCCCTCCGTGTGCGGCGTCCAGAACTGGGGTCAGCAGCCTCGGATCGCTCTGTCCGGTAAAATCGATCCCCGAGGCTTGGGCCTGCTCAACCACCCGCTCCTACACCCACATTAAGCAGTAAAGTATAAGTATAAAATTTAAACTTGAACCATCCAAAACTAAAATTTCAAATTTGGGTAGAAAAAATATTAACACATACGCAATACTCCTGGGTAGCGACGGCGGGATATCGAAGCTCGCCCGTGGCGGGATCTGTCGAGGTGCCGTGGACGGCAAGATATGCGGACAGCACGCTCGGTGTACCACCTGACGCCACGGTCCGAGATGTCTGCAATATTAGAAAGTTACTCTTAATATTAGAAATATTAGAAAATAACTCTTAATATTGCAGAATATCACAAAGGTCGGTCTATTGTAATTTACCGATAACTCCATGGCTCGAGTAATGTTCCTCGAGTCACCTGTGTAAGTGGGGCGACCCCTCTTCGCCGACTTCCTGTTCTCTGTATTCTGAGCGGCCTGTTTCTGCACAACGCATTAACATTTAATTTTCTAATTAAGAAACACAAAGAAATAAATTATATCATAAATAATGAATTACATTTAAAATACATACCTGTTTGCGTTGGGAGTCGAAATAAGCGCACAATAGAGGCCATGTCTCTACGTCGACTCTCGCAAACGCCGGAGTAGATAGGAGGGCCGCTTTCTCTGCCTCGGGGGTCGTCATCCATAGGGAGTAGCAGTTGGCCTTCAGCTCATTCCTGTTGTATCGGACCTTGGTCTGCATGTTCTTCATCAGGCCATTGTACAGAGCATGAAGGTCGAGCACCCTCCCCGGGTGATCAAGGTCGGCTACAGGCTGAAAATCGTAATCCAACTGAAAATACAAAAAAAACATTGTTATTAGATTGCAAGTGTTAATAATAAATATATTGGATAGATCAAATGAAAATATATATTAATACATACCCAAGCCTGATCAAAGAAGAGGGCGAATGAGCGCTGGTGCTGCTCGTCCCACTCAACGTGAAGTGGATAGTTCTTCATGAGCCGGCTCTCGTCCCCCAAATACCGGCCGAACCTCTCGGCATGAGGACCGGTATAGCGATAGTCAAGGTTAGAAAAAAGGGGGAATGCTGCCTCCCCCTAGCTCTGTCAGACCTCAGCCTATGGGACTGATTCGGGCTTCGAGTCCCCCTCTAGGGATGGGGAGGCCCTGCGTCTGCACGAAATATCAAGACAATCAATAATAAGGCAAAGTTGTATTAAGAAATCAAGGTTAAACAAAAATTCAAGTGTGATATATACCTCCGGTGACTATCGCACGAGCCTGGGCCCGGGCAGCAGCACGAGCGGGACGATAGTTCCTCTGGTGAGGAACAACCGGGGTCCCGGATGCGGACGCATCCCCTTCAACTAGAAAATAAACATCGACGCTAAATTTCCATGAAGTTCATATTTATTCTATAGAGCATATGTAAAATGAATAAATATTTTAAATTTATACATACTAACCTGCAGACGATGCGGAGGGTATGGAAGCGGCAGGAGTGGCCCCTGCGGAAGATGTGGACGCACCACCTATAATTAGACAATTAAAAATAGATTATATAAGTAATTGCAAAAAGAATGTGTAGATCAATAATATAACGTTCTAAATCAATATACATGCACTATAGGATATATAAACATACCCGCAGGTGCGGTGGTGTCACCACCTACAGTTTGACAATAATAAAAATTGCTAAGTAAGATCAAAAGGAATGTGCGTATTTATGATATAGCATTCTAAATCAATATACATACACTATATGATATATAAACATACTTGAAGGAGCGGGGGTGGCCTCTGTCCCAGATGTGGACGCATCACCAACAACTAGACAATCAAATATTGACAATATAAGTAATTTTGACATAAATAGGCATGAATATCTGTAATATTACATTCAAAATGGATATGCGTGCAGTATACCTGGAGATGTGGCAAAATCCACACGGAAGGAGGCATCCGAAGGGGTCTCCGATCTGGGTGCAAGACCGGCCCTCTGAAGCTCCTACGGAGCTCTCCGGGCGGCAGAACCGCTCTGCCTCTGCCGCGGCTGGAGCTCCTGCCGCCCCTCGCTGCTCCCGACATCGTCATCAAATCTAGATAAACGGTTCGTGGACGCATTAGACAATCATTAAAATTATTGACTATATATGTATAGAGCGTAAAATGTGAAGTAATAATATAACATTACTGATAACCTTTTTCGTTTCGTGGGCGCATTATACATATCCACTTGGATTTCATCGTCGATGTCATTTCTAACCTACGTAACTTCATGATCGGTCGAAGACAACCCGTCCTTCGCAACAGACGGTCGGAGAACTTTAAGCCTTCTTTCTTCTTCGTCTTCATCGCTGTCCTCGTATTCTGGAACATCGTAGACATCTCTGGGTTTCCATCGGCATACAACACTCCACCCTGGATGCTTCAAACACTGTGAGTAGTATACTTGGAACGCTTGGTTCGGAAAGATAAACGGATCGTCCTGACCGTAAAATCGAAGTGTGTTCACACTGGTCAATCTATATTCATCTTTCCAAGTCCCAAGACTGCTTCTCCACCTGTCCGTATCGGTTCGCGGATCGTACCAAGTACACTGGAATATATAAAAGGGTTCTGATCGTCCGGGATAGTGGATGCCGAGTATACAATTTAAGTACCCATAGTAAATCACACCGTCCGATCCTACCGTCGCAGTCCCACTATTTTGAGTGGTTCTAGATGTTTCTATGTCCTTAACTTCAAATTTGTATCCAAGGACACCAAATCCTTTGTAATATGCAACCTCCATACTAGGAAATTGAGCTAAACATCTTGAATCACTCTCAAATGATGCAGACAAGTTCAGATCGTGGATCTAACAAAACAAATTTTATGACAAATACATAATGATACAAGTTTAGATTAAAACTGATAGCAATAAAATGTTATTCGAATAACTTACATGATCTGTGACCCAATCACAAAAATTATCCTGATGGTATTTTTCCAAACGTTCTTCGTTCCAATCAGGATGCCCCTCACGTACCTCGTTAAAATGAATTCTGTTTTCGACAAATAATTGTGACATTAATATTATATCATTTCATACACACACAAACACAGATATAACAATTAATCTAAAAGAACTTACTCTCTAATTTGTTCAAGACATGCGCAATTAAGCAAGATAAACCGGTATATCTTGTTGATAAACATAGTGTCTACTCTCTTATACTCGGCTTTACCATATGGTCCGTCTTGAATTCTTCGTGGTCGGTTAAGCCTTGTCTCAATATTCTCGTCCAGATAGCGAGAACAAAATGTGGTTGCTTCATCAAGAAAATAACCTTGCATGATAGAACCCTCTGGTCGATTTTTATTGCGTATATACTTCTTAAGAGTGTAGAGGTACCTAATGAGAATATGTTGAATAAATAAATACGGGCATACTGGACAACAAAAAATTTATAAATTGCGCGAAATGAAAAATTACACGTACCTCTCGATGGGATACATCCATCGATATTGTACCGGTTTGGCTAATTTCGCCTCAGTTGCAAGATGAACCGTTAAGTGTATTATGATATCGAAGAATGACGGTGGGAAAATACGCTCAAACTTGCAAAGTATCAACGCAATAGAATTTTCTAGTTTATCCAGTGTCACAACCTCCAGTGTTTTAGCACACAACTCCCTGAAAAAACAACATAGGTCATTGATTACTAGACCAACCGAGTCGGGGAGAGAAGTCCTGAGGGCTAAAGGAAGAAGGTGCTCCAAGATAACATGGTGATCATGACTTTTCAGCCCATCGATCTTGCCCTTCACAATTTTTATTTTCTTGCTGAATGATCCTGAGAAACCTGTGGGGACTTTCAAATCATGCAACACCTGCAGGAATCTTTTCTTCTCCGGTTGTGACATATGATAAGCAGCATTGGGAAGTACAAATTTGCCCGGTTTACCCGCTACCGGTCTAGGGTGCAATTCACTTCTTATTCCCCACTCTTGTAGATCCATCCGAGCATTCATGTTGTCTTTAGATTTCCCGTCTTTACAAAGAAGCAAGTTAAGTATGTGCTCTGATACTCGCTTCTCTATATGCATGACGTCCAGACAATGACGCACTGAATTTGTAGACCAATACGGAAGCTCGAAGAAAAAGCTTAACTTGTTCCAATATGGTGGTTTGACTTGTTTCGTCGGATCCATCCCGAAGGTCACGTTATTGTAACCATCCCATTTAGCAGCCACGTCCTCTCCGGACAATGGGGATGGAGGTCCAAGAAGCTCCTGATGACCATCAAAGTGAACCGTGTCTAACCTATAGGGGTGGTCTAGAGGCAGGAAACGTTGATGGCCGCAATAACAAACCTTCCTGCTAAAATTCAAGAATTTCGATGTTGTGTGTTCATGGCAATGAGGACATGCTTTGTGACCATGTACGGACCAACCTGATAGCATTCCATACGCAGGAAAGTCATTAATTGGCCACATTAAAGCCGCATGCAGTATGAAGGTTGTCTTTGTGTTTGCATCATATGTCTCTACACCATCAACGAACAAAGATTTCAACTCCTCGGTCAGAGGTCGGAGATAGACGTCGATATTGTTCCCCGGTGAGTTTGGTTCGTCGATAAGAAGAGGCATCATAAAGTATGATTGGTCCATAGCCAACCAAGGCGACAGATTATAAATTATCATTACAACGGGCCATGTGCTTAGTTGAATGGGAAGAAGCCATCAGTAGCCAGTCCGAGCCGGACATTGCGAGGATCGCTACTGAATATTGCGTGCCTCCTATCGAAATCCTTCCATGCCGGTGAATCTCTTGGATGGCTCATTTTTCCATCTTCACTTGGAGGAGCACGGTGATGCCAAATCATTGCCTCGGCTGTTTTCTTGCACCTGAATAGCCTCTGTAGCCTCTGTGTTATGGGAAAGTATCGTGCTATCTTCACAGGTATATCAGGCTTCTTATCAGAATCTTTCGGCTTATACCTGGCCTCTCCGCATGTTGGACACTCTTTCAAATCTGAATTCTCTTTTCGGTACAATACGCAATTTTTAGGACATGCTTGAATCTTCTCGCACTTTAGACCCAAATCAGATATCATCTTCTAGGTTTCGTACCAGCTGTCGGGCACATTATTTCCCAGAGGCATAGAATCTTTCAAGAACGAAAGAAGCATTGTGAATGACTTGTTGCTCCATCCATTTAGACACTTAATCTGGAAAAGTTGGACGAACCATGAGAGAGTGGAATACTTCGCATTCTCATAAATTGGTTTCCTAGCATCATTCATGAAATTTTCATATTTATCCGCACGAGGTCCTTGACCGGAAGGAATGTCATCTTCGGTACGAATAGATTCACCTAGGGCAGCCTCTACCATATCCTCCATTTCTTCTGATGGAAATAAATTACCGTCTTCTCCTTCTGCCGCATTACCGAATTCTTCTTCTCCTGCCGCATTATCGTGTTCTACTTCTTCTGCCGCAGTACTGCATTCTTCTCCTTCCCCGTGATATTTCCAAGTTGTATAAAGTCTAGTAAACCCATGTTTTATAATATGAAGCTCTGCCAATTCTACCTTCTGCCAGTACTTATTGCCACATCTATCGCACGGACAGAGAATCTTCTCTATTATGATCTTATTATGTGCACGTGCAAATTCAAGGAAAGCAGCAACTCCTGCGATAAACTTAGGTTGCATACGTTGTTTCCAATCCACATACATCCAGTCCTTAGCTCTGACGTACTCATGGGCCATGTTAGACTGTATAACATATAAATTATAGGTTATGCTTACTATATTGAGAAATATAAGAACGGGATAGTTACTGACAAAGGAGAAAATCCGTGTATATGCATTAGACTTAAGCTCCTACGGAGAACGTATCTCCTTTTAATATTATTAAATGTTCTCATGTAGTGCGCACGTGCATTGCACGTGGTGCGCGCATAGCAGGTATACGTGCGTTGCACGTAGCGCACATGGCGCTTGCGCATATGTGCATTATAGGGAGGAGCAGGCTCATAATTTGGAGAACTAAGCTCTTTTTAATATTATTGAATACACGTGCATTGCACGTGGTGCGCGCATGGCGGGCACACGTGCGTTGCACGTAGCGCACATGGCGCTTGCGCGTATGCGCATTATGGGGAGGAGCATGCTCCTATCTTGGAGAACTAAGCTCCTATGGTGAACTAAGCCCCTTTTAATATTATTAAATATTCTCATATGGTGCGCACGTGCATTGCACGTGGTGCGCGCATGGCGGGCACACGTGCGTTGCACGTAGTGAACGTGGCGCTTGCGCATATGCGCATTATGGGGAGGAGCATGCTCCTATCTTGGAGAACTAAGCTCTTATGGAGAACTAAGCTCCTTTAAGAATTGAGCATTAAAGAACTAAGATGCATTAGACTTGAGATTGAGATACATACCTGCAACATAGAAAAGAAATCAATAAACAAGATGAATATAATATAAATTTAAGTTGAAAGAATATATATCCTCCTTTCAAATGCAATTAACTCTCGATGATGCTGAAGATGTTACTAGAAAAACATCTTCTGCCAACCTTCATGTGTGAAGGGGTGTGTGTGGGAAAATTGGGTACACGGTGTTAGAAAAAACATTTTCTGCTTTTTCCTAAATACACGACTCATCCTTTCTATTATTCGTTTCTTATTGTTCTTGGTATCAGACTGCAGGACAAATCGTTAGAAATGCATATCATAGAGCATATCAAAGCCCTCCAATCTCATTAGACAACATTAGAAAATACTAACATTGCAACACAAACGACAAGAACCCAACAATTCAAACCTGATCAAATTATAAAGTAAATATTTGATCTTCAAAATTGCGTTCCAAGATCAACCAGATAGCTAATACCTAACCCTAAATTCACCCTTCACCTAAGAACCAGCAACAAAACAAAACAATTCAAAGAAAAAAGCTTAGACCCTGAAATCCAAAACCCCAACCCCAACCCCAACCCTAACCCCAACCCCAACCCCAACAGAAACCCCTTGCCAAACCCCAACCCCAACCGCAGCCCCAGCCCCAGCCCCAAACCTAATGCTAACCGCAGCCCGAGCCTGAGCCCCAACCCCAACCACAGCCCTAGCTGCAGCCCGAGCCCCAACCCTAGCCCGAGCCCGAGCCCCAGCCCCAGCCCGAGCCCGAGCCCGAGCCCGCAGCCACAGCCCCAGCCCCAATCAAGAAGTGCTCAGGGACATACAACCCTAACCCCAACCCCAACCGCTACCCCCTGCCGAACCCCAACCCCAACCGTAACAGCAGCCCCCCAGCCCCACCCCTAACCCTAACGCTAACCCCAACCGATGCCTACCCAAACCATGAACCATAGACCTAAAACAATCAAAATTTTGTTTAATTAAGATTTCCTAACCTGTGCAGGTGGTGGCGACGAAGAATCGGCCATGGGTTGAAGAAGCAGGCGATGGCGACGACGAACGGAGATGAGGAAGAAGCAGACGGTGGCGACGACGATTCGGCCGGCGCTGGCGACGACGGCGCCGGCGACGACGAGAAAGGCGATCGGCGGGAATGTCGAGGGTTTGGGGATTTGGGTTCGCGTGCAACTGTGATCGATAAAGAGAATAAGAAATAACCAGCGTAGGGATCGATCACTTAAATCCCTATCTAGATGCCCCTACGGATATACCCGTAGGTGCTTGGTTTGCGGCTCCGTAGGGGCAAACAACACTTTAAGATTTAATAATTTTTAAATAAATATGGAAGGACTGTAGGGGCAACCGTTTGGACCTACGGATTAATTCATAGGGCCAAACTTTATCTTCCCCTACGAATGTTGTTATCCATAGGGGCAACCCCTTATTTTACTAGTGACCGTCACATATTTTTAAAACACAGTTTGAGTTAATTTCCACCAGGTTTCAGATTACGAAGATTATTAGAAAATTGTAGGTATTTTGAATTACTTATCCAAAACACCAAGATTCATACGATTTGGATTTCTTATGCTCTAGTTATGATCATTTTAATATGAGCGTTTAAAACAGAAATTCAGATTTCTGGACAGCAACTATATATTGTATTGCAAAACCTATATCGGGGTGTTTCATGCATTTATAAGTAATCAAGTATATATAAAATTATAGTTCTATCAATTGTACATCTACACATCTAAATTTTGTCACGAACGGACATCGGGAGTTTGAGTTATGTCTAATTTAAAAACAGTGTGCGAATTAGGACAGATTCTGTCCAGATCCGTCACTTAATATTATAACGCAGTTTTATTTATCATAGATGGGTTTTCAGTAACACTATAAAACTAAGAAAATCTAGATCATTTGATTTAGATATCAAAAACACCTGAGTTTGCTCAATTTGGATACCGGTATACCAAGTTATGTGTTCTAGAAGTTGACCGATAACTGCAGTTTTCTATTTTACGATCAGTGAATAAAAACGATGTAATTCCTAAACCATTATGCGGTTCGATCTAAAACTTTTACAGCGTGTACAAAATAATATATTCTATCATATGTAAATTTCCTGAAATTTTCAGAATTAAAAATTAATTTATAAAAATTATTTTAGAACTAAAGGTATTGATATGTCATATGTGAGAAATGAGAAAACCATGGTATTTATTCGTAACTTCATTTTTTTTAACAAAATTTAAATAAAGTGATTTAAAATAGAACAAAAAACATGCAATTCTAATTGGTTACTATGAAATCTTAATATGTGAATTGAGAGTAATGAAAAAGACTTTACAAACTATATATGTGTGTGTATGTTTGTGTGTTCATTATTTATATATGTATCCATTTAATTAATTATTTATGAACTATGATATGTCAAGGAAAGCTTTTCATGGCAATATAAAACAAGAGAAATATAAAGAGAAAAAAAGAGATGGAGGGAGGGAAAGAGAGAAGGAACTTACATACACAAGCCGGTATTGTCACCGGGCTTGTCTATCCGCCGATAGCCTCGCGTTACTAGCGAGACCTTCTTGAAGACTTCTTCATGTTCTTCTTCTTGGACTCTAGGTGAAGAGAGAGAAGTGAGAGATAAAAAATATGAGGAAGGAAAAGATAGAGGAGGACAAATAAAGATGGTGTAATTGTGAATAATAATATATGCATTTAACATGAGAATTAAAAGAGAAATGAAAGGCCACCATTCATTTTGGAAATGAAAGGTCTCATTTGTAGGTTATGAGAAAAATAAAAAATGATAAAAAATAATTGCAAGAATGAGAATTTGAACATGTGACTTATGGAATAACAATGCAAGGACTTAACCAATGAGCTACAAGGTTGTTCATGCACATATTTAATTAGAATTAAATATATGTTATTGCTTAAAAAGAAAGTGGGCTTTTCAGATGGGCTGTAGAGAATAAAAATAATGGATTTGGGTTAAATATTTATGAAAGGAAAAATAAGAATGAGAAGTTCAAAACTTAAATATAAGAAAAAGAAATTGTACCTAGAAAAAAAATACATAATAGATTGAGGAATAAAATAATAATAAATTTAATAGAAAAAGGAAAATACCAAGTACAAATAAATACGGTATATTATTGAAGAGGGATAATACAAATGTATAGAGATTTTGGGGTCATTACAATTACAGTGGAGTATGGCCCATTCAAAAGGTCAGAGTGCGGTACTTTACTCTGAATGTTGAAGAGACTGGGGTCAGGTCACTACCAGGTGCAAGGATGAATAGTAATGAATCTCAGGAGGGAAAGAAATTTATTAGGGAAGAAAACAGTCAATGCATCAAGCGAATCAATACTCAAAAGATTTGTGAACTCCGAAACTTTATTATTATTTATTTTCCCAGAAAAATTTTCAAACACAACATACTCGAAAGATGAAAGTGGCCCCACGCTATACATAGATTTATTTGGCCAGAATAAATAAAGATAAGTCGCGTCAGTCGCGATTATGGAAGTTCAACAGGTTACGGTAAGCTTTCGCGCTAAGATAGGGGCATCCATTTCCATAACGTCTCGCAGGGATTGCTACTGGAGGTCCTTCCGCCTCGAGTTCCTCCTCACTCGAGGTTTCGTCCTCCGATTTTTCCTCGGCTGGGGCCTCGTTTTCGGGTTCTTCCCCCACGGGGTTTTCTTCTCCTGGTCCTTCTTCCTCGGCTGGAGCTTCTTCATCGTGGTCTGCTTCCACGTGATTCACCTCTTCTTGATCTTCTTCCACTGGATTCTCTTCTACTGAGTTTTCTTCCACTGGATTCTCTTTAGGATCTTCCTCCATCGGGTCCTCTTCGGGGCCCTCTTCTTCGTCGTCAGAGTCGCTAATCATGTCGACTTCTAGGGCTGCGAATTTCTCGTCCTCGGAATCGCTGTTGCCGAAAATAACCGATAGGCCGTCGACCTCATCATCTGAACTCACCAGCATGCAGTCCAAGGAAACGCATGACCGAGTGTCCTCATCGAGAGGCGGCGGCACTCCAGGATTGTCCATGGCCTGAGAAGAGGGGGTCATGATCAGATATTGGAACACACAAAGAAAATAACTAAGGATGTGGAGCATGTGGAAAGTATACGGCAGGTAAGGACTGAAAAATCAAAATTTGAGTAATGATGCGGTGAGCAGTATAAGGAAATCAGTGGCAGGGGGACGATACATAAATCACAACTCACAATTTTATTGCATTCGAACTAAGAAGTTCAACGGATACAAGATTTTAAACGAAAGGAAACATTTACTAAAGAGTGACAATATTTTTATTGAAAGCAGAAAAGGTGATAATTCTTCGTCTATATCCATCTCTGCACTCTCGTAAGACAAGTATGAATCCTGTGCTGGGTCCATATCATCCTCGCACTCGAACTACGAAACAACCAAGTCGCTCAAGTAGATGCGGAAGGTGTTGACGAATTTCCTCCTTGTAGCTCTTTCCTTCGAGGGCAACCATTGACAAGATGTTCGTCGGATCCACAAATCAAGCACTGCCCTTTGGCGCTGCGACAGTCTCTCTGAAGGTGTCCTAGTCTCTTACAGTATCCACAACGTTGAGTTCTCCGCTGGTTCCTTTGCTGGGGAATAAATGGGCGCTTCATCTTCACATCTCTCATTTTCTTGTCAGGGATTCCCTTACGATTGGAGGCTTCCGCTGGTGCCTGAGTCATTTGCCTTCTTAATCCTTCAGTTAAGAGGTCGTTTGTTCGCTCCTGGGCTTCCATCAAGCCTTGCAGTACATCCAAAATCTCGACGGTCCGACTCTGAGGAGTGGAGATAGAAGAAGAGTCATTGGAAGACATGGTCCTGAAACAACAAATTTGAGGCCGATATAAGGTACAAGGAATAAGAATCAGAATAAGACATAGAATGGACAACGAAACAAGAATATCGGGTGAGGTGAAACTCAAACGAGTGAAAATCAAATGTAGAAATCCAATTCACTCAAGCAGAGTGCTGCATTATAACCATGCTGCAGTTCACAGTTACAATCACATAACTCTACTAAGTCACCCAAAACTCTAACGGATGGATCAAAATATATAGCAGAACACACTATATGAATCAAGATCAAGGAAAACAAGTCTACTGTTTCCCCCCAATCAGAGCAAAGCTCTGTTTTGAAATTCAAAATTCAAAAACTGAAGCAACGCTTCAGATCCAGGGCTAGGCGCGCTGTGCGCCACGTGCCAAACACGGATGGGCTAGCGTCAGGTGCGATGCGCCCTAGGTAGTGCACCATGTGTGCACTAGCGTTAGGCGCGCTGCGCGCCACGTATCAAACACGGGTGCGCTGCGCTCTGAACAGCGCACCACGTGTTAAACATAGGTGCGCTAGCGCAAAGTGGACTGCGCTCTGAGCAGCGCACCACGTGCAAAGCACGGGTGCGCCAGCGCTGGAATTATAAAATTCCCCACCCTTAGATAAAAAGATCTAATAATAATGATAAATCATTAATCAATCAGAATTAAAATTCTGTTATGGAAAGATTTTCTCAATCTTGTTAAAAAATAAGAAGTTGCCTTCTGTAAAACAGGAGCCCTAGGATCAAAGATCCAACGGCGGGAAACATCCCCAAATCAATCAGAGAAAGATCTCTTTAACTGATTTAACAAATCGACTTGCCCTATATAAAGGACCCAAGACTTCAAGTTTGAGATAGAGAACCCCCCATAAACTTTGAAAAAATTCAAAGAAAGAGAGCAAGCTCTTGAAAGAAGATTATTTCTTCAAGGTAAAGATGATGAATGATGAACACAGAGATGAAATCATCTCATAAAAGAAGAACTATCTTCTTAAAAGATCATAGATCTACAAAGACCAAGGTCTTTCATAAAAAGATCAAAAGATCTCATCATATAAAAAAAGAAGAACATATTCTTCACACAGATCATTGATCTATAAAGGTAAAGCCCTTTCAAAAATAAGAACTGTTGTTCTTGAATCTTGAGACAAAGTCTCTTTTAAAAGAACGAAAATTTGTTCACGGATCATAAAAATTGATCAAATGCGCTTTGCGCTATTAAAATGCGCTTTGCTCTATTGAAATGCTCTTTGCACTATTGAAATGCGCCTTACGCTCTTAAACAGCACTTCTGCGCTTTCTGGACCGGTGCTCAGCACCAAAATACGGCACGTGTCAACCACGTATACAACTTGCGCTTTGCGCTTCTGAAATAGCGCACTGTGCTCATGGGTTGGCGCTCAGCGCTAAGCGCACCACGTGTCACTCACGTGTGCGCCGCTAAATTGAAAGCGCAATGTGCTCATAAATTAGCGCTTAGCGCTCATAAACTGGCGCAATGCGCCCATAATCTGGCGCTTAGCGCCAAGCGCGACAGTGTCCTTCACATATGCGCTACTTGGCAGAAGCGCGCTGTGCTCTTTGACTGGCGCAAAGCGTCTAGTGCCCCACGTGTTGCGCTGTCAGAACATAAATTGTTCTGATGAATGCTTTGCATTCAATACAAGACAAAAAAGTGTTAAGATCTAATGCTCATCATTATTAAAAGGGCCAAGCCCAAATAAAGGCTCAATAGTCAGAATAAAAATGTTAAACATTTATTGGACTTAGCCCAAGATTGGCCGTATGTCCTCAATTTATATTTAATTGAGCACATCTGCTCATGAATATTTCAATAAATCTTAGTCCTAAATTGGACTATAGATCTTTCAACCAACTTACACCGGTTCGAGGGTGCATCTCTTTACTCCTCTGATATCTGTCGTTGTAATCGTTCAACGTCTTCAGAGAGGTGACGGGTCCCGACAACCATACATTTCACGGAATGTGGTGTCCTTAAACTTTATAGACTATGACGTCTTTAAACTACGGACTGTGGGGTCCTTAAACTCATGGACTACGATGTCCCTAACCTCGGACTGTGGGGTCCCTTTAAACCCACGGACTACGATGTCCTTAACCTGGACCAAGATGTCTTTAAACTAACATTGGACCGTAATGTCCTTAAACTAATCGACCGCAATGTCCCTGTTCCCGTCAAAAAATTTCTGCGCAAAAGAGCCCAAGGTATCAAATGGCGGCGATACGCTTAAGAAAATGGGAACCAGTATCTTCCGGGCTATTTTTTGATAAACTCCTGAATGAGAAACAGATAAATTCTGATGGTATCGAAAGCGGCTCGAAAAACCCTTCGATTTGATATATTATGGGCCTCGTAATTCATCCGGGATCAAAAGTTATGAGGAATTACGTGTCCACACGTGATGGGCTTTTAAGAACCCGCTGGAAGAGTTAAAAGATACAACAAAAACTCAGAAAAGACCCCAATGGGGCATCACGTGCTCACACGTGACCATGGGTCACGTGTAGACACGTGATGGGCTTTTAAAGCCTCTAAAATAATGAATAGAATTTAATTCTAAAAGTCAGAAAATACCTCAACGAGGTATCACGTGCTTACACGTGACCAATGGTCACGTGTTGACACGTGATGGTTAAAACTGAAACATAAATAAGCGGCTGAGAAAGGAACCCAATTGGGGGTCACGTGCTCACACGTGACCAAAGGTCACGTGCCAGCACGTGACTGGCTTTAAAAGCATTATAATTTAATAGAATTAAATTCTAAAAGTTTCTGAATCTTTCCAAATGGAAAAGGGTCATGGGGAACCGTTGGATTAAATATCCAAGGGTGATTAAAAATCACCAATTTATAGAAAACCCTTGGACAAGGAAAGATTTCCCTGAAAATCTCACCAGGATAACAAATAGAATATCTTTTGGATTTAAAATCCACGGTGAATAAAATTCACTGAATGATCTAAAGGCCCAGATTAATGATAAATATAAATCAAATCTCTCAACAATCAAATCAAATCTTCCAACGAGAGATTTGCTAAACAAATTAATTCTCTTCCTCCTCCTATAAATAGGAGCCAAGAGAAGAGAAGGGGGATCTACTTTTTTGGAGAGAAAAACAGAGGGATGAGAATTTAATTCTCAAGAGAAGAAGAAACAGAGAAAGAAGAATTTAATTCTCTGCAAAAGAAAAAACCCTAGGTAAGAAAAGAGAGGATTCAAAAGAGAATTTAATTCTCAAAAGAGTTTAACTCTTATTTAAAGAAAAGAACTTAGTTCTTCTTCTGGTTGAAGATCTGCACAGAGCACATCTCCCCATAAGTTGAGAATTTAATTCTCATCGGGTCGAGATCCTGCCATGCAGATCCTAAACTTAGAAGGGGAATTGAGTTCTGAGAATTTAATTCTCCTAAAACAAAACTAGGGTTTTACCCTAAATAAGAATTTAATTCTTTCAAAATAGGAATTTAATTCCTCCAGAATCAAAATTAGGGTTTTACCCTAAATAAGAATTTAATTCTTAAAGATAAAGAGACTTAAAAGATCTCTGTGCATGAAAAAGACTAAGGTCACGTGCCCCACGTGACCCCTGAACAGATCCCCCAAAAATGAGAAGAGGAAAGCTTTGAGGCAATGCCTCACGTGTTCCCACGTGACCCTCATTATATATGGAACAAAAGCAAAGGCAGAAACAATTCTGGGCGCTCTCACGTGTTAGCACGTGACCCCTAATAAATGTTCTAATAAATCAGGGCATGAGTATACATCACGTGCCCACACGTGATGGCTATGAAAATTAAAAGTGTTAAACACTTGTTTGCAGAACAAAATAAAGTGGATCTGGCCCTACTTTTTGATGCCATCACGTGCTCCCACGTGACTCCCAAAACGCAGAAAGAAAAAGCAAAGGAAATGAAAGCTTTGGGCGCTCTCACGTGTTATCACGTGACCCTCAGCAAATGCTTCAACAATTGGCGCACAGATCCCCATCACGTGCCAACATGTGATGCTCTAAAATAAAAATAAAAGTGTTTAACACTTGTTCGCAGATTTGAGGATAAACCAAAAGGAGATCTGGCTCCACATTTAGGGCGCCCTCACGTGTTACCACGTGACCCCTAATGAGCATTCTAACAGACCAGAGCGGGGGCCTCCATCACGTGCCCACACGTGATGGCCGCCAGAATTAAAAGAGTTAAACACCGATCTGCAGAATAAAATAAAGGGAATCAGGGCGCTCTCACGTGTCCACACGTGACCCCTCTCTCCTTAGTGTTTAACACTAATCTGAAGACTTTGTCCTAAGTGTTTAACACTGATTTGCTTAGTGTTTAACACTAATTTGAAATCTCTGATTACCAGTGTTTAACACTGATTTGCTTAGTGTTTAACACTAATTTGAAAACACTGTTCCCAGTGTTTAACACTGATTATCTTTTAGTGTTTAACACTAACTTGCTATCTTATTCCCAGTGTTCAACACTGTTGGTTTCTAGTGTTTAACACTAGCTTCAGCCCAATTGGCTAAGTTTCAGAGGCAAAGCCTCTCCTTCAATGGACCAACAGAGGGCCAATATTTCAAACATAACTGGACTTAGCCCAAACTGGCCATAAATCCTCAAATCATCTTGAACTGAGCACATCTGCTCTTTCAACCAACTTATTGGTTCAAGGGTACATCTCGGAACTCCTCTGATATTTGTCGTTGTAATCCTTCAACGTCTTCAGAGAGGTGACGGGTCCCGACAACCACACATCAACACGGACTGTGGGGTCCTTAAACTCATGGGCTTATGCGTCCCTAAACCAAGATACGGACTGTGGGGTCCTTAAACCCGCGGACTTATGCGTCCTTAAACTAACGGACTAATGCGTCCTTAAACACACCCATATGGACTGTGGGGTCCTTAAACCCATGGACTTATGCATCCTTAAACTACCATTGGACCACTACGTCCCTAAACTGGAAATGGACCACCATGTCCCTAAACTGGCATTGGACCACCATGTCCCTAAACTGGCAATGGACCATCATGTCCCTAAACTGGAACAATAGAGCCCAAACGCTCTTTTGTCGGATCTAAACGATCCCGTTAAGTCGATCTTAGTCCCAAACTGGACTAACGTATCCTTAACAACTGTTTAAGTTGATCTTAGCCTCAAATATGGCTGACGTATTCTTAAACCTTCAAACAGACTTTAGTCCCAAATTGGACTATAGATTCCCTAATCAACTTTGGTTCAAGGGTACATCTCTGAACTCCTCTGACACCTGTCGTTGTAATCCTTCAACGTCGTCAGAGAGGTGATGGGTCCCGACGGCCATTCATTCATGGACCACTATGTCCCTAAACTGGAACATTAGAGCCCAAACGCTCTTTTGTCGGATCTAAACGATCCCGTTAAGTCGATCTTAGTCCCAAACTGGACTAACGTATCCTTAACAACTGTTTAAGTTGATCTTAGCCTCAAATATGGCTAACGTATCCTTAAACCTTCAAACAGACTTTAGTCCCAAATTGGACTATAGATTCCCTAATCAACTTTGGTTCAAGGGTACATCTCTGAACTCCTCTGACACCTGTCGTTGTAATCCTTCAACGTCGTCAGAGAGGTGACGGGTCCCGACGGCCATACATGCAATGGACCACTATGTCCCTAAACTGGAACAATAGAGTCCAAATGCTCTTTTGTCGGATCTAAACGATCCCGTTAAGTTGATCTTAGTCTCAAATTAGACTAACGTATCCTTAACAAACGTTTGAGTTGATCTTAGCCTCAAATATGGCTAACGTATCCTCAAACCAAAACCCCAAACCCAAATCTAAGAAAATACGGATTTGGACTAATCCACGTCCTACGGGCGACTACATAAATTAGTCTCCGTATACAATCCACGGACAACCACAAACAAAACAAATACCCACGACACGAAGTGACCAGCTGAAGAAGGAGAAAGTTGTTACCGCGATGCGGTAGCGTAATTAACTGCAGGGGCTTGCGCCTGCAGGGAAGAGCGTCCCCATAATCAAAAACCCCTCAAGCGAGGGGGAATCTGACGAAGTCTGCTACATCGGCCGCATCCGTCTAAACCTCCGATACACGGTGCCATAAATCAACTTGGTATCTTCGGAGAGGTAGACGGATAAAACCAATTAGCATCTGCCCCGAACCTCAGGCGAGACAGCCCATGTCTCGGCCGCCGTTCGGAGGGGAACAGATTCTGGCACGCCCGGTGGGATCTTTTCCTCTTTCCACTCCACACTTCGTGTGTCGTGTTCGCGAACGAATCGTGGTTTGCTGTGGTTGCCTGTGGATTCGAGGTACTAAGTTTTGGTGTCTTTCTCCGTGCAGAAAACGGAAGATCAATGGCTTCAAACTACACTGCTTGCAACTGCAACTCTCGCTCGGTCCTTGCTGGAGGAGTGACTTATGGGCCCCAAGCGGCCTCCCTTTTCAAGATACCAGTGGAGCAGGTAACTCAGGCTACCACTGGATTATTCTTCGGGACCATGCTCCCACCGTTGAGCTTCAATGCCACAATGACGTTGCAAGAAGCCCTAAAGAAGTCGGTCTTTGATGGGCTTACCACTGCCGCGACCCCTCTCAACGGGTCGCCCAGCTTCAATACGTCAGTTTTCAATAGACTGGACCAGAACGTCTGCAAACCCGTGATACCCGAAGCTGCCATCCCAAAGAAGATAGCTATCCCGGCTCAAGCAAACGAAATCATTGGGACGGCTCCTCCTTCCAAGAAGTCAGTTTTTACAAGGCTAGCCATTCCGGTTGCTGTTCCAGGCGAGGTCCTCAAAGCTACTTCCCCTGCCCAGAGGGGGCACGACGAAGTCACCCTTATAGCTGAAACAATTCCATCCGCACGACACGCTCGACGTCGCCACTGGCGCCGAGTGAGGAAGGCTGGGGGCAACTCCCCATCTGTGATAACTCCGCCAGCTCCAATGGTGGGGATCGATGCTGCTGTTCCAACCGAGAACAGCTTTGAACTGCTCAACAAGGTGCGCAGAAACTCTCCTACTGCAGTGCTGAAGAGAAATCCTTCACCTGTGGAGAATACTCCAGAGAAGAAGCTGGAGCAGCCCCCTCAACGGCTGTCCTCTAAAATTTACAGGGTCTGGCGACAGGTCCAAGTGTCAGAGATCGATCAAGACTATCTCTGCCGACCGAAAAGGATGAAGGTTCAGCAGGAGAAGGACTACTTAAAGTCACAAAAAGTGTCAGCTGGCTGGGTGCCCACTACAATGGCTCCCTCAACGTCAATCACTCAAAAGGAAAGGAGGCCGCAAAAAGCCCATGTGAACATGGCGAACCGTAAAAGCGCTGAGCACAAACGCCACAAGTCTGGGGGTATAGTGGTGCACACCGTTTATATGGCTTCCGAAAAAGAGGATAGCCGCGCTTCGACGGGTCACCGACCAATCACCCGATCCATGACCAAAGCTCAGGAGTAGCAACAAAAGCTTCAGGAGATGATGACTGCAATGGCCGCACTTACCGGGCCAAAAGAAAGCTCGGAAGCATCATCAGAGCAGCGTCATGAACAAGAAACTGACACTGACTACCTACGCAGAGTCCTCAAAAAGAAGGACAAAGAAGCCGCGGAGCAAGCGGCTAACATAAAACAAATAGCGCTTCTCTTCCAAGATATGGTAGGGATGATGATCCAGCAAGATCCTCCTGCTGAAGATCCTCCGATTGTCCTTGAAGATAACAAAGAAGAGACATCGAATCCTCCACCGGCTCTGTCAACAGCCAAGGAGGAGACAATTTCCAAAGCTGCCCTGGAGGAATACATAGCTCAGCAAATACGAGCTCACCAGGCAAATGAAGCGGCTGGGCAAATTGCTAGAACCGGACGACCCTACCCGGGCTGGTATGACCAAATTAGTTACCCGCCGGGATATACGATCCCTAAGTTCCACGTATATAAGGGGACGGGAAATCCGCATCAGCACGTCGCTCAATTTAGAGCCATGTGCGGCAACACTGGAGGTGATGATAAATTGCTGCTCCGCCAGTTTGTTGGCAGCCTGTCGGAAACGGCATTTGAGTGGTACTCTGAACTCCCAAATGGCTCTATCAAGACATTTACGGAGATGGAGCTGCTGTTTACACAGAGATTCGCGAGTGCTAGTGGACGCACCCCGATAACAGCACTGATTAATGCCAGGATAAGGCCAGGCGAAACGTGGGTCCAATACGCAACACGATGGCGGAACCTATGGTCGAA
Organism: Agapanthus africanus; assembly: GCA_030015575.1. NCBI lineage: Eukaryota > Viridiplantae > Streptophyta > Magnoliopsida > Asparagales > Amaryllidaceae > Agapanthus > Agapanthus africanus. The sequence goes on from CM057337.1 coordinate 788,536,984, forward strand.
ATGCGAACAACACATAGAAGAGGCTCCTGCAGTAGGCATGTTCGTGGGCACTCTTGACCCTCAAGCGGCCATCTCCCAGTTCATGATGTTTTTCAAGCCGACCACCTTCCAGGCCTTGATTGACAAGCTGGCCCAAATGGACCAGATGGGCCATAAGCCTTCTTCTTCAAAGACAGAGCCCTGGAATGAAAAGGGGAAAGGGAAGGCAACCTTCGTTGCCAATACTCAACAATAGCCGAGCCACTTAAAGCCGGTTGTTCGCCAGAACAATGTGCGACCACGCCCATCCCTCGAGGAAAGACTGGGACGTCCTTACTCATTTCCTCAGGATAAAACGAGAAAACTGTTCGAGCTGGCAGTGCGCAACAGACTCATCAATCTGCCGAGTCCAAAACGTCCGTTGCAACCAGGCGATGTCAACGATCCCAATTATTGCCCTTACCACCAAGTGGTAAGCCATCCAATCGAAGATTGCTTCGTCTTTAAGGGATGGATCGAGGATCAGTACCTACAAAGAAAGTTTGCGCTGTCTGAAAAGTGGAAGGTAAACCCACCACAGCCGCACACTCCAAAGAAGACGGACACACCGGGGGCAAGTTGTCACATGATCTCTCACTCATTGATAGATGATAAAGAGGCTCCTTGCACCGAGAAACCAGGGGCGGGGCCTGAACCAGAACTTTTGTGGCCATCAGACGAGATGATCGATGCCTTCCTGAACGAAGCCCGTCTTAAAAGCAAAGCTGATCGAGAGCGCGAGATGGCCATATTCGAGAAAGCCAAACGCCGGCGACTAGATAAAAGGGTCAAAACACTCCCACCAGATCAAAGTACATCCGCCGCAAATGAAAGCAGGATCAAGACAAGGAAACGATTCGCCAAAGCCATATCAATGGGGATGAGGCCGCCCTCTTTTAGAGAAAATTCTCCTAGTAGTATACATTTTGATGAAACGGACGTCCACCCTAACTTCTGCTTATATCATCAGAAGATCGTACATCCTACTGAAGACTGCAACTCTTTTAAGTGTTGGTGGCAAGGGTATGTCGCTCACAGGCAACACTTCAACAGGACAAAGCGTGAGGCTCGTAGACAGCGAAAAAATACGACAGATGAGCATAAAAGAGTTGCCGGCAATTGTCATAAGGACGAGCCCGGGGGATCACGAGTTCTCACCTTTGGAAGCAATTCTGATGAAGAAGCCGCTTTTAACCCTCTCTTCAAGGAATTCATTTCTAAAACAAAAGAATTGGAGAGTTGCGAGAATGTTCAGCCGTACAATCTCACGCTACCCGGAAAGAATCTCGGACCCGCAAACGACGGAGCAAACGAAATGAGAAAGGAAAAGGAAAAAACGGCCTTTGTTGCCAACACTCAACAACAGCCGAGTAACCCGAGACCGTTTTGTCGTCAAAACAACAAGCCGCGATACCTCAATAAGAAGTTGAAACGTCCTTACTCATTTCCCAAAGATAAAACAAAGAGATTGTTCGAGCTAGCAGTGCGCAGCGGGCTTATCACTCTGCCAGATCCAAAACGTCCATTGCAACCAGGTGACGTTAACAATCCTAACTATTGTCCCTACCACAGATTAATGGGTCACCCACTCGACAATTGCTACGTCTTCAAAAACTGGGTTGAAGACCAATACCAACAGGGTAAGTTCGCGTTACCCGAAAAGTGGAAAGTAAACCCGCCACAACAACATGCTTCGAAAAAGGTGGATATGCCGGGGGCATCATGCTCGTTCATAGGGAAGGCCTCCTAGACCGAAAAGTCAGTAAACTAGAAATTCGCCTTAAATACGGCGACGGTAGACCGAAATGTCGTTAAGCTAACGATGGACCACTATGTCCTAAAACTGGCTGCGGACCGAAACGTCCCTAAACTAACGACGGACCGCAATGTCCTAAAACTTGCAAATGACCGAAACGTCGTTAAACTACTATCAACCCGCGGCATCCTCAGGCTGGCGTGGTTAAAAAAAAAAGCAAAAAAAAAAAAAAACGGTATGTCCATAAGCAAAATGGGCACGGATGAAAAACCGAAAGGGCTCCGTGAGTAAAAACAGCAGGGCTGCCGGCGAGTGTTTGTGAAAACCCGAAAGGGCGCAACCTCGTTAAAAAAAAAGAATAAAAAGAATAAAAAAACGGTATGTCCATAAGCAAAATGGGCACGGATGAAAACCCGAAAGGGCTCCGTGAGTAAAAACAGCAGGGCTACCGGCGAGTGTTTGTGAAAACCTGAAAGGGCGCAACCTGGTTAAAAGACACTTACAGGATCCTCTCGACCTTATAAGGAGAAACCACCTGTGTGAGATCCTTACGACTCACAAGGGAGCAACACACTTAGGGATCCTCACGATTCCTAAGAAGAAATTACACTTGCGAGATCCTCACGACTCGTAAGAAGAACTCTCTTATAGGACCCTCACGGCTCATAAGATTTGAAAGTCTTAAGTTACAGAGACCTGAATCTATTCTTAAGCAAACCCCACAACCTCCGATCTTGCCCTACAAGAGGCTCAATACTGACCCTTGTATACAATCCACGGGCGCGAATAAACATTTCCCCAGCAAGGTCCCATCCGTGACTAGGGATATGTCCATATGGTGAGCAACCCTTTTAGGTCCTCTCGACCTATAAGGAGAAAACCTTTTTGTAAGATCCTTACGACTTACAAGAGAACATGCACTTAGGAATCCTCACGATTCCCAAGGAGAAAACACACCTACAAGATCCTCACGACTTGTAGGGAGAAATACCTTTGTGAGACCCTTACGGCTCATGAAGTCAAAAGCCTTAGCCGACAGGACCCTTAACCCTGTTTACTAAGCCACCTTTGTTCAATATCGACAGAGGCAAATGATAATTCGCTCCTGGCAATATCCCAGTTGCAGCGATGCTGATGCCTAAACCAGTATCAAATTCCAAGTCCTTTTACGGCAAATGATGATTCGCTCCTGGCAATATTCCAGTCGCAGCGATGCTGATGCCAAGATTGGTATCAGATCCCAAATCCCCTACCCGCAAAAAAAAAATCAGTGAGCAAAAAAAAAAAATGAATACGAAATAGCCGAAATGATGGGGCAACTTGCAAACAAAATCAGCAAGTAAAAATGTATGCAAGCAAAATAGCCGAAATGATTGGGCAACTCGCAATAAAAAACAGCGAGTAAAAATAAAATAAATAGCCGAAATGATTGGGCACCGCGAAAAATAGCCGAAATGATTGGGCAATCGCGACCTTCGCGATATAAAAGCTGAAATGATAGAGCATCGCGGAAAGAATAAAAAAAAATGATGAAAGAATGAAACTTTTTGCCCTACAGATGAGATCACATCGATCCCTGTATACAATCCAGGGGCACAAACAAAGAGGGAACCTTACCTTCCCAACAGGCTCCACCAGAAAGCGAAGCCAAATCTCGACGGTTCATAGATAACCTAGAGACAATCTCGACATATGTCGCAATATTGCAGACACAATGCCAACAAATGAAGTAAAGGAAAATCCCTAGCTTTAGGGTCTCGACGTCAACATCGACAACTTAGAGGTCACCAACTGTGTTTCTTCTCACTCCAACTAGATGCAGACATAACGTCAACAACCGACCTCAGAATCGCAACGAAACGGAACCATGGCAAAGTTCCTAGTCCCAAATCTCAACGGCCACATCTGCAGCCTGGAGACCAACAACGGTGTGCCTCCTTATTCCAGCAGCACAAAGATGTTACACCATCAAGCGGAGCGATGGCAAAATCCCAACTCCGCCTTAGCATTCGTCTCGTTACAGCAGACGCAATGTTAACAACGGCGTTCCTTCGCAGTCCAGCAGGATATACATGCAAAGTTAATAAAAGACCCCATGGTCAGCAAAGTGGAGTGATGGAAAAATCCCAACTCCACCTCAGCACTCGTCTCGTCACAGTGGACACATCATCAAGCAAAGCGGAACAGCGGCAACTCCCAATTCCATGACTCGACGATGTACTCCCACAGAGAGTCAAATCCCAACTCCGTGAAATGCGGATATAATCAACAAAATTCCTGGTCACGTGGAACGCGGATAACGTCACTCTTTGACCCCATGGAAATCGTCCAGAGCGGATCCTGGTCCTCGCAGAACACGGCAGTGAACCCGTGTGAAGCATCCAGAGTGGAGCCTAGTCCTCGCCTAACGCGGCAATGAAACCGTGTGAAGCATCTAGTGTAAAATTCCTGGTCACGTGGAACGCGGATAACGTCACTCTTTGACCCCGAGGAAAACGTCCAGAGCGGATCCTGGTCCTCGCAGAACACGGCAGTGAACCCGTGCGAAGCATCCAGAGCGGAGCCTAGTCCTCGCCTAACGCGGCAGTGAACCCGTATGAAGCATCTAGTGCAAAATTCCTGGTCACGTAGAACGCGGATAACGTCACTCTTTGACCCCGTGGAAAACGTCCAGAGCGGATCCTGGTCCTCGCAGAGCACGGCAGTGAACCCGTGCGAAGCATCCAGAGCGGAGCCTAGTCCTCGCCTAACACGGCAGTGAACCCGTGTGAAGCATCTAGCGCAAAATTCCTGGTTACGTGGAACGCGGATAACGTCACTCTTTGACCCCGTGGAAAATATCCAGAGCGGATCCTGGTCCTCGCAGAGCACGGCAGTGAACCCGTGCGAAGCATCCAGAGCGGAGCCTAGTCCTCGCCTAACACGGCAGTGAACCCGTGTGAATCATCTAGTGCAAAATTCCTGGTTACGTGGAACGCGGATAACGTCACTCTTGACCCCGTGGAAAACGTCCAGAGCGGATCCTGGTCCTCGCAGAGCACGGCAGTGAACCCGTGCGAAGCATCCAGAGCGGAGCCTAGTCCTCGCCTAATACGGCAGTGAACCCGTGTGAAGCATCTAGAGCAAAATTCCTGGTCACGTGGAACGCGGATAACGTCAGTTTTCGACCCCGTAGGAAACGTCCAGAGCGGATCCTGGTCCTCGCATCAACATGGAGTGATCACCACCGCGACATTCATCTCGATACAGAGGACGCAATGCCAGCAAACGAAGCGAAGGCTAAATTCCTAGCTTCAGGGTCTTAACGGCAAGTCATATAAAACCGGAAAGACAATCGGAGATCATCCCACACCAGCGCGGAGTGGTCACCACCTTGACGTTCGTCTCGATACAGCAGATGAAATGTCACCCCAGCGTTCTTCCTCCAACAGGATTCGCACATGACAAAGCAAACGAAGCGAAGGCCAAATTCCTAGCTTCATACGTCTTGACGGCAAGTCATATAAAGCCTGAAAGACAATTGGAGATCATCTCGCACCAGCACAGAGTGGTCACCACCTCGGCGTTCGTCTCAACACAGCAGACGCAACATCACCAAAAGGAGTCACGGTAAAATCCCTGGTTCCAAACCTCGACGGTTCACCAGCAACCTAGAGACAACCGCGACATTCGTCTCGATACAGAGGACGCGATGCCAGCAAATGAAGCGAAGGCCAAATTCCTAGCTTCAGGGTCTTAACGGCAAGTCATATAAAGCCTGAAAGACAACCGGAGATCATCCCACATGGAGTGGTCACCACCTCGACGTTCGTCTCGATACAGCGGACGCAACATCACCAAAAGGAGTCACGGCAAAATCCCTGGTTCCAAACCTCGACGGTTCACCAGCAACCTAGAGACAACCATGACATTCGTCTCGATACAGAGGACGCGATGCCAGCAAATGAGCGAAGGCCAAATTCCTAGCTTCAGGGTCTTGACGGCAAGTCATATAAAGCCTTAAAGACAATTGGAGATCATCTCGCACCAGCACAGAGTGGTCACCACCTCGACGTTCGTCTCGACACAGCAGACGCAACATCACCAAAAGGAGTCACGGCAAAATCCCTGGTTCCAAACCTCGACGGTTCACCAGCAACCTAGAGACAACCACGACATTCGTTTCGATACAGAGGACGCGATGCCAGCAAATGAAGCGAAGGCCAAATTCCTAGCTTCAGGGTCTTAACGGCAAGTCATATAAAGCCTGAAAGACCACCGGAGATCATCCCACATGGAGTGGTCACCACCTCGACGTTCGTCTCGATACAGCGAATGCAACATCACCAAAAGGAGCCACGGCAAAATCCCTAGTTCCAAATCTCGACGGTTCATCAGCAACCTAGAGACAACCACGACATTCGTCTCGATACAGAGGACGCAATGCCAGCAAACGAAGCAAAGGCCAAATTCCTAGCTTCAGGGTCTTAACGGCAAGTCATATAAAGCCTGAAAGACTATCGGAGATCATCCCACACCAGCGCGGAGTGGTTATGACTCATCGGGGCTCACCAAAATGAGCCTAATCTCAAGTAAAAAGCGGCATGGCAAATTCCTAGCGCTTGCTCTTCCGACGGTCAAACTGCCAAGGAGGATTGCTTGAAGACGTCTTGTCCAGCCCCCGAAGGGATCAGAGACACGGCAGTCGCAGGGCTACTCGAACGGCACGATTGCCTATCGAGGAATACATCAGCTTATGCGACGGTACGACGGCCAAAACCCTAAGTACCACAGACCCTAACGGACTTCTGTCGTAAAGAGCAGAGGTTAACTGTGACGTTAGGATATTCTTGCGAGATCTGCTCGATTCGTTTCGACTCGTGAGGAAAATGATGTCTTTGCGAGAACTTCTCGATTCATCTCGACTCGTGAGATAAAGCCTTAGGCAGTAGGGATTAAAAAACCTGTTTCCTAAGCACTGGGATCCTGCAAGTCGGCCCAAAATGGTCTCTTGCATACTATCCACGGGTCTCACTCTCCGAAGTCGAATTTCGACAAGGAGGGGAACAACCGCTTACGGGTCCTCTCGACTCGTAAGAGGGAAAAATTCTCTCATAAGATCCTTACGGCTTATAAGAGAAAACACACTTAGGAGTCCTCACGACCCCTAAGGAGAAAATACACCTGCGGGATCCTCTCGAATCGTAGGGAGAAAAGTCTTTATGAGACCCTCACGGCTCATAAAGTTGAAAAGTCTTAGGTGGCAGATCCTAACCCTGTCTCCTAAGCCATCACCGTCCTGCAAAGAGGTCAAGATGGACCATTTATGAGCCACACTCGCCAAAGCTACATGCCACTGAAATGGAAAAGCTACTCATGAGCATATAAACTACTTCACTCCAGAGTAAGATATAAAGAGATAGAAGGGTGCGGCTCATGGAGTTAAGGGTTTGGAACTATATCTCTTAAGAGTCGAGATTTGAGTCAATGATAAATGACGACGTTTGTGTCCGCTCGTTATCTTCTCAGATCAAGATTCTGAAAGTAATATACCAACCCGAAACTGGTCATGCGCTATGCATTACTTTGCACTACTTCACCCACGTAAATACTTACGTGGGCAAAGTAGTGGGGGGTATTTGTTCCCGTCAAAAAATTTCTGCGCAAAAGAGCCCAAGATATCAAATGGCGGCGATACGCTTAAGAAAATGGGAACCAGTATCTTCCGGGCTATTTTTTGATAAACTCCTGAATGAGAAACAGATAAATTCTGATGGTATCGAAAGCGGCTCGAAAAACCCTTCGATTTGATATATTATGAGCCTCGTAATTCATCCGGGATCAAAAGTTATGAGGAATTACATGTCCACACGTGATGGGCTTTTAAGAACCCGCTGGAGGAGTTAAAAGATACAACAAAAACTCAGAAAAGACCCTAATGGGGCATCACGTGCTCACACGTGACCATGGGTCACGTGTAGACACGTGATGGGCTTTTAAAGCCTCTAAAATAATGAATAGAATTTAATTTTAAAAGTCAAAAAATACCTCAACGAGGTATCACGTGCTTACACGTGACCAATGGTCACGTGTTGACACGTGATGGTTAAAACTGAAACATAAATAAGCGGCTGAGAAAGGAACCCAATTGGGGGTCACGTGCTCACACGTGACCAAAGGTCACGTGCCAGCACGTGACTGGCTTTAAAAGCATTATAATTTAATAGAATTAAATTCTAAAAGTTTCTGAATCTTTCCAAATGGAAAAGGGTCATGGGGAACCGTTGGATTAAAAATCCAAGGGTGATTAAAAATCACCAATTTATAGAAAACCCTTGGACAAGGAAAGATTTCCCTGAAAATCTCACCAGGATAACAAATAGAATATCTTTTGGATTTAAAATCCACGGTGAATAAAATTCACTGAATGATCTAAAGGCCCAGATTAATGATAAATATAAATCAAATCTCTCAACAATCAAATCAAATCTTCCAACGAGAGATTTGCTAAACAAATTAATTCTCTTCCTCCTCCTATAAATAGGAGCCAAGAGAAGAGAAGGGGGATCTACTTTTTTGGAGAGAAAAACAGAGGGAGGAGAATTTAATTCTCAAGAGAAGAAGAAACAGAGAAAGAAGAATTTAATTCTCTGCAAAAGAAAAAACCCTAGGTAAGAAAAGAGAGGATTCAAAAGAGAATTTAATTCTCAAAAGAGTTTAACTCTTATTTAAAGAAAAGAACTTAGTTCTTCTTCTGGTTGAAGATCTGCACAGAGCACATCTCCCCATAAGTTGAGAATTTAATTCTCATCGGGTCGAGATCCTGCCATGCAGATCCTAAACTTAGAAGGGGAATTGAGTTCTGAGAATTTAATTCTCCTAAAACAAAACTAGGGTTTTACCCTAAATAAGAATTTAATTCTTTCAAAATAGGAATTTAATTCCTCCAGAATCAAAATTAGGGTTTTACCCTAAATAAGAATTTAATTCTTAAAGATAAAGAGACTTAAAAGATCTCTGTGCATGAAAAAGACTAAGGTCACGTGCCCCACGTGACCCCTGAACAGATCCCCCAAAAATGAGAAGAGGAAAGCTTTGAGGCAATGCCTCACGTGTTCCCACGTGACCCTCATTATATATGGAACAAAAGCAAAGGCAGAAACAATTCTGGGCGCTCTCACGTGTTAGCACGTGACCCCTAATAAATGTTCTAATAAATCAGGGCATGAGTATACATCACGTGCCCATACGTGATGGCTATGAAAATTAAAAGTGTTAAACACTTGTTTGCAGAACAAAATAAAGTGGATCTGGCCCCACTTTTTGATGCCATCACGTGCTCCCACGTGACTCCCAAAACGCAGAAAGAAAAAGCAAAGGAAATGAAAGCTTTGGGCGCTCTCACGTGTTATCACATGATCCCTCAGCAAATGCTTCAACAATTGGCGCACAGATCCCCATCACGTGCCAACATGTGATGCTCTAAAATAAAAATAAAAGTGTTTAACACTTGTTCGCAGATTTGAGGATAAACCAAAAGGAGATCTGGATCCACATTTAGGGCGCCCTCACGTGTTACCACGTGACCCCTAATGAGCATTCTAACAGACCAGAGCGGGGCCTCCATCACGTGCCCACACGTGATGGCCACCAGAATTAAAAGAGTTAAACACCGATCTGCAGAATAAAATAAAGGGAATCAGGGCGCTCTCACGTGTCCACACGTGAACCCTCTCTCCTTAGTGTTTAACACTAATATGAAGACTTTGTCCTAAGTGAAAGGTTCCTAGGCACCCTATAGAGGTCTCACAAGGCATCGAACATGCCAAATTTAAAAAATATGGTGCCGAGAAACCCTAGTTAACGGATCGTTGCTAGATGTCTAGGCGAAATATAAAACTAGTTAACAAATTAACTATAGGTTAGATGCTACAACCTTTGTAGATCCGGTAATCCTCTTCCTTGGCTCCACGAAGGCATCCTCTTGCTGTCCATCTCGATTCCCAAACTCGAACTTTGGCTTCATCGGAGAAACGGGCAAGCTAGGTCGTCGGCTTTGTGTCAAAGACGATCTACCTCGAGGCATCGCAAGTTCAAGCTCCGACTTCACAAACTTGTGAAACTTGTGAAGTAAACACCCAAAACAACTTGGCAAGAGGTAGAGGGTGAAGAAATAGGAGGTGGGTTCTCTTTGGAATTGGATTTTACTCACTTTTGTTCAAGTTGCCATTAAAGTAGCAAGCTTGAAGAAGAAGAAGAAGATGAAGATAGTTATGATAAGTTCTATTAAAAAGAAATAGAAAATCAAATACTTATCATAACTTAAACTAGGGTTAAGTGTAGAGAATTAACCATGGTCACTTGGATGGGTTAGGGTTAAGCATGAAGACAAGAATGGTTAGCAAAGTCAAAGCTTCATGAAGCTTCAACATAAAACAAATAAAGCCACCATTCTTATCTTAATCCATTTCAAATAAATAAATAAACAAATAGATAAATAAATGAATATGCAAAACCCTAATTATCAAATTAACCATGGATTAATTCTATACACTTAACTAAATGATCAAGTATCATCAAACATGATACAAAAAATGTGCACGAAAGCATATTACATATACAATGTGCATCAAGTGAGAAAATCCGTATAAAGTGAACCAATACTAGTTAATGCAAAGTAATATATCAAATATATAATTATACATTAAATCATTAAATCAACATTTGATTCAATGATCCGGTCATGTCGCACATAACCGACTAGTATTCAATGTATCGATTTATCGAATCAATGATTCGATAACTAGGTCATATCGAATACAACCAATCGAAACATTTATCGCGAGAATGAAATGCGGTATCACATACACGCATTATTCTCGGTCCTGCACATATCTCATATGCGCTCCTATTTCGTTTCGCTTGAACCAGGAAACCTCTGTGTAGGACTCTAAAGACTCGTCAATACGCCGGTAGCAGATGATGATCATATCAAGCACCCACAAGCCGGAAGCGGTCTGCTAAACGTAACGGCCACCCGGGTATTGAGCGATCAGAAGATCGACGAGCTAGCCCGCTCACACTCCTGCGAATCCGACCAGTAACACTTACCGTACAGTCCGGTCTCTTCGTCTGATACGTCGCATATCAAGTCTAGGGGTGGTAAACGTCAGACCCCAATAACCCGATAAGTCGTGCCGATGTGAGGCTCGTAACGGGTCGAGAAACTACTGGTAACACTTACCAGCAAATCTCTGATCAGCCCTGGCCAGGGACTTCCCTGTTACGGCCAATCGAGCACAGCGCAATATCTACCCCCAATATCGGGAGAGACGAAACCCCTCCTATCGCTCATTATTTCCATGTGACTCGGGACTGTACCCAAAGACCACCGTTTTGCATGCCCTCATGGATGTGGTAAGGTGGAGATCAAAGCACAGTGGGAATCACACAAGACTCTATGACGATCTCGGGTCTACAGACTAACCTGCACAAGTGTCACCTGAGAACTGCCATCTGACGTGAGGTATAATACCATCTGGGAGTTCTCGGCGAGTCCGTCCAGTGTACCCAGTCTCCACTGAGCACCCGTATACCATCTCTGATGTTAAACACCAATGGATATGGGATCATCCATCGCCCATCACATGAATCGAGAAGCGTATACGCTAGTCTACTCTGGTATATCGATGCCCCGTCTCGATACACCCACGACTAGGGACCTTGAAGGATGTACTTATGGACTACCATGTCCCCACTAGTATGATCTGCATCATAGTCCAGGTAGTCAAGTACACATCCTAAGGGCTTTACCAACATGTAACTATAAGACAGTATAAAGAGACTAGTGTACATGTTAAGATAAATAGCAACCAGATAGCATACTATCATGTCGAGCAAGAAAGTCATCTCTATATATGTCCAAGCATCCAATATAATATACATAATCTGTACAATACTGGCCTCTAGGGTATACATACAACTAACAATCTCCCACTTGCACTAGGGCCAGCTGCTGTAGTATCTCATACCGAGCATCCCGAAGAGTCTCTCAAACTGTATCTGGGGAATGGCCTTCGTGAGTGGATCCGCCGTGTTGTTCTTCGTGTCAACCCTCCTGACCTCGATCTCCCGGCGATCAACTATCTCCCGGATCAGGTGATACCGCCTCAGAATATGCCTGGACTGCTGATGGGACCTGGGTTCCTTGGCCAAAGCCACCGCTCCATTGTTATCGCAATACAAAGGTATTGGATGCTCAATGGATGGAACCACTCCAAGTTCAGTAATGAACTTCTTGATCCAGACAGCCTCTTTGGCAGCATCGTTGGCAGCGATGTATTCAGCCTCCATCGTCGAGTCTGCCACGGTTTCCTGCTTGGAACTCTTCCAGCTAACCGCCCCTCCGTAAAGGGTAAAGACAAAGCCCGACTGCGACTTAGAGTCGTCCTTATCACTCTGGAAGCTCGAATCGGTAAAGGACTCCACTTGGAGTTCTCCGTTACCATACACCAAGAACATATCTCTAGTCCTTCGCAAGTACTTGAGAATGCTCTTCACAGCTGTCCAGTGACTCTCTCCAGGATCAGCTTGATACCTGCTCACTACACTCAGTGAGTATGCTACATCGGGTCTGGTACATAGCATCGCATACATGATAGAGCCTACTGCCGAAGCATAGGGTATCCCTTGCATGCGAGCTCTCTCCAAATCAGTCTTGGGAGACATCTCTTTGGAGAGAGTGACTCCAGAGATCATGGGCAAGTTCCCACGCTTGGACTCTTCCATACTAAACCTCTTTAGTATGGTGTCAATGTACCTGGATTGGGACAATCCCAAAATCCGTTTGGATCTATCTCTATAGATCCTAATTCCCAATATGCAGGAGGCATCACCAAGATCTTTCATTGAGAATCTTTGTGATAAGAAGAGCTTGACCGATTGCAGCATAGGAATATCATTTCCTATCAAGAGTATGTCGTCCACGTACAATACGAGGAAGACTACCTTACTCTCTGCCACCTTCTTGTAGATACAAGGTTCATCTGGATTTTTGACGAAATCAAACTCTTTGATAACGACGTCAAAGTAGATGTTCCAACTCCGCGATGCTTGCTTTAATCCATAAATGGATTTAAGCAGCTTGCACACCTTCCCGCTGCTCCCACTGTCTACGAAGCCCTCTGGCTGAGTCATGTACACGCACTCTTCTAAATCACCATTTAGAAAGGCGGTCTTAACATCCATTTGCCAGATTTCGTAATCATGATAAGCAGCGATGGCAAGCATGATCCGGATGGATTTAAGCATAGCTACTGGAGAAAAGGTCTCGTCATAGTCCACACCTGGTCTTTGACGAAAACCCTTTGCTACTAGTCTAGCTTTGAAAGTCTCCACTTTCCCATCTACACCAAGTTTCTTCTTGAAGATCCACTTGCTCCCAATGGGTTTTACCCCTTCAGGAGCAACTTCCAAAGTCCATACTTTGTTGGTGTACATGGAATCCATCTCAGACCGCATAGCATCCAGCCATTTCACTGAGTCCCCACTCGTGATGGCCTGCTCGAAGCTAGTTGGGTCATCATCCTCCATGATGCAATCCTCGCTCCCACCATCCATGAGAAAACCGTAGTATCTCTCAGGTGGGCGAGGAACCCTACTAGATCGGCGGAGAGGCTGGGGTTCATCGAGGACTACGGAATCCTCTGGTTCAACCAAATCTTCTGTTGTAGTCTGTATTGCTGGAACCTCTTCCAGTTCTACCTCAATGCCACCTATCTGTTTCATAAGAAAACCCTTTTCTAAGAAAGTGGCATGCCGAGAAACAAACACTTTTTGTTCCTCGGAGTGGTAGAAGATATACCCTCGCGAATGTTTGGGATATCCAACAAACTTACATAGAACAAACCTTGCCTCGAGCTTGTCCGGATTTTGTGTTTTAACATAGGCCGGACAACCCCATATCTGAATAAAATTAAGACATGGTCTCTTGCCATTCCATATCTCATATGGAGTGGTAGGCACTGATTTGGTCGGAACTCTATTCAGTAGGTATGCAGCAGTCTCCAGTGCATATCCCCAGAAGGAGATAGGTAACTCAGCTGTACTCATCATAGAGCGCACCATATCTAATAGGGTGCGATTTCTCCGCTCCGATACACCGTTGTGCTGTGGTGTATATGGAGGAGTCAGCTGAGAGAGAATCCCATTCTCTTTTAGGAAGTCCCGGAATTCATTGCTCAAGTATTCACCTCCTCGATCAGATCGTAGGATTTTAATACTTTTTCCGGTTTGGTTCTCAACTTCTTGTTTATATTCCCTAAATTTCTCAAAAGCTTCTGATTTGTGTTTCATCAGGAACACATATCCGAATCTAGAGAGATCGTCAGTGAATGTAATGAAGTACGAAGAACCATCCCTGGCATGTGTAGACATGGGACCGCATACATCACTATGTATCAGTCCCAAGAGTTCGGTAACTCTTTCTCCGTGTCCCGTAAACGGAGTTTTGGTCATCTTGCCTTTGAGACATGACTGGCAAGTGTCATAAGATGAAAATTCAAACGGATTTAAATATCCATCTTTATGCAACTTAGCTAGTCGTGTCGCATTGATGTGGCCCAGTCTACAATGCCATAAGAAGGATTCGTTGAGTTCAGAACTCTTCCTCTTGTGTGCGTTTGTTATGCTCAGAACCGTTGATTGATTTAGAACATAAATGCCATTGCATAACGTGCCTGATCCAACCAACTTTTGGTTACGGAAAATGTTCATAACATTGTCCTGTAATACAAAATTATATCCCTCTTTACTTAATAAAGAAACCGATATAATGTTGCATATCAGGTTCGGCATGTAATAGCATTCGTTCAGAACCAATGTATTACCAGTTGGTAATACAAGGTGATATTCCCCGACAGTCTTAGCTGCAACAATTGCACCATTTCCAACTCTAATGTCTTTATCACCTTCTCCAAGTTCTCTACCTTTCCTTAGCCCATGTAACTGATTGCATATATGGGATCCCGACCCGGTATCCAATACCCAGGACGTAGAGCAAATAGAGAAACAGTTCTCAGTAACGAACACACCCGAAGAAAATGCATCAACATGTACTTTCTTCATTCGGGTGGCATGGGAATCCTGGTATTTCCCTATATCCTGTTCATTCCTATAACTCTTATAGGAAAGAACGGAACCAACGTTCCCCAGCACAGTATAACATGCGGGTTCGGTCAATACATCCATATTATTATCTTGATTAAGGCATGAACTGGTCGCTACCTGGAGAGAGAGAGAAGAAAACACTTTAGCGTATGCTCGTGCAAGATCAGATTGGTTATTATCTTATCTAATCAGGATGGCTCCCACTGCTTTTTATCAAATCTTCCTCCAAACCCTAAAAGGATAGACTAGCCGGGATTAATTACACACTACAGGTTCGCCAATCTTTCAGCCAGGCCAGTGTCGGTACTTTGAGGGAGGTCCCCCGTGCTATCGCACGAACCTAATTAATGTAAACCTCGTTTTCCCAGAGGCGTAACCCCGTTGACACCTTTCTAGACACCTACTTGATCAGCTAATTGCAATGTGTAAAACTCTCCCAGGAGTAACTCTTACTCGCAGTGGGTATCGGGATCCAACTATCTCATAAAAGGTATGCAATCTCATTGCAAATTTCAACACTTGAAATTCCCGATAATATTTTGCCCCTAGCGTCCTATGACCTTGACGGAGGCCAAACAACCCATAGTCCGCTAGTCAAGTTCAACCCGTCATTTCCTGATTGAATTAAACCCACCCGCACGACCCTTGACGGAGGCCAAACAACACCGTACGAATACCCTAATCCAATCGCATCATATGCTAGCAGATAAGCACTAGTTAGCTACCGTACACTGCGCCTTGACGGAGGCCAAACTACCGCAGCACGAATACTAACTAATACTTATCTGAAATGACGGAGGGCTACGCAGGTTTTTCATAAAAACCATGAGCGTAATGACTTGATATCGCTGTAGAATCAAATGATGTTTTGAAATGGAGTGATTTTGAGGCTTTTCTAGTTTTGCTAAAGGAGTCACTCCCGGTGAAGGGATCTCGGTCCTTTCCTCGTCAAATGAGGTGCGGGATATATCATATATATCGCTGTGCATAGCAAAAACCCAAAAGCAGTCAAAAGCAAACCGAGTGTGTAGCATCTGCCAGTTATTGCTAAAGGAGTCACTCCCGGTGAAGGGATCTCGGTCCTTTCCTCATCGAATAAGGTGCGGGGTATATCATATATACCGTTGTGCAAAGCAAGAACTGTAGCTACCTGTTTTATTTTAAAATTCGATTCTACAACATCTTAGGTTTCTTATCTTTCATTAATCACATTAATGAAGTCCCATCATTTAAATACCTAAACATCACAGATAGATATGACGTACACTTATGCCATCCGCATTCGCCTCGATGTCCCCTCGTGCACCGTTAGGTTAGGTAACTAACGACAGAGCAGGGCAGGGCTAGCGCGGGTGTAAAACATAAGTAACGTCTATATAATATATCATATATACTATATACTATATCCATCACAGAGTCACAACACAGATATCGCAGCAGAATAAACATATGAAATATTGGATATACTAGGACATCCGTGTTTTCAATACGAGCCAGTATAAAACAAGGATTCCACGGTCGTCATGAATAGCCAATCCCACACCCCTAGACCCCTACGAGAGCGGCAAGCAACCCTGCCATTCTAGGGTTAGGAGACCCGGACTCGACTCCTCGAGTTGGTCTCCCACTGGACCCCAGAACCCGGTTACTTGTGCTCTCCTCCTTGGGTCTATCCTAATGCAGAAAAGTAAATAATATACAAAGGGTGACAACTTCCGCTACCTGGAAGTGCCCCAAATAAAAGAATATTACATACAAGTTTTTACATGAATGAAAATGAAAAACACTCATCTCACATAAAAACCCCCGGCTATTCGAATACGACGATCCAATATAACATATCCAGCAACACATAACATCACATGTCATCAACGTAAGTAAGTATGCATACCCCAATTGTCGTTGACGTATAGCAACGAAACCGGCGATATGAACATACTACACTTACGGTCACAGAAAAGAAAGTGTAAAACTACAACAATTGGAATCCGCAACTTCTTTAGACATCGCATGCCTAACAAATATAAATCCCGCATTTTAGTCTCATTATCGAAAACTCTTTTCAATATCATATGGGACTAAATTGCTAGATTTATAACATTCATTCAGTTATCACATAACTGTTTGTGAATTCCAATTATTGTATCACATTCCAGATAAACAGAAAATGTTAAACTTTCCGATCGAACAGTCGAATACCCAAGTTTTCCCAATACAGCTCAACACATGAAATAAGTCTAACTACATTCAGTTCGTGCCTCAGTACCGACGGTCCAGCCGTAGAAGGGTCAAGCCAACGCCTCACATGTGGCACGCCGTACTGCCCCAAACCCGAAGGTTCAAAGGGCAGTTCAAGACGGTCACATAATCGAGTTAAGGTTTGTTGTCTTCTAGAGGGTCCATCGCGTTACTTGGACTACTTAGAACGTCGTTAAACTACGGAAAAATCCAACACTTGGAAATTTCCCGACAGGGGAAAAATTGGGTATTTATATCCGGTCGAACTTTTTAACATATTCTGGAAATTATCCGGAAAGACACAAAAGACGAAATTTGATAATCCGATCGAAATACCGAATCCCCAAAACAACCCCAGAAAATTCAACTCTTGAATGAATATTAAACATTCCCAGAAGACTCAGCACTAGGTGACATGAATTACTGTGCAAACCACTTGCTGTAAATCAGCACAGTGGCCGCGGAACCGCCGCTCTTCCTATGGTGGGGGCCGCGGTTCCGCGCATCACTTGATGATTTATCAGCACGTGTTTCACAGTAACTCACTAAATTCCCTGCTAAATTTTTTGGCAATTTTTAATATGGAAAAATCCACGTTTTTAGAAAAAGTACAGAGAGCATGTTTGTAATGGGTTTTCGGGTTCGTTCGGACTTCAAACTCCGTCTGGACTTCGCCTAAGGCTCTAGCTAGGCTCTGATACCACTGAAAGGTTCCTAGGCACCCTATAGAGGTCTCACAAGGCATCGAACATGCCAAATTTAAAAAATATGGTGCCGAGAAACCCTAGTTAACGGATCGTTGCTAGATGTCTAGGCGAAATATAAAACTAGTTAACAAATTAACTATAGGTTAGATGCTACAACCTTTGTAGATCCGGTAATCCTCTTCCTTGGCTCCACGAAGGCATCCTCTCGCTGTCCATCTCGATTCCCAAACTCGAACTTTGGCTTCATCGGAGAAACGGGCAAGCTAGGTCGTCGGCTTTGTGTCAAAGACGATCTACCTCGAGGCATCGCAAGTTCAAGCTCCGACTTCACAAACTTGTGAAACTTGTGAAGTAAACACCCAAAACAACTTGGCAAGAGGTAGAGGGTGAAGAAATAGGAGGTGGGTTCTCTTTGGAATTGGATTTTACTCACTTTTGTTCAAGTTGCCATTAAAGTAGCAAGCTTGAAGAAGAAGAAGAAGATGAAGATAGTTATGATAAGTTCTATTAAAAAGAAATAGAAAATCAAATACTTATCATAACTTAAACTAGGGTTAAGTGTAGAGAATTAACCATGGTCACTTGGATGGGTTAGGGTTAAGCATGAAGACAAGAATGGTTAGCAAAGTCAAAGCTTCATGAAGCTTCAACATAAAACAAATAAAGCCACCATTCTTATCTTAATCCATTTCAAATAAATAAATAAACAAATAGATAAATAAATGAATATGCAAAACCCTAATTATCAAATTAACCATGGATTAATTCTATACACTTAACTAAATGATCAAGTATCATCAAACATGATACAAAAAATGTGCACGAAAGCATATTACATATACAATGTGCATCAAGTGAGAAAATCCGTATAAAGTGAACCAATACTAGTTAATGCAAAGTAATATATCAAATATATAATTATACATTAAATCATTAAATCAACATTTGATTCAATGATCCGGTCATGTCGCACATAACCGACTAGTATTCAATGTATCGATTTATCGAATCAATGATTCGATAACTAGGTCATATCGAATACAACCAATCGAAACATTTATCGCGAGAATGAAATACGGTATCACATACACGCATTATTCTCGGTCCTGCACATATCTCATATGCGCTCCTATTTCGTTTCGCTTGAACCAGGAAACCTCTGTGTAGGACTCTAAAGACTCGTCAATACGCCGGTAGCAGATGATGATCATATCAAGCACCCACAAGCCAGAAGCGGTCTGCTAAACGTAACGGCCACCCGGGTATTGAGCGATCAAAAGATCGACGAGCTAGCCCGCTCACACTCCTGCGAATCCGACCAGTAACACTTACCGTACAGTCCGGTCTCTTCGTCTGATACGTCGCATATCAAGTCTAGGGGTGGTAAACGTCAGACCCCAATAACCCGATAAGTCGTGCCGATGTGAGGCTCGTAACGGGTCGAGAAACTACTGGTAACACTTACCAGCAAATCTCTGATCAGCCCTGGCCAGGGACTTCCCTGTTACGGCCAATCGAGCACAGCGCAATATCTACCCCCAATATCGGGAGAGACGAAACCCCTCCTATCGCTCATTGTTTCCATGTGACTCGGGACTGTACCCAAAGACCACCGTTTTGCATGCCCTCATGGACGTGGTAAGGTGGAGATCAAAGCACAGTGGGAATCACACAAGACTCTATGACGATCTCGGGTCTACAGACTAACCTGCACAAGTGTCACCTGAGAACTGCCATCTGACGTGAGGTATAATACCATCTGGGAGTTCTCGGCGAGTCCGTCCAGTGTACCCAGTCTCCACTGAGCACCCGTATACCATCTCTGATGTTAAACACCAATGGATATGGGATCATCCATCGCCCATCACATGGGTCGAGAAGCGTATACGCTAGTCTACTCTGGTATATCGATGCCCCGTCTCGATACACCCACGACTAGGGACCTTGAAGGATGTACTTATGGACTACCATGTCCCCACTAGTATGATCTGCATCATAGTCCATGTAGTCAAGTACACATCCTAAGGGCTTTACCAACATGTAACTATAAGACAGTATAAAGAGACTAGTGTACATGTTAAGATAAATAGCAACCAGATAGCATACTATCATGTCGAGCAAGAAAGTCATCTCTATATATGTCCAAGCATCCAATATAATATACATAATCTGTACAATACTGGCCTCTAGGGCATACATACAACTAACAATAAGTGTTTAACACTGATTTGCTTAGTGTTTAACACTAATTTGAAATCTCTGATTACCAGTGTTTAACACTGATTTGCTTAGTGTTTAACACTAATTTGAAAACACTGTTCCCAGTGTTTAACACTGATTATCTTTTAGTGTTTAACACTAACTTGCTATCTTATTCCCAATGTTCAACACTGTTGGTTTCTAGTGTTTAACACTAGCTTCAGCCCAATTGGCTAAGTTTCAGAGGCAAAGCCTCTCCTTCAATGGACCAACAGAGGGCCAATATTTCAAACATAACTGGACTTAGCCCAAACTGGCCATAAATCCTCAAATCATCTTGAACTGAGCACATCTGCTCTTTCAACCAACTTATTGGTTCAAGGGTACATCTCGGAACTCCTCTGATATTTGTCGTTGTAATCCTTCAACGTCTTCAGAGAGGTGACGGGTCCCGACAACCACACATCAACACGGACTGTGGGGTCCTTAAACTCATGGGCTTATGCGTCCCTAAACCAAGATACGGACTGTGGGGTCCTTAAACCCGCGGACTTATGCGTCCTTAAACTAACGGACTAATGCGTCCTTAAACACACCCATATGGACTGTGGGGTCCTTAAACCCATGGACTTATGCGTCCTTAAACTACCATTGGACCACTACGTCCCTAAACTGGAAATGGACCACCATGTCCCTAAACTGGCATTGGACCACCATGTCCCTAAACTGGCAATGGACCACCATGTCCCTAAACTGGAACAATAGAGCCCAAACGCTCTTTTGTCGGATCTAAACGATCCCGTTAAGTCGATCTTAGTCCCAAACTGGACTAACGTATCCTTAACAACTGTTTAAGTTGATCTTAGCCTCAAATATGGCTAACGTATCCTTAAACCTTCAAACAGACTTTAGTCCCAAATTGGACTATAGATTCCCTAATCAACTTTGGTTCAAGGGTACATCTCTGAACTCCTCTGACACCTGTCGTTGTAATCCTTCAACGTCGTCAGAGAGGTGACGGGTCCTGACGGCCATTCATTCATGGACCACTATGTCCCTAAACTGGAACATTAGAGCCCAAACGCTCTTTTGTCGGATCTAAACGATCCGTTAAGTCGATCTTAGTCCCAAACTGGACTAACGTATCCTTAACAACTGTTTAAGTTGATCTTAGCCTCAAATATGGCTAACGTATCCTTAAACCTTCAAACAGACTTTAGTCCCAAATTAGACTATAGATTCCCTAATCAACTTTGGTTCAAGGGTACATCTCTGAACTCCTCTGACACCTATCGTTGTAATCCTTCAACGTCGTCAAAGAGGTGACGGGTCCCGACGGCCATACATGCAATGGACCACTATGTCCCTAAACTGGAACAATAGAGTCCAAATGCTCTTTTGTCGGATCTAAACGATCCCGTTAAGTTGATCTTAGTCTCAAATTAGACTAACGTATCCTTAACAAACGTTTGAGTTGATCTTAGCCTCAAATATGGCTAACGTATCCTCAAACCAAAACCCCAAACCCAAATCTAAGAAAATACGGATTTGGACTAATCCACGTCCTACGGGCGACTACATAAATTAGTCTCCGTATACAATCCACGGGCAACCACAAACAAAACAAACACCCACGACACGAAGTGACCAGCTGGAGAAGGAGAAAGTTGTTACTGCGATGCGGTAGCGTAATTAACTGCAGGGGCTTGCGCCTGCAGGGAAGAGCGTCCCCATAATCAAAAACCCCTCAAGCGAGGGGGAATCTGACGAAGTCTGCTACATCGGCCGCATCCGTCTAAACCTTCGATACATGGTGCCATAAATCAACTTGGCATCTTCGGAGAGGTAGACGGATAAAACCAATTAGCATCTGCCCCGAACCTCAGGCGAGACAGCCCATGTCTCGGCCGCCGTTCGGAGGGGAACAGTCCCTAAACTAAACAACAGAGGCTAAATGCTCTCTTGTTGGATCTAAATGATCCCGTTAAGTTGACCTTAGTCTAAAATTAGGCTAACGTATCCTTAACAAACGTTTAAGTTGATCTTAGTCTCAAATGAGACTAACGTATCCTTAAACCCAAACCAAAACCCAAATCTAAGAAAATACGGATTTGGACTAATCCATGCCCTACGGGCGACAACATAAATTAGTCTCCGTATACAATCCACGGGCAACCAAAAACAAAACAAACACCCACGATACGAAGTGACCATCTGGAGAAGGAGAAAGTGGTTACCACGATGCGGTAGCGTAATTAACTTCAGAGGCTTGCGCCTGCAGGGAAGAGCGTCCCCACAATCAAAAACCCCTCAACGAGGGGGGATCTGATGAAGTTTGCTACATCGGCCGCATCCGTTTAAACCTTCGATAAACGGTGCCATAAATCAACTTGGCATCTTCGGAGAGGTGGACGGATAGCACCAATTAGCATCTGCCCCCAAATTCAGGCAAGACGGACCTACGCAGTCATGTTTCTGTGTTCGGCGGAGAACAGATTCTGGCACTCCCGGTGGGACCTTTTCCTCTTTCCACTCCACACTTCGTGTGTCGTGTTCGCGAACGAATCGCGGTTTGATATGGTTTCCCTTGGGTTCGAGATACTAAGATTTGGTGTCTTGCTTGGTGCAGAAAATGAAAGATCAATGGCGTCTACTTGCACGAAGTGTTCCAGCTGCAACTGCAACTCACCTTCCGCTTCATCTGGAGGTGTAGCTTACGTGCCCCATGCGGCCTCCCTGTTCATAATTCCGAAAGAGCAGGTGACGCAGGCTACCACTGGTTTGTTCTTCGGGACCATGCTCCCACCAGTGAACATTAATATCCCACTGCCGCAAGAAGCGCAAAAGAAGTCGGTCTTTGATCGACTTACTACTACCATGGCCCCTCTCAACGGGTCGGCCGATGTCAAACCAACAGCATCAGTTTTCGATAGGCTGAGCCTCAACTCCAATGGGCCTGTCAAGAAGCCCGCGATACCTGAAGCGGCCATCCCAAAACGGATATCCATTCATGCTCTCGAGGTTACTAAGAAGCTTCTCCCATCAAAGGATCAGTCTTTACGAGGCTGGCCACTCCGGCTCCCGTTCCTGCTCAAAGGTCTGTCTTTGACAAATTGGATACTGCTGCTCAACGGACGTCGATCTTCAAGAGGCTGGTACCAACAGCGCCTCACCAGAACAGGGGGCATGACAAACCCATCCCCATAGCCGAACCAACACCGTCAGTGCGACATGCTCGCCATCGTCACTGGCGCCGAGTAAGGAAGGCTGGGGATAGCTCTCCATCTGGATTTACTCCACCAGCCCCAACGGTGGAAGTCAACGCTGCTGTTCCAACTGGGAACAGTTTCGAGATGCTTAACAGGGTGCGTAGGAATTCACCCACCGCCGTACTGAAAAGGTCTCCTCCACCCCTGGAGAATGTTAAAGAAACGAAGCCGGAGCAGTCCCCTCAGCGGATGTCCTCCAGAATTTACAAAGTTTGACGACAGGTTCAAGGGCCGGTGATTGACCAGGACTACTCTCGCCGATCAAAGAAGCTTAAAGCTCGACAAGGAGAAAACCATCCTGTCAAGCCACAAAAGACGACATCTACCTGGGTGCCTGCTGCAACGTCCCCTTCAACTTCAACTGCTCAAAAGAGAAGGAGGCCGGAGAAAGCTCCTGTGACTACGGCCGACCACAAAGACGTTGAGCCCAAACGCCCCAAGTCTGGGGGCATAATGGTGCATACCGTTTATATGGCTTTCGGAAAAGAGGAAAACCGTGCTTCCATGGGTCACCGACCGCTCACCCGATCAATAACAAGGGCTCAGGAACAACAACAGCAGAAGCTTTAGGATATGCTGACTGCAATGGCCGCACTCACTGGGCCGAAAGAAACTCCAGAGACCTCGGAGCAGTGTCGGGAACAAGAAACTGACACCGAGTTCCTCCGAAGAATGCTCGAGAGGAAATAAAAAGAGGCTGCAGAACAGGCAGCCAATATAAAACGAATGGCTCTTTTGTTCCAAGACATGGCTGGGATGATGTTATAACCGGAACCTCCAGCTGAAGACCCTCCGATCATCATCGAAGACGATAGAGGGGAGACATCGAACCCTACTCCGGCTCTTTCAGCAGCCAAAGAGGAAACCATTTCCAAGGCCGCTCTGGATGACTACATTGCTCAGCAAATACGAGCTCACCAGGCGAGTGAAGCGGCCAGCCAAGTCGTTAAAACTGGGCGACCATATCCAGGATGGTATGACCAAATAAAGTATCCGCCGGGATATACGATCCCTAAATTTCATGTATACAAAGGGACGGGCAATCCCCACCAGCATGTCGCCCAGTTCAGGGCTCTATGTGGCAACACCGGAGGTGATGATAAATTGCTACTTCACTAATTTGTCGGCAGCTTGTCAGAGACGGCATTCGAATGGTATTCTGAACTTCAAAACGACTCCGTCAAGACTTTCGCAGAAATGGAGCTATTATTCACCCAGCGATTCGTGAGTGCTAGTGAACGCACCCCAATAACGGCATTGATCAATGCCAGGGTAAACCCAGGTGAGACATGGGTTCAATACGCAATACGATGGCGGAATCTGTGGTCAAAATGCAAACAGCGCATCGAAGAAGCGCCGGCGGTGGGCATGTTCGTGGGCACTCTAGACCCTCATGCAACTATTTCCCATTTCATGATGTTCTTCAAGCCGACCACGTTCCAAGCCTTGATCGACAAACTGGCCCAAATGGACCAGATGGGTCATAGACCATTTCCTCCAAAGCCGGAGCCGCAGAACGAGAAGGGAAAGGGGAAAGCGACCGTCGTCGCTAACGCTCAACAGCAGTCCAGTGGTCTGAGACCAGTTGATCGCCAAAATAATAGAACTCGATCTCTCAAAGATAAAATGAGACATCCTTACTCGTTCTCTCGAAACAAGACGAAGAGGTTATTCGAGCTAGCACTACGCAACAGACTCATCACACTGCCAGAGCTAAGACGCCCAGCGCAACCGGCGACATTAGCAATCCTAACTATTGCCCTTATCATCGAATATTGGGTCATCCGATCGAAGATTGTTACATCTTCAAAAGCTGGATAGAAGATCAGTACCAATAGGGCAAATTCATATTAGCTGAGAATTGGAAGGTGAACCCGCCCCAGCCGCACGCTCTCAAGAAGATGGATACACCGGGGGCATCGTTTTCTTTTGTAGAAGAAGCTCCATAAGAGGTCGCTCTTTCAGCCAAAACTAAAGGAATGCTGAAGGATCTCCAAACATGCCCGGCGATCAGGTGGAAAAATCCACTGGAACCCGAGATCATCGAGGGAATGCTGAAACCGTGCCCAACTCCAAAAATTGGCGGTGATAGCCAAAGCATTCACACCCAGCCGTCAAAGTCTTAAAAGAAAAAGAAGAAGACCAAAAAGCCCGTGAAGCCTGGTGACAAGCGCACGGACCTGCAAAAATATATCGACGCGCTGGAAGAATATAACCAGGAGGTGCGGACCCCGATCACACTCCAAGAATTTCTCAGCCACGTCCTTGAGGACGGAGATGATGACAATGGAGAAGACTCGTCGGATGAATCTGAAGGTTATGTAGTAAGCTGCTATGTGATCTCTCACTCGTCAATAGACGATGAAGAAGCTCCTTACACAAAGAAACTGGGGGCAAATCCTGAACCAGAACTTCTAGGGCCATCAGACGAAACAATTGATGCATTCCTGAACGAAGCTCTTCCTAAAAGCAAAGCTGATCGGAAGCGCGAGATGGTCATATTTGAAAAGGCCAAACGCCGGCGACTGGACGAAAGAGTTGAGACACTCCCGCCAGATCAAAGTACATCCACCGTAAATAAAAGCAGGTTCAAAATGAGGAAGGGGTTCGCCAAAGCCATATCAATGGGAATGAAGCTGCCACCTTCCGAAGGAAACATTCTTGGTGAAGCGGAAACACACCCTAGCTACTGCTCATATCATCGAAAGATTGCGCACCCCACCGAAGAGTGCAACGCTTTTAAAAAATGGTGGCAGGGATATATTGCCCACCGACAACATTTCAAACGGATGAAATGCAAAGCTCGTCGGGAGCAAAGAAATACGACCGAGGAGCACAAAAGAACTGCCGGCAACTGCCACATGGTTAACTATGGGGGATCGCAAGTTCTCACCTTTGGGAGCGATTCTGATAAAGAAATGACTCTTGGCCATCTCTTTAAAGAATCCACCTCGGGAAAAGAGGAAGGACCGAAGAACTGCGAGAACATTCAGCTGCGTAATCGCACGCTGCCCAAAAAGAATCTTGGGCCCTCGAACAATAGGTCAGATAGAAAAGATAAGGGAAAAGAAAAAGTCCCTGAGGATATCATCCTTGATGACCAAGCCATCAAAGAGCTGGTAGCCAAGGACCCGCCAAGAAAAGTAAGGTGGACTACAACGTTCTGGCACACTTGAGAAAGCTACCTTCGCAGTTAAGTATTCTCGACGCCCTTCTGCTATCCAAAGAGGCGAGAGATTCATTGATCAAGGCACTATAAGAGCCAGAGCAATTCCAAGCTTTCCTCGCCGAAGAAAAGATGAAGGACGAGCTGGAAGAAGTACACACGGCCGATATCACCTTCGGCGATGAAGATCTCTTCCTTGGGAGATGCGAGCACAACCGTCCCCAATATGTCTCCGGATACTGTCATGACATCAAGATAGGTAAAATCCTGGTCGACAATGGGTCGTCCGTCAATCTCCTTAACGTAAGGGTGTTAAAGAAAATCTGCATGAGCGTTCAACACCTCGCTCGGGATAAGATCACTATCTCCGGGTTTGACTCCCAATCATCACGGACGCTCGGGTCTGTGATACTGACGTTGAGCTTCGGGCTATTCATCACGGATATTAAGTTTCATGTCATTGATGCCAAAACATGCTACAATGCTTTGCTCTGCAGGCCTTGGTTATACGAGTACAACATTATCCCTTCTACACAACATCAGTGTATGAAGTATTTCAAAGATGGTCTCGAGTACACTGTGACAGGGGAATTAAACCCGTTCTCCGTGAATGAAGTCCGAAAGTACGAAGATGCAAAATACTTCCTGCCAGATTTCGAGGACACAGAAAGATGTCGCAAACCGGAGGACAAGAACAAAGCTATCACCACTATTCTGGTCTTCGGGAATGATACCGAGGAGGAAGAAGAAATAGTTTATTCAGGTCCGTCCCAGTGCCACAAGCCGGGACTGTCCGCTCCTATATTGATCTTCGGCAGTGACTCGGAAGATGAGGTCAATGCCGTATTCTGTGCTCGGCCATCAATACAAGACTTCGCTAATGAAGATCAAAGTTTGCAAGTTGCCATGGTTCCTCCAAAGCATCATAAAGAGCTAGACGTGCTTGATACCTACAGTGTGGAAGAACTGCAGACATTCTACGTCCCTCCCTGGCGAAAAGGTGAAGAGGCGATACAATTCTACCGATCCGGGGAAACCAAAGTGGAGAAAGAAATTTGGCATGGTGTGGATTCTACACTTGATAGGCTCCAGCCCATCCGTTTGCCCAGATATTACACAGACGGACTAAAGAGACTCTTGAGACGCCAAGGTGTACCCCTTAAGCAAACTGCGCGACAAGCATGGTTCTATAACTGGATCTGGAATGTTCCCGGAGCTCAACGAAAGTTGCCTAACGGGAGAATGGAAACGATCGGGCTTAGATATGTTCGATCAAAGAAACGGGAGCTGTTCCGCGACTGCTACGTCATACATGACTTTGATGGAGAAGGAGATGCTCTATGGAAAGATGCTAACCCTGAACCAGAAAGAGCTCCCGCCGTGAAAATGCCCAGTCCGTTGTTCGAAAAACAAATGGACAAGCTTATAAGGGAAGTAGGTCAAAAGGTTCGAGACAATCATAACCGCGAAATGGCCATCTGCGAGAAAGCCAGGACGCAACGCCTCCTTCAACAGGCTGTGAAAAATGAAAATGCTCCTACTTGTCAACCCGTTTTACAAAAAGCCCGACGCAGAGGCAGAAACAAACCAAAGAATGGGAAAGGCGTTCGACAGTGACAAAACGGGTCCAAGAAGCCATGCGATCAGGAATCGAGCAGACTGGATTCGTCTCTTATAAAAAATATGGGTCGAGCATATTCTTTTCCCCAAGACAAGACGAGGAAGATATTCGATCTTGTCATAAAACATCAGATGATGACACTCCCGGAGTCCAAGCACCTCGGGCAAGCAGGCGAAGTCTCTCATCCAGACTATTGCTCCTATCACAAAGCAATAGGGCATCCCTTCAAAGACTGTTTCACCTTCAAGAACTGGATCGAAGACCAATATCAACAAGGCGGGTTCGCTCTATCCAGCAGCTGGAAGGTAAGCCCACCACAGAAGCATGAACCAAAAGCGACGTGTATAATGAGAGTAGAACCAGATCAACATCGATCTTGGAAACGATCTCGTACCTGCCACGTGATCACGCTGTCAGAAGAAGAGCCTGAGAATACGGATGACCTCCCTTGGTGCTTCGAAAATGATGATGACGAGGCAATCTCAGAGTTTCCACCGGCATCGAAAGAGCTGGAAGATGGAATACATACTACTGCAGATAACCTCAAGAAAATTGATTTGGGGACAGCAAGTGACCCGCGGCCGACGTTCATCAGTGAGCTGTTGTCTGAAGAAAGGGTGGCTACACTAAAGGACGTGCTTATGCAGCATAGAGACTGTTTCGCATGGAACTATTCCGAGATGCCAGGATTAGATCCAGAGATTGCTGTGCACAAATTGGCGATATCTCCGGACGTCAAGCCGATCAAACAAGCGCCGAGAAGAATATGGCTTGAGCTTGAAACGAGCATCAACGCCGAGGTCAAGAAGCTAATCGACTCCGGCTTTATCCAAGAGGTTCAATATCCTGACCGGATCGCCAACATCGTCCCAGTGATGAAGAAGAATGGGACGGTGCGCATATGTGTGGATTTTCGGGATCTCAATAAAGCCTGCCCGAAGGACGACTTCCCAGTATCGGTCACCGAGCTGATGATAAACAATACGTCCACTCATGAAGTTTTCCCCTTCATGGACGGCTCGTCAGGATACAATCAGATAAAGATGCATCCCGAGGACCAGAAGCACACCGCTTTCCGGACCCCTTTAGGCATATTCTGCTACAAGGTGATGCCCTTCGGTCGAAAGAACGCCGGCGCCACCTATCAGAGGGCCATAACGAAGATTTTCGACGACCTCATATATGAAATCGTCGAATGCTATATCGACGACCTCGTAGTTAAAAGAAAATCATACGAGGAATATTTAGAGTATCTGAAGATCGTGTTTCAACGCCTTCGGCAATACAACTTGAAGATGAACCCTCTCAAATGCACGTTCGGAGTTTCCTCGGGCAAACTCCTAGAATTCATCGTCCGACACTGAGGCATCGAGATAGATCCGTCAAAGATCAAGGCGATCATGGAAATGCCACCGCCAAGGACTCTTAAGCAACTGCGGTCTCTCCAAGGAAAGCTCGCGTATATCTGGCGATTTATAGCCAATCTCTCAGGCAAGTGCCGCCCCTACAGTCACTTGATGAAAAAGGGAACCCTGTTCGTCTGGGATTGCAAATGCCAAAGCGCACTGGACGAAATCAAGCAATATCTGCAGAATCCGCCAGTGCTTGCTGCTCCCGTTAAAGGAAAACCTCTCGTCCTGTATACGACAGCTCTCGAAGGTTCTTTAGGCGCGCTATGGGCACAAGAGAACGATCAAAGGAAAGAGAGAGCCCTCTACTACTTGAGTCGAGTTCTACTGGGGGCAGAAAGCAATTACTCCCACATCAAAAAACACTGCTTGGCGTTGATCTTCACAATGACGAAGCTCAGACACTACGTGTTGGCGCATGAGGTCCATCTCATTTCAAAAGTGGATCCTCTCAAATACCTGATGTCGAAGGCCATATTAACAGGGCGGCTCGCTAAATGGGCCCTGCTCTTAATGGAGTTCTCGATAACTTATCGTCCCCTTAAGGCAGTGAAAGGCCAGGCCATCGCCGACTTCCTCGCTGAACATCCGATACCTGCCGACTCTCTCTTGAACTGCGAATTGCCAGACGAACACGCGTTTGACACGATCGAGGAGGAGAGAAGAGAAAATGATACCCAGTGGGAACCTTACTTCGATGGAGCATCTTCCATGAAGAAGCGCGAACAAAGCATCCCCATAATCAAATCTGGGGTAGGTCTCATCTTCATAACTCCACAAAGGGGGATAATACGCTTCGCCTTCTCCTTAACAGAGCCGAGGACGAACAATGAAGCCGAATATGAAGCTTTAATTGCAGGACTTGAGATCGCTGTCGACATGGGAATTGAAAACCTCCTCATATACGGAGACTCCCAACTGGTCGTTAGCCAAGTAAACGACGACTATCAAACGTGCAAGCCAGAGCTGGTGAAGTACGGTGAGAGAGTACAGCAACTGCTGACTCAAATTCCCTCCTACAGGCTAGAAAGTATACCGCGTGTAGAAAATAGCAAAGCAGATGTATTAGCCAAGCTCGCTAAAGAACTGGCTGACGAGAACCTCGACGACGTGAGAATCGTTGTGCAAAACCGTCGGGTTCTTGCACCGGCAGAAATATCTCCGGAGTTGCTCGAAGAAAAGGAAGATACCGAGCAAACGACCCTGCAAATAAAAGACCAGGAAAAGGCTACGGATTGGAGAGAAGTCTTTATAGACTACTTCAAATCCCGTCGAACACCTGAAGATGCGTCCTCAAGACATCAGCTTCTGAAACGAGCTCTATCTTTCGCCTTCTTCAATGATACTCTGTATAAGAGATCATTTGATTCTCTGTGGCTAAGATGCTTGGGACCTGAAGTGGCAAGAAGAGTCATCCAAGAAACTCACGATGGACTCTGCGGTTCTCACTAAGCCGGGCTGAAGATGAAGCTGAAGATCAAACAGATGGGTTATTATTGGCCCACGATAGTCCAAGACTGCCTCGAATACGCGAAGCAGTGCCACTCGTGCCAGATTCACGGGGACTTTATCCATCGGCATCCGAATCCGCTACATCCGACAGTGGCTAGCTGGCCGTTCGAAATGTGGGGGACTGACATAATCGGCCCCATCAAACCAGCATCGTCCAGAGGACATCGATTCATTCTGGCGACAACTGATTACTTCTCCGAATGGGCATAAACAGTACCGCTGAGGGAAGTGAAGACAGAGAATATCCTCCATTTCTTTAAGACACACGTCATTTATCGGTTCGGTACTCCGCGACGGATTATCTTCGATAACGGGCCAGCCTATAGAAGCCACAAGATCAGCCGCTTCGCACAACAGCATAACATAGACTGGAGATACTCTTCGGTCTATAATTCCCGAGCTAACGGTCTAGCTGAGGCTTTTAACATGACCTTGACAAAGATCGTGAAAAAGACAGTGTCGCGAAATAAGAAGGACTGGCATGAACGACTGCATGAAGCTCTCTGGGTGTATCGAACTACGTTCAAAACGGCCACTAACACAACTCCGTATGCATTGGTATTTGGTGCAGAGGTGGTACTCCCCCTCGAGATAGAGTTACCGTCTCTACGAGTGGCAGTTCATAACGAGCTAACGGACGAAGAGAATGCTCATCTTCGGCTTGAAGAGCTCGACGCCTGTTCATATCATAATTTTGCATTATTATATTCCCCATTCTTATTCATTTTATAAATAAATAGGTGCTTTTGATCCATGTCTGCTACATAGTTGCAGGTTACAGGTTCTCGGAAAAAAATAGTGAAAATGATGAAAAAACGATATAAAAGTGAGACTTCGACCAACAAATAGAGAATCTTTATCATGCCTACAGTTTGAAGAACAAACGAAGATTAATGAACAATTTCACAAAGTACAAAGACAGCACAAAGATTCAAGACTTCAACGCGAAGCAAACGATAAAAGTCCACAACATTATGCACTGTGGAAATCTGGAAGAAACTAGAAGACATTCTGAAGAACCAAATGAAGAAAAGTCAAGGAAAATGCAACATAAAAATACCAGAAAATTCCAGCCCAAGGCCCATCTATATGGCCACGGATCCGCGGCCAAACATGGGTTTTGGCTGTGGTTCCGCAGCCATATGGATCACGTGTCGGTGCAATTTTTGTCGGTGGGGCGGTACGTTGACTAGGCTTCTTAGGGGTAATTTTGTAAATGCAGATATGGATCGAATGTAACCCTAGGGTTTCTATAATCTATAAATAGAAACCCTAATGCTCTTTTTGGAGCATGCCTCTTCTTGTGCCTCATTTTATTGATCTAAATTCAGAATTCAATTCTTGTAATGTTTGAAGAGTGCATCATATAAAATAAGTCTTTTTCTTTTCCATGCCCTAGTTAAATTTTCGTTTCTGCCCTAGTATAGATTTTCTTTATCTGCCCTAGTTATAATTTTAATTATTTGCCATAGTTTAGATAATTAGGTTATTGAATTAAACTCATAAAAATGTATCTTTTTATAAATTCCCTAATGAGTGAGTAGTTCTTCACTTGTTAGGGTTAGGAATAGGAAATGTTTGAGAGATGAAAATCTCTCACCCCTTTCTTGCCCATCACACGTTTTTATAGGACTCCATGCATATATACACACACCACTCACTACGGAACCCTATCCCACGAGGTAGCGGTGATACCGTAGTTTAAAAGACCGGTTGTATATGTTTTCCATGGAGGTTAGGGTAAGAATTAAGAAAGGAAGGACAAGAACCTAGAGGAAGAAACCTAGTTTCTTCCCGATGGTACTAATCCACTTTATTAATTATTACCATAACACCTAATAGATCTTAATAAGGGCATAGAAAGTGGTGAGGAATATTGAATTTCCAAACTTAACCTAAACCTAACCCTAGCAAGATTTTAATCAAACTCATTTCAGTTTTTAGTGAATAATCAATCCAACACCATTTGGAATTAACTCGTTAGAACAAATTGAGAATACACAAAATCCCTGTGGACCGACTCGTACTCACCGGCTAGCTACCAAGCGATGCCGTTCTTGATTGCGGTAATTAATTCTTTGATCACAAAATCTGTACAATCAAATGGCGCCATTGCCGGGGATGGCGTAGTATTTTCTTTTTGCAATTTCGGGTTAATATAAAAATTCATAAAAAATAAAAAATAAAAAATATAATTTTTTTTATCATCTTGTTATTCTTTGAAGGGTTTTCTTTTGAATTGTGAAGGATCGAAGAACAGATTCAGATCTGGAAAAATCCAGAGAGCAAAACAGCAAACAGCAAATCTGAACAAACAAAGGAAAATCAGAACAGAAAAACAGAAAAAAATTTGGGATTTGAACCGCCAAACCAACCGCGGAACCGCGGTCAAAAGCAAGGTTCTGCAGCGGATCCGCGGCCTGGTGGTGACGTCAGCACGTGGAAAAATCTCTGTAAGCTTTCTTTTCTTCTCTGTAACCCCATAAACTCCTCTGAAAAATTTTCCTGCAGGGTTCTTTGCGCAAAAACACCTCTCCCTTCTCCAATAAGTTGATCTTGTGCAGGATTCTTTGCGCCGCGCTTAAAAAAAAAATTTGTTTGCAAGTTATTGTGTTTACTGCTTTGCATATTTTAAATTGACTTTAAGGGGCTTGAACACCAATCCAGATTGGGTGGGGATTTCATTACCCTTCCTAGGACCCCAAAAATCACATAAAGCATATTGCATTGACCATCAAGTTAATTAAAAAAGATTAGACTCAGCCCTAAGGACTTCGCGCTCAATAGGACAAATGAATAGTTGTAGGCATCGACCGTTGATCCTAACCTGATTTTGTGGTGCCTAGGCTAGACAGGTAGGGAAAGGTAACTTTAAAAGGCCCGTCTCACGGTGATTTGTGAGCGGATCCCTTCTTTCTCTACTTGTGCTTACCTGGCCACAATTGGCGGTGAAGAGGCGGTTTGAGGTCCTCACATCATGCCCTTTGGAAAAGTTAGGAGCTGTCTAGCTGACCTAGGTGACCCTAGATCTAGGCTTGATTGTGCATTTGTGATTGATTGAACGTGTGTCTAAGCCTTTTATTGAAAATCTTTTTGCAAAAAGCTCCATAAAAAAACACAAAAAGGAAAAAAATTTACAAAAACTTGCAACTTTTCGCTAAGAATTCCATGCACCCCACTTGCACCCACATTCTTTTTCTTCTCCTTCTTACATCATGGGTACCCCACCTCACAAAACACTTGCCGAACTTTGGTACCCTCATCCAAACATTGCTTCATACGCGAATTGTTTTGGTCGAATTGCGGACGACCCCTCCATGCCCAAAATTTCTTTGAAAGGTCGAATAGAAGCGTCTAGGAGAAACAGTTTGACTCTGCAATCCACTTTGTATCAACCATTTCAATCCTCACCACCTTCTTATGTTGATACTCCTTTTTCGAGTCCTGTTGTAACTCCGAAACCCATATCTATAGCTGAACATATTGAACAATCTCGTAACCGATCTTTCACTCCTTTCAACACTTCTAGTTCTTGGGATCAACAAGTCCATTCACCTTTTTATCCAAATGTTGATCCTACTCCTGTCCAACCATTCAATTCCTACCAGTCCTACCCGACTTCCGCACCTTCCCTAAACATTGCTTCTACACAACCATTTGGGAGTTTCACGTATCCAAACAATTTTGAATCTTTTACTGAAACCCCTTCACAACCCATGTCTAGTCTGGAAAAGTCGTTGGAAGCTTATATTGTAGTGACAAACCAACAGATGAGGAATTTAGATGCGTCCATTGCCGCCCTTATGCAACTTAGTGAACCGGTAGCTAGTTTCCAACTAGCTCTAAATCTTTCAATGTATGATGAGGCAGTTGGACAGATTGAGAATTTGAGTGGAGAGAGTGAGTTGTGCACCCTTCCAAATCAAAACTATCCATCACCAATTGAATCCCACAACTTCAGTTTTCAAACAAGTGTCCCAAATGATTCACCAGTTGAAAATAA
This sequence comes from Agapanthus africanus, assembly GCA_030015575.1. Taxonomy (NCBI): domain Eukaryota; kingdom Viridiplantae; phylum Streptophyta; class Magnoliopsida; order Asparagales; family Amaryllidaceae; genus Agapanthus; species Agapanthus africanus. The sequence goes on from CM057337.1 coordinate 788,572,028, forward strand.
AACGTTTAATGAGTTGTGCGACTTTGTAGTGCTTGATTTTCCAGATTGTGAAGGGTCCCTTTTGAGTGAAACCATCACCAATCCTTTCGATCTCTACACCTCCAATCTAGAACCTGAATTGATAAATATCCATGCCTTTGATGAGGTGTCTAAAAAAATGGATTTTCACTTGATTGAGGATATTGACGCATGGAATATTTTGGATGATGAACGCGTAGATTTAACTGAAATTTTCTCTCCAATTCACCATCCCGAGTCATTAAATGTTTCTCCCGAACTTCATATGCGTCTTGATTTTGATGATAATTGCATGGATGAGATAACTTTTGAGGAGAATTATGAGGATAATATTGAGGAGAGTATTGAGGATGAACCAGTTTTGTTTGATGTGTCAGATTTTTCAATTCATCCTCCTGAACCTTTAACTGTTATACTTCCTAAATCACCCCCCTCCTTTCCATCGTTCCGACCACGCAAAAGATCACGCAGGAAGACTGTGAGCTTGAAAAATTTCTGTTCGATCACAGCAGTTTAAACGCCACTAGTGCGTTCCTCTTTGAATCTGACACAGTTCTCACAGCCAATAACGATTACGAGTGTTTCACTTTTTCGGACGATTTTGAAGACTAACCGCCCGAGTTTGAGTACTTTAAATTTTCAGATTGAACCATCAGACTCGGTTGCTTACAGTCATTTCGAACCATTGATGGAATCCTTCGAGTTCGAGACAGTTTACTTAGGTGAGAATAAGACTATCCCTAAATCACTCCCCTTCGTCCTTTCCATCGTTTCGACCGCGCAAGAATCCGTCGCGCTTCCATTTTCAATGGATGGTTTACCAAGTTCAACATACCCATTTTTTCTTGCGAATCTTGAGGGATTTGACCCCATTTCTCGACGGGTTGATAAATTAGCACAATCGCTTTTAACACATCGGTCATCACAATTTGTGCTAATTTATTCACTCAATTTACACCCTCAAGTTCGTACTACACTTCTTTCTCTCTTCCGCCATTCTTCTCCGAATATACCGAGACCATATTCCACCCTTCTTCCCATACGATCTCGTGTGTTTCTCAACTCCTTTCTCTACACTCCATTCTTCCACCAACCCTACCATTATAACGATAAAATTTTTGAATGGTTGGTGCTAACCTTTGGCCTGTGTAAGGCCTTGTATAGTTTGATTTTTCTCCTTTCTTACTCTGAACTTTAACACTTAAAACAGCGGAAACACTGTCTCACTTAAGTTGGGGGGGCTTTTTTGTATATATATTTTGTTCTTTTAACAATATAAAAAATATAAAAAATAAACAAGGGAGTGCCGACATTTTCGACCCTCTTGGTGTAGCCTGACAGTGAGGACACTGTCAAGTTTAAGTTTGGGGGTGTGCTCGGTAAGTTTTCTTCTTTCGCATTCACATGTATATTTTTGTATTTGCATACTTATTTTTAAAATCAAATAAAAACTGAAAATTTTTAAAAAATTATAAAAATTTAAAAATTCAATTTTGGTCATAATTGACTTAAATTTAACAGGACGGTTAACTAGCTAGGAAAAACTAGATCCTCAACTTAGTAAATTAAAAATCCTAAAAAATAACCTTTCTTAAAATTTAACGGTAGAAAATATATGTCTTTGTAGTTTACTTAGAAATAGGCAAATTTTGAGTTCATTTCTTGGGCTAAGTCAAGATAAAGGAAGAGTTGATATTTTTATTAAAGTATAAGTCTGAAAAATAATTCCTAAGCTTAAGAATAAATTATGAAAATATATACCCTACAAATTGCACAAACACGAACCTTGAAACTTGGAATAGTAGAAGAGACCTTGAAATGCTCTTGTCTAAAGTCCTTAGTATGAAGGAAAATAAAATAAAAATACAAGTGTGAATAAAGAGATAAAAAAATGAACACTGATTTTTGTAATTACTTAAGGCTGCATAAATAGAAAAAATATTTAGCGAGGGTGCTTTATCACCTAGTGCCTTAGACTGACTGGTTTGGGAGTCACTGCTAAAAGCCTTAGGTGTTACAAGACTAGGAATTACGCCTTAATGTGCAAACACATTTTGTAATCGTTCGTTAGTACCTCAAGAAGTATTAACGGTCGCATAAAGGATGTGTGAGCAATTTCATCTAAAAATTCACCAACTAAAAATACTTTGGACGATGGACAAGAGTATAAGAGCTTGAATTGAATTTCCAAGTGTAGGGGTGATACATACACACACGTAGGGGTATATGATTGGGGTTTAGATGAGAGATAGGAATGAAATATAGGATTTATATGTTTAGTAGAGATGATAAAAATTCCTAAGTTGAGATGGAACCTAGAAGGAAAACTCAAATGATATTAAAAGCTAAGTGAATTTACAGAACATATACAATTTTAAGTTAAATGATAAGGAAGCGTGAAAAATATGGGTGGATAATTTCTGAGTCGAAGATAATAGAATTCCTTGCTAGAACACCGAATTGGAGAATAAAAGTCAATAGGCCGAATTGATAGGATTTTGTGGGTAGTATCCGCTGAAAACCCTTAGGAGACAACACTCCTCCTACTAGGGACACCTAGAGGTTTAACGGCTTGTTGCACGAGCTCAGTGCAATCGCGTTTCCCTGCGAAAGTGAGGCTAGGTCTTTTTCGAGAATAAAACTAGTTTTGCTCGAGGACGAGCAAAAGATAAATTTGGGGGTATTTGTTCATATCATAATTTTGCATTATTATATTCCCCATTCTTATTCATTTTACAAATAAACAGGTGCTTTTGATCCATGTTTGCTACATAGTTGCAGGTTACAGGTTCTCGGAACAAAACAGTGAAAATGATGAAAAGACGATATAAAAGTGAGACTTCGACCAACAAATAGAGAATCTTTATCATGCCTACAGTTTGAAGAACAAACAAAGATTAATGAACAATTTCACAAAGTACAAAGGTAGCACAAAGATTTTAAGACTTCAACGCGAAGCAAACGATAAAAGTCCACAACATTATGCACTGTGGAAATCTGGAAGAAACTAGAAGACATTCTGAAGAACCAAATGAAGAAAAGTCAAGGAAAATGCAGCATAAAATATACCAGAATATTCCAGCTCAAGGCCCATCTATATGGCCGCGGATCCGCGGCCAAACATGGGTTTTGGCCGCGGTTCCGCGGCCATATGGAGCACGTGTCGGTGCAATTTTTGTCGGTGGGGCGGTGCGTTGAATAAGCTTTTTAGGGGTAATTTTGTAAATGCAGATAGGGATCGAATGTAACCCTGGGGTTTCTATAATCTATAAATAGAAACCCTAATGCTCTTTTTGGAGCATGCCTCTTCTTGTGCCTCATTTTATTGATCTAAATTCAGAATTCAATTCTTGTAATGTTTGAAGAGTGCATCAAATAAAGTAAGTCCTTTTCTTTTCCATGCCCTGGTTAAATTTTCCTTTCTGCTCTAGTATAGATTTTCTTTATCTGCCCTAGTTATAATTTTAATTATTTGCCCTAGTTTAGATAATTAGGTTATTGAATTAAGCTCATAAAAATGTATCTTTTTATAATTTCCCTAATGAGTGAGTAGTTCCTCGCTTGTTTGGGTTAGGAATAGGAAAGGTTTGAGAGATGAAAATCTCTCACCCCTGTCTTGCCCATCACACGTTTTTATAGGACTCAATGCATACATACACACACCGCTCACTACGGCACCCTATCCCATGAGATAGCGGTGATACCGTAGTTTAAAAGACCGGTTGTATATGTTTTCCATGGAGGTTAGGATAAGAATTAAGAAAGGAACGACAAGAACCTAGAGGAAGAAACCTAGTTTCTTCCCGATGGTACTAATCCACTTTATTAATTATTACCATAACACCTAATAGATCTTAATTAGGGCATAGAAAGCGGTGAGGAATATTGAATTTCCAAACTTAACCTAAACCTAACCCTAGCAAGATTTTAATCAAACTCATTTCAGTTTTTAGTGAATAATCAATCCAACACCATTTGGAATTAACTCGTTAGAAAAAATTGAGAATACACAAAATCCCTATGGACCGACCCGTACTCACCGGCTAGCTACCAAGCGACGCCGTTCTTGATTGCGGTAATTAATTCTTTGATCACAAAATCTGTACAATCAATGCCTTTGATGAAACCCGGCTCATGGCGCAACAAAATCTGGAGGCTTACAAAGCAAAGATGACACGCTCATATGAAAGATTAACTAGGTCGAGGACATTCCGCCAAGGCGAACTCGTGCTAGTGGTCAAAAGACCTATGATCCCCAATCGTGCTAAACGAAGGAAATTCAAGCCGAACTATGAATGCCCGTATATCATAGACAATGTCTACCAGGGTGGGGCCTATCTACTCATGGACATGCATGGCGAAAGGCCCTTCAGGCCAATAAATGGTCGCTTCCTGAAAAAGTACTACGCCTGACGAGTCACGGTCTAGGTCAATGATAGATGACGACGACTATGTCCGCTCACTATCTTCCTAAGCCCAAACTCTATAAGTAGTAGCCGGCTAATAGACCGAAACATCCTTAAACTAACAACGGACCGAAACGTCCTTAAACTAACAATGGACCGAAACGTCCTTAAACTAACAACAGACCGAAACGTCCTTAAACTAACAATAGACCACTATGTCCTAAAATTAGCTGTTGACCAAGATGTCGATAAACTACGGTGGATTGCAGCATCCCAAGGCTGATACAAAAAAAAGAATAAAAAAAAAGGGAAGAGAAAAGAATAAAAAAAAGGAATAAAAAAAAAGAAAAACGGTATGTCCATAAGCAAAAAGGGCACGGATGAAAACCCGAAAGGGCTCCGTGAGTAAAAACAGCAGGGCTACCGGCGAGTGTTGTGAAAACCCGAAAGGGCGCAATCTCGTTAAAAGACACTCGCAAGGTCCTCTCGATCTTGTGAGGAGAAACCACCTGCGTGAGATCCTTATGACTCACAAGGGAGCAACACACTTAGGGATCCCCACAATTCCTAATGAGAAATTACACTTGCGAAATCCTCACGACTTGTAAGGAGAACCCTCTTATGAGACCCTCACAGCTCATAAAATTCAAAAGTCTTAAGCTACAAGGATCTGAACCTGTTCTTAAGCGACCATCACAAACTCCAATGCTGCCCTACAAGCGGTTCAGTATTGACCCTTGTATACAATCCACGGGCGCGAATAAACATTCCCCTAACAAAGTCCCATCCGTGACTAGGGATATGTCTACACGGTGAACAGCCCTTTTAAGTCCTCTCAACTTATAAGGAGAAAACACTCTTGTAAGATCCTTACGACTTATAAGAGACCATAAACTTAGGAGTACTCACAACTCCTAAGGAGAAAACGCTCCTACGAGATCCTCACGACTCCCAGGGAGAAAAACCTTTATGAGACCCTTACGGTTCATGAGGTCAAAAGCCTTAGTCGACAGGATCCTAACCCTGTTCGTTAAGCCACCTTTGTTCAATATCGACAGAGGCAAATGATGATTCGCTCCTGGCAATATTCCAGTTGTAGCGGTGTTGATGCCGAAATCGGTGTCTAATTCCAAGCTTGCAGTAAGAAGCTAGCAAGCCACACACGCATACGAAATAGCCGAAATGATGGGGCAACTTGCAACAAAATCAGCAAGTAAAAATATATGGATGCAAAATAGCCGAAATGATTGGGCAACTCGCAATAAAAAGCAGTGAGTAAAAATAGAATAAATAGCCGAAATGATTGGGCACCGCGAAAAATAGCCGAAATGATTGGGCAATCGCGACCTTCGCGATATAAAAGCTGAAATGATAGAGCATCGCGGAAAGAAATAAAGAAAAATGAAATTTATACCCTACAGGTGATATCACATCAATCCCTATATACAATCCAGGGGCACAAACAAAGAAGGAATCACACCTTCCCTCCCCAGGCTTCATTAGAAAACGCAGCCAAATCTCGACGGTTCAGGGATAGCCTAGAGATCATCAACAGCGTCCCTCCCTATTCCAGCAGGATTTAGATGCTGCAATCAACCCTGGAGCTACAGTAAAGCCCCTACTCCAAATCTCGATGGTTCCCAGACAACATGGAGACCACTTCGATATCCGTCGCATTACAACAGATGCAACGTCATCCAAAAGACCCCGTCTCGGAAATACGTCATCCACATGACCCCGTCTCGGAAATACGTCATCCACATGACCCCGTCTCGGAAATACGTCATCCACATGACTCCGTCATGGAAATACGTCATTGACATGACCCGTCTCGGAAATACGTCACCACATGACCCCATTTTGGAAATACGTCATCCACATGACCCCGTCTCGGAAATACGTCATCCACATGACCCCGTCTCGGAAATACGTCATCCACATGACCCCGTTTAAATACATCATCCGCATGACCCCGTCTCGGAAATACGTCATCCACATGACCCCGTCTCGGAAACACGTCATCCACATGGCCCCGTCTCGAAAACACGTTATCCACATGACCCCGTCGCGGAAACACGTCATCCACATGACCCCGTCGCGGAAACACGCCATCCATATGACCCCGTCTCGAAAATACGTCATCCACATGACCCCGTCTCGGAAATACGTTATCCACATGACCCTGTCGCGGAAATACGTCATCCAAATGACCCCGTCTTAGAAATACGTCATCTACATGACCCCGTTTCGTAAATACGTCATCTACATGACCCCGTTTCAGAAATACGTCATCCACATGACCCCGTCACGGAAATACGTCATCCACATGACCCCGTCTCGGAAATACATCATCTACATGACCCCGTCTCGGAAATACGTCATCCAACGACTCCGTGGAACACGGCCAAAGTTAACCTTGATCCCGTGGGAAACGCCCGTAGCAACTTCTGATGCCGTGAAATGCGGATAACGTCAATCTCATTAAACACTTACGGGTCCTCTCGATTCGTAAGAAAGAAAACTCTCTTATAAGATCCTTAAGACTTATAAGGGAAAACACACTTAGGAATCCTCACGACTCCTAAGGAGAAAAGACACCTACGAGATCCTCACGACTCGTAGGGAGAAAAGTCTTTATGAGACCCTCACGGCTCATAAAGTTGAAAAGTCTTAGGTAGCAGATCCGAACCTGCTTCCTAAGCCATCACTACCCCTCAAAGAATCCAAGGAGAAATGCTCACTCTGTCATTTATAGGCTACGCTTACTAAAGTGACATGCCGGCAACAAAGAAAAGAGAAGAAAGCGACAAGGAGAACATTTGATTCGCATTTGGTTAAGCGTCCGAAGCATACCCGTTCATGCATGTGCAAAAGATTTAGTACATAAAATAAAACACGTTGAAATGAGAAATTTTCCATTCATACTTCGAAAAGTTCTTACAATCATGAAAGCAATAAACGAAAACATCATCAAAATGATTACAATGGCAAAATCTCAGATCCAGGGCATGGACTGAGGAATTCGAAACTAAGACCATCTAGAAACTTTCTGGCCTTTCTGACCATTCTCGTGTGCATCCTCTCGCGCTCACGAGTGTCGAGATCCTCGCCAATGTCCTCCTCCCTTTGATAAGAAGCGATTATCGTCGTCTGTTGGAAAGTTTGATGCAGAATATCAATGAGGTTATCTCGCCGCTTCTTCGAGATCAAGCCCGTCAGGTACTCTGAATGCAGCTTGTCTTCGGCATCATCCAGCACATTAAGCGGCATGGCTTCGTGAAACCCAAGAAGTGCTCCCTAAATTTCTCCCACTACGATTTTCAAGAGAGCAGAACGGCGAGGAAGAAGTCGGCCGACGTGTGCATATAGACGATCAATAATCTCCGTACATTGGGCATCTGTAAACTCTTGGTTCTAGCAACGACCCTGTACGCGAATATCCTCATAAGAGATAAACTCTTTTAGACTATATAAATGAACAGCCATAGTGCCTGAAAAGAAACATCATTAAAAGATTAGCAATGAGGAAAAACATGCACAGGGATTTAAACGACTCTTGACATCCCCATGGAGAAAACAAATTCTAATTATGACACCTAATAAATTCGAATTTGTAAGAAATCCTCAAAAGGGAATCTCATTTAATAAGCGACCCTTCGGGTCAAGGAGTTAAACTCCTCGAGAGCAATGCTCTGCAGACAGGAGTGACACCTGTCAAAGTTAATTATGAGAAGAATCTAAAGAAATTCCCCGAGGATGCTAAGAGCCATGCTCTGCGAGGAAGATGAAGTAACCCATCAAGAACCCTAAAAGCAAAGCTTTTAATGAATTTGATATCCATGGATAAAACTCTTAAGAGTTCTTCACAAGAGATTAAGAAATCTACATGTTATCAAAAGAGTAGAGCTCTGTAGATCTATGGGTTCATGATCTGAAGAGAGCAAAGCTCTATTAATGAAACCCTAAAAGGGTTTTCTTTAGATCAAAGATCTATGAAGAGCAAGGCTCTGTTAATAGGTAAAACCCTAATTTATTAAAAGTTTTAAACTTTACCTAAGTTCTGACAGAGTTTTGACTTTAAAAAGTTCTTAAACAAGAGAGCTATGCTCTGTGGGAGAATGAAATTCTCAGAAAACAAGAAGATGAAAATCATCTAAGGGACCAAAGGTCCTATTTATAGGTATTGAAACGCCTCTTCAACTTTTGAGTTGATCCAAGGGCGCAGATGCTGCCACCGTTGCACTCACGCGTGGGCCACGTGAGCGCAACGGTGGGGGGGCATTTGTTTCCCCTAATAAGAGCAAAGATCTGTTTTGAAATTCAAAATTCAAAAATTGAAGCAACGCTTCAGATCCAGCGCTAGATACGTTGCGCGTCACATGTCAAACACGGATGCGCTAGCGCCAGGTGCGCTAGCACTAGGCACGCTGCGCGCCACGTGTCAAACACGGGTGCGCTGGCACAGGCTGCGCTGCGCTCTGAGCAGCGCACCAGGTGTCAAACACTGCGCTGCACAAAGTGCGCTGCGCTCTGAGCAGCGCACCAGGTGTCAAACACTGCGCTGCACAAAGTGCGCTGCGCTCTGAGCAGCGCACCACGTGCAAAGCACGGGTGCGCCAGCGCTGGAATTATAAAATTCCGCACCCTTAGATCAAAAGATCTAATAATAATGATAAATCATTAATCAATCAGAATTAAAATTCTATTATGGAAAGATTTTCTCAATCTTGTTAAAAAACAAGAAGTTGCCTTCTGTAAAACAGGAGCCCTAGGATCAAAAATCCAACGGCGGGAAACATCCCCAAATCAATCAGAGAAAGATCTCTTTAACTGATTTAACAAATCGACTTGCCCTATATAAATGCCCCAAGACTTCAAGTCTGAGATAGAGAAACCCTCCCATAAACTTTGAAAAAAATTCAAAGAAAGAGAGCAAGCTCTTGAAAGAAGATTATTTCTTCAAGGTAAAGATGATGAATGATGAATACAGAGATGAAATCATCTCATAAAAGAAGAACTATCTTCTTAAAAGATCATAGATCTACAAAGACCAAGGTCTTTCATAAAAAGATCAAAATATCTCATCACATAAAAAAGAAGAATATATTCTTTACATAGATCATTGATCTATAAAGGCAAAGCCTTTTCAAAAATAAGAACTGTTGTTCTTGAATCTTGAGACAAAGTCTCTTTTAAAAGAACATTAATTTGTTCACGGATCATAAAAATTGATCAAATGTGTTTTGCGCTATTGAAATACGCCTTACGCTCTTAAACAGCGCTTCTGCGCTCTCTGGACCGGTGCTCAGCACCAAAATGCGCCACGTGTCAACCACGTATGCAACTAGCGCTTTGCGCTTCTGAAATAGCGCACTGCGCTCATGGGTTGGCGCTCAGCGCTACGTGTCACTCACGTGTACACCGCTAAATTGAAAGTGCAATGCGCTCATAAATTAGCGCTTAGCGCTCATAAACTGGCGCAATGCGCCCATCATCTGGCGCTTAGCGCCAAGCGCGACACGTGTCCTTCACATATGCGCTACTTGGCAGAATCGCACTGCGCTCTTTGACTGGCGCAAAGCGTCTGGTGCGCCATGTGTTGCGCTGTCAGAACATAAATTGTTCTGATGAATGCTCTGCATTCAATACAAGACAAAAAAAAGTGTCAAGATCTAATACTCAGCATTATTAAAAGGGCCAAGCCCAAATAAAGGCTCAATAACCAGAATAAAAATGTTAAACATTTATTGAACTTAGCCCAAGATTGGCCGTAAGTCCTCAACTTATATTTAATTGAGCACATCTGCTCATGAATATTTCAACAAATCTTAGTCCCAAATTGGACTACAGATCTTTCAACCAACTTACACCGGTTCTAGAGTACATCTCTTTACTCCTCTGATATCTGTCGTTGTAATCCTTCAACGTCTTCAGAGAGGTGACGGGTCCCGACAACCACACATTTCACGGACTGTGGGGTCCTTAAACTCATGGAGTACGATGTCCTAAACTTTATAGACTATGACGTCTTTAAACTACAGACTGTGGGGTCCTTAAACTCATGGACTACGATGTCCTTAACCTCAGACTGTGGGGTCCCTTTAAACCCACGGACTACGATGTCCTTAACCTGGACCGAGATGTCCTTAAACTAACATTGGACCGTAATGTCCTTAAACTAATCGACCGCAATGTCTCTAAACTAAAAACAGAGGCCAAATGCTCTCTTGTTGGATCTAAATGATCCCGTTAAGTTGACCTTAGTCTAAAATTAGGCTAACGTATCCTTAACAAAAGTTTAAGTTGATCTTAGTTTCAAATGAGACTAACATATCCTTAAACCCAATCCAAAACCCAAATCTAAGAAAATACGGATTTGGACTAATCCACGCCCTATGGGCGACAACATAAATTAGTCTCCATATACAATCCACGGGCAACCAAAAACAAAACAAACACCCACGACACGAAGTGACCATTTGGAGAAGGAGAAAGTGGTTACCGCGATGTGGTAGCGTAATTAACTGTAGGGGCTTGCGCCTGCAGGGAAGAGCGTCTCCACAATCAAAAACCCCTCAACGAGGGGGAATCTGACGAAGTTTGCTACATCGGCCGCATCCGTTTAAACCTTCGATAAACGGTGCCATAAATCAACTTGGCATCTTCAGAGAGGTGGATTGATAGCACCAATTAGCATCTGCCACCAAATTCAGGCAAAACGGACCTACGCGGTCGTGTCTCTGTATTCGTTGGGGAACATCTACAATCTAGCACGAAAGGGTGTCTTAGATTGTCAAGACCTACTCGGAAACTGCAATCCCAATCATAGAAAACCTGGCTCTGATACCAACAAAACCATGTCATGCCCTACTTCCTAAAATACAGAATACGAGGGGTGATAAGGCCAGCCATGCTCCTACGGTCAAGGAAATATCCTGCCGTTGTCACACTTCGGCTTCTACCTTTACGTGATAATCAGTAATCAATGCACAGGTAATGGGAAATGCAGTCACTAAATCAAAACAGATATAAAAACTAACCAGATAGAGATCAAGGAAAGATGGCGCTGAGGTCGCTGATCTATATGTCCACAATATCCTCAAGGTGCGACAGGTGCTGATCTGAGCTAAGTCCACTTCTCACTCTGAGCATGCATACTCAGGTCGTTAGAGCGACACAATAGCAATATATATAAATGCAAAAGTAAACACGTGCAATGATGATGAACATGAAGCAGTAAATATAGAATGATGACGCACATGAAACAATCGCTACCGGTAAACAGTAAAGTAGGTATATCAAATCAGTAAGCAATGCATGTCAATGTCACTAACCCTATCAGTCTCTAAGTCTCACTGTCCAGGTCGCTAAACTTATCGTCAGTTCAAGTGTGAGAGTCAACCACACAGGAGTATCCTAAACCCAAGGGTAAGGCCCCAGGGATAAGGGAACACGGGCCCGAAACGCTCGCTAATAATCAGTAATATCACCCATATGACTCCTAGAATCCCTGTATATGCCGGCAAAGGGACTCCCAAGATTCCGTTGAACTCACACTCAAACTACCCCATATCCCGTGGTCTACATCAAACCCCGACCATAAACCCAAATACTAGTCGGTCCATGACAAGTCTACACGAGAACTAAAGATAGGTTCTCCATCAAGCATGTTTCAACTGGTACCCAAGATAAATGGACTGTGTTTGACGTCTTACCTATGACACAAATATAAGTGCTTCCATAACCATCCCATACCAGTTATAGTTACACTTAAATATGCTCCATAGGCGTCGACAATAAATAAATTAACTGGGCCGCTGATTGTGTACAAGTACGTGTCAATTCACTTATTCATTCACGTTTTAACACTAACGTACTTAGTAAATCAAAATACTAACATCTATCACTGGGTAATATACACGATCACTAGGTCACCAATGTATATGATCTCTACATGATATGATGAGAATGCAATAATTACGATATGAATAAAATATCAGCAACCAGTGTCCTACCACTTGCATAATTTACTATAAATCATGCGTACAGAATTAAGCAAAATAATATAAAAGGGATAAGCAGTATGTTTAATTATCTATCCATCACAATTGATTTCGCGTCAATCGGGTTTCAGGTTTTCTAGTTACGGCCATTTCATTTTAAGTGTTCACTGCTGGAAATCCAATTTCTGAATTGGGAGCCCGTTTCGTAACACGTTTTAATCCCAGTTGGAATCGTAATTAGGCGATGCTACAATTGGATAATTTTGGGTTTAACAGTTATTTTTCCAAAGTATCATACGGATCGATGATATCCGCTGTTTACGGGAGGATATGTTCAGTTTAATATCAATGTGTACAAACTGTCATTGCAGAAAACTGCAGGACACAACGGTATCCTAAAATATGAATTAAATATCAAACGAAGGTGGAACGACACGGGACCAGATTCAGGTGTTATCTAACTAAATTATCTACGCGACTATATGGGGATCCGTGCATTTTCAGTTTAAGGAAGGGGTGTACAGGTGTTCCCAAGGCCAGGCAATCAAAACGAATGTTGCCCCGGACTGCAGTTCAGGGCCACGAATCGCCTCAGTATTCATTGATATGAGTTATCAAAATGTTAAGGTAAACTATGGGGAGCTGTAGGTTTATCTGTTGGATTCGATACGAGCTATAGAACATCGCATTTCGATCTGTATATAATTTACTATTAATTTTTCAACGTGATATGTACGGGAATTTCCAGAATAAGCGTCGGTTCTCGGGGATACTGTTTCAATATTAACTTTTAGATTCCAACATGTAGTTATTTATCAGTACGCAATCTATATATCACGAAACAGGAGTTTTAAGTGATCGGAACATATATAAATATGCATATCAAAAGATGATTATCGAGTTTTAATAACCACAACTAAGGGGTTTTGTAATGATTTATTACGTACGCATACATAAGTATATTTGAGTATATGTAGCATGATAGCAAGTTCAAAAACTTTCCTGGCGATGGCGCAGCTACAGCGACACAGTAGAGACGGCAATGACACGAGCACAAGCACGGCAACAGCAAGGCGGCGAGCTCGGTTGGCTCGGAGTTCACGTCGGAGGTGAAGTTGGAGGTGGTGGCGTTGTGGGGTCGGCGACGGGGGTGGTCGAGGCAGTGATGGGTGCTGGTGGTGAGAAGGGAGAGAGGAGGCAGAACAGCGGGCTCAGCTGTCGGCATTAGAGTGAGGAGTTCCGGCGAGGTGAGCTTGGATGCGGCTTGTAGGCAAGGGAGCGCAGAGATGGTGGCGGCACGGTGGTGGCCGGGTTTCGATGAGGCGATGGTCTCAGTGATGCTGGAGGCGACAGAAGCGCCGTCGGTGGTATGCAGGCGGCGTTGGTGCAAGGCAACGGTGACCGGGGGTAAGGCGTAGAGGTGCTTGGGTGATGATGGGTTGACGTTGGAGTTGTGCACGAAGTGGGTTGCAGCACGGGTGCCCCGGAAGAAGGTGGTCGACGGTGAGGTGAGGATCTCGAGGGTGAGAAAGGGGCATTGGAAACTCGGCGGTGGAGTCCTTCGCGGTCGGAGGTGCCGTTGATAGGTTTTTGGTGAGGTAGTGGGGGTCACGGGTTATGTAGGTGCTCGTCGGGGTTGGCTCAGGGAAGAAGGTGGTGCTGGGTTGGAGAGGGGAGAACGAGGTGGTGGTGAGGGAGCGACGGCGACGTGCAGGCGAGGTCGGGGCTGTGGGTTGGAGTCGTCGCGGTGGGTGTGCATGGGGAGGTGAGGAAGATGAGCGGGGAGAGGTAGAAGAGGAGGTGAGGTTGTCGAGGCGGAGTCGGGGATGCAGGCGAGGGTACTGGGGCGACGGCGGGGAGTCACCGACGAAGAGGCGATGGAGGCTCGGGTGTGCAGGGAAGAGGTAAGTGAGGATGATGGTGGTGGTGGTTGTAGTGTTGGGAGGGCCAGGAGATGCAAGTGAAAGAATGAGAACGAGAGAGGGGTCGCTGGGTTGAGGGGAGGTCATGGGAAGCGGGCGCAGCCATTGGGGCATGGGCGCAGGTCGTGGGGGAGTGGGCGAGAGAAGCGGGGGAGAATCGTTAGGGTTATTGAGGGAGGCGAGGACGTGGTCGCTAGGGTGGAGCGGGTCGCTTAGGCGTGGTGGCGAGCGTGTGCGTGGGAGAGAGACGCGGAGGCGGGGCGAAGGAAAAGTGCGGGAAAGGGAGCGAATAGAGGAAGAAGGGAGTGGGGAGCGGGTCGGGTGCGGGTGCGAGGGTTTGGGTTGGGTGCGAGTCGTGGGTGAGCGAAGTGTTTGGGCTGGGGATTCTTGGGCTGGGCTTGGGACTTAAGTTAAAAATATATGAGGTAAAAATTAATTGGAAAAAGAAAGGGTTAGGATATGGGCTGGGCTGGGTAGATTAGGAAATTAATTTGGAAAAATAGAAAAGGTTTAGTTTGGGTTATGGGTTATGGGTTTAGAAGGCGATAATTTGGGAAATATAAAAAGGGAATAGGGCTTGGGGTTAGAAAATTAAATTTTGAAATTAAATGTAGAAAAATTTAGGAACTAAAAATTGTACAAATTTGAAATAGAAATATTTTGGGAAAGTATTTAATTTAAAAATACGTAAGGTATTTACAGTGAAACTGGGTATTATAATCATGTAAATGGAAGTATATCCATGGTTCGGTTCAGTAAATACAGATTGAATAGATTGAATATAAGTATTCAAGGATTCATGTTGGATTGTTGATTGAAGATTGTACTTGAATCATATTCAAGTCAGATTATTAATGAGACTCGGTCTGAGTCAGACAATTAGAAAAGAAATTGAAGTCCTGATTGTTTTGATGTTATCGTTAACCGTTGCACATGGACGGCAGGATTTGTGTCTTTTTCAAAGACGATTACCGTGTTGATAACACCATTGTTAAGTTGTCTACCTTAAATAGGCAAGCACCCATTTCTTCGGCTCGCTGAGCCTCAAGAGATTGGTCCCGCTTAAACCTATATTTACTAGGGTCCTTAGGGTAATTTATAGAACTTGAAGGGGTTTTATGTAAAAATACTTTTGTATAATTTTCAAAATACACCCCAAATTTTTATTTATCGTCTTTATAGTTTTCATACTTGTAGATTTTATATTTATGGCATTTCTAGTGAAAATAACCTATTTTTCATAATACATGGTATTTAATTGTAACATTGAATTTGTATGGAATTCATGATATTTTAATATAAAGTGATTCTTGTGATTTTTGGAAAAAGTTGGAATATTCATATTATCACAAAAATAGATATTTTAATGATACATATATACATATTTATATAAAAATAATTTTAATATATATTATATTTCTAGAAATCTCATTTTCTTAAGATATTTGTATTTTAAATCTTTCGAGACCGAATGCTCCTTGCGGAGGTCTGTATCTCGCACTACTAAGCCCAGGGATGTGCGATAATCCGCACCATCCCAGTCGGGTTCCCCAAAATGGGTTGTAGCGGCGCTTTGCAAAGATTTATAAAAAATACGAATTCTTATAGAAAACGGTTTTAATAGTTAGTGGTATTTATATGTAAAGTTTCGTTTTCCCATATTCTATGTTCCCGAAAGGTATTGTGCTATGTTGCATATGAGTGTATGAGGAGGTAGGTCATTACTTCGTGATCTACTTAAAGGTATAGTAAGATTGTGATGTTTTAAATGTCGGAATTAAACTACATGGTATTTTAGTGAAAAAAATACGATAACAATTGAAACAGAAATCCTTTTAATATGGAATGGAACTTGTTCAATATGACTTGTTAATATTTAATAGTCAACATGTAAGGGTTTAGTATGATTTTATTTAAAAAAGTAGATTTTTAGGAAGAACCGAATCGGTCATCGGATTAACTCCGATTCCGTCGGTATTTAGAAATACTTGCTTTTAGAAAAAAATAGAGAAAAGGGAAGTGAGACTTACGGGTGTAGAGATTAGAAGAGAGGAAGAGGGAACGGTAGGAGGCGCCGGTGCGTCGTTTCGTCGCCGGGAGCTCCTAGGGTTGTCGTCGGAATTTCGCCGAAACTTTCGCCTTTTGCTAACTTCAATTGCACACTAAACTTCTAGGGATTTTCTTGAGAGTTTTGATCAAAATTTTGGAGTGAGGGTGTGTGTTTATGGGTTGTATTTATAGGGTAAGGTTAGGGTTTAAGGTAGGTGAAAGGGTGAAATGAAAAATGTATTAAATTATAATAAAATGTATTAAAATGGAGTAATTAGGATTTTAAAGGGTCTCTGGAAACTATCGAAGAAAATAAAGTATGCAGGAGTGATGGAGAAGTGAAGAGGCCCAACTTTCATGTTGGGGACTCGGCGGTCCGGCCGAGTCCGGACGACGGCGGCGACACGAGTCGGTCGAGTTGCCGGCCGATTCGGCCGAGTCCGGCGCTCATTGGGTTCCCCGTCTCTTCATTTACCCCCCGGGCCAGTTTGTTTTATTAGTGTAGTAGGGTTTTACGGGTTTAGCACGTGTAGACTCTTAGAATTCTAAAAATATTAAAATAAAACAATATTAAAAATAATGTGGGGTATGGGATTTGAACTTTGGTGGGTTGGTTCAGCAGTGCAAGGTATTACCAGTGGGCTACAAGCTCTTTCTTGCTATTAAAAAGCAAAACAAATATTTAAAGTACTCACAGGAAATGCAAATACCATAAGTATACATTAACTTTTAAACAAATTTTTGTACACTAAAATTGGAGTTGTTACACGAAGATATGTGAGTGACCCCGGCCACATACTTGATCACTCTGAGCTCATAGTCCAGACTGACATGACTTGTGAGCAACAACCCGTTGAAATCCTGAACCGAAAGGTGTAGACGCCGCGGAACAAGGAAGTAAACTTGGTCCGAGTGATGTGGAGAAAAGATTCGCCAAGATAATCAACGTGGGAACGAGAAGAAGACATGCATGCAAGATACCCTCACTTATTTGTAAATTTTTCCTTATCTAAATATAAATTTCGAGGAAAAAATTTTTATAAGAAGGGTAGAATGTAACGATTCTGAATTTACTGTACAGAATTTTTCAGTTTAAAATACAGAAATGAGTTTACAAGCCTGAGTATGAGTTGTAAGTAAATTTTGTTAAAGAACAGCAAGAAGCCACTTATAGCTCACTGGTAAAACCCTTGCACTGCTGTGACGTAGCCCCTGTGTTCGAATCCCATAAGTCACATTATTTTTTCTGATTTATTTTTAAACTTTTTGGAAGCCTAAAAGTTTACACGTGCAATACACACAAAAATGAAAAGTCAAAAAAATCAAACATGTGGAAAATGGAGTTAACACATATTTGTACACGTGGCACAAATCCAATGATCCAAAACCCTAGTCGGCCGGCGGAAACCGCATTTGGGTCGGTACCTGATTGATACGAAAAAGTGTGTGTTTGTAGTTACCGCAATCAATAACGGTGTCGCGTATAGCTAGACCGAGATGAGTATGGGTCGTCTTCTGGGAAACGTGGAACCATTTACTCTTACTTTAGATGTGTTGAGAAAGAGAGGAGGGATAAAGAATTTTATAGAAAGATTTCTAGATCTACGTTAAACAAGAATGTAAAATATAGATCTATTTATTTTAAAGATGTAATTAATATAATAAGAGGGCTTGTAGGGTTCGTTAGGATTTAGTAGCTATGGACGATTAATTAAAAGTTACCCTTTTTATCCTTTAATAGATTTAAAACTAGAACGACGGTGATGCGTGTAGATTAGGGTTTCTGGAGGGAAAAGGAATCCCACTCTTAACCCCTATCTCGACACGGAACTCCGTTCATATCTAGCCTTTACCAAAACAATCATTAATCTAATCTCTAATCGCGGTCGGAACTAGCAAAGAATTGTTAGCGCCCCCGATTAGGATGTTAATGATTCTTTTGATAAAGTTCCTAAACTTTATAGGACTTAAAAAGGGTTTAATTATTTTCATCGTCCATTAGCCTACCCTAATCCTACGAACCCTAACAAGCGGAGAATTACTCGCGCATG
This sequence comes from Agapanthus africanus, assembly GCA_030015575.1. Taxonomy (NCBI): domain Eukaryota; kingdom Viridiplantae; phylum Streptophyta; class Magnoliopsida; order Asparagales; family Amaryllidaceae; genus Agapanthus; species Agapanthus africanus. Next base: position 788,590,477 of record CM057337.1, read on the forward strand.
TTGGGAGAAGAAGATGAAAAGACAGAGAGGGAAAACATAATGTAAAATGCAAAAGAATTAAATAAAATAACTACCTTTATTAATCAACTGAACAATCTACACTTTTATTCCGTAGAAAATGATTACAAAGACTAGTTTGCTTCTTGATCTCTTCCAAGGAGGTAGATGAATAGTTGATGATCAGCCTGGATGCATGAGCCGTCTTGGACTTCGTGATCTCTTCGGCTTGATCTCTTCTAACTTTAGCCCTTGGTCCTTTATATAGCCCTCAAAGAAGAAAAACTAGTTACCATATATGGTGACTTCCTAATATGGTAACTTTCCATGCCTGGATTCTGAGTCCCTGTCCGTATTGATTTTATGATTTTGGCAGATTTTTGATCCTGACATTTTGAACATCTTCATCTCTTGACCTGAGCTAAATTTTTCACAATATCTCTATGAATAATGTTAGTTTATTTATTAAATTAGAGAGAGTGTCTTAATCACTATATATGGTAATAAATCTTTAAGAAACTTGATTAAGAATATTTAATATGCTATGCACTTTATATGGTAATAAATCTTTAACAAACATGATTAAGAATATTTGATATGCTATGCATCTTTTAATTACTAAAATATTATGCATATATTTTGAAATATTATTCTAACCATTTGTATGATATTATATCTTTTAAGAATTGTGATTAAAATATTTGATATGATATGCATATTTTCAATTACCAAAATATTATATAAATATAAAATGCCTATATTTTCCTTCATAATATTAATTATAATATATAAACATATGGCAAGTGGTATTTTGCAGATAAATCCAAATATGTTTAATATTTATAATAAACACATTTTATTATTTAAGAAATGTAAGGAAAATACTTATACCAAAGTGCAATATTTTCAACTGAACAAATACCCCCGAACTTAACTTTGATCGTCCCGAGCAAACTAGTTATTCAAGAGAAAGAGAAAAAGAAAAAGAAAACCTAAATAGCACACTTTCATAGGCAAACACGATTACACTGAGCACGTGCAACAAGCCGTTAAACCTCTAGGTGTCCCTAGTAGGAGGAGTGTTGTCTCCTGAGGGTTTTCAGCGGATTGCACCCACAAAATCCTATAACAAAAGAGAGATGGTGAAATTTACATATAAAGATAAGAACCATAAAAGAAATACTTTGAAAATTTAGAGTTTCCAACTACACTAGCTTTTCAGTTGTCATGAGCCTTATTTTAATAGTCATGAAAAATGTTAGAAATCACATCATCCCTCAATAAAACATCGTCTTTATTCTTCATTCCTACCTTTCGTCCAAACATTGATCATATAACCCTACGTGTGTGTAATGGACATCCCTACACTCGGAGAATTCAATTCAAGCTATCATACTCTTGTCCATCTACCTCAGTACTTTTTAACTTGATGAATATTTATGGATTTGCTCACACATTTTCATGCGACCGTTAATACTTCTTGAGGTACTAACCGACCGATTACTGATGTGCTTTCTGATTAGGTGATAGTATTTTCCTCGTCTTGCACCACCTAAGGCTTAGCAGTGACTCCCAGACCAGTTGGCCTTAGGGCACTAGGTGAAGAGGCACCCTCGCTATATTTTTTTATTGCTGCCTTGGCGATAACAAAACCAGTGTTCATTTTTTTTCTTTTCACCATTTTTATATTTTCTTCATTTTTTTTCATTTCCTTCATACTTTGGCTTTTAGACAAGAGCATTTCAAGGTATCCTCTACTATCCCGAGTTTCAAGACGTGTGTAAGTGCATATAGTAGGGTATCAACATTCAAATGTTCGGCTTCCAGAATGGAAACTATTTTTCAGACTTATTTTATCCTCAGATTAGTGATTTCCTTCATCTTACAACCCTTGGGACAACAGCTCATAACTACTTATTACTAGTTCGTTTAAGAAAACTTCTAATTTTTTTGGTTTTCTTAAACTATTCCTATCTTTTGGATGTAATTTTTTACTTTCTACTCTTTTGTTATAATTTTTTTTTAATTTTTGAAAATGTTGTGCTTATGCAAAATATGATGCAAAGTGATATGTAAATAAGCACAAACCACCCCCAAACATGTTTACAGCAGTGTCCTCACTGATGTCATCCATTAAGCACAAAAACCTGTAGACTTAGGAGGAAATTATTAATGGGGGCAACAATATATGAAAGTGAAAATCCTCCCCCAAACTTATTTTTGGCTCACAAATTTGAGGACAAAAGTTCTGATCAAGAGCCAAAAATATACCCCCCTCAAACATGAGTTAGACAATACGAAGCATTTTAAGAGGGGGTGAGTCATTTGGTCAAACTAAGACTTTACAAAGACCAAAAATCAACACCAACCATTCAAAGATTTTATCAGTATATCGTATAGGTTGATGGAAGAATGTGTTGTATCGAGTCAAGAAAAAGTGGGGAAGGGACAAGAGGTGGTCAGGAAAGGGTTTGAATTTAGAGAAAAGAAAGAATGAGGAGGAATGTGAATGATTAGGAAGAAGGAATGGTGACGGTTCAACCTCTATAGGTGGAGATTGATCAATCACAAAATCCGTATTGTTTAAAAATTCAAGTTCGTCAGCAAAAAGTTCTTCAAAACTTTTATCAATGGTATGATTGAATATTTTGCTGTCAAAGAGTTTTATGCTAGAATTTATTCTACTTGATTCATAAAAAATCACTAAGGTAGAGGACTCAAAAAACTCATCTACCTCTTTTTCAAAAATATCTAAATCAAGTTGAATTTCTGGTATTATTGAACTTGAATTAACGGATTGTGATTTATCAAAACTCAGTGAAACTATAGGAATAGAAGAAGAACCAGAGAAAGTAGAAGGTGAAATGGGTAAACAAATTGGTGTGTCGAGTGTTGCGGAACCAGATGTGGAAGATGGAGGCTGTATTTCGATCTGATCTTCGGGTATACCTTTATCATCAATTTCAAGACATATTTGGGATTCGGGAAGAATTAAAGGCTCAAGATGATGACCACAAGGAAGTGAAAAGAATTGATTAATTGGTGGGATAAGATCATCCAAAATTTCGGGTTCATCAATCAAAATATCCCCAACGTCAATCACCTCATTCAAGTGAAGGGTAAAATTCTTAAACTCCTCATCAAAAGTATGGTTTTCAATCAGTTTTGGTTCAAGAGTGGAGGTGTAGATATCACAAGGGTTGGGTATGGTTTCACTTGAAAGGGACCCTTCACAGTTTGGTAAATCAAACACTACAAAGTCACACAACTTATCAGACATTGTACTTGATGAATCTATGAAAATGGAGTTGTGGAGTTCAGTTTGGAATGGGGAGGTTTGATTAGGAAGGGTGTACAGTTCTGTCTTACTACGCAAATCCTTCATAATTTGATTTGTTAATTCCATATATTTTTCTAATGTTTGCTCCAGACTAGTCTTGGGTTGATAAGGGATTTCAGTATAAGATTGAAATTCCTGTGGATAATTAAAACTCCCAAATGACCGATTAGAAGAACTGTCTAGAGTAGGTGGAAAAGTCGGATTGGATTGATAGGAACAGAATGGTTGCTGAACTTGGGTAGGATTAGGATCAATATTATGATAAGAAGAATATTGATATGGGTTGGTTGGTTGGTTATATACAAACCGTATATCAAACTCTTCTCCGGACAGTGGTGGTGATGGTTGATATTGGTCCGGGTTGAAACTTTGGCCTCTAGACCTAGCTATGTGCTCAGCAATGGACATTCGTCTAGGGGCTTCCTCACTCTGGGTATGAACTGAAACAGGTGTAGGATTAGGATACGGTTGATAAGACCTAGACTGAGGTGGCCAACTGTTTCTTCCTGCTTGTTCTATATGATCTCTTAAGGACATGGAAGAGCCGGACGGTATACCGAAGGGATTTCGAAAACAAGAGATATCTGGTTGTGGACAGCAAAACTCGGCAAGTGTTCTTCTGTTTAGGTCACCCATTATAAGAAGAGAAGAAAGGGGAAGGGGTAAAAAGGAGAGAAAGTAATTGGTTTGTTTTATAAAAAAAGACGGATTTAGACAAATCACAAAAATGCACAACCCTAAAACTATGGTTACCTAGGTCCAGTCTCTAGACCGCTCCTAGACTTCCAAAGGACAAGCCGCGGGATAAATCCTCTACCGCCTCCGTACTGCCCTTGTAGCCAGGTAAGTGCCAGGTAAGTGGGAAGGAACCACGTCGTGGGCTTAATTAAAAACCACTAGTCTTCGACACACTTGCCTAGGCACTACAAAAATAATGCGGATAAACGATAGATTACCCACGACCTTCCTCTGTCCTTATTGAGCGCGACAGTCCTTAGAGTCTGGTCTAGATATTTTTTAAATTAATGAAGGTTTGATCTATATGCTTGGTTTGTGATTTGTGGGGCTTAGGAAGGGTGATGAAATCCCCACCTAATCTTGATTTGGTCTTTGCCCCTTAGAGTCCGTATTAAAATATGCAAAACAAACCGCAAAACAAAACTTTGCAAAAAGATTTTTGAGCGGCGAATATTTTGCAAAGAATCCTGCAGAAAATAGATTTTATTGGATTTGAGAGGAGAGAGAAGGGGTTAAGAAAGATACCAGAGAAGTGTGAAACCCTAGATCTCCTGTTTCCTCAAGTCCGTGACTCCAGATTCCCTCGCAAAATTCACACACAAATCGTTAAATATGCAATTTGCAGTTTTTTTTTAATAATGATATAAATCGTCTAAGAATTCAACACAAATAGCAAGAATAAAAAATTACGCACGTCTCCCCGGCAACGGCACCATTTGATTGATACGAAAGAGTGTGTTTGTAGTTACCGCAATCAATAACGGTGTCGCGTATAGCTAGACCGAGATGAGTACGGGTCGTCCTCTGGGAAACGTGGAACCATTTACTCTTACTTTAGATATGTTGAGAAAGAGAGGAGGGATAAAGAATTTTATAGAAAGATTTCTAGATCTACGTTAAACAAGAATGTAAAATATAGATCTAGTTTATTTTAAAGATGTAATTAATATAATAAGAGGGCTTGTAGGGTTCGTTAGGATTTAGTAGTTATGGACGATTAATTAAAAGTTACCCTTTTATCCTTTAATAGATTTAAAACTAGAACGACGGTGATGCGTGTAGATTAGGGTTTCTGGAGGGAAAAGGAATCCCACTCTTAACCCCTATCTCGACACGGAACTCCGTTCATATCTAGCCTTTACCAAAACAATCATTAATCTAATCTCTAATCGCGGTCGGAACTAGCAAAGAATTGTTAGCGCGCCCGATTAGGATGTTAATGATTCTTTTGATAAAGTTCCTAAACTTTATAGGACTTAAAAAGGGTTTAATTATTTTTATCGTCCATTAGCCTACCCTAATCCTACGAACCCTAACAAGCGGAGAATTACTCGCGCATGTTGGGAGAAGAAGATGAAAAGACAGAGAGGGAAAACATAATGTAAAATGCAAAAGAATTAAATAAAATAACTACATTTATTAATCAACTGAACAATCTACACTTTTATTCCGTAGAAAATGATTACAAAGACTAGTTTGTTTCTCGATCTCTTCCAAGGAGGTAGATGAACAGTTGATGATCAGCCTGGATGCGTGAGCCGTCTTGGACTTCGTGATCTCTTCGGCTTGATCTCTTCTAACTTTAGCCCTTGGTCCTTTACATAGCCCTCAAAGAAGAAAAACTAGTTACCATATATGGTGACTTCCTAATATGGTAACTTTCCATGCCTGAATTCTGAGTCCCTGTCAGTATTGATTATATGATTTTGGCAGATTTTTGATCCTGACATCTTGAACATCTTCATCTCTTGACCCGAGCTAAATCTTTCACAATATCTCTATGAATAATGTTAGTTTATTTATTAAATTAGAGAGAGTGTCTTAATCACTATATATGGTAATAAATCTTTAAGAAACTTGATTAAGAATATTTAATATGCTATGCACTTTATATGGTAATAAATCTTTAACAAACATGATTAAGAATATTTGATATGCTATGTATCTTTTAATTACTAAAATATTATGCATATATTTTGAAATATTATTCTAACCATTTGTATGATATTATATCTTTTAAGAATTGTGATTAAAATATTTGATATGATATCCATATTTTCAATTACCAAAATATTATATAAATATAAAATGCCTATATTTTCCTTCATAATATTAATTATAATATATAAACATATGGAAAATAGTATTTTGCAGATAAATCCAAATATGTTTAATATTTATAATAAACACATTTTATTATTTAAGAAATGTAAGGAAAATACTTATACCAAAGTGCAATATGTTCAACTGAACAGTACCGACGGGTGAACAGTGGCCAATGAGGCCCGGGCTTTGCACACTCGACGTTTCCTTTAACCCTAACTCCTCTGCACTATTTGATTGCCCTGCAATCAAACAGAGCCCCTTCAATTCACAATTTATCACATTTTTAATCCATTTTAATTCACCATTTTAATTCCAAAACCCTAATTCTACACTATAAATACTACCCCATGCCCTAGCCCTTCATCATTCTAAAAATTCTAGCCAAAACTCTCAAAATTTCTTAAGTACAAGTGGAGTAAAAGAAGAGTTAGGAAGCGACCAATTTCCGGCGAGAATGGAAGCAATTTCCGGCGATTCTGTGACGCTACAACAACAACCCTCTCTTCTTCAACCTTCCTTTGACCGAACTATCTTGTAAGTCCCTTCCAATCTTCCTTCCTCTCCTTTAAAAAAATTCTTTTAAAAACGAATATCGGTAAGTGGAGTTAATACCGATATCTATCTTATAAACCCTAAAATCTCCTATTTTTCTTACATATTGTTCATACAAATTTTACACAATACTGGTCATCTTAATTATAAATGTTTAGAATAAATTTTAACCTCGAATTCCATGCAAAATAACTTATATTTAAGTTTTTCGTTTAAATACCATGAACTTTAAATATCACCTCTTTTAGTATTTTGTTAACACTTTACTTTTAAAACATTTCATGGAGTAATGACCCACCCCTCACATACACATATGGTTCCATTGCACGATATCCTTCTTGTATGAATTTTTGTTTCGAGAAAATATTACATTAAAATACCATTCACTTTAAAAACGATTTTCTTTTAAATTGTATTTTAAATTCCTCCGCGATTATGTCTCTACAACCCTTTTTAAGGGACCCGCTATTGGATGGTGCAGATTATCGCACATCCTTGTGCTAATAGAGCGAGATCCAGACCTCCTCACGGAGCATTTGGTCTCGAAAGGTTTTAAATAAGGTTTTTAACAAAAACGCATTTTTCTACTTAAATAAAAATTTAATTTTTAATAATTATAAATCCATATATTTTCAAAATATAATAAACTTACATTTTTTAAAGTGAAAGAATTACAAGTTTCACCAAAATACCATCAAGATACCAACAAAAGACAAGTTTTACAGTAAAATACCATGAACTTTCCAAGTTATGTAATTATCACTAAAATACCTCAAATTCTTAAAATTCGCATCCATAAAAACCCTAAATAATATAAATAACTTCTCGAGGTTTATTTTAAATTTTATTAAAAATATTTTTCATAAAACCCCCTCGAGTTATATAAAACAATATTTAAAGACTTTAGTAAATATAGGTTTAAGCGGGATCAATTCTCTTAGCCCCAGGGAGCCGGAGAAAGTGAGTGCTTACCTATTTAAAGTAGAAAACTTAACGGAGTTATCAATGGTAATTGTCTTGGAAAATGGCATAAATTCTGTCGTCTATGTGCAGCAATTACCGATAACTCCCGAACCTAATTCAGGATTTAAATCAGTTACAAATGTATGACTCAGTCTGAGTCTAACTCAAACCTGAATCCGAACTCAAATCAGAGTCCAATTCAAACATGAATCCAAAGTCTAACATGTATACTTGAACATGAACCTGAATACCTGAATTCAAACTTCAATATCAAACTCGAATACATGATTTGACTTGATCGAACCATGGCTATAACTTGACATGACTACAAGATTACGTCCTGAACCTGTCTACTTGAGCAACTTGTATATATGGTTTCAGCAAGACTTGTAATATAATCTATACAATACATTACGCAGGGATAATGGGGTAGATTGGTACGAAATGTATAGCGTGGCACGAGATGGTCACTTAAAAGACACCTATATGAACTCTCATGTCGTTGTCCCGTGGATTTTGACGGGGCCTTGTACTACATGTTACCATAGTCCACGGGGTAAGATGGACTCCCCTCGTATACATCAATATCTTCTGTACCAAGCTACAAACAACCACGTTAGAATAACAAGTATATACCTGTACAACTTACCAGTTTCATTTCACATTACTTGTTTTATTCCATTCCTTCTTTTGGGACTTACCGAGCGCTAGTTTGCTGACGACATTCATGTCTATTTTCTTTCTTTAGAATGTTCATCAAGAGGACCGGACTCTCAGGAGACGAGCCTAGCCAGGAGGACATGGACCAGCTCCCCACGCAGCAGGACTTCTAGCTCATCTTGTACTTATTTCAGTTTGTATACTACTGTTTAGGCGTTGCTTTATATCATTGTATTTTTCTTTTTCAAAGCAATTGTATTGTAAAGATGAATGTTAATAAAAGTTGATGTTTATTTTATATCTCTTGTTATTCTTGTGTATTTTATATATATTGCTTAATTACGCTTAACATATTTATTTCTTAGTAAATACGTTGCGGCCCGCCACGTCACCGATTCCGTACACTGGGAAGCGGGGTGTGACACCGACTGTTCCTATGGGGCAAGCAATTTTAAGAGATGCAATGGAAGAATCGAGGAGACTAATGAAGCCAAGTTCTTTCTTGCTCTCGCTGTACACAAATCCAGAGAAGAAGAAAAAGAAAGAAAAGAAGCCCGTACAAGGAATTAAATATCACATCTCAGAATCGAAAAAAAATACGTGCGGGCAAAACTATGGATCGATCACTTTGACTGGAAAGGGAAAATAAGGTTTGTCTATATCTAATGAATTAATTATAATTTCATATTTAAAAGTTAAATACTATATATTCATATTTTGATAACCTCCAGAAAAGTTGAATTCCTTCATACAAGAGAAGGAGCAGTTGTATATTTTTCCGACTTTCTCTCGTTGCGAATTGGGGAGTGCATTAGTGAAGAAATGTTAATGGATTACATCAATTTGTTATGCAGACGCGAATTTTCCGCCAATAGCTTCTTCTTTTTTATCTTGAATTTTATGTAAGTCATTGTTATTCAATACGTTTTGTACATCAACTAAATAATATTCAATATCGTGTTGTTCATTCTACTTTTTATTTTCTAGATGATACTCCGTGATTATTATCAAGGATACAAAGTAGAGAAAGAAAAGAGCAACCACAAGTGCAGATCTACCTTACTGGAATTGGTCAACTTGAAAAATCTTTTCCAGAAACCTGTACTAGAGTGTGAAACGGTAAGTCTATATTTTATTTTTCTCATTTTCATTTTTTTTGCAACAAATATGATTTATAATGATGAATTAAAATTTTAATCCCTGGTTTATATTACCATGCATCACGAAGATCGTTGGATTTTGTATGTCTGGTACATTACAAAGAATATTTTTGTGCTATATGATCCAATGTTCAAAGATATCATGAAACTATATAAGCTTGAATGTGAAGCACTGGTTAGTCCAATTTTAAAATGATTACTATTTTCATTTGCTTATAAGTTGTAATAATTTGTTTAACTCAATAATTTTTTTGCAGCAAAATCATTTTATTAGGCATTTTGAAGAATTTACCCAATCCTAGCAAAATTGGTTTAACAAAGGCTTGCAAATTTGGTAAGAATCAGGGCCAGGTAAGAATCAGGGCCATCCGAGACAAGACACTGGATCACTCGATTGCCGTGTATTTATAATGAAATACATGGATTGCTTATCCCGGGGACTTCCTCTGAACTCACAAAATGGGACACAAATCCTATAGTTAATTTTAGATATAGGATGTGTTATGAGGTAGTTAATTAGAAACTACCCAAATGATGTAATAAATTTAGAATTTGCAAGTGTATATTATGTATGGCTGTGTGTTGAACAATGAATTTTTAGATTTCATTAGTATATATGATGTGTGTTGATATTTGTATCTGAACTCTGATATTTGATTTCTATAAATGATGTACATTTGTGAGAAAATGATGTACATTTGTATGTAAATGACCTACATTTCTGTATATGAACTCTGATATATGATTTCTCAAGTGCATTATTTTGGTTCTACTTAAAATAAAACCGCTACTTTAAACAGCGGTTATATTTTGAGCTCACTCCAGCAATGAAGAGCAGACTATTTAACCGCTACTTAAATTAGCGGTTATATTTTGAGCTAGACTATTTAACCGCTACTTAAACTAGCAGTAATATTTTGAGCTCACTGCAGTAACAGAGAGCAGACTATTTAACCGCTACTTAAAGTAACAGTTATATTTATTTCACCGCTACTTAATGTAGCGGTTATATTTTGAGGTCACTGTAGCAACAGAGAGCAGACTATTTAACCGCTAATTAAAGTAGCGATTATATTTTACCCCAACAAGCAGACTATATAACCTCTACTTAATGTAGTGGTTATATTTTGAGCTCAACAGAGAGCAGACTATGTAACCGCTACATACATTTTCAGCTCATTGCAGAAACAGAGAGCAGATTGTTTAACCGCCATATAAAGTAGCGGTTATCTTTTGAGCATACTGCAAGAACAGAGAGCATGCTATGTAACCACTGTTTTAAGTAGTAGTTATATTTTCTGCACCAACAGAGAGCAAATTAATTGACACATTTAATAACCACATTCCAAAGATTTAACAACATCATTAATTGACACTTTTATATACACCAACAAATTTAACAACAATACTGATTGACACAACCAATATCAACAACTAATATTGCATCAAGTATCATTCTTTTACATCAAATATCATTTATTTATAACAAATGTCATTCATTTATCAAGAAATCAAAAAATATGTTATGCTTTATCAAATATCATTCATTTACATCAAACATCATTCATTTATATCAAATATCATTCATTACAACAAACTATTCTGACCAACCAGACGGTTGGTTCAAATTCCATAATGACTCAAGACACATGAGATTCGGTTGACCAGAATATATGTCTTCTACATATTATGTTTGTCTCATCGGACAAGTTCTTTTGTTATGGAATTTTAATTAGTTGCGTCCTGTGCATAACATTTTCTTCTTTTTCTCATTACTATTTTTATTATCGATTCAAGATTTTATCCGATTCTTTCTACGACCCCTAAGGTTAGATTGTAAAGGATTTTTTATTTTTGAAATATCATCTTTCACAGATTTCAAATCATATGTTATTTCATCTACCAAGTTTTCTTTCACATTCGGTATTTCAACTGGAAGTTCAGATACTCGTATCGCAAGTTTGGACAATTCTTCAAGCATAATTTTGTATTCATTCTCTGACGCGGCACCTTTTACGACAATTAGATTGGACTCGTTGCATAAATGACTATACTATGACATTTCAGTCATCTTTACCGAAGCTAGTATGATATTCGTCATGACAATATTTTGATTAACATTTCTCATCCATCGTGGAAAAATATATTGAAACGGCATGTTATTCACACTTTTAGATATAAAACTCTGAATATATGCCAACATACTAGTCCGGTTGATTCAAAATAATTGCAAATGCGCTTAGAAAATTGTCCTTTTGTCGTAAATTGGATATAATATACTCTTCGCTTGTCTTTCTTCGGACCAAGTACATTGTGAACTTTATATTTGGTTGTCCCATCGACTTATGAAACTTTCTGGATATTAAATGATTGAGATTTCTGAATCTCTACTTGAATCTTTTCAAAAATACTTTTGGTGTAAATTTTGGAAACGTCTAGTTCCAGTGGTATATTTGTTGCATACATAAGATTTTTGCACAGCGTATCAAAATCCATTCTTTTCTTGCGCTTGTAATGCATCTGTAGTACACTTTTCGTTTTCATAACAAACTCTTTAACTGTGGCGTTCCAATTAAGATAAACAACAAAAATGCATTCATGCTCTCATTACGTTGCGTTGTTCGCATTCCTGCAGAAAAGTTTCTTGTTGTATAAGCCGGTATCCATTTCTCTCTTATACTATACATTATTGAAATCCATTTATGCCTACTAAGTTGGTACTTTTCATCTAGTGCAGACCACTTATTTTTAAATTTCTTAACCGTCAAACTTTTATTTACGCAACATTTGAAGTCGTTTTGAAAATCAGTATGCTGATAATATAAACTCTACAATTTCTCAGGATATTTCTGACTGATATGCCATATGTAATAATGATATCTTATATTTGGAAATACCTTGGCAATATAATTTTTCATAGCTTGATCTGGATCAGTGATTATAGATAGCGGTGCTTTATTATTTATCGTAATTAACCACTGCTGAAACAACCAGGTGAAAAACTCTTCAGACTCATTCCGCAGTAATGACAAACCAAATATTTGTGATTTATAATGATAATTAACACCGGTGAATGGGACAAAAGGCATTTGATATTTGTTAGTTCGATACGTGGTATCAAAAGTAATTGCATCACCGAAAGTTTTATAGGAAGCTTTAGAGCACCCATCCATGAATAAGAGGGTATCAATATGATATTCTTTGTCATATTTTACTACGTAAGTAAAATTAGGCACCTCAACTTGAATGGATTACAAATACGCTAAACTTGTTTGGGCATTCGATACGTCCATAGATTGATGGCGTATTTTTCTAAATATACTATTTACATCGTTTAGACCGTAACCAAGATTCTCTACCCTGCCGTGACCTTGTCCTAGTATCGTATTGTTAGATGTATATGCCCTTAGAGGCAATTAGTTGTAATTGTGACCTACATGTATAGAACTTTCTCGTTCGTAATAATAGTATGCTATTTGGTTTTTTCTTTATTGGTATATATTTTATTACTCTGTTTATTATTGATTACTAATAAAGTCCGTAGAATAATACTAGACTACAGTATTGTGATATAGATCATAACCGTGAGACTCGACTAGTCGATAAGTATGTTCTTAAATGTTCCTAGTCGTAGGAGATCGAGACATGACATCGATACTCCGGAAGACTAGTGTATATTATACTTACTCATCAGAGAGAGTAATGACTATTCTCATAGTCATCCGGTGTGGTGACATCAAAGTGTATGTAGGTGCTTATAGATGATAAGTATACCGAATGACTCATTTTGAATTTCCAGTTGGTAATTATACATAACTGTCAGATGGAAATTCATATAGTGACAATTGGTATGACTTAGTCTCCAGACCTGAGACTCACCATGGTATCTTACATGTACTAGAGATTACTTTAGTTACTACCCAACCACAGATCCATTGGTATAATGGTAGTAGTTGGGTATGATCGAATACATGTGAAGGATGTGAGGAGTTAATATGGGATTCATCTCTCCGGTATATGGAGAATAGTTTTCTGCAGTTTACGATATATCAGTGACCTAAAATCTCTAGCTAGAGTACTAGAGATCAAATGATAAGTGGTAATTGGTTTGATCTCAGAGTTACGTGATAATATTAACACAATAGTTATTTGAGTTATTAGGGTTTGACAGTACTACCAAGTTCTAGACCAAATAAGGAGCATAGGTAGACGAAGAGATCGGACCATACGGTAGTTGCCATTGATGCATATTGATTTGCCTGGATAGTATTTTCTTATTCCTGTCCATTCATCGACAGTTTACCTAGGTAGTCTAAATACGTAGCTATCGTCCCTATAGATTTGTGGATTTTACTGTTCACAGAATTAGTTCGAATCAATTATCCACTGCCGAGTAAACGTCGAGTCTCCGGAGTCACATATAGGTGAACTCCTACTTGCTAAACATGTAAATATAAACTAAAGAAGAGATAGTATATGTTTTATATACAAAAGAATTTATTAAAATAAGTATATTTGATACACTATTGATATTTAATTAAATAAGGGTAAAATCGTCAAATGCGATTTGGCGTACAACTCAAGATAATATATGATATTATATGAGTAAATAATACATGCCTATATATATGTATTAATTATATTATGAATATAATATATATATATATATATATAATAATAATAATAATAATAATAATAATATTAATGCACACTTGATGTGCAGGAAATATTATGTATGACATATACATATGTAATGTATATGTATGGGCCAAAAATTACAATATCCAACATGTACTAAGTTGCAACTAATTAGTTTGTTTAAGGAATTAAATTAATTAATTAATTATGAGGGTTTAAATTAGAAAACTATATCCCTATATATAGGCTTTTAAAGATACAAACCCTAAGCCCAACAATTTCCTCTTCCTCTCTGCAAAAAGTTTTGGCCCTACCCTCCTTCCTCTTTGGCCGAAAATTTTCGTGAGATAAATTAAAATTTTGATTTTTAATTTCTCTTCTTTAATTACTACTTATCTTTAATTAATTAAATTAGCTAATTAATTAATTAGAGTTCATAGATTTTAAAGATTTGTATGGAGGAAACCAATGAGATTATCGAGGTGTAATCAAGTCGTCTTGATTGGAGTAGGAATTGCTAGTACAGCGAAAGAAACGCAAACCTGATTTTGCGCAAAGGTATAATTCTTCTCAAATCAATTAAGTGTTAATTGATTTTTTTCATTATTAACATAATTTATAAGCCCTAAATTGGTGTTGATGTAAAAATTTTAATCTTCCTTCCAGCCGCGTTCACACCAATTTTCCCCAACATGGTATCAGAACAAAAGTTTATAAATTAAGTTAATTAATTTTATCTTGATTCGTTCTTGAGAATTACATATATTAATTATGTATATATATTTTTATATATTATTGTTGCTATAATTAGGATTAATCAATATGTTCTAAGCGTTAGAATATTATTGAGTGCATATGTCAAAATTGTATAAAATTTAATAGAATTAGATTTGATATATTAGATGTTTATAATGGTATTACAAATTTTACCTTTAAAATTGTTTATGCTTAAAAATTTTGGAAATTTTAAAAACAAGAAAAAAGGAAAAAAAAATTCACCAACAAAATTTTTGGTCATATCTTATCAATAGGGTCGGCCAATATTTTTAAAATAAAACAAAATACAAGTTGTTGGAGTCTGTTTTTTTTGTTAGAGGTTATTTAAATTTAAATTTCAAGTTTGTTGGAGTTCTTTGAAAATAATATATTCCAAGTTTGTTGGAGTTTGTTGAAAATATATTTTCAAATATATTCCAAGTTTGTTGGAGTTTGTTAAAATTCTATTTTTAAATATATTCCAAGTTTGTTGGAGTTCGTTAAAAATATGTTTTAAGATTTTTTATGTTTTATTTTGACACATAAATGCACACGTGTTAAGTTGTTAACATACACCATAATCTATTTAATTATCTTTTTAAGTTGTTATTAAATATAATTAAATATTTTTATTTCCAATTACAGCAACTATTTAATACAATAAAGTATATATATAAACTTTATATATATATATATATATATATATATATATATATATATATATATATATGCGCGTGCGCGCAAATTATTATATGCGATACAATAAGTTATGGTTGTGATGTGATCATATGCCTGCAATGTTTTTTTATATATGTGATATATGATAGTTAGATTAGTATATTGGAATGGATTTGGACAAACCCTATGTGATTTGTGTTGTAATTATTTATAGTGGTCTGCGAGTCACTTGGTAATGGTTTAACCAAATGGGACCTGCGTGCCTCGATTTATTTTACGCACTAGTTTATGGGTTTTATGAGGGTAAAGATTTGAGGTAAGAGCTAGGCGTGATTGAAGGAGTTCAATGGAGCATTCAAGTGGCTCAAGACCTTCTCTTTTATTATTAGTTTATTTACATTTGATGTAAAACCCTAAAATGAATTATCGTGTTTTAATTCTATCGCTTGAAACAAAATACGATATATCACACCCGTCCAATCCATTCCAGTATAAGCCCTTTTATTTATGATGTACATGCCTGTAATGCCTTAGAAATTGTTCTTGTGGATTTGCATGTCTGTAATACTTTTAAAAGTTATTTTATTTTCTTTACACGTTTTTCAAACACAAGATTTTATTAAAAATGAGTTTTTCTAAAACGATCATAAAACAGTTAAAAAGGTTTTAACTTAGAAAAACGATGAGACAATTAATAATGTGATTATTAACTACAACAAACCACTTGACAATTGAAAAACAATTCTTTTACAAGAAATAGAGGAGTTAGTAATAACTCAAGAACATGGTTTTTCTAAAAACGTTTTTCATTTTAAATCAAGTTAAAAACATTAAGAGTTATTTTCAATACTATACATTACCCTCCACTATTTCAATTAAATAGAGTATCCGACAGTCATGTTTTGGTTGTTGGCGAGTTGTCAAACCATAGTGTGTGGTATTTGGATGATATTTGATTGCTAATATATATGATGTAGAGTAGGTGAATCAATAATGGAGTTTTATTATTGGCGAGTTGCCAAGGGTCATATTATTGATCTAGTTATTCAAGAAATGTGTGGGTACGGCTTGACGAGATTATTATGAGTTATGGTTGCTTTGTTGTCAAGCTTATAATAAGTCTAGGGGTAAAAACTATAATCGAAAGTCACGAGTGTGATCGACAAAAGAGTTTTTTCCACCTTCTATAGTGTATGGTGACTTGTTGGCTAGTTGTCAAGGTCACTATACCATGATAGTTGGATTTCAATTCGCACTTTAAATTTTTAGACAGTTTATGTTTTTCAAATGTTGCGGTTTTCATGAAAATGCGCTAAAATAGTGGGGGCCATTTAATAAATAAATAAAATTATTTTCCAATCTATTTTGATATTAAGAACATCCACTAAAATATTTCTCTTATTATAATCTTAAATTTACTGCTTTTAATCATGACTAGTTTGAAACTAATAATTGAAAAAGAAAAATAGACGAGACACAATTATAAAGGCTGGTCACGCAAGATCAAAATCACCCTCATTTATGATAAAGTGATTTACGTTCTCACTTGCACACCACCTCCCCTCTAGGTAACAGACCTAGAGATG
Source organism: Agapanthus africanus (assembly GCA_030015575.1). Classification (NCBI taxonomy): domain Eukaryota; kingdom Viridiplantae; phylum Streptophyta; class Magnoliopsida; order Asparagales; family Amaryllidaceae; genus Agapanthus; species Agapanthus africanus. Next base: position 788,607,651 of record CM057337.1, read on the forward strand.
TGGATCGAGCTATCCTCAATCAGTGGAAGCTCGATTGTGACCGGGCTCATTGCCTCACTCTGGACATTATGAATGATGATTTGCAGAGTCAACATGAGAAAATGGATGTTCATACTATATTCACTCGTCTCCAAAGGATGTATAGAGAACAATCTCGAATAGTTAGATTCGAGATATCAAATGAATTTTATAATCTAAAAATGAAGCCCGGTACACCTGTGCAGGACCGTGTCCTCAAAATAATTGATTTGATCAATCGACTTGAGGGTTTAGGTTTCCCTTTACCTAAAGAGATTTATGTTGATAAAATTCTTAGTTCTCTACCAAATGTCTTTTCTCCGTTTATAATGCAATTCAATATGAACAAGCTGGAAGTTGGAATTTCAGAGCTGCTTAATATATTGGTGCAAGCTGAGACCTTCTTAAAGAAGGAGAAGTCCTCTGTTATGCTTGTGAGACGTTCTTCTCTCTCTACTAAGGCAAAAACCAAAGGAAAGGAAAGAAGAAGGCATACAAGCCTAATGGAGGCATAAAAAAGGTTAAAGGTAAGGGCAAGACAAAGGAAACAAAGTCTGCATAAAGAGAATGTTTTCACTGCCATAAGACTAGGTACTAGAAGAGAAATTGCACTAGCTATCTAGAGAAGCTAAAGAAGAAGAAGCTTGCTGAAGCTTCATCTTCAGATATGGTGTTATTGAAAATTGTTTTTAAATTACACATACTTCATAGGTATTGGATACCAGTTCTGGTTCTCACATCTATAATTGTTTACAGGGACTGAGAAGAAGTAGGAAGCTTGCACCAGCAGAGATGATTCTCAGATTTGCAAATAGAGCAAATGTTGCAGCAGTTGCGGTAGGAGATTATCATCTATCACTGCCAGATGGCAAGACTTTAGTTTTAAATAACTGTTATTTTATTCCTAGCATATTATGCAACATTATTTCTGTTTTTTTATTAGATAAAGATGGATATTCTTCTGTTACGTCCAATAGTGTTATGAGCATTCATTGTAATAATAAATTAGTTACTTTTGGGAATTTATTTAATGGTCATTATATATTAAATCTTGCCAATATTTATAACATGCACAATACTCGTAAAAGAACAAGTTCAGAGATGAACGAAACTCTTTTATGGCACCGTAGACTTGGTCATATAAATGAGACAAGGTTTAAGCAATTATATAAGAATGGTTACCTATATTCATTTGACTTTGAGTCATATGATAATTGCAAATCATGTCTTAAAAGAAAGATGGCTAAATCTCCGTTTAGTGGAAGCAGAGAAAGAGTTGATGAACTCTTGGGACTAGTACATAGTGATATATGTGGTCCAATGTCTGTTCAAGCTAGTGGAAGATACTGCTACTTCATTACTTTTATAGATGGCTGCTCATGCTTCGAACACATATACTTAATGAAGTATAATTCTGAAGCATTAAGAAGTTCAAAGAGAATAAGAATGAAGTGCAAAGCTAAACTGGAAAGAATATTAAGATTCTTCGATGGGATCAAGGAGGTGGATATTTGAGTACGAAATTCCTTACTTACTTAAAAGAGGATGGGATTCTCTCTCAGATTACTCCACCTTACACGCCACAACATAATGCCGTAACAAAAAGGAGGAATCGTACCTTATTGGATATTGTACGTTCCATGATGAGTAACGCTGAGTTACCTCTTTAATTGTGGGGGTATGCACTGGAGACTGCTACATACATGCTGAACCAGGTTCCATCAAAGTCAGTGCTCTTCCCTCCATATAAGTTATAGAAAGGTAAGAAACCTAATTTTAAGTTTGTTAAGATATGGGGCAGTCCTGCTTTTACTAAAAAGCAGAATCCTGACAAGTTAGAAGTACGATCCGTACTTTGTAAGTTCATAGACTATCCAATGCATTCGTAAGGGTATAGATTTTACTATCCAGAAAAACAACTTATTGTTATCTCCAGACATGTCACCTTCTTAGAGAAGGAATTTATTGAAAAAGAAATTTGTGGGAGCATAGTAAAATTGGAAGAGGTTCCATAAGAACAAGAAATTGCGGAAGACCAAATTGAACCTGAAACTCTAGTATTACCCGATCCAGCGGAACCGCTCCGTCGATCTGGTAGGTAATCTAGAGTACCTGAGAGATATTATGGGTGTCTCGTTGATGGTGACATCAAAAATTATGTCATAGAGGATGATAATCCTACCACTTATCGATAATCCACAGAGAGTAAAGACTTTCAGAAATGGATAGATGCCATAAAAGCTGAAATTGGCTCGATGCACTCCAACAAAATGTGGACTTTAGAGGATGCTCCTTAAGGGGTAAAAACCCATTAGGAGAAAATGGGTCTTCAAGAAGAAGATCGGTGCAGATGGGAAAGTGAAGACCTTCAAAACTAGACCGGTGGAAAAAGTCTTCTGTCAAAGACTGGGTGTAGATTTTGATGAAACCTTTTCTCCAGTTGCGATGCTTAAGTCGACAAGAATCATGCTTGTAATCACTGCTTATTATGACTATGAAATATGGCAGCTGGACGTCAAGACGGCTTTTCTAAATGGTACATTAGAAGAGAGCGTCTATAAGACATAGCCAGAGGGTTTCAAGGTCAGTGGGAGCTGCGGTAAAGCATGCAAGTTGCTTAAATCCATTTATAGACTAAAACAAGCATCTAGGAGATGGAACATCTGTTTTGATAAAGTCATCAAAGGGTTTGATTTCATCAAAAGTGATGATGAACCATATCTTTATAAGAAGGTTGTAGGGAGCAATGTCATGTTCTTCATATTGTATGTGGAAGACATACTTCTAATAGACAATGAATACCAACATTGCAGTCAGTAAAAATCTAGCTATCACAAAATTTCTTGATGAAGGATTTGGGTGAAACATCCTACAAACTGGGTATAAAGATCTATAGAGATAGATCTAAGAGGATACTTAGGTTATCCCAATCCAAGTACATAGATGGCATAATGAAGATATTCAGTATGGAACATACCAAGATGACCAAGCATAGTAATGTACCTGCTAGGCATGGTATCTCTCTTTCCAAGGATATGTCTCCCAAGATAGATGAGGAGAGAAAACGCATGGATAAAACACCATATATTTCGGCAGTTGGGTCTATCATATATACGATGTTATGTACTAGATCTGATGTGGCTTATGCACTTGGTGCAGTAAGTCGATATCAATCTAATCCTGAAGAACAATACTGGATCACTGGTAAGACTATACTCAAGTATTTGAGAAATACTAAGAAGATGTATCTTATATTCGATAAATGTGATCTCAAGGATGGGGCGTTTACTGACTCCAGTTTTGAAAGTATATACGAAAGATAATATAGCGGATCCATTTACTAAAACTCTTTCTCAACCGCAGTTCGAGAGACTCATTGAGAAATTGTGTATGGGATACCACAATAAGTGCAAATGAGAGATTGTTAGATATAGGTGTCCTTAGAGGCAATTAGTTGTAATTGTGACCTACATGTATAGAACTTCCTCGTTCGTAATAATAATATACTATTTGGTTTTTTCTTTATTAGTATATCTTTGATTACTCTGTTTATTTTTTATTATTAATAAAGTCCGTAGAATAATACTAAACTATAGGATTGTGATGTAAATCACAATAGTGAGACCTGACTAGTCGGTAAGTATATTCTTAAATGTTCATAGTCGTAGGAGATCGAGACAGGACATCGATATTCCGGAAGATTGGTGTATATTATACTTACTCGTCAGAGAGAGTAATGACTGTTCTCATAGTCATCTGGTGTGGTGACAACAGAGTATCAAATGCAGGTGCTTATAGATGATAAGTACACCGAACGACTCATTTTTGAATTTCCAGTTGGTAATTATACATAATTGTCAAATGGAAATTCATATACTGACAACTGGTACGATTTAGTCTCCAGACTTGAGACTCGCTATAGTACATTGTGTGTGCTAGTGATTACTTTAGTTACTACCTGTCACGCCCCGCTTTCCAGAGTGCGCTAAGATCGGCACGTAACAGAGCCAACCATGCTACCTGTGGATAGGAAACATCCTTCCACAGTCACATTACGGCTGCCTAGAGATATCAAGAACAGTAGAAATAAAATAAACTATCTAATACATGTCCATAAGACAGAATAAACGAGTCATGAAATAAAATAATGCGGAAGCAAAAGATCCAAACACAATAATAATCTGGAATGTACGTCCCAAAATATGGGCTCACATCAGAAAATAGAACAATGCTGAAAGGAAACTAAACTAGAATACTAACAAGTCTTCACTGCTCGGCCTGTTGACTAAGATACTCCTGAACGGCTTGTGTCAGAGATAGGGGATCTGGGCTATGCAAAACCCAGGCGTCAGTACGTCATAACATCAACAATAATATAATCAGGAGGTAACAGGACATGCAGGCATGAAGGTAAACAATAACAAGAGTATAACATGAATATATAACAGTGAAGTATATCAGTATAAGTGACGTAGAGTGATATCTAAACTGTGCTACGGGGTTATCTATTCTAAAGTCTTCAAAATCAATTAATGTAATTATTATCGTAACCCATCGGTGATTATTCCGTAACGCCCGGAAAAACGGCAAACAACAGGTATTCCGTAACGCCCGGAAAAACGGCAAACAATATGATAACCCTTTGAGTTACGTTTAGTTACATTCTTGATTCCCCATACCCCCAAGTTATGTGTTCAAGTCAGGTATTGATAAGTCTGAAGCTAATTTCAACACAGGATCAAGCAGGAACAGGTTTGTCTATACAAACAACAGGTTATGTCCATCGGGACAACATGTCAGGATTGTCGGCATTAGAAACAGGATTAGGTAACATGTCAAGTAGTGTACATGTATCAAGTCATGTCAAGTAGTGCACAGTTATCAAGTTATGTCAAGTAGTAGTGTATCGGGTATCAAGTGGAAGCTCATAATCAAACTGTAATAGTTAGAGATGCACAACAAAAGCATGGATGCACAAATATCTATCAGGGGTTACTACATTACTATGTAGGGTGCACAATAAAGCAGTATGGAGTACTAATATAACAATAAAATGAAATAATGTGACATAGTATGCAATTAGATATAAAATCAATGGTATGGATGCACAATTATCGATTAGGGTTACACTTATAGTTCCAATACTAATTAGGATGCACTTTATTAAACATGGGGTGTTAATATAACATTAATATGTATTAATGTGATCTGTAGATGCAGCTATATGTATATTAAATGATATGGATGCAAACGGGTATCCGAAAACTGTAAAATTATAATATGGATGTACAATGGGATAAACGGTTAACATTTATTCATATGGATGCATAATACTATACCTAGCATGTAGCAAGATGATTTAGCATGCGACTAGATGTGTAAATATTGATATGGATGTATACGGATGTCTGAAAACAATAAAATGATAAACTGGTAAATGCAGGATGTACAACTAAACAATATGAAATGTAAACATTCAATTGGATGCAGTATATTGTAGTATAGTATGTAACAAGATAAGTTTGCATGCACTAGATGCGAAATAGATTGTACGGATACATACGGATGTCGTAAAACTGTAAAACTAAACATGGGGTGCATGAATTAAAATACAAGTGTTACATTTATTTAAATTGATGTAAAAACAGTAACTTATATTGTAGCAAGATTAATTTGAATGCACTAGATCTGAAATAACTTGTACGGATGCATACGGATATCCGAAAACTGTAAAACATGAAAAATGATACCGTGGGTTGCATAACAAATCATTATGGGGTATTATTATTCAAATGGATATAGAATATAGTAGTATAGCATGTAGCAAGATTAACTTGCCTAAACAGATCACGAAACGGATATGTACGACACGTCCGACGTCGGCAAAACATCGCAACGCACGCACGGCACTCGGGACGGGTCCAAACAACGTAAGAGGGTGATCACGCAGATAAGGTACGTCCTCTGGGTCTTCTGGAACGACAGCGACGTCACGGCTCCGGTGATCGCCGGAATTCTAGAAATCAAGAAAGTAAAGAAAAAGGAAAAAGAAAGAAGAAGAGGAGAGAAAGGGATTGGCTTACTGGGGTTTAAATGATCTGTGGTTTCAAGAGAGATGTGATGGTGCCGAGGAGATCAACGGAGCTCCGGCGAGGCTAGGGTTTGAGGAGTTAGGATTAGGTTAGGGTTAGGCTCGGTTGTTGTGTATGCTGGGGTTTGGGTGCAGGGAGAGATGAAGAGAAGAAATGCAGAGAAGAGGGAGAGGAGGAGATGATGATGGTGGTGGTGTGAAGCTGGGTCGCCGGAGGTGAGGGGACGGCGACGAGGTGAGGGTGTGCAGGGTTCTGTGTAGGTGATAGAGGCTCGGGGAGGTTGAAGAAGAAGAAGGAGATGGCGAGGAGGAGGTGGAGGCTTTGTTGAGGTGATGAGGTGATGGAGTTTTTAGGGTTAGGGCTCGAGGAGGAAGGGAACTATGATGGGTTATAGGGGCTGCTTGGGTTTTAAAAGGAAGAAGAGAGAAAAATAAGGAGGGAGGTGAGTGTAAGCTTTGAGGGAGGTGACGGGATTTTTCTCACCGCGAGAGGAGAGAGACAGAGAGTAGGTGAGAGGAGAGAGAGAAAGAAAGAGAGAAATAGAAGAGAGAGAAGAGTGGTTCTGAGTGGTTGGGGCCACAAGACAGGAAAGAGAGAGTGAGCAGGGGTTGTTAAATTGGTTTGAATTTTAATTTTAAAATCTTTTGTTAGTTATAAATCTTTTAAACTGTTAACTAAATTTAAATATAAATATTATATTAAATAAAATGGGATTTTCTGGTAAATACAAATTTAGTCCAAAATTACGCCCGGGTCGGGTCTAAAATTTCAATTTTAAAATACGAAAAATATAGGCGACGACCAAAATTCAAAATGAATGCTCGGATAACAAAAATGCATAACCCCAAGAACGGATGCACGTACATGCGCGTAGCGATCCAAACAAGTCCGTTTCACTGAACGGGACGAGAACAAGATGCGCGGATGCTACCACGAGTTTAGGTGTATTATGCAGGCTATGCAATATATTTTTAAAATATTTTATGTGACTTAAAATGTTATATTGTAAGAATGCAAATGCCAGATAAAATGCCAGTATGCAGTATACATGAATGTGCACAAGTCTTCGTAACAAGTCAGGATAAACAATAAACATGAACCAAGATAAGTTTCAAGCAAGCAGGTCGGGTCGGATGCTAATACAGATGTCAGATATATTATTTGCACCCAAAACATAGTAAATCAGGAAAATATCATAATTAAATAAATACGTGAACTGGAATTGGTATAAATGAACTAGGGTGTTACACTACCCAATCACAGATCCATTGATACTGTGTATAATGGTAGTATTTAGGTGTGATCGAATACATGTGAAGGTTGTGAGGAGTTAACATGGGGTTCATCTCTCCAGTATATGGAGAACAGTGTTCTGTAGTGTGCGATATATCAGTGACCTAAAATATCTGGCCAGGATACTAGAGATCAAATGATAAGTGGTTATCAGTTTGATTTCAGGGTTACGTGATAATATCAACACAATAGTTATTTGAGTTATTAGGGTTTGACGGTACCACCAAGCCCTACACCAAATAAGGAGCACAAGTAGACGAAGAGACTGGACCGTACGGTAGTTGACACTGATAGATATTGATTTGTTTAGATAGTATTTTTCTATTCCAATCCAGCATCGACAGTTTACCCAGGTAGTCTAAATACACAGCTATCGTCCCTATAGACTTGTGGATTTTACTGTTTACAAAATTACTTCGAATTGTTCGAATTAATTATTCACTGCTGAGTAAATGTCGAGTCTTCGGAGTCATACATAAGTGAACTCCTACTTGACAAATATGGAAGTATAAATTAAAGAAGAGATAGTATATGTTTGATATACAAAAGGATTTATTTAAATAAGTATATTTGGTATACTATTGAAATTTAATTAAATAAGGGTAAAATCGTCAAATGCGATTTGGCGTACGACTCAAGATAATATATGATATTAGATGAGTAAATAATACATGTATATATATATATATACATATGTATTAATTATATTATGAATATAATAAATATATGTGTGTGTGTAATTATAAATATATAAATATATATGTTGATATTAATATATATATATATATATATATATATAATATTAATGCGCACTTGATGTGCAGGAAATATTTTGTGTACATATGTAATGTATATTTATGGGCCAAAAATTACAAGAGCCCAACATGTATTAAGTTGCAACTAATTAGTTTGTTTAAGGAGTTAAAAAAATTTTATTAATTGTGAGGGTTTAAATCAGAAAACTATATCCCTATATATAGCTTTCTAAATATACAAACCCTAACCCTAAAAATTCCCTCTTCCTCTCCACAAAAAGTTTCGGCCCTCCCCTCCTTCCTCTTTGGCCCAAATTTTTTGTAAAATAAATTAAAATTTTGATTTTTAATTTCTCTACTCTAATTAATACTTCTCTCTAATTAATTAGATTAGCTAATTAATTAATTAAAGTTCATAGATCTTGAAGATTTGCGTAGAGACAAGCAAGGAGATCATTAAGGTATAATCAAGTCGTCTTGATTAGAGTAGGAATCGCTAACAAAGTGAAAGAAATGAAAATCCGATTTTGCGTAAAGATCTAATTCTTCTCAAATCAATTAAGTGTTAATTGATTTTTTTAATTATTAATATAGTTAATTAACCCTAAATTGGTGTTGATGTAAAAAAATTTAATTTTCGCTTTCGCTGCGTTTATACCAATTTTCACCAACACGTATATATTTTGCTTGGATCAATCCCACTATCTTTCAAATTATGAATTTGATTTCTGTCGAATTTGGAAATTCTTTTGTGACAAGATAAATATTGCACCACTGACCACGGTACATGGTTGTTCTCTCTCTTATAAGAAGTTACTATCCATCGATATTTCTTTTTAACAACAAATATACGAGTTTTGCAGTTGGATCCAATATAATTACACCTCCGGAACGCCAAAAAAGATATTTTATGTTTTACATCGAGCTTGATCTGTTTAGAATTTACGGCCTTATTACATTCATATAGCCTAGAGATTACAAAATTACCATGAACTTCACGACGAGTAGAACGGACTCTGATAGCAAACCCAATGTTTCGAGCATAAGCCAAATAACATCTATAAACATCATCTAGTGAATTGAACATCATGTCAATTTCAGGTTTTATCAAATCATATGTAGTATTCTCAAAATTTTCATAATTTGAATCACTTATTACACCTCCTTCGTTATTCTCATCAGGACTGAGTTTAGGAGACGAAACATTTTTACATTTGCTTCCACTAGTTGACAATATAAACCCAACATTTTTTCTTTCAGGAGTTATTAAATCGATATGAATAATAGGTTTTTTCAAGAATTAATCTTTATCTGTTTCCACTACTATTCCTTCTTCTTTTTCTAATTCAGAGATAGTTCACTCATAAGCTAGATTGATCGACATTCTAGCATATGTAAACATAGAAATAAAAAATTTACCATAACCACTTTGAAAAACTTCGTTGAGGAAGACGTGGACGTGCTTTTGCGGAAGCTAGGATTCTAAAATCGAGAGATCACTTCGAAAAACTTCGTTGAAGAAAATGCAGAGTGCTCTGGCGGAAGTTAGGCTTTCAAAATCGATAGGTAATATATTCCTCAACCGCTAAAAATAAATTTACTTGAGGAGCGGTTTGATATTTATTTTTAACCGCTCCTTTAAGTGGAGATTAAATAAGACCCGTTGGATTTGTTGGTTCCTAGTGCTCACGCCGTTACACTCGTGGCCAAGGTGGAAGCGAAAACAAAAAATTTCATGCAAGCACTAGAAACCACAACCTATAAATCGTCCAAACACTAAACTAGCAAGCAAACCAAGAGAGCTAGCAACAAGTTTGCGAGAATAAAACCTTTCTAGCGTGTCCTCCTAATCGTAGAATACCCCTTCTAGGCTCCTAGACTGTCGGGAATGAGCTTGAGAGTCGATCGCCTTTACCGAAAATGATCCACGTGAGGGAACCCGATTCAAGCTTCAGCTTCATTCCAAAATGAAATTTGAGAAAGAGAATAACCATCTAAGATTGCTAGGGATAGTGTTAGGGATGTAGGAATATTTCAATATCATTTTCTCTCACTTTTCCATCTCAAGAGAGTGCTCAACTCATGAGCAAGAAGAAGAAGGAGGAGAGGAGAGAAAGTGAGCAAGTGTGAATGAATTAAGTGTGAGCACGATATTTTTTCCATCCATAAAAATATGAACCATTTTCCATTAAAATAAAGAGCCCATTCCTCTCAAGCCATGCCACCTTTCCATCTCACCCCTACACCTCATTTTGTATTTTCAAAAAAGAAATAACATAAATGAGGTGTCATCCTTCTAGAAATATCTATGTATAGCATAAATAATACCCAGTTATATGTATAATATACATATACGCGTATCCGTATAAAAATACGAATGTTAATAGAGAGAGAATGAATAGTGGACATAATACTAGAATATATATATATATTATTAAATCAATACTTAATTTAATAATTCGGCTTAAACATAAGCCGGCTAGTATTATCAAACGTCCAATTAAAGTCCGTGCAGGCAGTATACGTATTTAATTGGATCCCTGCATGTATCAACATATGGCCTCTACATCGTTTCGCCTGAACCAGGAAAACTCTTTGTGTGGGACTCCAAAGACTCGAAAATACATTAGCAGCTACTGGATAAAATCCATAACTACAAACACGTCAGTGGCACTGGTGGTATATAATGGCTACCTAGGTATCTGTCAAAAGGGTGGTCGACAATCAAGTCCGTCCGTACTCTACTGAGCCTATAAGTGATAATCTCCGTACAGTCCAGTCTCTTCGTCTGAGAGTGTCGCATGCCAGGTCTAGGGGTGAAAGTCGTCAGACCCCTAATAACCCGATAAGTCATACCGATGTCAGGCTCATGACCAACCAAGAAACTACTGATCTCATATCATTAAATCTCATCCGTTCTGGCCAGGGACTTATGGTGATGGCCAACCGAACACAGCACGATATCAATTCTCTATACTGAGAGAGAAGAACCCATTCCGATCGCTCGCTGCCTCTATGTGGCTTAAGACTGTATCCAACTAAAACCTGTTTGCACGACACAGTAGATCCGTGATAGGATAGTAATCAAAGTACAGTGGAAACTCACATGAGACAAATGACTATCTCAGATCTACAGACTACTCTGTACTCATGTCATCAGAGAACCGCTATCTGACGATAAGTATAATACCATTTAGGAGTTCTCGACGAGTATGTTCGGTGTACTCATTCTATAATGAGCACCTTTCGGTGTACTCATTCTCTAATGAGCACCTATATACAATTTTTGATGTCAAACACTAATGGCTGTGAGACCGGCCATCGCCCCTCATTGGGGTTAAGAAACGTATACACTAGTCTACATTTGAACATCAATGCCCAGTCTCGATACTCCCATGACTATGAACATTTAAGGATGTACTTATGGACTACCCAGCTCCCATAAATATGATTGCCATCATAATGCTAGTAGTCAAGCAAGGATCCTACGTGCGTTATCATTATATATTAGCGAACGCAATAGCAAGTAAAATGTATACATATAAATGATAAAGACAAACCACATATTGTTCCCCTCCGAATGACGGCGCGACTTAGACGTCTTGCCTGAGATTAGGGGCAGATGCTATTTGGTTTTATCCGTCCACCTCTCCGAAGATGCCAAGTTGATTTATGGCACCGTGTATTGGAGGTTTAGACGGATACGACAGATGTAGCAGACTTCGTCAGATTCCCCCTCATTCGAGGGTTTTTTGATTGTGGGGACGCTCTTCCCTGCAGGCGCAAGCCCCTGCAGTTAATTACACTACCGCATCGCGGTGACAACTTTCTCCTTCTCCAGAGGGTCACTTCGTGTCGTGGGTGTTTGTTTTGTTTGTGGTTGCCCATGGATTGTATACGGAGACTAATTTATGTCGTCACCCGTAAGACGTGGATTAGTCCAAATCCGTATTTTCTTAGATTTGGTTTTGGGTTTTTGGTTTAAGGATACGTTAGCCATATTTGAGGCTAAGATCAACTTAAACGTTTGTTAAGGATACGTTAGTCTAATTTGAGACTAAGATTAACTTAACAGGATCATTTAGACCCGACAAAAGAGCTTTTGGGGGCTCTATTGTTCTAGTTTAGGGACATAGTGGTCCATTCCCAATTTAAGGATATGGTGGTCCATAGAATGTATGGCCGTCGGGACTCGTCACCTCTCTGACGACGTCGAAGGATTCAACGACAAATATCAGAGGAGTTCAGAGATGTACCCTTGAACCGGGTGTAAATTGATTTGGGAGAGCAGTTGTGCTGAGTTCAATTTAATTTGAGGACTTATGGCCAGAATTGGGCTAAGTCCAGTTGAGAATATTCAACATTTTATTTGTGTTTGGCCTGTCAGGCCTTTATTTGGGCTCTGCCCTTGTTTAATAATGCATAGCATTTGTTTTGGTCTGTTGGACCTTTTAATTGGGCTCTGCCCTTTTCTAATAATGCATAGCATTTTGTTTGGTCTGATAGACCTTTTAATTGGGCTCTGCTCTTCTTTAATAATGCACTGCATTTAATAGTCTGACAGCGCGCCACATGGCCTGTCAGGCGCTTTGCGCCGATTGAGGAGCGTAAGGCGCAAACTGATGTGGAGGTGACACGTGTCACATTCTGGTGAGTGCAAGTCTGTTAGCGTAGTGCGCTGCGCCAGTGCGCTACTGACACGTGGCGCGCTCTGATGACTTGCGCCAATTTAAGAGTGCAATGCTCATTTTTTAAGGCGCAAGGCGCAGATTATTCTGGGGTTGACACGCGGCGTGTTCTGGTGACTTGCGCCAACCCAAGAGCGCAGAGGCTCATTTCAGAAGTGCAAGGCACTATTCTATAGCGCAAAGCGCATCTTGATCAAATTTAGATCAAAGAAAACAAGTTTTTCTTGTTGCAAAGATTTCAAGAACCAATGGTTCTGATTCTTATCAAAAGGCCATGCCTTTATATAGATCAAAAGATCTAATCATGAAGTAGATTACTTCTTTATTATTATTTTTTATTGAAGATCTTGATCTTGTTCTTAGATCTTTGATCTTTTTTAGAAGAAATTCTTCTTTTTATCAGAGGTTTACCTTTGATTCTCTCCAAGTTTTTTTAAAGTTTTTAGAGGAGTTCTGTATCTCTATCTCTGTATCTTTTAGACTTGGAGTCTAGGGGCCTTTATATAGTGCCAATTGATTTGTTAAATTAGATAAAGAGATCTTTCTCTGATTGATTTAGGGATGTTTCCCCACCGCTGGATCTTTGATCCTAGGGCTTCTGTATTACAGAAGATAATCTTCTTGTTTTAACAAGATTAGAAAGATCTTTCCAAAATTTTATTGTTTAAATTATGGCACAATTGGCGCAAGCGCACCTGCGCTTGACACGTGTCGCGCAGCGTAGAGCGCAGCGCAACTGCGCTGATACGTGTTGCGTAGCGCAGAGCGCAAGTCATCTGAAGCGTTGCTTCCTTTATTTTTATTTTAAAAAAGAGCCTTGCTCTGATTGGGTGCGCTGTCTTGGGCGCAGCGCTGACGTATCTGCTTTTGACATGTGGCGCGTTGCGCGCAGCGCAAGAAATCTGAAGCGTTGCTTCAATTTTTTTAAAATTTTTGAAATTCAAACAAAGCTTTGCTCTGATTGGGGAGAACAAATGCCTCCCCACTGTTGCGCTCATGTGGCGCACACGTGAGTGCAGCGGTGGCAAGATCCCAACCGTTAGATCAACTCAGGAGTTGAAGGGGCGCTTAAGCGCCTATAAATAGGACCCTTGGTCCTCAGCAAATGACTATCATCTTCAAGAATTTGATTTTTCAAAGACTTGCTCTCGTTTTTAAGAACTCCAAGAGTTAAACTCTAAAAACTTTTAGGTAAAAATTTAGATTAAATTAATTTTAACCGACAGAGCCTTGCTCTCATAGATCTTCTGATCTAAAGAAAACCCCTTTAGGGTTTCATATACAGAGCTTTGCTCTCAAGAATCTATGGATCTAAAGAGATCTTGTTTCAGGGTTTCTTAACCCATGAACAGAGCGTTGCTCTTGGACAAAATATAGATCTTTTTGGTCTTTTGATGAAGAACTCTCAAGAGTTTTTCATGGATCTTTAAGATCCCACACTTTCATTTTTAGGAGTTAATTTTTCCATTGATGGATTTTTCCATCATTATTACAGAGCAAGGCTTTTTTAAGGAATTTTATTTCCTTGTGACCAGAGTTTGACAAGTGTCACTCTGTGACAGAGCTTTGCTCTGAAAAGGGAGATTTTCTCCTTGTCTTAAGGGATTTCTCATTTAATGAGAATATTCTTTTGGGGATCTCCTCATTAATTGATAGTCTCATCCAATAATGGGGCTGTCTTATTAACTGATGCATTGTCATCTAGATTTTGTGGGTCCCCCTTTGGTCCCCTTTCCACTGCATTGCAGTGTGGTACAACTTTTAAAGTTCCAAGTGTCAGAAATTAAAAATTATAATACTGACAGTTGATCTTCGTCCCTCTTCTTTTTGCAGGCAACATGTCTTTCGATACCTCGTTCCCATTCGTTCGCTCGGAGGGAGGAGTCCCTGGAGCACCCGTAGACCGGGAGGTCCTAGCTTTTATCAGAGACCATGATCCGGAACATAAGAATCTTCACCTTTAGGGGTCGTGGTACAATCAAATTATCACGGGTCGACAGAGCTTTTCATGCGCAGTACCATCAGAGCCCATCATGGCGATCCATTATGCCAACTCACCCCCGGTGAAGTATGCCGTAGAGATGGTCGATTGGACTTCAGAAGGCCTTCTTCATCCCGCCATAGCTGCAATTCCCGTTCAGCCTCCCATGGTTTTAGATATCTTGGGACGCCGTATTTGTCAAGGCGAAGCGCGACCCTGGGGGCAACTATATAATATAGGTCTGATCCCCCGTCATCCGATAGGTTATCTGCCATGGGCTCGCTACATTTTATCAGCGAAGAAGTCGCCGTTGATGAGGCTTGGGTTGTACAACGCTGTTTATGCTTCTCTCTTCCAATATCCCATGCTTCCTACCTGGTGGGTTAAGGCTTTTTTGGAGCAGTGGAATATCCCTACTCACACTTTCCTCGCACGGGACTGGGAAGTGTCGATTTCTTTAGAGGAGTTCACAGAAGTTTTCGGCTTACCGGTCATAGGGGAGCATTACGAGGAGCTACTTCCCACGGACGAATATGTCTTCGGTGCTAAGCCAGTGATCATGGGCCTTACCCCGAAGAATGCTGTTCAACATCAGTTTCCAAGTTTGATCAAAGTGTTGAATATCTACGAGGGCCTTTTTATCGAATCTGGGAGTCGCGGGGTTAATTTCGAGGATTTCATCGCTCGCTTCCTTCACCCGAAAGTCCTCTCGGCGGAAGCTGCTAAGTTTGCCACGCTTGATGACCCTTTCGGTTTAGGTTTGGACAACCTACCAGCAACGGAGGTAGATCAGAAGGGTTTCTTTCTTCCTAACTCCTCGGTTGTCCCTTTTGCGGAGGTTGCAATCCCTGGGATGGATTAGGAAGCATTATTCTTAGGATTCTTGGGCTATGGCTGAGTTGGTTTGCGCTCCCGATTCATCTTCGCCGTATGAGGCCATCTGTCTTTTACCCAGCTTACCAGATGACCATTGGGGTAAAAGTGGCCGTCGGGATCGCCGGCTTAGCCAACCTGTATCATGGCCTTAGTCAAGCGGCGGATGCTAATGAACCTGGAATACCGCACGTGATCATCTCGATGCATTACTTCATGTCATGGCTTGAGCTACATGCACTTGGCGTTTTTGGTATGCACAAAAGGCCTTCGTTCTATAACAGATGCAGCTTCTCTCGGATCATGCGATTGGTCGGCGCCTCAATTGTAAATCCGTCGCTGCGGCATGCTAGAGGTTTGCTCCTTCGACCCCGCACAGTTGGAGACGGGATGACCTTCACCGACAAAGTGTTAACCATCAGAAAGGCGTCTACTACCACAGTGCGGTCATTACAAGATATTTTCAAAGACGGGGCCTCGGTTCTGACATCCCGGGAGACCCTCCATTTGTATTCTATCAGACCGGGTTTCCTGGTGTTTAGGAAAAACGATACGGTGCTTTTCATGAGATACAACCCACATCGTTTAGCCCAGCAACTGAGCTATAATCAAGGAGTGCCGTTGGAGACTTTCTTGCTGGAATCTGCTGCCACTGAAGAAGGGATGCAGAGTGCGTTGCATCACTTCATGCGTCTGAATACGGGCTCTCATTTTTTATCAGTGAGCCGACTTGCATCCCACGGATCCTTAATACATATACGGCGTGGTACCAGCATTCGACGGGCGCCGTTATTAAGGAAGAAAGGCGATTATTGGTTGACCGCAAGGGTGTGCCTACCGGCAGCGATTGCAAAGCTCCCCTGAGGCCAAGGATCCCTGTCGTTCCTCCGCTGAGAGATGCTGGAGCTGAGCCACCGCGCATGTTGAGCTCTCCGTGCGGATTGCCCCGTGCTACCGCGGACGTGCCCCCAGCGCGCCGTGCTCCAGTGGAGACGGTGAATGTAGTTTCGCCTGAGTCTAGCGTGGGCTCGGACATCGGGACCCGCCGTCCCAAGGTGCCCACGAAGCGCAAATTGATTTTGGGTGCGAGCGGGGTCCGCGCGTAAAAGAGGAAGAAGAAGTCGGTTCTTTCTCTTGATGCCATACTTGGCTTAGAGCCTCAGGCCCCTCTTACCGAAGGCCTAAGTGAGTATGGAACCAACGAGGGTTTCGTCGTGGCACCGGAAGACACCGACCTCGACGCCGCTATTGCGGCTTTTGAGCGATCGGCAAGGCTAGAAGCGTGGTTGGCTAAACTCGCGCAATCAGGTAATCACAAGTTGTATTCTTCATCATTTCATCGTACTTTTATCATTGTTTTTTACTAACGCTTTTCCTTTTTAAACAGGTATTTCTACCGAAGAAGCCATCACTGCTTCCCTCAAAACCTTCCAGGAGGAAGAGATGAAACGCACTCTATCGGGTGTTGGTATGTCTCGGCTCACTGAGTCTTTATTCTTCTTTTTATGGACAATCTAATCCTTTCTTTGTCTCTTTGCAGGGGCCGCGGGATCTACTGCGCAAGCCGATGCGGGGATTCTCCCCGGGCCAGCTACCGAAGTCCCGGGTTCTTCGGGGCTACCGCGAGAGACCCAACTCAAAAAGCTGATGATGGATACCTTGAAGGCTCTGGAGGCAACTCTAAATGCGGATGACGACGCCTTGCTGAAGGAAGCTTCCAAGAGGTCCGTCGTGACGGCCCAGGAGGAGAGGAAACGCTTGAGGCGCGCAGTGAAGGAGCGCAGCACTGCCTTGGCTGTCGGAGCGGGCCCAAGTGCCGTTACTCCCGCTGCTACCCCTTCCGAGGAGCCACCGGTCTCCTTGTCTACTGCTCATAGATGGGCGGTGCGTGCAGCTCGAGAAACCAACGATCAATCCACCTCAGGTAATGTGTTTTTCGAGGCTTTGTTGTAAAAGTTGTAAAACTATCGGTTCTTATGCATCTTGTCCTGCAGGGCCGAGTCCAACTGATGAAGCGGCGGCGACCGTCGAGCCTGAGGGGACGGTGGAAAAGGCAGCAGCCGAAACCGAGGCAACGGTAGGCGGTGCAGTCGTAGTTGCCGGACCCGAGCTAGTGGCTGACGAGACAGTCACGCCTACTATTCCCGAGAAGGTTGTCGATGCCGAGCCTGAGGTAGCGGCAGATGAGGCGGCTGCTACAGCCGAGTCTGGGGCGGCAGCGGATGGGGAGGCTGCGACCGATGAACCCGTGGCAGCAGTGGACGAGACGGCTGCGACCGCCGAGCCCGAGGGGGTAGCGGGCAAGACAGGAATGATTGCTGAGGATGAGCCGGCCGCTCTTTCTCAAGAGTCGGGCACCGCTCCGATCATTGCTCTCCCAGCCTTCGGTCCTTCGCCGTCTCCTGGCCTTGCGAGCATAACGACGGCTCCCATAGAGTCTGGCGATGAGGCAACGGGAGGCGGACCCATGTCAATGGAGGAGGGAGACGCCGCCGTTTCGGCTGGTGACTTATCAGGTAAATTTTGGGTTACCGTCCTTTTCTTTATTCTGTAACTTTTCTGACAGTGCTTATCTTTTTTCTAACGTAGGTGCGGCCAGTGCTGATGCCCCTTTGCTCAAGGGAGCGCCGTCAGTTACTGCCTTGACGGTGGCCACCTCTCTACCTACTCTCGCACCGTCGCAAATGCTGGAAGGTATGGATTTGTAACCCATTAGTCTTATCTCTCGGCCGTATAATTCATGTACTAATGTTGTACTATTGCGTCTTCGCAGGAATGCTTTTTGATCATCTTTACCAGGTGTTGCACCCACACTTCTCCTTCCCATCGGAGCTTGCTTCCTCCAGTGGCGCTGGTGAGTATAGTTTTCAATTAACGCCCTTTCTTTTCTTTTTTTTAATAATGGAATTATTTCTGATTCTTCCTTGCCCTGATTGCAATGCTACAGATTGAAGGAGGAGATGTAAGATCAGCCACGCCACCGGTCCTCCCTGCTTTGCCTCCTCCTGTGGCTGGTATAGTAGACTCCATCATTGATGACTTTCTTATATTTCTTTTAATCGTCATTTGATTGTGTTTTTTTCTGCAGCTGTCACTCTGGCTCCGGCTCTGGTTCCTTTCGAGTCTCGCATCATGATGCCGGCATGCCCATTCTCCAGACGTCCATCCTCAAAAGGTGCTGCGATGAGTTTGAGTATGTTGAGCGGATGCATCGAAGAGCTTGACGCAGAAGCTCCCCCATCTGCCGCAGATTTCGCTGCGGAGGTTAATTCGATGCTGGCGATGCTTTTAAATTTTCATAATGAAGGCTTCGTCGAGTCTTGGGTTAATCACTGTAGGGAGATCGAGGCCTGCCTGAATCAGCTGGAGCTCATACGTCCTGCTCCCGAGATTTTGGCCACGAGTACTCAACGGGCTGCATGGATCGAGCAGAGTGCGTCTTTCCTCCGCCATCTGGAGTAAGAAGCGGCTTTAAGGCGAAGGTAATGCAAGGAAACCTCAAGCGAGTCCACCCGACTGCATGCTCAGGTGGATGCAAATGCTGCACAGTTGAAGGTTATGTTTGAAGGCCTTCGGCGATGCATCTCTGAAGGGTTAACACTGAGGCAGCAGCTTGACGTCGTCGAGCAGGATGCACAAAATTGCAAGGCAGCTCAGCAGGCAGTTGAGGAACAGCTTTCATCTTACTTGTAGCAGCGGACCCAGGTGGAAGCAGAAGTGGCCGCGGCAGCCGCTCAGGAGGAGGCGTTGAAGGAAGTGCGAGAGCAGCTTGAGGATTTGTTGAAGACACTTCCTTCTCCATGAACATTTTGTATCAATCATACACTTGTAATCTTTGAATAATATGTATCCATTCTTTATTCTTTTATGTGATTCACCTTGTACTTAATTGAATTCATGAATAAAGATACACACATTTTTTTTGCAATGTCTTGTGTCATCTCTGTGCTTTCCCCCTTATTTTATTATCAGCATGTTACCTTAGTAAGCATGGTCGACAGATGATAGAGTGAGCATCCTGTCTTGGCTTCTTCAAGAGGTAGTGATGGCTTAAGCCGCAGGTTCAGATCTGCTGCCTCAGACTTTTCAACTTTATGAGCCGTAAAGGTCTCACAAAGACTTTTCTCCCTACGAGTCGAGAGGATCTCATAGGTGTATTTTCTCCTTAGGGGTCGTGAGGACTCCTAAGTGTGTTTTCTCTTGAGAGTCGTAAGGATCTCACTGGAGAAATTTTCCTCTTACAAGTCGAGAGGACTCGTAAGCGGTTGTTTTCCTCCTTGTCGAGTTTCGACCTTGGAGAGTGTGGTACGTGAATAGTATGCAAGAGTCCGTTTTGGACCGACTTGTAGGACCCCAATGCTTAGGAAACAGGTTTTTTAATCCCCGCTGCCTAAGGATTTTCCTCACGAGTCGAGACAAATCGAGAAGTTCTCGCAAAGACACTAATTTCCTCACGAGTCGAGACGAATCGAGCGGTTCTCGTAAGAATATCCTAACGTCACAGTTAACCTCTGCTCCTTACGATAGAGGTCCGTTAGGGTCTGTGGTACTAAGGTTTTGTCCGTTGTACCGTCGCATTGGCTGATGTATTCCTTGATAGGCAATCTTGCTGTTCGAGTAGCCTTGCGATTGTCGTGTCTCTGATCCATTCTAAGGCTGGACAAGACGTCTTCAAGCAATTCTCCTCGGCATTTTGACCGTCGGAAGAGCAAGCGTTAAAAATTTTTCCATGCCGCTTTTTACTTGAGATTAGGCTCATTTTGGAGAGCCCCGATGAGTCATAACCACTCCGCGCTGGTGTGGGATGATCTCCGATAGTCTTTCAGGCTTTATATGACTTGTCGTTAAGACCCTGAAGCTAGGAATTTGGCCTTTGCTTCGTTTGCTGGCATTGCGTCCTCTATATCTAGACGAATGTCGCGGTTGTGTCTAGGTTGCCGGTGAACCGTCAAGTTTTGGAACTAGGGATTTTTCTGTGGCTCCTCTTGGTGATGTTGCGTCTGTTGTGTCGAGATGAACGTCGAGGTGGTGACCACTCCGCACTGGTGCGAGATGATCTTCGATTGTCTTTCAGGCTTTATATGACTTGCCGTTAAGACCCTGAAGCTAGGAATTTGGCCTTCGCTTCATTTGCTGGCATTGCGTCTGCTGTGTCGAGACGAACGTCGAGGTGGTGACCACTCCGCACTTGTGCGAGATGATCTCCGATTGTCTTTCAGGCTTTATATGACTTGCCGTTAAGACCCTGAAGCTAGGAATTTGGCCTTCGCTTCATTTGCTGGCATTGCGTCTGCTGTGTCGAGACGAACGTCGAGGTGGTGACCACTCCGCACTGGTGCGAGATGATCTCCGATTGTCTTTCAGGCTTTATATGACTTGCCGTTAAGATCCTAAAACTAGGAATTTGGCCTTCACTTTGTTTGCTAGCATTGCGTCTGCTGTATTGAGACGAACGTCGAGGTGGTGACCACTCCGCACTGGTGCGAGATGATCTCCGATTGTCTTTCAGGCTTTATATGACTTGCCGTTAAGACCCTGAAGCTAGGAATTTGGCCTTCGTTTCGTTTGCTGGCATTGCGTCTGCTGTGTCGAGACGAACGTCGAGGTGGTGACCACTCCGCACTGGTGCGAGATGATCTCCGATTGTCTTTCAGGATTTATATGACTTGCCGTTAAGACCCTGAAGCTAGGAATTTGGCCTTCGCTTCGTTTGCTGGCATTGCGTCTGCTGTGTCGAGACGAACGTTGAGGTGGTGACCACTCCGCACTGGTACGAGATGATCTCCGATTGTCTTTCAGGCTTTATATGACTTGCTGTCAAGACCCTGAAGTTAGGAATTTGGCATTTGCTTCATTTACTGGCGTGTCTGAATCCTGCTGGAGGAAGAACGCTGTCGTGACATCTCGTCTGTTGTATCGAGATGAATGCTGAGGTGGAGCTGGGATTTTGCCGTCACTCCGCTTTGTTTCGACCGTGAGGTCTTTTGTTGGCATTGTATCTGTATCCTGCTGGACTGCGAAGGAACGCCGTTGTTGATCTCTAAGTTGTCGATATCAACGTCGAGACCCTGAAGCCAGGGATCTTCCTTCGCTTCGTTTGTTGACATTGTGTCTGCAATATTGCGACAAATGTCGAGGTTGTCTCTAGGTTGTCTATGAACCGTCGAGATTTGGCTTCGCTTTCTGGTGGAATCTGTTGGGAAGATATGGTTCCCTATTTGTTTGTGCCCCTGGATTGTATACAGGGATCGATGTGATCTTACCTGTAGGGCAAAAGTTTCATTCATTTTTTTATATTATTATTTTATTTCCACGATGCTCTATCATTTCAGCTTTTATATCGCGAAGGTCGCGATTGCCAAATCATTTCGGCTATTTTTCGCGGTACCCAATCATTTCGGCTATTTTTCTTTTTACTCACTGCTTTTTATTGCGAGTTGCCCAATCATTTCGGCTATTTTGCATGCATATATTTTTACTTGCTGATTTTGTTGCAAGTCGCCCCATCATTTCGGCTATTTCGTATGCATGTGTGGCTTGCTAGCTTTTTGCCGCAAGCTTGGGATTAGACACCGATTTCTGCATTAGCACCGCTACGAATGGGATATTGCCAAGTGTGAATCATCATTTGCCATGAAAGGACTCAGAATTTGATAACGGTTCAAGCATCAGTATCGCTACAACTGGGATATTTCCAGGAGCGAATCATCATTTGCCTTTGTCGATGTCGAACAAAGGTGGCTTAGCGAACAGGGTTAGGGTCCTGTCGACTAAGGCTTTCGACTTCATGAGCCGTAAGGGTCTCACAAAGGTATTTCTCCCTACAAGTCGTGAGGATCTCGTAGGTGTGTTTTCTCTTTAGGAATCGTGAGGATTCCTAAGTATATGTTCTCTTATAAGTCGTAAGGATCCTACAAGAGTGCTTTCTCTTTATAAGTCGAGAGGACTTACAAGGGTTGTTCATAATAAGGACATATCCCTAGTCACGGGTGGGACTTTGCTGGGAAAATGTTTATTCGCGCCCGTGGATTGTATACAAGGGTCAGTATTGAGCCACTTGTAGGGCAATATCGAAGGTTGTGGGGGTTGCTTAAGAACAGGTTCAGGTCTCTGTAACTTAAGACTTTCAAATCTTATGAGCCGTGAGGGTCCCATAAGAGAGTTCTCCTTACAAGTCGTGAGGATCTCGCAAGTGTAATTTCTCCTTAGGAATCGTGAGGATCCCTAAGTGTGTTGCTCCCTTATGAGTCGTAAGGATCTCACGCGGGTGGTTTCTCCTTACAAGGTCGAGAGGACCCTGTAAGTGTCCTTTAACGAGGTTGCGCCCTTTCGGGTTTTCACAAACACTCGCCGGTAGCCCTGCTGTTTTTACTCACGGAGCCCTTTCGGGTTTTCATCCATGCCCATTTTGCTTATGGACATACTGTTTTTTTTATTCTCTTTTTTTTATTCTTTCTATATAACGAGGTCGCGCCCTTTCGGGTTTTCACAAACACTCGCCGGTAGCCCTGCTGTTTTTACTCACGGAGCCCTTTTGGGTTTTCATCCGTGCCCATTTTGCTTGTGGACACACCGTTTTTTTTATTCTCTCTCTTTTTTATTCTTTCCTTTTTTTGTATCGGCTTTGGGATGTTGCAATCCACTGTAGTTTATCGATATCTCGGTCAACAGCTAGTTTTAGGACGTAGTGGTCCGTCATTAGTTTAAGGACGTTTCGGTCCGCTGTTAGTTTAAGGACGTTTTGGTCCGTTAACCAGCTACTACTTATAGAGTTTTGGGCTTAGGAAGATAGAGAGCGGACATAGTCGTCGTCATCTATCATTGACCTAGGCCGTGACTTGTCAAGCGTAGTACTTCTTTAGGAAGCGACCGTTTATTGGCCTGAAAGGCCTTTCACCGTGCATATCCATGAGTAGATAGGCTCCACCCTGGTAGACTTTGTCTATAATGTACGGGCCTTCATAGTTCGGCTCGAATTTTCCCCGCTTGGTGCGATTGGGGATCATAGGTCTTTTGACCACTAGCACGAGTTTACCTTGGCGGAATGTTCTCGGCCTGGTCAATCTTTCATATGGGCGCGTCATCTTTGCTTTATAAGCCTCCAGATTTTGTTGCGCTATGAGCCGGGTTTCATCAAGGGCATCAAGCTCCTCAAGCCGAAGGTGCGCATTTTCTTCGTCGGTCAGCTCGTAGTGGACTGCCACTCATAGAGAGGGTAATTCTATCTCAAGGGGGAGTACTGCTTCTGTACCGAATACCAACGCGTACGGCGTCGTGTTCGTGGCTGTCTTGAACGTAGTTCGATACGCCCAGAGGGCTTCTTGCAGTCTCTCGTGCCAGTCCTTCTTGTTTCGGGACACCGTCTTCTTCACGATCTTCGTCAGGGTCTTGTTGAAAGCCTCAGCTAGACCATTAGCTCGGGGATAATAAACTGAGGAATATCTCCGGTATATGTTGTGTTGTTGTGTAAAGCGGCTGATCTTGTGGCTTCTGTAGGCTGGCCCGTTATCGGAGATGATCCGTCGCAGAGTTCCAAACCGATAAATGACGTGCGTCTTGAAGAAATGGAGGATATTCTCCGTCTTCACTTCCCTCAGCGGTACTGCTTCTGCCTATTTGGAGAAGTAGTCAGTCGTTGCCAAAATGAATTGATGTCCCTTGGACGATGTTGGTTCGATGGGGCCGATTACGTCAGTCCCCCACATTTCGAACGGCCAGCTGGCCACTGTTGGATGTAGAGGATTTGGGTACTGATGGATAAAGTCCCCATGAATCTGGCATGAGTGGCATTGCTTCGCATATTTGAGGCAGTCCTGAATCATCGTAGGCCAATAGTAGCCCATCCATTTAATCTTCAACTTCATCTTTGGGCCTGCTTGGTGAGAACCGCAAAGTCCGTCATGAACTTCCTGAACGACTCTTTTCGCCTCTTCAGGTCCAGACATCTCAACCACAGAGAATCAAACGACCTTTTGTACAGAGTATCATTGACGAAGGCGAAAGACAGAGCTCGTTTCATAAGCTAATGTCTTGAGGACGCATCTTCAGGTGTTCGACGGGATTTGAAGTAGTCTATAAAGGCTTCTCTCCAATCCTCAGCCTTTTCCTGGTCTTTTATTAGCATAGCCATTTGCTCAGTCGCTTCCTTTTCTTCGGATTATTCCGGAGATATTTCTGCTGGGGCAAGCACCCGACGGCTTTGTACTACGATTCTTACGTCATCGAGGTTCTCGTCGACCAGTTCTTTAGCGAGCTTAGCTAGTGCATCTTCTTTGCTATTTTCCGCGCGCGGTATGCTTTCCAGCATGTAGGAGGGAATTTGAGTCAGCAGTTGCTGCACTCTTTCACCGTATTTTACCAACTCTGATTTGCACGTCTGATAGTCGCCATTTACTTGACTAACGATCAGCTGGGAATCTCCGTATATGAGGAGGTTTTCAATTCCCATGTCGATTGCGATCTCGACGCCTGCTATCAAAGCTTCGTATTTGGCTTCATTGTTCGTCCTCGGCTCTGTTAAGGAGAAAGCAAAGCGCATTATCCCTCCTTGTAGAGTTAGAAGATGAGGCCTACCCCCGATTTGATTATAGGGGTGCTTTGTTTGCGCTTCTTCATGGAAGACGCTCTATCAAAATAGAGTTCCCATCGGGTACTACTACCGTCGATCGCATCAAACACATGTTCGTCTGGCAGCTCGCAATTCAGAGGGGAATCGACCGGTATCGGATGCTTAGCGAGGAAGTCGGCGATGGCCTGGCCTTTCACTTCCTTAAGAGGCTGATAGGTTATCGAAAACTCCATTAAGAGTAGGGCCCATTTAGCGAGCCGACCTGCCAGTATGGCCTTTGGCATCAAATATCTGAGAGGGTCCACCTTCGATATAAGACGGATTTCGTGTGCCAATGAGAGGCTTTCTGCCCAAGAACCTTCAAGGGCTGTTGTATAAAGAATGAGAGGCTTTCCCTTGACCGGAGCAGCCAACACTGGCGGATTCTGCAGGTATTGCTTGATTTCGTCCAGCGCGTCTTGGCATTTGTGATCCCAAACGAACGGGGTTCCCTTCTTCATCAAGTGGCTGTAAGGACGACATTTGCCTGAGAGATTGGCTATAAATCACCGAATATACGCGAGCTTCCCTTGGAGAGACCACAATTGCTTAAGAGTCCTTGGCGGAGGCATTTCCATGATCGCCTTGATCTTTGACGGATCTATCTCGATACCTCGGTGTCGGACGATGAATCTAAGGAATTTGCCCGAGGAAACTCCGAATGCTCACTTGAGAGGGTTCATTTTCAAGTTGTATTATCGAAGGCGTTGAAATACGGTCTTCAGATGCTCTAAATGCTCCTCGTATGATTTGCTCTTAACCACGAGGTCGTCGATATAGCATTCGACAATTTCATGTATAAAGTCATCGAAGATCTTTGTCATGGCCCTTTGATAGGTGGCACCGGCGTTCTTTAGACCGAAGGGCATCACCTTGTAGCAGAATATACCCAAAGGGGTCCGGAAAGCGGTGTGCTTCTGGTCTTCGGGATGCATCTTTATCTGATTATATCCTGATGAGCCATCCATGAAGGAGAAAACCTCGTGAGTGGACGTGTTATCTATCATCAGCTCGGTGACTGGCACTGGGAAATCGTCCTTCGGGCAGGCTTTATTGAGATGCCGAAAGTCTACATATTTGCGCACCGTCCCATTTTTCTTCATTACCGGGACGATATTGGCGATCCAGTCAGGATATTGAACATCCTGGATGAAGCCGGAGTCGATCAGCTTCTTGACCTCGGCGTTGATGCTCATCTCAAGCTCGAGCCGCATTCTTCTCAGTGCTTGTTTGATTGGCTTGATGTCCGGGGATATCGCTAGTTTGTGGACCGCGATCTCTGGATCTAATCCTGGCATTTCGGAATAGGTCCATGCGAAGCAATCTCTATGCCGCACAAGTACGTCTTTTAACGCAGCCACCCTTTCTTCAAATAGTAGCTCGCCGACGAATGTGGGTCGTGGGTCATTTACCATTCCTAAATCAATCTTCTTGAGGTTATCTACAGTAGTGTGTATTCCATCTTCCAGCTCTTTCGGCGCCGGTAGAAATTCTGCGATCATCTCGTCATTATTGTTTTCGAAGCACCAGGGGAGTTCATCCATATTCTCGGGCTCTAATTTTGATATCGTTATCATATGACAAGTACGAGCTCGCTTCGAAGACCGATGTGGATCTGGTTTTACTCTCGTAGCTTTGGTTTCATGCTTCTGCGGCGGCGTTACCCTCCAACTGTCAGATAGAGCGAACTTGCCGAGCTGATACTGATCTTCGACCCAGTTCTTGAAGGTGAAGCAATCTTCGAGAGGATGTCCTATTGCTCAGTGATAAGAGCAATAATCTGGGTGAGAGACCCCGCCTGCTTGCTCGGGGTGTTTAGACTCCGGCAATGTAATCATTTGATGCCTTATGGCGAGATCAAGTATCTTCTTTGTCTTATCTTGAGGAAAAGAGTACGCTCGACTCATCTTCTTCATAAGGGACAAGTCCGGACCGCTCGATTCCCGATCGCGTAACTTCTTGGTCGCGCTTTGTTGTTGTCGGACGCCTTTTCCGCTTTTTGACTTGTTTCTGCCTCTACGTCGGGCCTTTTTTACAACAGGTTGACAGGGAGTGGCATTTTCATCTTTCTCGGCCTTTTGGAGAAGGAGTTGCGTCCTGGCTTTCTCGTAGATGGCCATTTCGCCGTTATGGTCGTCTCGAACTTTTTGACCAGCTTCCCTTATAAGCTTGTCCATTTATTCTTCGAACGAAGGACTGGGCATTTTTACGTCGGGGACTTTTTCTGGTTCAGGATTAGCACTCTCCCATTGAGCATCTCCTTCTTCATCAAAGTCATGTATGGTATAGCAGTCGCGGAGCAGCTCCCGTTTCTTGGACCGAACGTATCCAAGCCCGATCGCTTCCATTCTCCCGTTGGGCAACTTGCGCTGAGTTCTGGGAACGTTCCAGATCCTATCGTAGAACTTAGCTTTTCGAGCAGTCTACTTGAAAGGTATCCCTTGACGCTTCAACATCCTTTTCAAGCCTTCTGTATAATATCTAGGCAGACGGATGGGCTGAATCCTGTCAAGTGTAGGATCTGCGCCGTGCCAGATTTCTTTCTCCACTTTAGTTTCCCCGGAGCGGTAGAATAAGATCGCCTTTTCACCTTCTCGCCTGGGAGAAACATAGAACGTCTACAGCTCTTCCACACTATAGGTATCAAGCGCGTCTAGCTCTTTATGATGTTTGGGCGGAACCATGGTAATTTTCAAACTTTGATTATCACCAGCGAATGCTTGTACTGAAGGCCGAGCAGAGAATATAGCATGGACCTCATCTTCCGAGTCGCTGCCAAAGATCAACATAGGAGCGGACGGTCCTGGCTTGTTGTGCCGAGGTGGACCTGAATAAACTATCGCTTCCTCTTCTTTAGTATTACTCCCGAAGACAGGGATGGTGGCGATAGCTTTGTTCTCCGGCTTGTGACACCTCTCCGTGTCTTCGAAATCCGGCAGGAAATATTTTGTATCTTCGTACTTACGGACTTCGTTCACGGAGAATGAGTTCAGCTCTCCTGTTACGGTATACTCGAGACCATCCTTAAAATATTTCATACACTGATGCTGTGTAGAAGGGATGACATTGTACTCGTGTAACCAGGGTCGGCCGAGCAAAGCATTTTAGAATGTCTTGGCGTCTATGACGTGGAATTTAATGTCCATGATGAGTAGCCCAAAGCGTAACGTCAGTATTACAGACCCGAGAGTCCGTGATGATTGAGAGTCAAAACCGGAGATGGTGATCTTATCCCGAGCGAGGTGCTGGACGCTCATGCAGATTTCCTTCAATACTCGTACATTGAGGAGATTGACGGAGGACCCATTCTCAACCAAGATTTTGCCTATCTTTCTATCGTGGCAGTACCCTGAGACATAGAGGGGACGATTGTGTTCGCACATCCCAAGGAGGAGGTCTTCATCACCGAAAGTGACATCGGCTGTGTGCACTTTTTCCCGCTCGTCCTTCATCTTTTCTTCGGTCGGGAAGGCTTGGAATTGCTCTGGTTCTTGTAGCGCCTTGATCAATGAATCTCTCGCTTCTTTGGATAGTAGAAGGGCATCGAGAATACTGAGTTGCGAGGGTAACTTCCTCAAGTGTGCCAGAACGTTATAGTCCACCTTATTTTTCTTTGGCGGGTCCTTGGCGGTTAGCTCTTCCATGACTTGGTCATCTAGGGCGATATCCTCAGAGACCTTTTCTTTTCCCTTATCTTTTTTATTTGAGGGTCTGAGATTCTTTTCGGGTAGCGTACGATTATGCAGCCGGATATTTTCGCAAGCCTTCGGCTCTCCCTCTTTTCCCGAGGTGGACTCTTTAAAGAGAGGGCTAAGAGCCATTTCCTCGTCAGAGTCGCTCCCGAACGTGAGAATTTGCGCTTCTCCGGCGTTAACCATGCGACAATTGCTGGTAGTTCCTCTAAGCTCCTCGGTCGTACCTTTCCGCTCCCGACGAGTTTTGCGCTTCTCCTGCTTAAAATGTTGCCGGTGAACAACATACCCCTGCCACCATCTATTGAAAGCTTTGCACTCTTCGGTGGGGTGCGAAATCTTTCGATGATATAAGCAGTAGGAAGGGTGCATTTCTGCTTTGCCGGCAATGTTTCCTTCAGAGGGGGGTAGGTTCATCCCCATTGATATGGCTTTAGCAAACCTTTTCCTCGTCTTGAACTTGCTTTTATTTACGGTGGATGTACTTTGATCCGGCGGGAGTGTCTCAACTCTTTCGTCTAGTCGCCGGCGCTTGGCCCTTTCAAATATGACCGTCTCGCGTTCCCGATCAGCTTTACTCTTCAAAAGAGCTTCGTTGAGGAATGCATCAATTGTTTCATCTGATGGCCCCAGAAGTTCCGGTTTAGGATATGCCCCCAGTTTCTCTGTGAAAGGAGTTTTCTCATCTTCTGTAAACGAGTGGGAGATCATATGACAACTTGCTACGTAACCCTCAGATTCATCCGACGAGCTTTCTCCATCATCTTCCTCCAGAAAGACGTGGTTGAGGAACTCTTGGAGCGTGATGGGAGTCCGTGCCTTCTGATTATACTCCTCCAGCGCGTCAATCTGTTTCTGTAAGTCCGTGCGCTTGTCACCAGGCTTCATGGGCTTTTTAGATTTCTTCTTCTTTTTCGACGATTTTGATGGCTGGGTGTGAGTGCTTGGGCCATCACCACCGATCTTTGGAGTTGGGCGCGGCTTTAGCATCCCTTCGATGATCTGGGGTTCTAGCGGGTTCTTCCACCTGATCGCCGGGCATGTCTGGAGATCATTCAGCATCCTTTTGGTTTTGGCTGATAGCACGACCTCCCACGCAGCTTCTTCAACAAGGGAGCACGTTGCCCCCGTCATATTCACCTTTTTAGGGGTATGAGGTTGCGGCGGGTTCACCTTCCATCTTTCGGACAACGCGAACTTGCCTTGTTGGTATTGGTCTTCAATCCAGTTTTTGAAGACGTAGCAATTTTCGATCGGATGACCCAATACTCGGTGGTAGGGGCAGTAATTGGGATCATTGACGTCGTTTGGCTGCAACGGACGTTTTGAATCTGGCAGATTGATGAGTCTGTTGCGCACTGCTAGCTCGAACAGTCTTCTCGTTTTATCTTGAGGAAACGAGTAAGGACATCCTAGCCTCTCCTCAAGGGATACGCGTGGACACATATTGTTTTGACGGACAACCGGCTTCAAGTTGCTCGGCTATTGTTGAGCATTGGCGACGACGATCGCTTTTCCTTTCCCCTTCTCATTTCGAGAGTCCGGCTTTGGAGGAGACGGTCTATGGCCCATCTGGTCCATTTGAGCTAATTTGTTAATCAAGGCCTGGAATGTGGTTGGTTTAAAGAAAATCATGAACTGTGAAATAGTTGTATGAGGATCTAAGGTGCCCACGAACATGCCCACTGCTGGCGCTTCTTCGATGCGCTGTTCACACTTCGACCACAAGTTCCACCATCGGATTGCATATTGAACCCAAGTTTCACCCGGCTTTACTCTTGCATTGATCAAAGCTGTTATTAGAGTACGCTCGCCGGCGCTTGCGAAACGCTGGGTAAACAACAACTCTATTTCAGCGAAAGTTTTAACAGAGTCGTTCGGAAGCTCGGAGTACCATTCAAACGCCGTCTCCGATAAGCTGCGGACGAATTGACGAAGCAGGAGCTTATCATCGCCGCCGGTGTTGCCACAAAGAGCCCTGAACTGGGCAACATGTTGATGGGGATTGCCTGTCCCCTTGTAGACATGGAATTTTGGGATCGTGTAGCCCGGCGGGTATTTGATCTGATCATACCAGCTCGGATATGGTTGCCCCATTTTGACAACTTGACCGGCCACCTCAGTTGCCTGGTGAGCCCTTATCTGCTGAGCTATATATTCATGTAGGGCAGCTTTAGAAATTGTCTCCTCCTTGGCTGTTGACAGAGCCGGTGGAGGATTTGATGTTTCTCCTCTGTCATCTTCAAGGACAATCGGAGGATCTTCAGCAGGAGGATCCTGCTGGATCATCATACCCACCATGTCCTGGAACAGAAGGGCCATTCGTTTTATATTGGCTGCTTGTTCCGTGGCCTCTTTGTCATTCTTTTCAAGTATCCTGTGAAGGAATTCGGCGTCGGTTTCTTGCTCCTGTCGCTGATCCGAGGATGCTTCTGGGCTTTCTTTTGGCCCGGTGAGTGCGGCTATCGCAGTCGTCATTTCTTGGAACTTCTGCTGCTGCTTTTGAGCTTTAGTCACCGATCGCGTAAGCGGTCTATGACTTGTGGATATACGGCTATCCTCTTTCCCGGACGCCATGTAGACGGTATGTACCACCATGCCCCCAGACTTAGGGCGTTTGGGTTCAGTGCCTTTGACTTTTGTCGCCGGCACAGGGATCTTCTCCAGCCTTCTTTTCTCAGGAGCGGTCGAAGTTAAGGGAGCCGTCGAGGTGGGCACCCAGACAGCTTTTCGTGGCTTAGCAGGATGGCTGACTTCCTGTTGGACCTTCAGCTTCTTATGCTGGTGGGAGAAATTTGGATCGATCACCGATTCTCGGACTCGTCGCCAAGTCTTGTAGACTTTGGAAGACAGCCGTTGAGGAGACTGCTCCGGTTTTGCTTCTACGACGGTCTCTACCGGTGGAGGAGACCTTTTGAGCACAGCAGTTGACGAATTCCTGCGTACCCTGTTCAACAGCTCAAAGCTGTTCCCGGTTGGAACATCAGTATTAATTTCCACCGTTGGAGCTGGTGGAGTTAGCCCTGAGGGGGAGTTGCCCTAGCCTTCCTTGTCCGGCGCCAGTGGAGACGTCGGGCGTGACGAGTTGTTAGGATTGGTTCAGCAACGGCTTTGTCTTGACCCCTGTTCAGGTGAGGGGCTGTTGCCGGTGTCAGCCTCTTGAAGACTGACGTCCGTTAAGAAGCCGTGTCCAACCGTTCAAAGACAGATTTCTGAGCGGGAGCGGGAATGGGAGCAGTCAGTCTCGCAAAGACCGACCCTCGGGGAGGAGAAGCCTCCTTGACGACTTCAGGAGCAGGGATGGCTATCTTTTTTGGGATGGCCACTTCAGGTATGATGGGCTTCTTGGTATGCCCTTTGGAGCTCGAGTTCAGCCTGGTGAAGACCAAGGAGTTGGAATTGGACGACCCGTTAAGAGGGGCCGTGGTAGTAGCAAGTCAATCGAAGACCGAATTTTTTGAAGCTTTCGGTACGGGCACTGGGATGGTGAAGCTCGCTGGCGGGAGCATAGTCCTGAAAAATAGACCGGTGGTAGTCTGAGTCACTTGTTCCACCGGCATAGCGAAGATGGAGGCCGCTTGAGGCCCATAGGCTACACCTCCAGGTGAGGCGGAGCGTCAGTTGCATTTGCAGTTGGAGCAGTTCGAGCAGTTGAACGCCACTGCTGTTTGATTTCTGCGCCAAGCAAGAGACCAAATCTTAGTAACTTGAAACCCGAAGACAACCATTAACAAACCGCGATTCGTTCGCGAATACGACGCACGAAGTGTGGAGTGGAAAGAGGAAAAGGTCCCACCGGGCGTGCCAGAATCTGTTCCCCTCCGAATGATGGCGCGACTTAGACGTCTTGCCTGAGATTCGGGGCAAATGCTATTTGGTTTTATCTGTCCACCTCTCCGAAGATGCCAAGTTGATTTATGGCACCATGTATAGGAGGTTTAGACGGATGCGACCGATGTAGCAGACTTCGTCAGATTCCCCCTCATTCGAGGGGTTTTTTATTGTGGGGACGCTCTTCCCTGCAAGCGCAAGCCCCTGCAGTTAATTACACTACCGCATCGCGGTAACAACTTTCTCCTTCTCCAGAGGATCACTTCGTATCGTGGGTGTTTGTTTTGTTTGTGGTTGCCCGTGGATTGTATACGGAGACTAATTTATGTCGTCACCCATAGGACGTGGATTAGTACAAATCCGTATTTTCTTAGATTTGGTTTTGGGGATTTGGTTTAAGGATACGTTAGCCATATTTGAGGCTAAAATCAACTTAAACGTTTGTTAAGGATACGTTAGTCTAATTTGAGACTAAGATCAACTTAACAGGATCATTTAGACCCGACAAAAGAGCATTTGGGGGCTCTATTATTCTAGTTTAGGGACATAGTGGTCCATTGCCAGTTTAGGGACATGGTGGTCCATGGAATGTATGGCCGTCAGGAACCATCACCTCTCTGACGACGTTGAAGGATTACAATGACAGATATCAGAGGAGTTCAGAGATGTACCCTTGAACCGGGTGTAAATTGATTTGGGAGAGCAGTTGCGCTGAGTTCAATTTAATTTGAGGACTTATGGCCCGAATTGGGCTAAGTCCAGTTGAGAATATTCAACATTTTATTTGTGTTTGGCCTGTCAAGCCTTTATTTGGGCTCTTCCCTTGTTTAATAATGCATAGTATTTGTTTTGATCTGTTGGACCTATTAATTGGGCTCTGCCCTTTTTTAATAATGCACAGCATTTTGTTTGGTCCGATAGACCTTTTAATTGGGCTCTGCCCTTCTTTAATAATGCACTGCATTTAATAGTCTGACAGCGCGCCATGTGGCCTGTCGGGCGCTTTGCGCCGATTGAGGAGCGCAAGGCGCAAACTGATGTGGAGGTGACACGTGTCACATTCTGGTGAGCGCAAGTCTGTTAGCGCAGTGCGCTGCGCCAGTGCGCTGCGCTAGTGCGCTACTGACACGTGGTGCGCTCTGATGACTTGTGCCAATTCAAGAGCGCAATGCTCATTTTTTTAAAGCGCAAGGAGCAGATTATTCTGGGGTTGACACGTGACGTGTTCTGCTGATTTGCGCCAACCCAAGAGCGCAGAGGCTCATTTCAGAAGTGCAAGGCACTGTTCCATAGCGTAGAGCGCATCTTGATCAAATTTAGATCAAAGAAAACAAATTTTTCTTGTTCCAAAGATTTCAAGAACCAATGGTTCTGATTCTTATCAAAAGGTCATGCCTTTATATAGATCAAAAGATCTAATCATGAAGTAGATTACTTCTTTATTATTATTTTTTATTGAAGATCTTGATTTTGTTCTTAGATCTTTGATCTTTTTTAGAAGAAATTCTTCTTTTTATCAGAGGTTTACCTTTGATTCTCTCTAAGTTTTTTTAAAAGTTTTTAGAGGAGTTCTGTATCTCTATCTCTGTATCTTTTAGACTTGGAGTCTAGGGGCCTTTATATAGTGCCAATTGATTTGTTAAATCAGTTAAAGAGATCTTTCTCTGATTGATTTAGGGATGTTTCCCCACCGCTGGATCTTTGATCGTAGGGCTTCTGTTTTACAGAAGATAATCTTCTTATTTTAACAAGATTAGAAAGATCTTTCCAAAATTTTATTGTTTAAACTCTGGCACAGTTGGCGCAGGACAGTTGGCGCAAGCGCACCTGCGCTTGACACGTGTCGCGCGGCGCAACTGCGCTGACACGTGTCGCGTAGCGCGTAACGCAAGTCATCTGAAGCGTTGCTTTCTTTATTTTTATTTTAAAACAGAGCCTTGCTCTGATTGGGTGCGCTGTCTTGGGCGCAGCGCTGACGTATCTGCTTTTGACACGTGGCGCGTTGCGCGCAGCGCAAGAAATCTGAAGCGTTGCTTCAGTATTTTTTGAATTTTTGAAATTTAAACATTGCTTTGCTCTGATTGGGGGAAACACATATCATACTATCATCATGAGTAAGACCGTTCTATCTGTACAGGACCTATTTCAATTACCATAATTGTCTTTCTACAATTATAATAATTGTCTTGATGACACTATATTCAACAAGATTTTAACCGCTTCTTAAAATAGCTGTTGATTTTGCACGGTCCATTTTGTTGGATAAATTAAAACCGCTACTTTAAGTGGCGGTTAAATAAGACCTATTGGATTTTAACCGCTTCTTAAAATAGTGGTTGTGTTTGCATGGTCCAGATTTGTTGGATAAATTAAAATATCCAATGTTATATCTGAGACTGAACCTATACTAAATACCTAAGTTTTTTAGCAGCAGGTAAATACCTAACATTTCATACCATTTGCACTTAATTACCTAGCTATATGTGATATATAAAGGGGTTTAACGTTAATTTTGTCATTGTCACTACTTTTGTTGATTATAAATTTATCAGTGTCAAAGATAGGTATTTATGTCCAGTTCATAAAAATATAGGTATTAATTTGTCAAAATGGTAAAAACTTGGGTATTCCATGCAATTTAACCAAAGCTCATTTGCATTGAGGAGCAGCCGCCTACAGTTCAGTCCCTGCTTTCACTCTGGACTATTTATATATAATATGTAAAGCTACATGAGCTATCATATCTTGATATATTTTATTATCTATATTGAATTTTAAAATATTGTTATTTAACCCCTATAAAATCCTTTTACTATATTTGGATCATAGAAAAAAAATTATTAGCTCCATACACAATATTTATTACGATTTTATCCCATACATTTAGGCACACATTATTTATTACTATTTTATCCCAATAGAAAAAAATATGATAATTCTGCTTTTTCATAATCTCTTTCTATTTTTCTCTTACCATTTAGTTTTTACTGGCAAAAATTAAAATTTCATAATTTTAGCGTGTTATGTATAGAATGCAAAATATTAAAAAATCAAAAAACCAGTACAAAAAAAATTAAAGTTCAAAATTTTGCGATTTTAGTGGTTAGTGTGTGTATATATGTATGTATGTATGTATTATCATAGTGCAAAAAGAAAGAGGTCTCCAATTTTAAAATTGATTTGAAGATAATTTGATTAAAAAATATAAAAAATCAAAGATCAATTGTAATCCGGACCAACTCCATATATCCCTTTCAATAACTAACTCCAAGAATTTCTAACTAACTAATTCTATACAAATATCTTTCTAATAAATTACACTTAATATGTAACGTACATCGTACGCGCAAAATATTAGTATATATAGAAATAGGTCTTAGGAGCGAATCCTCCTATGGCGACAATAAAAATCAATTCTCCATCGTTTTATTCAACGATTGTCTCTCATCACCTTCATCTTTATCATCTAAGATGTGGATTTACAAAATTTCATATAATTGTATCACTTTTCAACGTTTATTTAACAACATAAAAAATTCTATTGTCGGTAAACCGTTAAACATGCATCTACTAAATCAACGGTGAAAACATGGTAGAATCACATGAAAGGATGTATTTTTTCAATGCCTTAAAGAGAAAACTCTTTTCTATGGCCTCTTTACTCCATTATATATATGTATGTGCGCGCGCGCTCTTATCGGTAGGATTTAGAAACAAACTCTGCCAAATTTTTTACTATTGGATTTGCATTTTGCTTTTGGACGTGTGTAAAAAATTATGAAGAAAAAATCACATTATTTGAAAATTGCCATAATTGTTTGTACAAATATTAACATGGATCCAAAGATTAAAAAGTTGATAGGATTTATTTTCAAAATCTTATTGATAGTATTCTAGTGTGTGTGTGCAGAGAGAGAGAGGAAAAGGTATATGAGCCCATTTTTTAAAAAGGGGCCCTCTCAAACATGCACATCCTCCATAATTTTCACTGATCTAAATTAATCTTCTTGATCAATATATCATGAAACGCCTATGTACAAAAAATCTCGAGATTTGAAGACCTTTAACACATTCATCAAGAGACCACATTTTTCTAATGTTGATAATAAGCCGTTGATTTTTCTATCTGTTTGATGAACGTGTTATAGATCTTCAAATTTTAAGATTTTTTTGTATATAGGGGTTTCATGATACGTAGAACAACATGACCGATTTGAGTTGATGAAAAACATGCGATAGGTGTGTTTTTGGATGGGACAATTTCATACTCCTCTCTCTCTCTCTCTATATATATATATATATGAATGAAAAGTTCTCTACTTTCATTTGCTAAAGAATTTAGTATTAAAATTTTGAAGGAAACACTGGATCTTTGTGTGCTATATGATGCATAATAATGAAATAACGAAAAAAAACAAAAAATGATATTTTTAAAATTTAATTATTTTTTTGTGCTATGGGATGTAAATCATAGAGAAACGGAAGAATAGAAAAAATGTTGAGACTTTTGAAAATTTCGCGATTATCATGTGCTGTATAACAAATAGAAAATATTGAAATCTAAAGAAAAACAGAAAATTCTTGAGATTTTTGAAGAATTTACGATTTTCGTATACTATGACAAGCAAAATAATGATAAACCAAAGAGAAAAGAAAATATCGAGACATTTGAAAATTTCATGATTTTAACGTGTTATAGCAAACGAAAAAGACTGAAAAACAAAAGAATAACAAAAAAATTTGGATTTTTGAAGATTTTACGATTTTCGTATATCATAACAAGCAAAATATTCAAAAACCAAAGAAAACAGAAATATGAGACTTTTTAAAATTTCATGATTCTCCCATGCTTGTAGCAAACAAAAAAATTGAAAAGCAGAAGAAAAACAATTTTTTTTTGAGATTTTTTGAAGATATTTCAATTTTCATCTTCTAAACAGAAGGAAAACAAGAATTTTTTGAAAATTTCACGGTTTTCGTATGGTAAACAAAAAATATTTAAAAAACAAGAGAATTTTGCAGCTTTTGAATATTTTGTGATTTTCGTATGCTATATAACAAGTAAAATATTCAAAATCCAAAGAAAAATGTCAATTTGAGACTTTGAAAATTTCATAATTTTTGCGTGTCATAACAAACAAAAAATATTGAAAACTCGAAGAACAGAAAACTTCTAATTTTTGAAGATTTTGCTATTTTCAAATGCTATAATAAGCAAATTATTCATAAACCAAAGCAAACTGAAAATTTTAGGATTTTTGAAGATTTTTGAGATTTTTGAAGATTCTATGATTTTGCTATGCTATAAAAGTGCTATAGTTTTGTTCTTATGAGTATCAAATCATAATAAAATCAGAAAATTCTTGAGATTTTTTTAAGATTCTATGATTTTTGAGTGCTATAAAAGTGATATAATTTTGCTCTTATGAGCATCAATTCATAAAATAATGTTCCAACCAAGAAAAGGGGAAGATTCTTCCATAGCCATTGATGAGATTCTTCGTTTGTCATCAAATATTTTGTCACAAGATTTTCTCCGCTCTCCCTCTAGCGTTTTCCTACCTTATTTTGGGATATGTTCAGCTACAACTCTCATGATTCTCAATGTTGAGTGGTTCTTGTATATATTTCTATCGAGACATATACACAGGGACGGACCCATGTTGAACTCGGGGGCACGTGATCCCCTGAGATTTTACGGAAAAAGAAATCTCTGCCTCGATCTATTGATGCAGTTCAGAATTATAGATGCATATTATATATATTGGGTTTACAAACACAACATATAGATGTGGTTGCTCATATGATCGTAGATAGTGTTTTCTAGCAAGTGGTTGCAGGTTTCAATACTTGTTGTGTACATAATTATTTAATTTCCTTTCTGGAAAATAAGGTCTTGAGTCTTTGACTAGTCATTTTTAATAGCATTAAGTATGATTTTTTGTGTTTCTTTAAACAAAAACATTTAATTTAAATTGAAAACGGACAATATATATATAATAGATAATTTTGAACAAAATTTTAATGGAGTGTTGCTGCATATTGTGCCACCGCTCAAAAAAATTCCTGGATCCGCCACTGCATATACATAAAGCTAAAATTAAGGAACCACTATATATATCTACTTGAAAGAAATATGAAATAAAAATCTTCATGCTTCAAATAAAGAGCTTTTCTACAATGGCATATCTAAAATTAAGTCAACTATACTGGCCGATCGGTTTTTTGAACGAACGGTACCAGCAAATACTAATCTTCATGTTTTCAACCATGGATACACCAATTCTCATGTTGTTTGGATATAAAACATTAATATATAGTCATACAACACTCTATGGAATATTTATAGCTTCCGACTAATTAGTGACATGATATCAACTTTTCTTTTATAATCAAATTGTTTGCAGGAAAACTAGGAACATGGATAATTGATTATATTGTAGAAAACTGTAAGAAACTAGATAACGCAAATTAATTAAGAACAAATTCAAACACATTGTCACCTTCATATAAAGCTTAGAGAGCAATTTATTGGCTAATTATAAAAGCTAATAATACAAAGCATACCCATGTCTAAAAGCAAACTGATATATCCCATTATCACATAGGGGAGACATGGAATATTATATCACGCAGGGGAAACATGGAAGAAGAAGGATTTCGGAGGTAAAACCAAAGACATATACACCTGCGTTCAATCAATTATGAACTCTTCAATATAATCTCAATTTTAGCAAATAAGAGTTAAAATAAATCAAAATTGCTTAAGGTATATAGTTCCTTTAATTGCTTGGTAGTTAATTTGTTTCTCAATACATTTCAATGTCTTGGTCAAAATTTCAGCTGAAACGGAAAGATGTGGCCTCTTGTTTAGAATATTGTCGAAAACGATGGATTTTAACAGTTTCAAATGTAGTTTACATGTATTGTCATAGAAATTAGTTGAGTTGTTTCATGTAGATCAACACTGAATCCAATGATATACAAAGTACGTATGAGACCATACGCTATATAAGATAAGAAAAAGGGTTTTGTAGAGCTACAGCCGCAAGAGCGTATAGCCGAGCAGGGGATCACTTAGGGTTTAAGTGGGTGCATGGGACCTTCTCCCTCCCTCTCCCTCCCTCCAGTTAACCCCCTGCGCGTGGTGTAGCTGTATTTAATTAATTCCAAGTGAGAAAGGCATGTCTTCCATAAGATAACAACATAAACAGCAAAGAAGACTGCTCCTAATGTGCAGTCTTCCCCTTTACAATGCCCCACAACATAGTATAACATATATGTCTCAAATAGTGTAGGGAGCTATATGGCCTTATAATAGGCTTTGATACAAACACCAACAAAACAAAGATCATCAAAGACAGAGACAAGAAACACACCTCTCACGTCTCTCTCTCTCTCTCTCTCTCTCTCACCCACAAACAATCACATGCCGTGCCATAGAGACAAAAAGATGCGATGAGATGGGAGTGGTGTTTCACAAATTCTAAAGGGATGACGTCTGAGAAGTGCATCACGGCATCATTTGGACATGATTCCTTTAAACAAAAACAACAACAAAGAACTATTCCCCATCCCCAAAAAAAAAAACCTCTCAAAGCCACCTCTCACTCTAGTAGTTATATATGGTGACGCTCACATGCATTCAAAGCAAAGTAGAGAGGAAAGAAGAGAATTGGTTCTAAAGGTGGTATGTGTTATACATCAGAGATAGAGATGGTTTCTGGCTGAGATTCTCTCTCTCTCTCTTGTCTTGATGATGCTTATAAGTGGGAATTTCTCAGATTACGACACGTGATGAATGACGTGTCATCCGCGACAGCGCACTAGATTCCTGAAGGGCTACCGAGATAAAATCAGTGTCGAGTATTGATGACCTTTCTCGGGTCATCTCCGAGCTTACACTCCGCCTCTTTCCCAAGAGCGACCTAGCCGCCGACCTGGCGCCCATTCTCCTGTGCTCGTTTCCGAGCTATTACAGAGCTAAGCTTTCTCGGCCTCCTGGCTCGTCTTCGAGCCTCACGCCGAGCGCTTCTTTCGGGCAAACTGGTTCAACCATCCCGGATAAACCACTTCTGGCCAACATCTATACGATAACTTCCATCTTGAGAGTTCTTTATGGGGTGCCAGCCTGTACTTACCCGGCGAA
The DNA here is from genome assembly GCA_030015575.1 of Agapanthus africanus. NCBI lineage: Eukaryota > Viridiplantae > Streptophyta > Magnoliopsida > Asparagales > Amaryllidaceae > Agapanthus > Agapanthus africanus. The sequence continues at coordinate 788,648,630 of CM057337.1, forward strand.
CCGAACTTCTGTCGACATCTTGCTCCGCTCTTGCAGCTGCTTGGGTGGGCTATGGGCTTGTAGCCAATATGTTTAGAGATTTGAACTGGGGATAAAGGATTTGCAGTCACCCGCAAGCCTCCCAAGCTCTCCCGATCAAACGAGAGCGCGGGGTCTTAGAGCTTTCGCAACGGTTCCACGTATCTCGTCGAAGCGAGATATCCGCCACCCCACGCCTCGCGTCCCACGCTGGCGCATCCCCACATTAATGGGCGTATCCTTTCATTAATGGGGGGATCCCGTCATTCACACAGACGTAACGTCAGGGACATAACCGAAGGCGAAGATCTCGCGCCTGCTTGCTTCATGCGACCACTATGAAAACTCCTCTCTCAGACAACTCAGGTAACGCAATTTTATTCCAAAAAGCCGATACTCTGCCCATTTTCTTCGGCCAACTTGATCGTCGGAGGGTCCTCGGTGGTACAACCATCCTGTGACTTCTTTGCAGATAACTCGTCTTCCATCTCAAAATCAACCCACTGAGATCCACACGCTCAAGGAGACAACCTTCAAACCAAATCTCCGCTGTTCAACCATGCTCGCTACAGATCGACGGAGGACAGCATCTGAAGGAGATCAAGCCCTCCATCAGTTGGCGCCGTCTGTGGGAAACGCCAAAGTTTCTTCCATTCAACAAAGTTGATCTTCCGCCTTCGACCTAATAGCGAGCGAGAACCGTGACGATCCCAGTACAAGCCGCAGCCTTACCCACAACAGAGGTGCGGACGGTTCTACTCCCCCTCCCAACATCATCAACGCCCTATCGGTGCGGATCGACAGACTCACGTCGATGGTGGACGTGCTCGTTCGCGTTCAAGCGGCGGGCCCAGCCCCTCAAATCGCAGTTCCCCCATCAGGGATCACGGCGTCGACAGAAAAGAGAATAACATTGCTCCCCTCCATGCCAACGAACACCGGTGTGCCGACTCCAGCAACCGCGGCTCCTACGCAGCGACTAATTCCATGACTCGCTTGGTACCGCTCGGCTCTACGCCTCGGTCTCGGGAAAGAGACCATCGCTGCGACGCTCATCGTGCTCCCGCGCCACATGAGGAGGTGTCGGTCAGCTCGCCTGCTTCCAGGCGTGACCGACGCCCTCTCCCTCGCCGGGACCACGTACACAACTCGCGTTAAGGGTACTCCAAAAGGACATTGCCCGGGGATCTGAGAAATTTGATAGAGCGGAATAGAAGCCGCACCGCTATACAGACCAGGAGTGGGGACAGTCGCCACTCCGACTGTGCTGAATCCTCGGGTTATAACCACCGACTCGAAGCCCTCGAAAAGAAGCTCGACGGCATACGACGAGACGACCCTCCATCCGGTGAAGGAGCTAAGATATTCCGCGGATTCTCTCACAAAGCCCTTCACCGAGGAATTGCTGGCCGAACGAGTTTCCTCCAAGAACAAGCCGCCCAAGATGGCTCTCTTTGACATGAATTCTGTAAGGCTACGGTAGCGCCCCGGCCGTTTGTCCGAGGCAAAAATGCGGAAACGAAAACTTTTTCTAAACTAGAAACCGGCGCTATCGTATACTTTAAATCCGGATCGAACCATTAACCAATAACTAGCTAACTAGAGAAGGGATAGAAATGCTATACCGATCGATCCGTGTCTTTCGGTCTTTGGCCACCATCCCAAACTCCTCGCGGCATCTCCGCTCTCGATCTCCTCATCGGAAAGGGCACCGCATCTTCGAGTCTTTTTACGGGCTCCCGCTTCGTCCGAAGCAACTCGGGCACGAAGTTCGCTAGCCGACGTGTCCAAGGTGAAGTAGAGAATGTGTGTGATCACTTTGTCTCAAGCATCCATTGATTCTCATCACATGAGAGTGTATGGATGGAGGTTAGAGATGAAGCCATTGATGGAAGTTTTGAGCTAGAGCAAGAGGAAGAAGAAGAAGCCTTTTCTTTCTTGAGTTGTATGATAAAAATAAGAGCAATAATGTATAATACAAGAGAAAACCTAAAGGGATATGGCTGCCCTTCTCTCTCTTCCTCTCATTTCATCACTCAAGTCCATCACAAAATGTGACATAGGCACAATAAAAGAGACCATGAGTCACTAGGTTGCATGTGTTATAATAAATCCACCTCATGATGATTTCTAGCTCACAATTTTCATTTGTAAACATTAATCCAAATGTTTACAACAATAAAAAGATACGTCAACATCTAAAGTAAACTCGTGACAGATCACAAGGATACCCCTCACCTGTATATACATACCTGCATCCGCATTCCGACCGAATGCGAATGCGATGAGACTAAAGTAATCCAAAAAATCTAATACTAGGATCCGGCTTAAACCAAAGCCCACTAGTATGATCCGCCCGATCATGATCCGTGCACTACTGCACGTATATGATCGAACCCTGCCATATATCATACAGCCTCTACAACGTTTCACTCGAAACTTGAGAAACTGTCTATGAGGGACTCTAAAGACTCGTCAATACTTCGACTGTGGATTTAACCACTAGCACGTCAGTGGTACTAGCTGTACGTAATGGGCTACCAATTATTGACCAAAAGGGAGGTCGATGAGCAAGCTCATCCTGACACCCTACTGAGCCTGTCAGTGACAATATCCGTACAGCACAGTCCGGTCCGTTCATCTATGAGCATCGCATGGCGGGCCTAGGAGGTTGGTAAAAGTCAAACCCCCAAAAACGGTACAAGTTGTGTCGGGGTGTAGCCCAGAACACCCTGAGATACTACTGGAATACCTACCAGTAAATCTCCTGCCTTGGCCAAGGACTTCGTGTAATGGCTCTTCTAGACACAGCGCGATCTCACCCCCAATACCGGGAGAGACGAAACCCCTGCCGATCCACTCACTGCCTTCATGTGGCTCGGGACTGTACCCAACTAAAACCTATTTGCACGACTCCTTTGAGCTGTGGTAGGGTAGTAATCAAAGCACAGTGGGAACTCACACGAGAGAAATGACGATCTCAGGTCGATGAACTAACCTGTACACATGTCACCAGGGATTGCTATCTGACGTCAGGTATAATACCAACTAGCATGTTCCCGGCGAGTCCTGTCCGGTGTACTCATAACCCAATGAGCACCTGTATACATCTTAAGTGAACCAACTGACACCAATGGCTTATGAGACCGGCCACTGCCCCTCGTCAGAGTCTCGACTATATACACCAGTCTACTAATGGAGTATCGATGCCCAGTCTCGAAACTCCCACGACTATGGACCACTTTAAGGATGTGCTTATAGACCCCAGCTCCCACGTATATGATCGCCATCATACTGCTGGTAGTCAAGAAAGAATCCTAAGGGCTCTATCAACGTATAATAGCGACCTGTAAGGTCACCTAAAGCAGTGTACGATGATAAAGATAAACCAGATAGCATACTATCATCTTGAGTAAGACTGTCCTACCGGCATAAGTCCTCCCTCAATCATTGCAATCACATGCCTGCGATCCAATAATTGACTCTGAGGGCACTATATCCAACAATCCCCCACTTGCACTCAAGGCTAATTATTGTGATGTCGCATACTCATAGCCCGTGTGATACCGAACACCCAACTCCTCTACTAATCAGTTTCACAAAGCCCATTTGCGAAACTATTGCGTTCGAGGAATAGCTTCAGTGAGTGGATCTGCCCTAATGTTTCTTTCTATGTCTCTCTTTATCTCAAGTTCGCGGAGAAAGCCATCTCCCGAAATGAGCAATACCTGTCTTAGAATATGTTTGGATATCTGATGGGACCTAGTTCATAAATGAACTCCAAATCCAAACTTCTTAGACTGTATCGTCAACTGAACTTAATCAGTATCCTGCGCCATGCCTCCCTCAGTATCCGCTTGGACCACCTGTCTAAAATACTGCCCCTCGTCAGAGGGAAAACTATAACTCTGACAGTCACTCTGTCATCCAGGTCACCTTGGAAGCCTGGAATGATAACCGTCTCCCGAAAGAGGCTGCCGTTATCAGATCCCTAGTACATCCACTTATGTTCTAAAACTGCTTCCGAACGTTTCTCCAGGATAGGATTAATATCAACTTATTGCATCTAGTGCAAAAAACAACGTCTGGTGTGGTACTTGACATCTCATGATTGACTCAATTGCCTAAGCAAGTGATCTGTCAATCATGCACATCCCTCTCCCCTTTAGTCTGTAAGACAGCTTTAGAGAGGGTGACTCCATCACCTGTAGGTACACTATCGTGCCAGGCGTCGTCCATTCCAAAACACCTTTAGAATGCTGTCTAAGTACCCAGATTGGGAAACTACCCAAATCTAGATCTAAAACCATTGATCTAGTAACCAGAATATCTGATATAATATCCATATCCTATGTGGAGAAACTACTATGTGACAACCAAAGTATAACTGATCGTAGTATAGGAATTTCACTTCCTACTCTGTGTATGTCATCCAAATACCAGGACATCACACCCTACTACCTTCTTAACAGATCCATCCCCTGTTCTGATGAAGTCAAACCTATGACTGCCATATCAGAAATAGATGATGTATCTCCGCTATATCTGCTTTAGTCAATAAATAGACATAAGCTACTTGTCCACTATGCTTCTGCTGCTTCCACTGACTATGACAACCCTCTGGCAGAGTCATATACACGTATACTTCTAAAGCTAGTTGATTGATCTCAAAAACTATCTATTAACCGCAATCAAGAACGGCGTCGCTTTGCAGCTAGTCGGTGAGTACGGGTCGGTCCACAGGGATGTTGTGAATTTCCTAGTCGCTCAAACGAGTTAATTCCGATGGGTGTTCGGATTGATTATTAAATCTAAAAACTAAATTAATCTATATCTATGTCTTGCTAGGGTTAGGTCTAGGTTAAATTTGGAAAGTCTATAAACCTCACCGCTTTCTATACCCATATGAAGATCTAATTAGGTGTTATGGTAATTATTAATAAAAGAGATTAGAATCATCGGGAAGATGTTTTCTTCCTCTAGTTTCTTGTCCTTCCTTTATCAATCCTTATCCTAAGCTCTATGGAAAACATCACAACCGGGCCTTTATACTACGGTATCACCGCTATCTCGAGGGATAAGGTGCTGTAGGGAGCGGTATGTGCATGTATGCATAGAGTCCTATGAAAATATATAATGGACAAGAAAGGGGATGAGAGATTTTCGTCTCTCAAACCTTCCCCAGATCTAACCCTAACAAGCAAGGAGACTACTCACTCATTAGGGAATTAAAATACATTTATCTAGGGCAGAGGATAAAAGATTAACTAGGGCAAGGAATTAAATTTATCTAGGGCAAGAATAAAAAATTTAACCTAGGGCAGAAAATAAAGAACTTACAAAAATGATGCTCTCCAAAATAATGCTGAAATTTATTAATGAAGGGAGGCATAGCCTTTACAATGATTTAGAGTTCCTATTTATAGAGGATAGGAAACCCTAGGTTACAATTGATTCGCATGTCTACATTTACCAAAATATTCTTAGGAAGACCTAATCAAAGTAGACTCCAAGCTTTGGTAAAATTTTATGTCTCTGTCTTTTATTAAAAGGAAGTATTGGGGCTTGAAATTTCCTTTGTGGGCTCTTCTGTCTTTGGGCTTCCTTATTATTTGGTTCTTTTATTAAAATAGCTTCTATGTTTCTTCCAGATCTCCAGTGAATAATTGCGGTGGACTTTTAACCGTTTGCTTTGTAATCTTGGACCTTGCATTGCCTTTGTACTTTGTGAATTTTATCTTTAATGTAGGCTTGATCAAGAGTCTTCTGTTTGTTGGTCAAAGTCCACTTTTGCATCGTCTTTTCATCGTTTTCACTGTTTTCTGTCCAAGAACCTGTAACCTGTAATATGTAGCAGACATGCGTCAAAAGCACCTGTTTATTTATAAAACGAATAAGAATGGGGAATATAATAATACAATATTATGGTGTGAACAAATACCCCCAAACTTATCTTTTGCTCGTCCTCGAGCAAACTTATTTTTATTCTCTACAAAAAACCTAACCACACTTTCGCAGGGAAACGCGATTGCACTGAGCACGTGCAACAAGCTATTAAACCTCTAGGTGTCCCTAGTAGAAGGAGTGTTGTCTCCTGAGGGTTTTCAGCGGATACTACCCACAAAATCCTATCAATTTGGCTCATTAACTTTTATTCTCCAATTAGGTTTTCTAACAAGGAATTCTATTATCACCGACTTGCAAATTATCCACCCACATTATTCATACTTTCTCATCATCTAACTTAAGATTATATATGTTCTATAGACTTACTTAGCTTTCGGCATCTCTTAAGTTTTCCTTCTAGGGTTCCATCTCCACTTAGAAATTTTTATCAACTCTACTAAAGATACAAGTTCTATTCTTCATTGCTTTCTCTCATCTAAACTCTAATCACATATCCCCACGTGTGTGTATAAATCACCCATACACTTGCAAATTCAAATCAAGCAATCATACCTTTGTCCGTTGTCCAAAGTACTTATTAATTGGTGAATTTTTAATTGAATTTTGCTTACACATCCTTCATGCGCCCGTTAATACTTCTTGAGGTACCAACGACCGATTACAAAATGCATTTGCACTTTTAAAGCGTAATTTCTAGTCTTACAACACCTAAGGCTTTAGCAGTGACTCCCAAACCAGTTGGTTTAAGGCACTAGGTGATGAAGCACCCTCGCTAAATATTTTTCTATTTTTGCAGCCTTAAGTAATCACAAAAACCAGTGTTCATTTTTTTTTATTCTTTATTCACACTTGTATTTTTTATTTCATTTTCTTTGTACTAAGGACTTCAGACAAGAGCATTTCAAGGTCTCCTCTACTATTCCAAGTTTCAAGGTGCGTGATTGTGCAAATTGTAGGGTATACATTTTCAGAATCGAGACTTAAGTTAGGAATTATTTTTCAAACTTATACTCTAATAAAAATATCAATACTTTTCCTTTGTTTCGACTTAGCCCAAGAAGTGAACGCAAAATTTGCCTAATTCTAAATAAACTACAAAGACATACACTTTCTACCGTTAAATTTTAAGGAAGGTTATCTTTAGGGTTTTTAATTTATTAAGTCTAAGATCTAGTTGTTCCTAACCAGTTAACCTTTTTGTCAAACTTAAGTCAAATAAGGCCAAAATTGAATACATTAATTTTTATAATTTTTGAATTTTTTCAATTTTTATGGGTTTTAAAATAAGTATGCAAATGCAAAAATATACATATAATTGCAAAGGAAGAAGGCTTACCGAGCATACCCCCAAACTTAAACTTGACAGTGTCCTCACTGTCATGCTGCACCAAGAGGGTTAAAATTTTCGGCACTCCCCTGTTTATTTATTTATACAACAAGATTCCCCCCAAACTTAACCTTGGCCTTACACAAGCCAAAGGTTAGCACCAACCATTCAAAAATTCTATCGTGGTAATGGTAGAGTTGGTGAAAGAATGGAGTGGAAAAAAAAGAAATGAGAAGCACACGAGACCGTGTGGAGAGAAAGGGATAATATGGTCTCGGTGGAGGAGAAATGCGGAGGGGAAGAAGAAATGGTATGGGTTCTATTTCTTCGAGTGGAGATTGATTAATCACAAAATCCATATCATTTAAGGATGCGAGTTCGTCGGCGAAAATATCTTCGAAACTTTCCTCGAAGGTCCAATTGAAAATTATCGAACTCAAAATGTCGGATTGTGATTCATCAACACTCGATATCATTAAAGGAAGATTAGAAGAACCAAAGAAAGTGGGAATACGAATTTGAGGGTGGGGATGGAGCGTATAAATTGGCACAATTTGTAATGACCGATGTGTAAAAAGTGCTTGTGCTAATCTATCAACCCGCGAAAAAATGAGATTAAATCCCTCAAGAGTCGTGAGCAAACATGGGTACGTCGAACTAGGTATTGGAGATGAAAGCGTAACGGTCTCTTGCACAGTCGGAACGATAGGAAGGACGGAAGGAAGTGAGTGAGGAAGGGTATCAGTTAAGGATTCAGGAGGGTGTATTGGAAAATTCGACACATAAAACGAAAATGGTTCAACCTCAATATTATCCTCAGTACTATCCTCATAATTCTCCTCAATATTTTCCTCAAAAATTTGCTTATCCATGCCAATATCATCAAAATCAAGACGCATATGAAGTTCGGGAGAAATATTTAATGACTCGGGATGATGAATTGAACATAAAATTTCAATTAAATCGACAGGTTCATCATCCGAAATATTTCCGGCGTCTATATCCTCAATCAAGTGAAAATCAATTTTTTCTGACACCTCATCAAAAGCATGGATATTTATCGATTTAGGTTCTAGAGTGGAGGTGTAAAGATCGAAAAGATTAAGTGTGGTTTCACTTGAAAAGGGTTCTTCACAATCTGGCAAATCAAGAACTACAAATTCACACAACTCGTTTTTATTTTCAACTGGTGAATTATTTTGGACAATCGAAGGAAAACCGGAGTTATGGGATGGAATTGGGTATGGGTAGGTTTGATTTGGAAATCCTCTCAAATTCTCACTCTGTCCAACCGCCTCCTCATACATTGGAAAATTTGGAGCTAGTTGGAAACTAGCTACCGGTTCACTAGGTTGCATAAGGGCGGCCACGGACGCTTCCACATTCCTAATCATTTTGTTTGTTGCTAAAATATAAGCTTACAACAACTGTTCCAAACTAGACATGGATGGTGAAGGGGTTTCGGTAAGAGATTCAAAACTGTTTGGATATGTGAAACTCCCAAAAGGTTGTGCAGAAACAGGGTCTAGTGAAGGTGGGAAAGTCGGGTAGGACTGGTAGGAATTAGATGGTTAGACAGGATTAGGATCAACATGTGGATAAAAAGGTGGATGGACTTGTTGATTCCTAGGACTAGATGAGGGGAGAGGAGTGAAAGATCGGCTACGAGATTGAACAATATGCTCAGCAATGGACATCGGTTTAGGAGTTACAGCTGGACTCGAAAAAGTGGTATCAATATATGAAGGTGGTAAAGGTTGACTTGGTTGACACAAAGTGGGTTGTAAAGTAAAACTGTTTCTCCTAGACGCTTCTATTTGATCTCTCAAAGAAATTTTGGGCACGGAGGGATCTTCCTTAAATCGACCAAAACAATTGACGTATGAAGCAAAGTTAGGTTCGGGATACCAAAGTTCGGCAAGAGATTTATGATGTGGGGTACCCATGAGAAAGAAGGTAGGTGGTGCAAGGATTTCTTAGCGACAAAAGTTGCAAGTCTTTTTATAAAAAAAATTCCTCTTATTATTTTTTTATTTGTTTTGCAAAAATTTTCGATAAAGGGCTTAGACACAAATGCAACCAACCAGAAATGCACAATCAGGCCTAGATCTAGGGTCACCTAGGTCAGCTAGACAACTCCTAACTGTTCCAAAAGGCTAGAAATAGGACCTCAAACCGCCTCTTCACCGCCAATTGCGGCCAGGTAAGTGCCAGGTAAGTGGGAGGCTCCCCGCTACAAGTAGCGGTCCTAATTAAGTAACTGCTTGCCTTAGACACACTTGCCTAGACACCGCAAAGTCAGATTAGGATAAACGGTCGATGCCTATAACTAGTCCTCTGTCTTATTGAGCTCGAAGTCCTTAGGGCTGAGTCTAGTATTTTTTAATTAAGAATGGTCAATGCAAATGCCTTATGTGATTTCTGGGGTCCTGGGAAGGGTGATGAAATCCCCACCCAATTTGAATTGGTCAAAAGCCCCTTAAAGTCAGTTTTAAATATATGCAAAACAGTAAATCACTTGCAATCAAATCTTTTTTTTATTTTATGCGCGGCGCAAAGAATCTTGCACAAGATTTGTTATTTGGAAGGGAAGATTTTTTAAAGCGCAAAGAATTCTGCAGGAGATTTGACAAAAGATATATTTTAGGTAGCAGAGGGGGGAAAAAGGAAACAAACAGTGAAACTTTCGCGTGATGACGTCAGCATGACGTGGCGGTTCAGCGGCGGAAGCGCGCTTGCGCGGCGGAATGGCGGCGGTACGGAGGCTTTAGGTCTCCAAAGAAATTGTGCTGTTCTGATTTTCCAACCTCAGTCTGTTCTGATGTATCTTTTTCTGTTTCGAACTCTGGATTTTTCCAGATCCGTCTCGATTGTAAATCCTGCAAAAATTCAAACAAAAAATACCCTTCACAAAATACAAAGATGATAAATTTTTATATTTTTTTATTTTTCAGTTTTTATGATTTGTTTAATTAAGATTAACCCGAAATTGCAAAAATAAAATAACACGCCATCCCCGGCAACGACGCCATTTGATTGATCTCAAAAACTATCTATTAACCGCAATCAAGAATGTCGTCGCTTTGCAGCTAGCCGGTGAGTATGGGTCGGTCCACAGGGATGTTGTGAATTTCCTAGTCGCTCAAATGAGTTAATTCCGATGGGTGTTCGGATTGATTATTAAATCTAAAAACTAAATTAATCTATATCTAAGTCTTGTTAGGGTTAGGTCTAGGTTAAGTTCGGAAAGTCTATAAATCTCACCGCTTTCTATACCCATATGATGATCTAATTAGGTGTTATGGTAATTATTAATAAAAGAGATTAGAATCATCGGGAAGATGTTTTCTTCCTCTAGTTTCTTGTCCTTCCTTTATCAATCATTACCCTAACCTCCATGGAAAACATCACAACCGGGCCTTTATACTACGGTATCACCGCTACCTCGAGAGATAGGGTGCCGTAGGGAGCGGTATGTGCATGTATGCATAGAGTCCTATGAAAATATATGATGGGCAAGAAAGGGGATGAGAGATCTTCGTCTCTCAAACCTTCCCCAGATCTAACCCTAACAAGCGAAGAGACTACTCACTCATTAGGGAATTAAAATACATTTATCTAGGGCAGAGAATAAAAGATTAACTAGGGCAAGGAATTAAATTTATCTAGGGCAAGAATAGAAAATTTAACCTAGGGCAGAAAATAAAGAACTTACAAAAATGATGCTCTCCAAAAGAATGCTGAAATTTATTAATAAAGGGAGGCATAGCCTTTACAATGATTTAGAGTTCCTATTTATAGAGGATAGGAAACCCTAGGTTACAATTGATTCGCATGTCTACATTTATCAAAATATCCTTAGGAAGAGCTAGTCAAAGTAGACTCCAAGCTTTGGTAAAATTTTATTTCTCTGTCTTTTATTAAAAGGAAGTATTAGGCCTTGAAATTTCCTTTGTGGGCTCTTCTGTCTTTGGGCTTCCTTATTATTTGGTTCTTTTATTAAAATAGCTTCTATGTTTCTTCCAGATCTCCAGTGAATAATTGCGGTGGACTTTTAACCATTCGTTTTGTAATCTTGGACCTTGCATTGCCTTTGTACTTTGTGAATTTTATCTTTGATGTAGGCTTGATCAAGAGTCTTCTGTTTGTTGGTCAAAGTCCTCTTTTGCATCGTCTTTTCATCGTTTTCACTGTTTTCTGTCCAAGAACCTGTAACCTGTAATATGTAGCAGACATGCGTCAAAAGCACCTGTTTATTTATAAAACGAATAAGAATGGGGAATATAATAATACAATATTATGGTGTGAACACTAGTTTAGAACGACGTTATACTCATCCTCCTGCCGGGTCTCACAGACTGGAACAACAGCAATGGCAAGTCTGGGTAAACAAGAACCTCCCTGTCACCGTCCTTGAGGCTACCGGAGGACATCTCGGGTGCCTGAGGTTACCCGCCATATCTGCGGAGTGGCCAATGGAATGTCAATCCAGATTGAATCTTTAGGTCTTATTAAATTTTCAGTAATCGTTTGCGGTTCTGGAATCACTTCCAGTTCTACCATACTCCCACTACTGTTTTCTGAAAAACTCCATTTTACTAAAACTGTGGCGAGTCAAGAACAGTATCACATTGATCTTTCAGATGGTAGAAAGTTAACCCTCATCATAGCCCGGGTCAACCCACAAACAGCCATTACAGAAATCTGCCTTGAGTTATCCAGAGTCTGGTTTTAAGCATAAGACGGACAACTCCCCATACCTTAACATCGTTAAGATATGAACCGTTCTATATCCAATATAGAAACAGAGGCACTGATTTAATTGGAACCAGATTCAAATCATGCAGCTGTCTCCAGTGCATGTCAACTAAATGGAAGGAGGCCGATCAGCGTTACTCAACTTAGGAATGCATCCAAATATGAGTAACCTGAAAGAGAAACAGGTTTCTCAAGAACCATTACTATCAACTGAATACCATACACAAGTATCTATATCTTCGATCACCTTGAAGAATCCCGATACTTGCAACACCTGGTTCTCTACTTTATTCATATACCTATAACTTCTCAAAACTTGGACCTTGTGTTTCTACGAAACACTTGTCTAAGAACTAGAGAAGTCATAAGTAAGCAGAATATAGTACGAGTAATAACCCCTCTGTCCTTATGGACACTGGACAACATACAATACTCTGTATAAGTCCCCTGAGTTGAATAACTCAAACCCTGTGCGTCGTAGGTTGAAAACTGTGCTTATGGTTAAGAAGAATTACACCGCTGTTTAATACTCCTTACATAACCATCCACTGATATAGGTAAATGTCATGGACATAATTTCAAAAAGTTATATCTCACTTTATAAAAATAAACGTACAGATATATCAATTTGAAATTTGTGCATAACAACGGATATTCAAAACCAAATATATGTCGTCCGGCAAACAACCCAGGAGATTTCCTCAAATATCACCAATTACAACGACTCCCGATATAATGAGGATGATCACCCAATTCCCAATAACTTACTCCCACTCATCATCTGTAAAACCATACAGATGTGAGAATCAAACCTGGTAAATACATACCCTGGAGCAGGGACTAACCGGGAAATCAGTTTTCTATTAACAATACACAGTGAAACTGAAACATGAATATGTTTCGAAGGGGTATCCGGGTATTCATAGTAATGTATCTTCCATTATCCAGATTCATGACTGTAACCGTATATTTCTTTGCCATCTCTCCAAATCCCTTTATATGTCTTTAGTCATTACCTTCTGTACACCCATTTAGGCCAAATGGTTTTCTTCCTTCCCTACCGTTCGGCACCAGCCTATGGTTTGGAAGAAGACTATCCAATAAGAATAATGGGTGTACTCTCCTAATCCTAGGAGTACTCGTAACCTGAGAGAAGGTGAAGACAAAAGACAACTGAATAAAACCTTATTCCTATTTCTCCTGAACCAGAATCTATCCCCGAACTGCAACAAGTTCCTTCGAGTTCGTATATAACCATACGATGGAGTATCCAAAAAACTGTGGATCTTCGTAGTGATACAGAGTGTCCTGAAGAAATACAAAGGTGAAGTAGGAGTGGCGATGAAATACTTGGTTTGGTCGTGAATAGCAGTCGTAGTTTACTTTGCCCTCTTACTAATCTCTTTATTTGTCTTAACTTATTACCTTCTGTACACCATCGTTAGGCTAATTGGTTTTCTTCATTCCCTACCGTTCGGCACCTGCCTATGGTTTGGATGAAGACTATCCAATAAGCGTAATAGGTGTACTGTCCTAATCTAAGGAACACTCGCAACCTGAGAGAAGGTAAAAGGAAAAGACAACTGAATAGTCCTATTCGTTTCCTCCAGGACCGGAAACCATCCTCAAATAAGTTCCTTCGAGTTCATATATAACCATACGATGGTTTTATCCAATGGAAGTAGATGTTCGTAGTAATACGGGGTGTTCTGGAGGAAAAGGGTAAAAATAGGAGTGGCAATGAGGTATGCAACTCTGACAATCTAAAAGCCAGTGTTTAAGAAGGTTCGGTTAACTTTGTCACTGAGTCATAGTCTAGGGTCGGGTCACAGTCGCTGCCAAAGAGAGAGAGAGAAAAGAAACACTCAGCGTGCTCTCTAACCTAGATCAGAATGGTTATCAATTTATCTAATCAGGAAAGCTCCCACTGTTACCTCAAATTCTCCTCCAAAACTGAAAGAAGAATTAGTCAGGATCACCTGAGGAGTAAACCAACTCATCAGTGGGAATTGGGATCCAACTATCATCGCATGATAACGTGATGGAATCCACTCACGTTATCATACTCAATAAGGTATGCGCATATCTGGCAAGTTTCAGTTTCTTTAGAAACTCCCGATGTGATTTTTACCCCATGCTCTTATGACCTTGACGAAGGTCAACAAATCATAAGTCACATGTCAAGTTCTACCCGTCATTGTCCAGGTTAATTTGAACCCACCCGAATAAGCCCTTGACGAAGGTCAACAAGGCTGTACGACTGTCCCAAACCAACGCATCTATCTATGCAGCAGAAAGGTAACAAGCACCTACCATTCACTATGCCTTAACGAAGGTCAACAAACATAGCATGAATACTAAGTGCTACCCGTCTGAAATGACGGAGAGCTACAAATGGTTTTTGGCAAAAAACCTTTAACGTAATAAACTTGATATCGTTGAAGGAACCAGATAACTTTTTATAAAAATATAGTGGCGAAAACCTTTGCTAAAGAGGTCACTCCCGGTGAAGTGGTCTCGGCTCTTTCCCCGTAGAATGAGATGCGGGATATTCCAACTGAATACCATGATGCAAAGCAAAAGGTAATCGACTATAGTGAAGTTATTGCCCTGACGCAAACTTCTGTCTAAGGGGTCACACCCGGTGAAGGGATCTCGGCCCTTGCCTCGTCGACTGAGGTGCAGGATATTCCAACTGAATACCACTGTGCAAAACAAAAGAAAACGTCCTTGCAATAACATCTTTTTGAAAAATGTTCCAACAACATCAGAATAGGTTTGTTTAGCTTGCATTGATCCGAATCAATGCAGTCCCATCAATTAATCACACCACAAAAGAACGAAAATATGATGTACGTATATGCTATCCGCATTCGCCACTGGGTCCCGTCATCACCCATTAGGTTACTTAACTAACAACAGAGCGGGGACTGGACTAGCGCGGGTGTAAAACATATACAACATCTACTAGTATATATATCAATATATAATAATCGCTCAAGGCGTGATAAAATGCAACATCACAGAAATGTAATAAGCATCACAGAACAATACAGATAATCTGGGATCCCCGGGTTTCATAGAGCCGCTACTGAAACCCGACGTTCCCCTAGTCGTGTGGATAGCCTGTGCAATGAAATCCTAGACCCCTACGGGCGCGGCAAGTTACCCGCTAAAACCTGAAGCGAGGCAGCCCCCTTCAACAACGTGAATGGACCACCCAGCACTTCACGGAATCCGGTAACTTGAGCACCCCTCCTTGGGTCAACCTGTACCCCGTACGAGTGCGGCGAATAGCCCGCCAATTCTAGAGTGAAGCCCCCTCCGTCTCAAAGCCATGAGATGCGGGCCCGTTGCCCTCTAGAACCGGGCTATCCGTGCACCCCACCGCGGGGTAATCCTGGTACAGAAAGTAAAATATATACAACGGGTACATCGAACTCAGCCCGGTCGTGCCTCAAAAGAATAATATACAAACAGGCAGTGACGGCAGTCCATATGTCGGACGCTCGCTCCGCAATATCAAATGTACAAATACAACCAAACTGTACTACCATTGCATCCAGGCTATCCACCATGACAAATCCGCAACATCACAACACAACACAGAACATCAACGTGAATGTCACGTTCGCAAATCCGTCTAAAAGGGCTATAGAAATTAGACAAGATTTACCGATCAAATGACATTCACGGTCGCAGATATAATGTAAATACTGTGAACTAACATGTTTAAAATTTTCGATCGATAAAATTTCCCGAAGTGGGCCCCAAGTACAATACCTAGTACTCAAACAAATCTGGGCCCAAATAAAAAATACCAGAAACCCTATTTCCAAGTTAGAGACCACTGTGGAAATTTTGGTGCATTGTTGCTACAGTGTTGTGGCGGAACCGCGGCCAAAACGTGGGTACGGCCGCGATTCCGCGGCGCTACAGTGATAACAGTGTACCAAATTTTCTCAGATCTCTTAAAAAAGCCTGCCTGATTTTCTGCAATACTCAAAAAAAAATTGACGATAAAAAAAATTCGACAGAAACTTTAGAATTGGAAATGCAGTTTTGGAAAATTTCGTTTGATCGAAGTTCTAAACACGTTAGAGTAAGATAGTAAAGGTTAATGGCGTGGCTCTAATACCATGTAAGGCTACGATAGCGTTCCGGCCGTCTGTCCGAGGACAAAATGCGGAAACGAAAACTTTTTCTAGACTAGAAACCGGCGCTATCGTATACTTTAAATCCGGATCGAACCATTAACCTATAACTTGCTAACTAGAGAAGGGATAGAAATACTATACCGATCGATCCGTGTCCTTCGGTCTTTGGCCACCATCCCAAGCTCCTCGCGGCATCTCCGCTCTCGATCTCCTCGTCGGAAAGGGCACCACATCTTCGAGTCTTTTTACAAGCTCCCGCTTCGTCCGAAGCAACTCGGGCACGAAGTTCGCTAGCCGACGTGTCCAAGGTGAAGAAGAGAATGTGTGTGATCACTTTGTCTCAAGCATCCATTGATTCTCATCACATGAGAGTGTATGGATGGAGGTTAGAGATGAAGCCATTGATGGAAGTTTTGAGCTAGAGCAAGAGGAAGAAGAAGAAGCCTTTTCTTTCTTGAGTTGTATGATAAAAATGAGAGCAAGAATGTATAATACAAGAGCAAACCCAAAGGGATATCGCTGCCCTTCTCTCTCTTCCTCTCATTTCATCACTCAAATCCATCACAAAATGTGACATATGCACAATAAAAGAGACCATGAGTCACTAGGTTGCATGTGTCACAATAAATGCACCTCATGATGATTTCTAGCTCACAATTTCCATTTGTAAACATTAATCCAAATGTTTACAACAATAAAAAGATACGGCAACATCTAAAGTAAACTCGTGACGGATCACAAAGATACCCCTCACCAGTATATACATACCTGCATATACATACCTGCATCCGCATTCCGGCCGAATGCGAATGCGATGAGACTAAAGTAGTCCAACAAATCTAATACTAAGATCCGGCTTAAACCAAAGCCCACTAGTATGATCCGCCCGATCATGATCCGTGCACTACTGCACGTATATGGTCGAACCCTGCCATATATCATACGGCCTCTACAACGTTTCGCCCGAAACTTGAGAAACTGTCTGTGGGGGACTCTAAAGACTCGTCATTACTTTGGCTGTGGATTTAACCACTAGCACGTCAGTGGTACTAGCTGTACGTAACGGGCTACCAAGTATTGACCAAAAGGGAGGTCGATGAGCAAGCTCATCCTGACACCCTACTGAGCCTGTCAGTGACAATACCCGTACAGTACAGTCCGGTCCGTTCATCTATGAGCATCGCATGGCGGGCCTAGGGGGTTGGTAAAAGTCCGACCCCCAAAAGCAGTACAAGTCGTGTCGGAGTGTAGCCCAGAACACCCTGAGATACTACTGGAATACCAACCAGTAAATCTCCTGCCTTAGCCAAGGACTTCGTGTAATAGCTCTCCTAGACACAGCTCGATCTCACCCCTAATACCGGGAGAGACGAAACCCCTGCCGATTCGCTTACTGCCTCCATGTGGCTCGGGACTGTACCCAACTAAAATCTATTTGCACGACTCCTTTGAGCCGTGGTAGGGTAGTAATCAAAGCACAGTGGGAACTCACACGAGACAAATGACGATAGAATCTGGTCCCCTCCGAACGGCGGCCGAAGACTGAACGTCTTGCCTGAGATTCGAGGCAGATGCTATTTGGTTTTATCCGTCCACCTCTCCGAAGATGCCAAGTTGATTTATGGCACCGTGTACCGGAGGTTTAGACGGATGCGGCCGATGTAGCAGACTTCGTCAGATTCCCCCTCGCTTGAGGGGTTTTTGATTGTGGGGACGCTCTTCCCTGCAGGCGCAAGCCCCTGCAGTTAATTACGCTACCGCATCGCGGTAACCACTTTCTCCTTCTCCAGAATTTCACTTCGTGTCGTGTGTGTTTGTTTTGTTTGTGGTTGCCCGTGGATTATATACGGAGACTAAGTGATGTCGTCGCCCGTAGGACGTGGATTAGTCCAAATCCGTATTTACTTAGATTTGGGTTTGGGGTTTTAGTTTAGGGATACATTAGCCGTATTTGAGGCTAAGATTAGCTTAAACATTCGTTAAGGATACGTTAGTCCTATTTGAGGCTAAGATCAACTTAACGGAAAGAGCATTTAGGGGCTCTATTGTTCCAGTTTAGGGACGTAGTGGTCCCTTGCATGTATAGCCGTCGGGACCCGTCACCTCTCTGACGACGTTGAAGGATTACAACGACAGGTGTCAGATGAGTTCAGAGATGTACCCTTGAACCAAAGTCGATTGGGGGTCTTATACTCCAGTTTGGGACTAAAATCTGTTTGGAGGTTTAAGGATACGTTAACCATATTTGAAGCTAAGATCAGCTTAAACGGGATCGTTTAGATCCGACAAAAGAGTATTTGGGGGTTCTATTGTTCCAGCTTAGGGACATAGTGGTCCGTAAGTAGTTTAAGGACATTGCGGTCCATTGCCAGTTTAGGGACATGGTGGTCCATTTCTAGTTTTAGGGATATGGTGGTCCATTTTTCCGTTTTGAGGACGGATATTAGTTTAGGACGCATTAGTCCATGAGTTTAAGGACGCTTAAGACCATGGGTTTAAGGACCCCACAGTCCGTATGGATGTGTTTAAAGACGCATTAGTCCATTAGTTTAAGGACGCATTAGTCCGTGAGTTTAGGGACCCCACAGTCCGTATTTTGGTTTAAGGACGCATAAGTCCATGAGTTTAAGGACGCACCAGTCCATGAGTTTAGGGACCTCACAGTCCGTAATATTGGTTTAAGGATGCATAAGTCCATGGGTTTAGGGACCCCACAGTCCGTATTGTCGGTTTAAGGACGCATGAGTCCATGGGTTTAGGGACCCTACAGTCCGTATCGTCGGTTTAAGGACGCATAAGTCCATGGGTTTAGGGACCCCACAGTCCGTATTTTGGTTTAAGGACGCATAAGTCCATAGGTTTAGGGACCCCACAATCCGTATTGTCGGTTTAAGGACGCATGAGTCCATGAGTTTAGGGACTCCACAGTCCGTATTTTGGTTTAAGGACGCATAAGTCCATGGGTTTAGGGACCCCACAGTCCGTATTTTGGTTTAAGGACGCATAAGACCATGGGTTTAGGGACCCCACTGTCCGTATTGTCGGTTTAAGGACGCATGAGTCCATGAGTTTAGGGACCCCACAGTCCGTATTTTGGTTTAGGGACGCATGAGTCCATGGGTTTAGGGACCCCACAGTCCATATTTTGGTTTAAGGACGCATAAGTCCATGGGTTCCACAGTCCGTGAGTTTAAGGACGCATCAGTCCGTATTATGAGTTTATGGACCCCACAGTCCGTATCGATATGTGGTTGTCGGGACCCGTCACCTCTCTGACGTCGTTGAAGGATTACACCGATAGGTGTCAGAGGAGTTCGGAGATGTACCCTTGAACCGAATGTAAATTGATTTAAGAGAGCAGTCGTGCTCGGTCAATTTAATTTGAGAACTTATGGCCAGAATTGGGCTAAGTCCAGTTGAAGATGTTCAACATTTTCATTTGCCTTTGGCCTATTAGGCGTATGCTAGGGCTTTGCCCCAGTTTAATAATGCACTGCAATTTGTTTTGGCCTTTAGGGCCTTTTAAATTGGGCTATGTTCCCTTTATAATGCAGAGCATTTGTTCTGAGTCCATTGGACCTCTTAATTGGGCTCTGCCCCTTTTAAAATTAATGCATTGCATTTTATTAGGCCTGTTAGGCCTTTTTTGATTGGGCCCGGCCCTTCTTTTCAATAATGCAGTGCATTAATTTGCTGACAGTGGCCATATGGCCTGTCAGGCGCTTTGCGCCAATTAATGAGTGCAAGCGCTTGTGGAGGTGACACGTGTCACGCTCGGGTGAGCACAAGAGCAGTTAGTGCAGTGCGCTGCGCTGCTGCGGACACGTGGCGCGCTCTGGTGAGTTGCGCCAGTTTCAGAGAGCAATGCTCTATTATAAATGAGCATAGCGCAAGTGGTTTTGGAGCTGACACGTGGCGCTCTCTGGTGGCTTGCGCCAACCTAAGAGCGCAACGGTGCAGATTTACAAGTGCAAGGCACTGTTTTAATATTCAATTTTGGATTCAAGAAAAGAATCTTTAAAGATTCCAGAACCAATGGTTCATCAAAAGGCAATGCCTTTGTTATTATTATATTTTTATATTGAAGATCCTTGATCTTGTTTTTAAATCAATGATCTTTTCAGAAGAAATTCTTCTTTTTTATTCAAAGGTTTTACCTTTCTCTCTTTTTGAGTTCTTCTCAGAGTTCTTTAGAGGAGTTCTCTCTTTGTTTCTGTGTTTTTCTATCTCTGTGTTGTGTTTTGGAGTTGGGGTCTAGGGGCCTTTATATAGTGCCCATTAACTTGTTAAATTTGTTAAAGAGATCATTCTTTGAGTGATTTGGGGAATTTTCCCCACCGTTGGATCTTTGATCCAAGGGCTTCTGTTTTACAGAAGACAATTTTCTTGTTTTAACAAGAACAGAAAGATGTTGCTGGAATTTTAATTCTGTTTGGCGCAAATGCACCAGCGCTTGACACGTGTCACACAACGCAGAGCGCAGCGCAACTGCGTTGACACATGTCGCGCAGCGCAAGGCGCAGCGCAACTGCGCTGACATGCAGAGTGCAGCGCACCTGCGCTAGCGCAACTGCGCTGACACATGTCGCGCAGCGCAGAGCGCAGTGCAACTGCGTTGACACGTGTCGCGCAGCGCAGAGCCCAGCGCATCTGAAGCGTTGCTTCTTTTAATTTTGTTGTTTTTTTTAAATAGAGCCTTGCTCTGATTGGGCGCGCTGCCTTGGACGCTACGTTGACGTATCATCTTTTGACACATGGCGCGTTGCGCGCAGCGCAAGGAATTTGAAGCATTGCTTCAATTTTTGAATTTTTGAAATTCAAACAGAGCTTTGCTCTGATTGGGGGAAACAAATGCCCCCCACTGTTGCGCTCACGTGGCGCACACGTGAGTGCGGCGGTGGCAAGATCCTAGCCATTGGATCAACTGGTGAGTTGAAGGGGCGCAAGCGCCTATAAATAGGACCCTTGGTCCTCAGTAAATAATTACCATTTTCAAGAACTTTGATTTTCAGAGCCCTGCTCTTGTTTTTAAGAACTTCAGAGCCTTGCTCTCGTTTCTTTTCAAGAACTCCAGAGTTCAAATTTTTAGAACACCTTAGGTAAAATTTAACTTAAATTAAATTAAATTAACAGACCCCTTCTCTCATAGATCTTTGATCTAAAGAAAAACCCCTTTGGGGTTTCATCAACAGAGCCTTGCTCTCAAGAATACATAGATCTACAGAGATCTTGTTTCATGGGTTTTAACCCATGAATAGAGCTTTGCTCATGGATCAAACTTAGATCTTTTTTATCTAAAAATGGAGAACTTTTTATAAGTTTTCATGGATTTTTTAAGACCCCAAATTTTTAATCTTTAGGAGTAAATTTTTTTTTCTTTTAATAGATTTTCTCATCATTATTACAGAGCTAGGCTCTTTTAAAGAATTTTATTTCCTTGAGGCCAGAGTTTGACAAGTGTCACTCTGTGACAGAGCTTTGCTCTGAAAGAGGAGATTTTCTCTTTGTCTCTAGGGATTTTTCATTAATGAGAATATTCTCTTGGGGATTAATTAACAGTCTTATCTAATGATGGGGCTGTCTTATTAACTGATGCACTGTCATCCAGATTTTGTGGGTCCCCCTTTGGTCCCCTACCCACTGCATTGCAGTGTGGTATAAATTTTAAAGTTCCAAGCGTCAGAAATTATAACACTGACGATTGACTTTTGCCCTCTTTCTTTTTGCAGGCAACATGTCTTTTGATACCTCATTCCCATTTGTTCGTTCGGAGGGAGGATTCCCCAGAGCACCCGTAGACCGGGAGGTCCTAGCTTTGATCAGGGACTACGATCCGGAATATAAGAATCTTCACCTTTGGGGGTCGTGGTACAATCAAATTATCATGGGTCGACAGAGCTTTTCATGCGCAGTACCATCAAAGCCTATCATGGCGATCCATTATGCTAACCCACCCCCGGTGAAGTATGCCGTGGAGATGGTCGATTGGACTTCAAAGGGCCTTCTTCATCCCACTATAAATGCAATTCCGGTTCAGCCTCCTATGGTTTTGGATATCTTGGGACGCCGTATTTGTCAAGGCGAGGCGCGACCCTAGGGGCAATCATATAATATAGGTCTGATCCCCCGTCATCTGATTGGTTATCTACCATGGGCTCGCTACATTTTGTCAGCGAAGAAGTCGCAGTTGATGAGGCTCGGGTTGTACACTGCTGTTTACGTTTCCCTCTTCCAATATCCCACGCTTCCCACCTGGTGGGTTAAGGCATTTTTGGAGCAGTGGAACATCCCTACTCACACTTTCCTCGCAGTGGACCGGGAAGTGTCGATTTCTTTGGAGGAGTTCAAGGAGGCCTCCGGCTTACCGGTCATAGGGGAGCACTGTGAGGAGCTGCTTCCTACAGACAAATATGTCTTCGGTGCTAAGCCGGCAATAATGGGCCTCACTCCGGAGAATGCTATTCAACATCAGTTTCCAAGTTTGATCAAAGTGTTGAACATCTACGAGGCCCTTTTTATCGAATGTGGGAGCCGCGGGGTCAATTTCGAGGATTTCATCCCTCGATTCCTTCACCCAAACGTCCTCTCGGTAGAAGCTGCTAAGTTCGCCACGCTTGATGACCCTTTCGGTTTAGGTTTGGACAACCTGCAAGCGAAGGAGGTAGATCAAAAGGGTTTTTTCCTTCCTAACTCCCCGGTTGTCTCTTTTGTGGAGGTTGCAGCCCCTGGGATGGACGAGAAAGCGTTCTTCTTAGGATTTCTTGGGCTATGGCTGAGTTGGTTTGCGCTTCCGATGCATTCTCACTGTATGAGGCCCTCTGTCTTTTACCCAGCTCACCGGATGACCATTGGAGTAAAAGTGGCTGTCGGGATCGCCGGCTTGGCACACCTGTATCACGACCTTAGTCAAGCGGCGGATGCTAATGAACCTGGAGTACTGCACGTGATCTTCCCGATGGATTACTTCATATCATGGCTTGAGCTACATACACTGGGCGTCTTCGGTATGCATAAAAGGTCTTCGTTCTATGACAGGTGCAGCTTCCCTCGAATCATACGATTGATCGGCACCTCAATTGTGACTTCATCGCCACGGAATGCCAGTGGTTTGTTACTTCATCCCCACACAGTTGGAGAAGGGATGTCTTTCACTGACAAAGTGCTGACCATTGGAAAGGCGTCTACTACCACAGTGCGGCCATTGCAAGACATTTTCAAAGATGGGGCCTCAGTTCTGGCAGCCCGGGAGACCCTTCATCTATATTCCATTAGACCGGGTTTCCTGGTGTTTAGGCAAAATGATGCGGCGCTTTTCATGAGATACAACCCACATCGTTTTGCCCAGCAACTGAGCTACAATCAAGGGGTGCCGTTGGAGGCTTTCTTCCTGGAACCTGCTGCTACTAAAGAAGGGATGCAGAGCGCGCTACATCACTTCATGCATCTGAATACGGGCTCTCATTTTTTCATCAGCGAGCCGGCTTGCGCCCCACGAATCCTTAATACATATACAGCGTGGTACCAACATTCGACGGGTGCCATTATAAAGGAAGAAAAGCAATTGTTGGTTGACCGTAAGGGTGTGCCTCCCGGCAGCGACCGCAAAGCTCCCCTGCTGCCAAGGACCCCCATAGTCCCTCCGCTGAAAGATGCTGGAGCCAAACCACCGCGTGTGCTGAGTCTTCCACGCAGATTACCTTGTGCTACCGTGGACGTGCCACCCGCGCCCCATGATCCAGTAGAGCCGGTGAATGTGGTCTCGCCGGAGTCCGGCGTGGGCGAGGACATCGGGACCCGCCGCCCTAAGGTGCCTGCAAAACGCAAGTCGATATCGGGTGCACCATAGCTCGCACGCAAAAGAGGAAGAAGAAGTCCGTTCTTTCTCTAGATGCCGTCCTCGGCTTAGAGCCTCAGGCCTCTCTTACCGCAGGCAAAAGCGAGTATGGCAGCAATGAAGGCCTCTCGGTAGATCCCGCAGACACCGATCTGGCGGCCGCCATTGCGGCTTCTGAGCGATCAGCGAGGCTCGAAGCGATGTTGAATAAACTCACTCAGTCAGGTAATCATTAGCCGCATTCTTCGTCATTTTATCGCATTTTTATTATTATCTTTGACTAATACTTCCCCCCCCCCTTTTTTAACAGGTGTCACTACCGAAGAAGCCATCGCTGCCTCTTTAAAAACCTTCCAGGAGGAGGAAAAGAAGTGCGCTTTAATGGGCATTGGTACGTCTCGCCTCATTAGGTTTTTGTCCTCTTTTCTGATGGCCAACCCAACCTTCTTCCTTTGTCTCTTTGTAAGGGCTGCGCCAACTGACGCAGGGACTCTCCCCGGGCCAGCTACTGAAGTCCCGGTCTCTTCGGGGCTGTCGTGAGAGCCTCGACTCGACAAGTCGATGAGGGATGCCTTGAAGAATTTGGAGGCATCTTTGTTCACGGATGATGACGCCTCAATGAAGGAAGCTTTGAAGAGCTCCTTCTTGACTGCTCGGGAGGAGAGAAAGCGGTTGAGGCGCAAGGGGAAGGCACGCAGAGCTGCTTTGGCCGTGGGAGCGGGCCCAAGCACCATTGTTCCCGCTGCTTCTCCTTCAAGAGCCCCTGGTCGGCCTGTCTACCGCTCATAGACAGGCGGCGCGTGCGGTTCGGGAGGCCAATGGTCGGTCTACCTCAGGTAATGTGTCTTTCAAGATTTTGTTGTAAGAATTGTAAACCTATCGGTTCTTACATATCTTATCCTGCAGGGCCAAGTCCAACCGAGGGGGAGGCGGAAACCGTCGAACCTAAGGGGACAGAGGAAGAGGCACTGGCTGAACCCGAGCCGATGGTGGGCGATGTCGCCGGGGTTGCTGGACCTGAGCTGAGGGCTGAGGAAACTGCGCCAGAGAAGGTCGTCGATGCCGAACCTGAGGTAGCAGCAAATGAGATGACTACTATAACTGAGCCTGGGGCAGCAGCGGACGGAGCGCCTGAGACCGGTGGCCCCATGGCGACGGCGGGCGAGACAGCGGCGACCGCCAAGCCTGAAGGAGTAGCGGGTGAGACGGGCATGACTCCAAGGGATAAGCCAGCCGCTCTTTCTCAAGATTCTAGCAATACTCCAATCATTTCTCTCCCTATCTATAGTCCTCCGCCGTCTCCTGGCCGCGCGAGCACGACGACAGCCCCCGTCGAGTCCGGTGATGAGGCCACGGGAGGTGGACTCATGTCGATGGAGGAGGAAGACGCCTCCATTTCGGCCGGCGGCTCATCAGGTAAATTTCGGGTTACTGTCCCCTTTTTTTATTTTGTAATACTTCCTGACAGGTTTATCTTGGTTCTTTAACGCAGGTGCGGCCAGTGCTGACGCTCCATTGCTCGAGGGGGCGCCGTCAACTACTGCCTTGGCGGTGGCCACCTCTCAGCCTTCCCTCATACCATCATAGATGCTGGAAGGTATGGATTCGTGACCCATCAATTTCATCTTTCGTCCGCATGATCGATGTACTGATGTTGTACTACTGCGTCTTTGCAGGAGTGCTTTTTGATCACCTCTACCAGGTGTTGTACCCGCACTTCTCCTTCCCATCTGAACTCGCTTCTTCCTCCAGCGGCGCTGGTGAGTATAGTTTCCAATTGATGTCTTTCTTTTTTCAGTAATGGAATTATTTCTTACTTTTCCTCGTCCTGATTGCAGTGCTACAAATCGAAGGAGGGGATGAAAGATCGGTCGCGCCACCGGCCCTCCCGGCTTTGCCACCCGCTGCAGCTGGTATAGTAAACTATCCCATCGATGACTTTTTCACATTTCTTGAGCCGTCATCTAATCGTATTTTGTTTTTCTCAGCTGTCGTTCCGATTCCGGCGCCCTTTGAGTCTCGCATCATTATGCCGGCGGGTCCCTTCCTGAGACGTCCGTCTTCAAAGGGTGCCGTAATGAGCTTGGGCATGCTGAGCGGATACGTCAAAGAGCTTAACGCGGACACTCCCCCATCTGCTACAGATTTCGCTACGGAAGTTAACCCGATGTTGGCGGCGCTTGTGAATTTTCATGATGGAGGCGTCGTCGAGCTTTGGGTTAATCACTGTAGGGAAATCGAGGTCCGCCTGCATCAATCGGAGTTTATGCGTCCGGCTCCCGAGACCTTAGCTGCAAGCAATCAACGAGCAACATGGATTGAGCAAAGCGCTTCTTACTTCCGCCACTTGGAACAAGAAGCGGCTTTAAGGCTGAGGGAATGCCAAGAGACCTCAAGCGAGACGGCTCGTCTGCGCGCTGAGGTTGAGGCAAACGCTGCCCAGGTGAAGGATATCTTCGAGAGCCTTCTGGAGCGTATCTCTAATGGGATAAACCTGAAGCGGAAGCTCGATGCCGTCGAGCGTGATGCCCAAGGTCGCGAAGTAGCTCAGCAGGCCGTTGGGGAGCAGCTTGCACCCTTCTTGCAGCAGTGGGCTCAAGTGGAAGCGGAACTGGCGGTGGTGGCCGATCAGGAGAAGGCATAGAAGGAAGTGCGCGAACAACTGATAGGGCTATTTAAGACGCTTCCTTCCCAATAGCTGCCCTTGTATTGATATACTTGTAAAAATTTTCTTTTCCGAATAAGATGTATCCATTCTTTATTCTTTTATACGATTCACCTTGTACTTGATTGAATTAATAAATAAAGATACACATTTTTTCTTTGCAATGTCTTGTATCATTTCTTTGCTTTCTCCCTTCTCTTATTATCAGCATGCTGTCTTGATAAACATGGTTGACAGATAATAGAGTAAGCATCTTGGTTTCTTCAAAAGATAGCGATGGCTTAGGCCGCGGGTTTAGATCTGCTGCCTAAGACTTTTCAACTCTATGAGCCGTGAGGGTTTCATAGAGACTTTTCTCCCTACGGATCGAGAGGATCTCGTAGGTGGATTTTCTCCTTAGGAATCGTGAGGATTCCTAAGTGCATTTTCTCTTATAAGTCGTAAGGATCCTATAAGAGTATTTTCCCTCTTACGAGTCGGGAGGACTCGTAAGCAGTTGTTTCCTTCTTTGTCGAGATTCGACTTTGGAGAGTGAGACCCATGAATAGTATGCAAGAGACCGTTTTAGGCCAACTTGCAGGGTCCTAGTGCTTAGGAAACAAGTTTTTTTTTAATCCCTGCTGCCTAAGGCTTTATCTTGCAAGTTGAGACGAATCGGGAATTCCTCGCGAAGACACTAATTTCCTCACGAGTCGAGATGAATCGAGCAGCTCTCGTCAAGGACACTAATTTCCCTGAGTTGAAGTATTTTGCCGAGGACGCTGGTTTCCTCGAGGTCGAAACGAATCGAAGTATTCCCGCAAAGACACTGGTTTCTCTGCGGGTCGACACGAATCAAGAAGCTCTCATCAAGGACGCTAGTTTCCCTAAGTTGAGGAGGTTGCCAAGGACACTGATTTCCCTGGGGTTGAAACGAATCGATGTATTCCTGTAAAGACGCTAGTTTCTCTGTGGGTCGACGTGAATCAAGATGTTCTCGTCAAGGACACTGGTTTCCCTGAGTCGAAGTATTTTGCAGAGGACACTGGTTTCCTCGAGGTTGAAACAAATCGAGGTATTCCTGCAAAGACACTGGTTTCTCTGCGGGTCGACACGAATCAAGAAGCTCTCATCAAGGACGCTAGTTTCCCTGAATTGAGGTATTTGCCAAGGACACTGGTTTTCCTGGGGTTGAAACGAGTCGAGGTGTTCCTGCAAAGACGTTAGTTTCTCTGCGGGTCGACGCGAATTAGGATGTTCTCGTCAAGGACACTGGTTTCCCTGAGTCGAAGTATTTTGCCGAGGACACTGGTTTCATCGAGGTTGAAACGAATCGGAGTATTCCTGCAAAGACACTGGTTTCTCTGCGGGCCGACGCGAATCAGGAAGCTCTCATCAAGGACGCTAGTTTCCCTGAATTGAAGTATTTGCCAAGGACACTGGTTTCCCTGGGGTTGAAATGAGTCGAGGTGTTCCTGCAAAGACGCTAGTTTCTCTGAGGGTCGACGCGAATCAGGATGTTCTCGTCAAGGACACTGTTTTCCCTGAGTCGAAGTATTTTGCCGAGGACACTGGTTTCCTCGAGGTTGAAACGAATCGAGGTATTCCTGCAAAGACACCGATTTCTCTGCGGGTCGGCGCGAATCGAGGTGCTCTCGTCAAGGACACTGGTTTCCCTGACTCGAGGAGGTTGCCAAGGACACTGATTTCCTTGGGGGTTGAAATGATCTCCGGTGGTCCTTCAGGTTTTATATAAGTTACCATTAAAACCGTGAAGTTAGAAATTTGATCTTTGCTTCATTTGCTGGCATCGCGTCTGCTGTATCGAGACGAATGTCACGGTTGTCTCTAGGTTGTAGGTGAACCACCGAGATTTGGCTTCGCTTTCTGGCGGAGCTTGTTGGGAAGGTATGGTTCCCTCTTTGTTTGTGCCCTTGGATTGTATATAGGGATCGATGTGATCTCACCTGTAGGGCAAAAGTTTTATCATTTTTTTTATATTATTGCTTTATTTCTGCGATGCTCTATCATTTCAGCTTTTATATCGCGAAGGTCGCGATTGCCCAATCATTTCGGCTATTTTTTGCGGTGCCCAATCATTTCGGCTATTTATTTTATTTTTACTCGCTGCTTTTTATTGCGAGTTGCCCAATCATTTCGGCTGTTTTGTATGCATACATTTTTACTTGCTGCTTTTTATTACAAGTTACCTATCATTTCGACTATTTTGTATGCATGTGCGGCTTGCTGGCTTTTCGCCGTAAGCCTGGAATTAGACACCGATTTCGGCATCAGCACCGATACAACTGGGATGTTGCCAGGAGCGAATCATCATTTGCCTTTACCGATGTTGAACAAAGGTGGCTTAGCGAACAGGGTTAGGGTCCTGTCAACTAAGTCGTTTGACTTCATGAGCCGTAAGGGTCTCACAAAGGTATTTCTCCCTGCAAGTCGTGAGGATCTCGTAGGTGTGTTTTCTCCTTAGGAGTCGTTAGGATTCCTAAGTGCATGTTCCTCTGTAAGTCGTAAGGATCCTACAAGAGGGTTTTCTCCTTGTAAGTCGAGATGACTTACAAGGGTCATTAACCATGCGAACATATCCCCAGTCACGGATGGGACTTGGTTAGGGAAATGTTTATTCGCGCCCGTGGATTGTATACAAGGGTCAGTATTGAACCACTTGTAAGGCAATATCGAAAGTTGTGGGGGTTGCTTAAGCACAGGTTTAGGTCTCTGTAACTTAAGACTTTCAAATCTTATGAGCCGTGAGGGTCCCATGAGAGAGTTCTCCTTACGAGTCGTGAGGATCTCGCAAGTGTATTTTCTCCTTTGGAATCGCGGGGATCCCTAAGTGTGTTGCTCCCTTATGAGTCATAAGGATCTCACGTGGGTGATTTCTCCTTAAAAGGTCGAGAGGACCCTGTAAATGTCTTTTAACGAGGTTGCGCCCTTCCGGGTTTTCACAAACACTCGCCGGTAGCCCTGCTGTTTTTACTCACGGCGCCCTTTCCGGTTTTCATCCGTGCCCTTTTTGCTTATGAACATACCTTTTTTTTTTGTTTTTTTTATTCTCTTTTTCCTAACGAGGTTGCGCCCTTTCAGGTTTTCACAAACCCTCGCCGATAGCCCTGCTGTTTTTACTCACGGAGCCCTTTCGGGTTTTCATCCGTGCCCATTTTGCTTATGGACATACCGTTTATTTTTTATTTATTTATTTATTTATTATTTTATATATATATATATATATATATTTATATCGGCTTTGTGATGTTTCAATCCACCGTAGTTTATCGACATCTCGGTCAACAACTAGTTTTAAGACATAGTGGTCTATCATTAGTTTAAGGACGTTTCGGTCCGTCATTAGTTTAAGGACGTTTCGGTCCGTTGCTGAAGAAGGCCGATTACTACTTATAGAGTTTGGGCTTAGGAAGATAGCGAGAACACATAGTCGTCGTCGTCTATCATTGACCTAGGTTGTGGCTCATTAAGCGTAGTATTTCTTCAGGAAGCGACCATTTATTGGCCTGAAAAGCCTTTCACCGTGCATATCCATGAGTAGATTGGCTCCACCCCGGTAGACCTTGTCTATGATGTACGGGCCTTCATAGTTCGGCTCGAATTTTCCCCGCTTAGCGCGACTGGGGATCATAGGTCTTTTGACCACTAGCACGAGTTCGCCTTGGCGGAATGTTCTCGGCCGGGTCAATCTTTCATATGAGCGCGTCATCTTTGCTTTATAAGCCTCCAGATTTTGTTGCGCTATGAGCCGGGTTTCATCAAGGGCATCAAGCTCCTCAAGCCGAAGGTGAGCATTTTCTTCGTCCGTCAGCTCGTAGTGGACTGCCACTCGTAAAGAGGGTAACTCTATCTCGAGGGGGAGTACTGCTGCTATACCAAATACCAACGCGTACGGCGTTGTGTTCGTGGCCGTCTTGAATGTAGTTCGATACGCCCAGAGAGCTTCTTGCAGTCTCTCATGCCAGTCCTTCTTATTTCGGGACACCGTCTTCTTTATGATCTTTGTCAAGGTCTTGTTGAAAGCCTCAGCTAGACCGTTAGCTCGCGGATTATAAACTGAGGAATACCTCCAGTCTATATTATGCTGTTGCGCGAAGCGACTGATCTTGTGGCTTCTGTAGGCTGGACCGTTATCGGAGATGATCCGTCGCGGAGTTCCAAATCGATAAATGACGTGCGTCTTGAAGAAATGGAGGATATTATCCATCTTCACTTCCCTTAATGGTACTGCTTCTGCCCATTTGGAGAAGTAGTTAGTCGTCGCCAGGATGAAATGATGTCCCCTGGACGATGCTGGTTCGATGGGGCCGACTATTTCAGTTCCCCACATCTCGAACGGCCAGCTAGCCATTGTCGGATGTAGTGGATTTGGATGCTGATGGATAAAATCCCCATGAATCTGGCTTGAGTGGCATTGCTTAGGCAGTCCCCAATCATCGTGGGCCAATAGTAGCCCATCCGTTTATCCTTCAATTTCATCTTCGGGCCTGCTTGATGAGAACCGCAGAGTCCGTCGTGAACTTCCTGAATGACTCTTTTCGCTTCTTCAGGTCCCAGACATCTCAACCACAGAGAATCAAACGACCTCTTGTACAGAGTATCATTGACGAAGGCGAAAGACAGAGCTCGTTTCATGAGCTGATGTCTTGAGGACGCATCATCAGGCGTTCGACGGGATTTGAAGTAGTCCATAAATACTTCTCTCCAATCCTCAGCCTTTTCCTGGTCTTTTATTTGCATAGCCAATTGCCCAGTCGCTCCCTTTTCTTCGGGTGATTCCGGAGATATTTCCGCTGGGACGAGCACCCGACGGCTTTGTACCAAGATTCTGACGTCATCGAGGTTCTCATCGGCCAGTTCCTCGGCGAGCTTGGCTAACGCGTCCGCCTTGTTATTCTCTGCACGCGGTATGTTTTCCAAAGTGTAGGAAGGAATTTGGGTCAACAGTTGTTGCACCTTTTCGCCGTACTTCATCAGTTCTGGCTTGCACGTCTGGTAGTCGCCGTTTAATTGACTAATGACCAGTTGAGAATCTCCGTATATGAGGAGGTTTTCAATTCCCATATCAATGGCGATCTCGAGGCCTGCTATTAAAGCTTTATATTCGCCTTCATTGTTCGTCCTCGGCTCTGTTAAGGAGAAAGCAAAGCGCATTATCCCTCCTTGTGGAGTTACGAAGACGAGGCCTACCCCCGATTTGATTATAGGGGTACTTTGTTTGCGCTTCTTCATGGAGGATGCTCTATCGAAATAAAGCTCCCATCGGGTATCACCACCGCCGATCGCGTCAGACGCATGTTCGTCTGGTAGATCACAATTCAGAGGAGAATCGGCAGGTATCGGATGTTCAGCGAGGAAGTCGGCAATGGCCTGGCTTTTTACTGCCTTGAAAGGCTGATAGGTTATTGAGAACTCCATCAAGAGTAGGGCCCATTTAGCGAGTCGCCCCGTCAATATGGCCTTCGACATCAAATATTTAAGGGGGTCCACCTTCGAAATAAGACGGACTTCATGTGCCAATGCATAGTGCCTGAGTTTCGTTATTGCAAAGATCAACGCCAGGCAGTGTTTTTCAATAGGGGAATAGTTGCTTTCTGCCCCCAGTAGAACTCGACTTAAGTAGTAGAGTGCTATTTCTTTCCCTTGATCATTCTCTTGTGCCCATAATGCGTCTAAGGAACCTTCGAGGGCGGTTGTATAAAGAATGAGGGGCTTTCCCTTGACCGGAGCAGCCAACACTGGCGGGTTCTGCAGGTATTGCTTGATCTCGTCTAGCGCGCTTTGGGATTTTTGGTCCCAGACGAACGGGGTTCCCTTCTTCATCAGGTGGCTGTAAGGACGGCACTTGCCTGAAAGGTTGGCTATAAATCGCCGTATATACGCGAGCTTCCCTTGGAGAGACCGCAGCTGTTTGAGAGCCTTTGGCGGAGGCATTTCTATGATCGCCTTGATCTTTGACGGATCTATTTCGATACCTCGGTGTCGGACGATGAATACTAGGAATTTGCCTGAGGAAACTCCGAATGCGCACTTGAGAGGGTTCATCTTCAAGTTGTATTATCGAAGGCATTGAAATACGGTCTTCAGATGCTCGAGATGTTCCTCATATGATCTGCTTTTCACCACGAGGTCGTCGATATAGCACTCGACGATTTCATGTATGAGGTCATCAAAGATCTTCGTCATGGCCCTCTGATAGGTGGCACCGGCGTTCTTTAGACCGAAAGGCATCACCTTGTAGCAGAATATACCTAGCGGAGTCCTGAAGGCGGTGTGATTCTGGTCTTCGGGATGCATCTTTATCTGATTATACCCTGACGAGCCGTCCATGAAGGAGAAAACCTCGTGAGTGGACGTATTATCTATCATCAGTTCGGTGACTGGCACTGGGAAATCGTTCTTCGGGAAAGCTTTATTGAGATCCCGGAAGTCCACGCATATGCGCACCATCCCATTTTTCTTCATCGCCGGGATGATGTTGGCGATCCACTCGGGATACTGAACCTCCTGGATGAAGCCAGAGTCGATCAGCTTCTTGACCTCAGCATTGATACTCATCTCAAGATCGAGCCGCATTCTTCTTGGTGCCTGTTTGACCGGCTTGACGTCCGGAGATATCGCCAATTTATGCACAGCAATTTCTGGATCTAGTCCCGGCATTTCGGAATGGTTCCATGCGAAGCAATCTCTATGCTGCATAAGCACGTCTTTTAACGCAGCCACCCTTTCTTCAGCTAGCAGCTCGCTGACGAATGTCTGTCGCGGGTCATTCGCCGTCCCCAACTCAATTTTCTTGAGGTTATCTGCGGTAGTATGTATTCCATCCTCCAGCTCTTTCAGTGCTGGTGGAAACTCTGAGATCACCTCATCGTTGTTGTTTTCGAAGCACCAGGGAAGGTCATCAATATTCTCGGGCTCTTCTTTTGATATTGTTATCATGCGACAAGTACGAGCTCGCTTCCAAGACCGATGTGTATTTGGTTCTACTCTCGTAGCCTTGGGTTCATGCTTCTGTGGCGGCGTTACCCTCCAACTGTCAGATAGAGCGAACTTGCCGAGCTGATACTGATCTTCAACCCAGTTCTTGAAGGTGAAGCGGTCTTCGAGAGGGTGCCCTATTACTCGGTGATAAGAGCTATAGTTTGGGTGTGAGACTTCGCCTGCTTGTTCGGGGTGTTTAGACTCCGGCAGTGTAAGCATCTGGTATTTTGTAGCTCGGTCAAGCATCTTCTTCGTCTTGTCCCGAGGAAAAGAGTATGCTCGACTCATCTTCTTTACAAGGGACAGATCTGGACCGCTCGATTCCCGCTTGCGTGGCTTCTTAGTCCCGCTTTGTTGCTGTCGAGCGCCTTTTTCGCTTTTCGACCTGTTTCCGCCTCTGCGTCGAGCCTTTTTTATAACAGGTTGACAGAGAGCGGCACTTTCATCTTTCACGGCCTGTTGGAGGAGGCGTTGCATTTTGGCTTTCTCATAGATGGCCATTTCGCGGTTGTGGTCGTCTCGGACTTTTTGACCAGCTTCCCTTATAAGCCTGTTCATTTGTTCTTCGAACGATGGACTGGGCACTTTTGCATCAGGAACTTTTACTGGTTTAGGATTAGCGTCCTCCCATTGAGCATCCGCTTCTTCCTTGAAGTCATGCACGACGTAACAGTCGCGGAGTAGCTCTCGTTTCTTGGACCGAATGTATCCAAGTCCGATTGTTTCTATCCTCCCACTAGGTAACTTGTGCTGAGTTCCGGGGACGTTCCAGACCCTGTCATAGAATTTGGCTTTTCGAGCGGTCTGTTTGAAGGATATCCCCTGGCACTTCAGCAGCCTCTTCAAGCCTTCTGTATAATATCTGGGCAGACGGATGGGCTGAAGCCTGTCAAGCGTAGGATCCGCGTCGTGCCAGATTTCTTTCTCCATTTGGTTTCTTCCGAGCGGTAGAATAGAATTGCCTTTTCGCCTTCTCGCCTGGGAGGGACATAGAACGTCCGCAGCTCCTCTACACTGTAGGTATTGAGCGCATCCAGTTCTTTATGATATTTAAGTGGAACCATGGCGACTTGTATACTTTGCTCTTCGTCAGCGGATGTTTGTATTGAAGGTCGAGCGGAAAATATAGCATGAACTTCATCTTCCGAGTCACTGCCAAAGATCAACATAGGAGCGGATGGTCCCGGTTTGTTGTACTGGGGCGGACCCGAATAAACCATCTCCTCTTCCTCCTCGGTATCACTCCCGAAGACAGGGATGGTGGCGTTAGCCTTGTTCTTCGGCTTGTGACACCTCTCCGTGTCTTCGAAATCCGGTAAGAAGTATTTGGCATCTTCATATTTGCAGACCTCATTCACGAAGAACGGGTTCAGTTCTCCCGTCACGGTATACTCGAGACCATCCTTAAAATATTTCATACACTGATGCTGTGTAGAAGGGATGATGTTGTACTCGTGTAACCATGGTCGGCCGAGCAGAGCATTGTAGCATGTCTTGGCGTCTATGACGTGGAACTTAATGTCCGTGACGAGTAGCCCAAAGCATAGCGTCAGTATCACAGACCCAAGAGTTCTTGATGATTGGGAGTCAAACCCGGAGATGGTGATCTTGTCCCGAGCAAGGTGCTGGACGCTCATGCAGATTTCCTTTAACACCCGCACGTTGAGGAGATTAACGGAAGACCCATTGTCAACCAAGATTTTGCCTATCTTTATATCATGGCAATACCCTGAGACATAGAGGGGGCGATTGTGTTCGCACGTCCCTAGGAGAAGGTCTTCATCACCGAAAGTGACATCGGCCGTATGCACTTCTTCCAATTCATCCTTCATCTTTTCTTCGGCGAGAAAAGCTTGGAATTGCTCTGGCTCCTGTAGTGCCTTGATTAATGAATCCCTTGCCTCTTTTGATAGTAAAAGGGCGTCAAGAATGCTGAGCTGCGAGGGTAGCTTCCTCATATGCGCTAGAACGTTGTAATCCACCTTATTTTTCTTTGGCGGGTCCTTGGCGGTTAGCTCTTCCACAACTTGGTCATCCAGGGCGATATCTTCAGAGACCTTCTCTTTTCCCTTATCTTTTTTATTTGAGGGTCCAAGATTCTTTTCGGGTAGCGTACGATTACGCAGCCGGATATTTTCGCAGGCCTTCGGCTCTTCCTCTTTTCCCGAGGTGGACTCTTTAAAGAGAGGGCTAAGCTCCATTTCCTCGTCAGAGTCGCTCCCAAATATGAGAACTTGCGCTTCCCCAGCGTTAACCATGCGACAATCGCCGGTAGTTCTTCTAAGCTCCTCGGCCGTACTTCTCCGCTCCCGACGAGTTTTGCGCTTCTCCCGCTTAAAATGTTGCCGGTGAGCGACATATCCCTGCCACCATTTATTGAAAGCTTTGCACTCTTCGGTGGGGTGCAAAACTTCTGATGATATAAGCAATAGGAAGGGTGCATTTCCTCTTTGCCGGCAATGTTTCCTTCAGAGGGTGGCAGCTTCATCCCCATCGACATGGCTTTAGCAAATCTCTTCCTCATCTTGAATTTGATTTTTTTCGCAATGGATGTACTTTGATTTGACGGGAGTGTCTTGACCTTTTCGTCTAATCGCCGGCGCTTGGCCTTTTCAAATAGGAGCGTCTCGCGTTCCCGATCGGCCTCGCTTTTCAATAGAGCTTCATTGAGGAATGCATCAATGGTTTCATCTGATGCCCCCAAAAGTTTCGGTTCAGGATCTACCCCCAGCTTTTCAGTGCAAGGAGTTCTCTCATCGTCCGTAAACGAGTAAGAGATCACATGACAACTCGACATGTATTCCTCGGATTCATCCGACGAGCTCTCTCCCTCATCTTCCTCTTGAAAGACATGGTTGAGGAATTCCTGGAATGTGACGGGAGTCCGTGCCTTTTGATTGTATTCCTCCAGCGTGTCAATTTGTTTCTGTAAGTCCGTGCGTTTGTCACCAGGCTTCACGGGCTTCTTGGATTTCTTCTTCTTCTTCTTTGAAGATTTTGACGGCTGGTTGTGAGTGCTTGGGCCACCACCATCGATCTTTAGAGTTGGGCGCGGCTTCAACATCCCTTCAATGATCTGAGTTTCCAACGGGTCCTTCCACCTGATTGCTGGGCATGTTTGAAGATCGTTCAGCATCCTCTTTGTTTTGGCTGATAGCACAACCTCCATGGAGCTTCTTCAACGAGAGAGCACGTTGCCCCCGGCGTATTCACCCTTTTAGGGGTGTGAGGCTGCGGCGGATTCACCTTCCATCTGTCGGACAACGTGAACTTGCCCTGTTGGTACTAGTCTTCAATCCAATTTTTGAAGACGTAGCAATCCTCGATCGGATGACCCAATACTCAGTGGTAAGGACAGTAATTGGGATCATTGACGTCGTTTGGCTCCGACGGACGTCTTGGATCCGACAGATTTATGAGTCGGTTGCGCAATGCCAGCTTGAACAGTCTTCTCGTTTTATCTCGAGGAAACGAGTAAGGACGTCCTAGCCTTTCCTCAATGGGTACACGCAGACGCATATTATTTTGACGGACAGCCGGCTTCAAGTTGCTCGGCTGTTGTTGAGCATTGGCGACAACGATCTCTTTTCCCTTCCCCTTCTCATTTCGAGGGTCCAGCTTTGGATGGGGCGGTCTATGGCCCATCTGGTCCATTTGAGCTAGCTTGTCGATCAGGGCCTGGAAGGTAGTCGGCTTGAAGAACATCATGAATTGGGATATGGTCGCCTGCGGATCGAAGGTTCTTACAAACATGCCTACTACCGGAGCCTCTTCTATGCGTTGCTTGCATTTTAACCATAAGTTCCGCCACCGTATCGCATACTGAACCCATGTTTCGCCTGGCTTCACCCTGGCATTAATCAATGCCGTTATCGGGGTGTGTTCCCTGGCCCTTGCGAAACGCTGGGTAAACAGCAGCTCCATCTCCGCAAATTTTTTGATAGAGTCGTTTGGGAGCTCGGAGTACCACTCGAATGCTGTATCCGATAAGCTACCGACGAACTGGCGAAGCAACAATTTATCATCACCGCCGATGTTGCTGCAAAGCGCTCTGAACTGGGCAACATGCTGGTGGGGATTTCCCGTCCCCTTATAGACATGGAATTTCGGTATTGTATAGCCTGGCGGGTACTTTATCTGATCGTACCAGCTCAGATATGGTCGTCCTGTTTTTACGACCTAACCAGCTGCCTCAGTCGCCTGATGAACCCGTATCTGCTAAGCTATATATTCATCCAAGTCAGCTTTGGAGATTGTCTCCTCCTTGGCTGCTGACAGAGCCAGCGGTGGATTCGACGTTTCTCCTCTGTCATCTTTAAGGATGATCGGAGGATCTTCGGCTGGAGGATCTTGCTGGATCATCATACCCACCATGTCCTGGAACAGGAGGGCCATTTGTTTTATATTGGCTGATTGTTCTGCAGCCTCTTTGTCCTTCTTTTCCAATATTCTCCGAAGGAACTCAGCGTCGGTTTCTTGCTCCTGTCGCTGATCTGAGGATGCTTCAGGGCTTTCTTTTAGCCCAGTGAGTGCGAACATCGCGTTCATCATTTCTTGGAGCTTCTGCTATTGCTCCTGAGCCTTAGTCACTGACTGTGTAAGCGGTCTATGACCTGTAGATGTACGGCTGTCCTCTTTACCAAAGCCATGTAGACGGTATGGACTACAATGCCCCCGGACTTAGGGCGTTTGGGCTCACCGCCTTTGGCATTTGCCACAGGCGTGGGGATTTTCTCTGGCCTTCTTCTCTTATGGGCCGTTGAAGTTGAGGGGGCCGTTGCAGCGGGCACCCTGGCGATTGTCGTACTTTGCTGTTTGACAGGACGGTTCTTTTCTTCTTGAGCCTTCACCCTTTTCTGCCGGCGAGAGTGATCTTGGTCTATTACTGAATCTTGAACCCTCCGCCGGTCCTTATAAATTTTGGAGGACAGCCGTTGAGGGGGCTGCTCCAGCTTTGTATCTGTAACACTCTCCGCAGGTGGAGGAGATCTTTTTAGCGTAGCAGTCGGAAAGTTCTTGCGTACCCTCCTTAGCAGTTCAAAGTTATTCCTAGTTGGAACAGCAGCATTAACTTCCACCATCAGAGCCGGTGGAGTTAGCCCTGAGGGGGAGTTGCCCCCGGCCTTCCTTACTCGGCGCCAATGGCGACGTCGAGTGTATTGAGCTGTTGGGACTGGCTCGGCGATAGGGATAGTTTCGTCTTGCCCCTTGTCCAGATGAAGCGCCGCTGGTGCCAGCCTCTCGAAGACTGATGTCTTTTGAGTGGCGGTGTCCAATCTGTCAAAGACAGATCCTCGAGCAGGAACGGGAGCCGGAACGGTCAGCCTTGAAAAGACCGACTCTCTAGCAGGAGAAGCCGTCTGACGACTTCAGGAATAGAGATGGCTGTCTTCTTTGCGATGGCCACATCAGGTGTCATAGGCTTTTTGGCAGGCCCATCAGAGTTCAGGTTTAGCCTGGTAAAGACCGATGCTGCCGGCTTGACATTGGACGACCCGTTGAGAAGGGCCGTGGTAGTAGTGAGCCGATCGAAGACCAACTTCTTTTGCGCTTCC
The DNA here is from genome assembly GCA_030015575.1 of Agapanthus africanus. Classification (NCBI taxonomy): domain Eukaryota; kingdom Viridiplantae; phylum Streptophyta; class Magnoliopsida; order Asparagales; family Amaryllidaceae; genus Agapanthus; species Agapanthus africanus. The sequence continues at coordinate 788,687,832 of CM057337.1, forward strand.
GGTACGGGCATTGGAATGGTGAAGCTTGCTGGCGGGAGCATGGTACCGAAAAACAGACCGGTGGTGGCCTGAGTCACTTGTTCCACCGGCATAGCAAAGATGGAGGCCGCTTGAGGCCCATAGGCTACATCTCCAGGTGAGGCGGAGCGTCGGTTGCATTTGCATTTGGAGCAGCTCGAGCAGTTGGATGCCATTGATGCTTGATTTCTGTGCCAGGAAAAAGACCAAATCTTAGTAACTTGAAATCCAAAGGCAACCATTAACAAACCGCGATTCGTTCATGAAGACGACACACAAAGTGTGGAGTGGAAAGAGGAAAAGGTCCCACCGGGCGTGCCAGAATCTGGTCCCCTCCGAACGGCGGCCGAAGACTGAACGTCTTGCCTGAGATTCGGGGCAGATGCTATTTGGTTTTATCCGTCCACCTCTACGAAGATGCCAAGTTGATTTATGGCACCGTGTATCGGAGGTTTAGACGGATGCGGCCGATGTAGCAGACTTCGTCAGATTCCACCTCGCTTGAGGGGTTTTTGATTGTGGGGACGTTGTTCCCTGCAGGCACAAGCCCCTGCAGTTAATTACGCTACCGCATCGCGGTAACCACTTTCTCCTTCTCCAGAATTTCACTTCGTGTCGTGTGTGTTTTTTTTTGTTTATGGTTGCCCGTGGATTGTATATGAAGACTAAGTGATGTCGTCGCCCGTAGGACGCGGATTAGTCCAAATCCATATTTACTTAGATTTGGGTTTGGGGTTTTAGTTTAAGGATACGTTAGCCGTATTTGAGGCTAAGATCAGCTTAAACGTTCGTTAAGGATACGTTAGTCCTATTTGAGGCTAAGATTAACTTAACGGAAAGAGCATTTAGGGGCTCTATTGTTCCAGTTTAGGGACGTAGTGGTCCCTTGCATGTATGGCCGTCGGGACCCGTCACCTCTCTGACGACGTTGAAGGATTACAACGACAGGTGTCAGAGGAGTTCAGAGATGTACCCTTGAACCAAAGTCAATTAGGGGTCTTATAGTCCAATTTGGGACTAAAATCTGTTTGGAGGTTTAAGGATACGTTAACCATATTTGAAGCTAAGATCGGCTTAAACGGGATCGTTTAGATCCGACAAAAGAGCATTTGGGGGCTCTATTGTTCCAGTTTAGGGACATAGTGGTCCATAGGTAGTTTAAGGACATTGCGGTCCATTGCCAGTTTAGGGACATGGTGGTCCATTTCTAGTTTTAGGGACATGGTGGTCCATTTTTCCGTTTTGAGGACGGATATTAGTTTAAGGACGCATTAGTCCATGAGTTTAAGGACGCTTAAGTCCATGGGTTTAAGGACCCCACAGTCCGTATGGATGTGTTTAAAGACGCATTAGTCCATTAGTTTAAGGACGCATTAGTACGTGAGTTTAGGGACCCCACAGTCCGTATTTTGGTATAAGGACGCATAAGTCCATGAGTTTAAGGACGCATCAGTTCATGAGTTTAAGGACCTCACAGTCCGTATTATTGATTTAAGGACGCATAAGTCCATGGGTTTAGGGACCCCACAGTCCGTATTGTCGGTTTAAGGACGCATGAGTCCATGGGTTTAGGGACCCCACAGTCCGTATTGTCGGTTTAAGGACGCATGAGTCCATGGGTTTAGGGACCCCACAGTCCGTATTGTCGGTTTAAGGACGCATGAGTCCATGGGTTTAGGGACCCCACAGTCCGTATTTTGGTTTAAGGACGCATAAGTCCATGGGTTTAGGGACCCCACGGTCCGTATTGTCGGTTTAAGGACGCATGAGTCCATGAGTTTAGGGACCCCACAGTCCGTATTTTGGGTTAAGGACGCATAAATCCATGGGTTTAGGGACCCCACAGTCCGTATTTTGGTTTAAGGACGCATAAGTCCATGGGTTTAGGGACCCCACAGTCCGTATTGTCGGTTTAAGGACGCATGAGTCCATGAGTTTAGGGACCCCACAGTCCGTATTTTGGTTTAAGGACGCATAAGTCCATGGGTTTAGGGACCCCACAGTCCGTATTTTGGTTTAAGGACGTATAATTCCATGGGTTTAGGGACCCTACAGTCCGTGAGTTTAAGGACGCATCAGTCCGTATTATGAGTTTAAGGACCCTACAGTCCGTATCGATGTGTGGTTGTCGGGACATGTCACCTCTCTGACGTCGTTGAAGGATTACAACGACAGGTGTCAGAGGAGTTCGGAGATGTACCCTTGAACCAAATGTAAATTGATTTAAGAGAGCAGTCGTGCTCAGTCAATTTAATTTGAGAACTTACGGCCAGAATTGTGCTAAGTCCAGTTGAAGATGTTCAACATTTTCATTTGTCTTTGGCCTATTAGGCCTATGCTAGGGCTTTGCCCCAGTTTAATAATGCACTGCATTTTATTTTGGCCTGTGGGGCCTTTTAAATTGGGCTCTGTTCCCTTTATAATGCAGAGCATTTGTTCTGAGTCAATTGGACCTCTTAATTGGGCTCTGCCCCTTTTAAAATTAATGCATTGAATTTTATTAGGCCTGTTAGGCCTTTTTTGATTGGGCTCGGCCCCTCTTTTCAATAATGCAGTGCATTAATTAGCTGACAGTGGTCATGTGGTCTGTCAGGCGCTTTGCGCCAATTAATGAGCGCAAGAGCTTATGGAGGTGACACATGTCACGCTCGGGTGAGCGCAAGCGCAGTTAGCGCAGTGCGCTGCGCCAGTGCGCTGAGCTGCTGCGAACACGTGGCGCGCTCTGGTGAGTTGCGCCAGTTTCCGAGAGCAATGCTCTATTTTAAAAGCGCATAGCGCAAGTGGTTTTGGAGCTGACACGTGGCGCTCTCTGGTGGCTTGCGCCAACCCAAGAGCGCAACAGTGTAGATTTACAAGTGCAAGGCACTGTTTTAATATCCAATTTTGGATTCAAGAAAAGAATCTTTAAAGATTCCAGAACCAATGGTTCATCAAAAGGAAATGCCTTTGTTATTATTATATTTTTATATTGAAGATCCTTGATCTTGTTCTTAGATCAATGATCTTTTCAGAAGAAATTCTTCCTTTTTATTCAAAGGTTTTACCTTTCTCTCTTTTTGAGTTCTTCTCAGAGTTCTTTAAAGGAGTTCTCTCTTTGTTTTTGTGTTTTTCTATCTCTGTGTTGTGTTTTGGAGTTGGGGTCTAGGGGCCTTTATATAGTGCTCATTAATTTGTTAAATTTGTTAAAGAGATCAATCTCTGAGTGATTTGGGGAATTTTCCCCACCGTTGGATCTTTGATCCAAGGGCTTCTGTTTTACAGAAGACAATCTTCTTGTTTTAACAAGAACAGAAAGATCTTACTGGAATTTTAATTCTGTTTGGCGCAAATGCACCAGCGCTTGACATGTGTCACGCAGCGCAGAGCGCAGCACAACTACGCTGACACATGTCGCGCAGCGCACATCGCAGCGCAACTGCGCTGACACGTGTCGCGCAGCGCGAGGTGCAGCGTAACTGCGCTAGCGCAACTGCGCTGACACGTGTCGCGCAGCGCAACTGCGTTAGCGCAACTATGCTGACACGTGTCGCGTGGCGCAGAGCGCAGCGCATCTGAAACATTGCTTCTTTTAATTTTGTTGTTTTTTTAAATAGAGCCTTGCTCTGATTGGGCGCGCTGCCTTGGGCGCTGCGTTGACGTATCAGGTTTTGATACGTAGCGCGTTGCGAGCAGCGCAAGGAATTTGAAGCGTTGCTTCAATTTTTGAATTTTTGAAATTCAAACAGAGCTTTGCTCTGATTAGGGGAAACAACGATCTCAGGTCGATAAACTAACCTGTACACATGTCACCAGGGAACTGCTATCTGACGTTAGGTATAATACCAACTAGCATGTTCCCGGCGAGTCCTGTCCGGTGTACTCATAACCCAATAAGCACCTGTATACATCTTAGGTGAACCAACTGACACCAATGGCTTGTGAGACCGGCCACCGCCCATCGTCGGGGTCTCGACTGTATACACTAGTCTACTAATGGAGTATCGATGCCCAGTCTCGAAACTCCCACGACTAGGGACCACTTTAAGGATGTGCTTATAGACCCCAGCTCCCACGTATATGATCGCCGTCATACTGTTGGTAGTTAAGCAAGAATCCTAAGGGCTCTATCAACATGTAATAGTGACCTGTAAGGTCACCTAAAGTAGTGCACGATAATAAAGATAAACCAGATAGCATACTATCATCTTGAGTAAGACTGTCCTACCGGCATAGGTCATCCCTCAATCATTGCAATCATGTGCCTGCGATTCAATAATTGACTCTGAGGGCACTATACCCAACAAATTCTGACCCAAAGGATCATTTGGATGTGTTCACAACGGGCATGAGCTTCTAGGACAACTCGGACGCAGCTCAATGCCATGCTTTTCCCACCACTCTGATCCGGGCTGGTCGGAGTTCCGGGGGTTGTCACCATACTCCATCTCTACCTTTGATGAGCTGGCTACCCAGTTTCTCGGTCATTTTGTCGGGAACAGAAGACAGAAGAGGACGGTCGTTACCTCTTTACATTAAAGAGTGGTGACAAAGCGCGCACTTATGCATGTTTGGTGTTCGGGCAGTTGATACTAGCGGGCTTTGGTTTAAACCGGATCCTAGTATTGGATTTCGGATTGGTTCAGTCTCATTGTATTCGTGTTCCTCGAAACACGGATGCGGGTATGTATATACAGTTTACAGAGGCATAGAATGAGACACCTCATTAGGGTTTTGACCATTGACTTGATTAAAACCATAATGAGATGGAGGAAATTGTTTACTAATTTTATTAGTGTTAATTGTGTCATGGTTAATTGGTTTGACCATTTGACTTGTTGACCATAGTTGACTTAGATATTTTTGTTGAGCATGAGATATTTTGCTTAGTATTAATTGTGACATGATAATGGTCAAATCAAATGAACCATCACAATTATCCTAATTAAAATTATTATTCTTTTTCCCTCATATGAGAGCTCACTCTTCATTTGATCAAGGTGACGCTCTCTCTCCTTCTTCCTCTCTCTCTCTCAAGCCCTAGTGTTTCATGAGTTGAAAATCAAGGGCCATTGAGGCCAAGCCACCAAAACCACTCTCTACTCACTCTAGATCACTTAGTCTAGCAACCCAAGTGTTCTAGTTGCCTCATCTTGGAGGTTAAGCTCTAGGTTGGATCTCTCGAGGTGGATCATCGTTGACACAAGGAGGCCGAAGTTCAAGTACGATCCATACATCCATCGAGGAGCTTAAGAAGAGGATCGAAGACCCGAAGGACTTGTTTCCATTAGATATACTTTCTATCATAGTAGATAGAACCTTCATTTGCTAGTTAGGTTTATGGTTAAAGATCCAGTTTTGGTTTATTCTAGCGCCAATGTTTGTATCACTATAAAAAAATTGTTCCGCATTTGGCCACGAAAGTTGGCCGGGGCGCTAGTGTAACCCTTCACAATCTGTCTACGGGCGGTAGACAACGCGGGGGGAACATCCTCCGAAAGAGTATGAACAAGGGGGATGCTGCTTGAGCCTGCACCCACGACCAAACTGGTATCGCGTTCCCTCGCCACACGCTTCCTACACTTCTTTTCGGTCTGAGCAGTGAGAAATGATCTCCTTAAGACCTATGACAAAGGGACGTCGTCCAAACCAAGCTCTGCCTCCGGAGCTGTGTCGGTGTCTGTCATCGGCTATTTTAGCGACGCCTCCTACGGTAATGTTAGGGGAGCTGGGGCCACAATAGCCTGCTCTGGAAGCATCGCTGCATCACCACTTGGGATCGGTACCGTACTCAGAATAACCCGAGTCAAGGTAGTCCCTGCAATAAAATAAAGGAGAGAGTCAGAGCACGAATAAAAAAAGGGAATGAAGGCACAATGAGCTGAATTATACCAAGACTTAAAGAAGCGCGGTGCCTCTCTTCCTCTTCGAAAGTCTTGATGGAAGCCGCGAGAGCCTCTTCGTCAAAAATACCTGTTGAAGAAAAGGGCATAAGTAAAAGCAAAATAATTAGGAAGGAATGAACGCGGAAAAATACAACTGAAGTATACTTGACTTCGCGATGGTGATTAGTGCCGCTTCTTCGTGAGCCAGTCGCTCGGAGGCCAGAAGGGTAGCCTGTAGATCAGTGTCAGTCACAGGCGTGTCGAACAAGCCATCGTTAGTGTCGTACTCACACAATCCTTCGTTGTATCTGCCCGGTGATAAAAAAGTTAGACCCGATGTTTAACCGCATGAAATGATGCAGCGCGCTGCGGATACCCTCTTCCGTAGCAACCGGCTCAGCTAAAAAGGCCTCAAAAGGGACACCCTGATCATAACTCGACTGTTGAGCGAAACGGTGCAGGTTGTATCTCATGAACAGCGCCTAGTCGTTCTGCCTGAACACTAAAAAGCCCATCCTGATTGAATACAAATGCAGAATCTCCCGAGCCTTCAATGTAGGGGCCCCGTCTTTGAAGGTATCGCGCAGCGGCTGCACCGTTTTAGTGGATTCCATGCTAATAGTTAAGACCTTATCGATGAAGGTCATGCTATCCCTGACCATACGCGGACGAAAGACCAGACCCCGAGCATCTCGCTGTGACGGATCTAAAGCAGAAACGTCAACTAGGATCATAACCCGAGGGAAATTATAACTGTCGTAGAAACGGGGCCATTTTTGGACTCCAAAAGCACCAAGAACCTGCAGCTCGATTCATGACGTGGAATAGTACAGCGGGAGATTTACAGGTTGTACCCCCGGCTGAGTGGTGTCTGCCGCTAAGCTGAAGCTATGATACAGGTGAGCCAGCCCAGCGATTCCGACATCCACTCGCGTCCCGGCAACCATTCGGTGAGCCGGATAGAATATGGATGGCCTCATATAGCGAGGGTGCATTGGGAGCACAAACCACAAGCCGAGGAACCCTAAAAAGAATGCCTCTCCGTCGATGACCGAAGCTGCGAGCTCCACAAAAGGGACGACCGGGGTGTCTGGGAGGAAGAAATTCCTTTGATCTGCTTCCGCTGCCGGCTGGCTGTCCAAGCCAAAACCAAAAGGATCGTCAAGCTTGGCGAATTTCATGGTTTGTTTTGACAAGACTTCCGGGAGAAGAAAGCGGGCGATGAAATCCACGAAGCTGACCCCGTGCCCTCCGGACTCGAGAAACAGACTCTCATAAATATTCAATACCTTGATTTGACTCGGGAATCGATGTTGAATAGCATTCTCCAGAGTAAGACCCATCACTACTGATTTGGTGGCGAAGATGTATTCGGCAGGGGAAAGTATTTCCTCGTAATGTTCCCCTATGACGGGTAGGCCCAAAATTTCTGCAAATTCCTCCAAGGAAATTGAGACCTCCCGGTCCGATAAAAGAAAGGTGTGAGTCGGGGTATTCTACTGTTCTAAAAAAGCCTTGACCCACCATATATGAGGCGTGGGATACTGGAAAAGAGACACGTAGATAGCAGCGTACAACCCGAGCTTCAGCAGCTGGGACTTTTTGGCCGACAAGATGTATCGAGCCCACTGCAAGTATCCAGCTGAATGGAGAGGAGTCAAGCCTATCATGTATGCCTGCCCCTAAGGGTGCAACTCGTCTTGACATATGCGCCCCCCCAGAATATCTAAAGCCATTGGCGGCTGTACCGGTATCGAGCCCATAGAGGGTTGGAGGCGTCCATCCATAATCCAGTTAACCTCCTCCACAGCGTAATTCACCTGGGGCGAGTCAGCATAATGAATGGCGGAAATTGGCTCTAAAGGCGCCGCACAAGAGAAACTGCGCCGACCCCGAATAATTTGGTTGTACCAAAACCCCATAAATGAAGAGACTTCTGCTCCGGGTCATGATCTTTAATCAGTGCAAAAACTTCCCGATCCACAGGTGCGTCGACGTATGCACTCTCTGGGCGAACAAATGGGAAAGAAGAGTCAAAAGACATAGTACCTGTGCGAAAAGAAACAAGGGTTAGGTGTCAATACTACATTACAAATTCTGACATCTGGTACTTTAAATTTGTACCATCCTACAATGCAGTAAAAAGGGACCGAGGGGGACCCACAAAATCAAAGTGACGGCTCATCATTGATGAGACAGTCAATTATTAAGGAAGAAATTCTAAAAAGATTCTCATTTAATGAGAAACTCATTGGGCCAAGGAGTTAAACTCCCTCGAGAGCAGTGCTCTGCAAACAGAAACTACATCTGTCAACTTTAATTATAAGGGGAATAAAAATTCCCCAAAATTTCTAAGATCTATGCTCTGTGAAAACGATGGAGTAATCCATCAAAACCCTAAAAAAGTAAAACTTTTTGCAGAGTAAAAACTCCAAGATCTTTAAGATCTACAAAAACTCTAAGAGTTCTTCATAGAAATGAACAGTGTTCTAATTAATGGGTTCGGTAACCCTAAAAATCCATTTTTAGATCTATGATCTAATAAGAGCAAGGCTCTATTTAAGGGGTTCGATTATGATCCTTACCAAATTTGGACAGAGTTCTAACTCTAAAAGGAATTTCCTTTAGCAGAGATCTGAGCTCTGAAGGGAGAATTAAATTCTCAGAAATAAGAAAGAAAGAAGATGAACAGAAGTTATCTCAAGGGCCAAAGGCCCTACTTATAGGCGCCGGAAGACGATCCAACTTCCGAGATAATCCAACAGTGGAAAGGTTGCCACCGCTGCACTCACGTGTGAGCCACGTGAGCGCAACGGTGGGGGGCATTTGTTTTCCCCCAATAAGAGAGCAAGGCTCTGTTCAAAATTTGAACTGCGCCCGTGCCTCACGTGCAAGGCACGAGAGCGCCAGCGCCAAGAGTTAAAAACTCTGAGGCGGCACTTCATGTGCAAAGCACGAGAGCGCCAGCGCCAGAACTAAAAGTTCTCCACCCTTGGATCAAAGATCCAATAGAGATGATAAATCATCAGAGCACAAAATTAAATTCTGATTGAGGAAATACTCCTTAAATTTTTCTAAACAAGAAAGATTATACTCTGTAAATCAGAGCACCGTTGGATCAAAGATCCAATGGTGATTAAACATCACCAAGATGCAGAATTAAATTCTGATTGAGGAAATACTCCTCAAATCTTTCTAAACAAGAAAGATTGTGCTCTGTAAATTAGAGCATCTTTGGATCAAAGATCCAATGGTGATTAAAATCACCAAGATACAGAATTAAATTCTGATTGAGGAAATACTCCTCAAATCTTTCTAAACAAGAAAGATTGTGCTCTGTAAATCAGAGCACCGTTAGATCAAAGATCCAATGGTGATTAAAAATCACCAAGATACAGAATAAGCTTTGTATGGGAAAGTATTTTCCCAATCTTGTTAAAAAACAAAAAAAAATGTCTTCTGTAAAACAGAAGTCCTTGGATCAAAGATCCAACGGTGGATAAATTCCCTAAATCAATTAAGAAATCTCTCAATAAGAGATTTCCTTAACTAAATCAACAAATGTGCCTCCACTATATAAAGACCCCAAGACTTCAAGTCTTGTACAGAGGAACCCCTCCATAAGTTTCAAGTTAAAAAAAAAAAGCAAGCAAAAAGAGCTTTCAAAGAGAAGAAAGAAGAACTTTCTTCAAGGTAAATAGAGATCATAGTATCTCATCTGCATACCCAAAGGTTTAACCCTTATAAAAAAATATAGTTCTTTCCCTGGATCTGAGATCTATGAGACGAGTTTCCCACAAATGAGAATTTAATTCTCGCAGGGATGAATTTGTTCTTGGGGATTGAAAATCCAAGGGAGAACAAAGAATTGAACTCTTCAAAAAAATGCATAAAGAAGAAAGTAGCGCCAAGCGCTCTACATGCCCCTCACGTGGGCGCTGCTAAAATAAAGAGTGCTCTACACTCATTGGTTGGTGCCAAGCGCTCCAAGTGCCCCTCACGTGGGCGCTACTAAAATAAAGAGTGCTATGCACTCATTGGTTGGCGCCCAGTGCCAAGCGCTCCATGTTCCCCTCACGTGGGCGCTGCTAAAATAAAGTGTGCTCTGCACTCATTGGTTAGCGCCCAGCGCCAAGCGCTCCACATGCCCCTCACGTGGGCGCTGATAAAATAAAGAGTGCACTGCACTCAATGGTTGGCGCTCAGCGCCAAGCGCTCCACGTGCCCCCCACGTGGGCGCTGTCTAATATAAAGCGCTCTGTAAATAGAGCCTATCGCTATAAAGAGTGTTTAACACTCAATAAAAAACAACAAAGGGATGAGCATCAAAGCCCCATATCAATGCTCAGCATTGTTGAACAAAAGGGACCGAGTCCAAACAAGTGTTCAACACTTTATTCAAAACTGAGTGGGCTGAGTCCAAGTTGACAAAAAGTCCCTAATTCAGATCAACCGAGCCTACGTGCTTATAATTTTTCCAAATTGGTCTTAACCCCAAACCCAGCTACAGATCTTTCAATGAAAATTTGTTCAAGGGTACATCTCTCCACACCTCTGATACATGTCGTTGTAATTTTTCAACGTTTTCAGAGAGGTGGGGGCTCCCAATAACCAATAACTCTTGGCGCACCCTCAAACTGATGAGCCAAAATCCATGGACTATGATGTCCTTAAATCACGGACTATGATGTCCTTAAACCACGGACTATGATGTCCTTAAATATGGACTATGATGTCCTTAAACCATAGATTATGATGTCCTTAAACATGGACTATGATGTCCTTAAACCCAATGGACTGCAACGTCCCTAAACTAAACACTATGGACTTTGATGTCCTTAAACATGGACTATGATGTCCTTAAACCCAATGGATCGCAACGTCCCTAAACTAAACTACGGACCGTAACGTCCCTAAACTAAAACGATAGAGCCCAAATGCTCTTTCATTGGATCAAAAAAGATTCCGAACCTTGCTAAGTAGATCTTAGTCTAAAATTAGACTAACGTATCCTTAACAAATATTTAAGTTGATCTTAATCTCAAAACGAGATTAACGATCCTTAAAACAAACCCCAAATCTAAGAAAATACGGATTTGGACTAATCCCCGCCCTACGGGCGACAACACAAATTAGTCTCCGTATACAATCCATGGGCAACCAAAAATAAAACAAACACACACGACACGAAGTGAACATATAGAGAAGGAGAAAGTGATTATCGCTATGCAGTAATGTAATTAAATGCAGGGCTTGCGCCTGTAGAGAAGAGCATCCCCACAATCAAAAAACCCCTCGCCAACGAAGGGAAATCTGACGAAGTCTGCTACAACGACCGCATCTGCCCAAACCTCCAATGCACGGTGCCATAAATCAACTTGGCATCTTCGGAGAGGTGGACGGATAAATCCAAATAGCATCTGTCCCCAAATTCAGGCTAGACGACCTACGCGGTTTCGTATCTGTTTTCGGCGGTAAACAGGCTTGACTAGCAGGACTATGATGCGAATCATACTACTTAGACTTGTGTAGTCCACAAGCACATCCTTTAACAGTTCCTAGTCGAGAGGATATCGAGACAGGGCTTCGATATTCCAGAGTAGACTAGTGTGTACATTTCTTGACCCTGTATGGGCGATATTTGATCCGACAACCATTGGTATTTGACATCAAAGATTGTACACAGGTGCTCATTAGAGAATGGATACACTGAACAGGACTCGTCGAGAACTCCTAGATGGTACTATACATATCGTCAGATAGCAGTTCTCTGGTGACACTAGTACAGGTTAGTCTGTAGACCTGAGATCGTCATAGTGTCTTGTGTGGTTCCTACTGTACTTTGATTTTCTCCCTACCACAGCTCAAAGGAGTCGTGAAAACAGGTGGATTTTAGGTATAGTCCTGAGTCACATGGAAGCAGTGAGCGATAGGAGGGTTTTCGTCTCTTCCGGTATTGGGAGTTGATGTTGCGCTATGCTCGATTGGCTATAACAGTAAGTCCCTAGTCAGAGCTGATGAGATTTAATGGTAAGTGTTATCGGTAGTTTCTAAAACCGTTATAGGCCACACATCGACATGACTTATCAAGTTACTGGGGTCTGACGTTTCCACCCTCAGACTCGATATACAACATTGCAGACGAAGAGACCGGACTGTATGGTAAGTGTTACTTATAAGCTTCATGGGAGTTTGGACAAGTTTGCTTGTTGATCTTCTATTCGCTCAATACCTGGGTAGCCGTTACGTCCAGCTAGTACCGCTAACAGTTTGTAGGTAACTGATGTGATCATCACCTACTGCTGGCGTATTGACGGGTCATTAGAGTCCCACATAGAGCTTTCCTAGTTCAAGCGAAATGAAGTAGGGCATATATGCTAATATGTGCGGGAGCCTGATTAAATACGAGTATGTGATACCGTATTCTAATCTGGCGATATTTGATATCGGTTAGGTTATATATGATATAACTGGATTATTGAATCAAGTGTTGATTTGATAATATGATATACAGATAAATGATATTAGTCGATTATATATGATATAACCGGATTATTAAATTAAGTGTTGATTTAATAATTTGATATATATTTGATATATTTATATATTAACTAATATTAAAGCTCACTAATTATTTTCTTCTCTTAATTTATATTTATATATATGTGTGTGTGTGTATGTTTGTGTGATATGTGTGTGTGTGTGTGTGTGTGTGTGTGTGTGTGTGTGTGTGTTTATATATATGTATGTATGTATGTATGTATTTAATTTTGTGCCATGGTAGATGACACATAAAACATGGATTATCTATTTTTAGAAAATAGATTATTGAGGTGGAAATGGGAGATATTTTGGGGATGGGTGAAGCATGGTTTTGTTCATTATTTTATTAGTTTCTCTACACTATTGAAGTATGGTTGATGATTTATTATTGGAAAATATACATGCTTCAATAATGTGAGATGAAGGGGCCATTCTTCACTTGTTCCAACCCTAAGCTCATTTGCTTCACACTTTCTTTGCTTCCTCCCATGTTCTTCTTCTTCTTCGTCTCATGAGCTCTCTATCTTTTTCTTGAGTTGGAATAAAAAAGAGAGAGTTTTCTTAGTGAGCCAAAACAACTACTTCATCAACCTACTCTAAACTAGCCCTTTAGATTAGGTTGTTTCCTTCATTAATTCTTCATTGATGAAGAGGTAGTTTGACCTAGAGAAACTTCAAGGTGGATCATCTTTGGCCTCAAAGATCGCAAAGCAAGCTCGATCCTTTCTTCAAGTGGAGCCAAGAGAAGTCGTAGGGACTACTACTCGGAGGTTTAGAAGTGAAGGACTTGGTCAACAATGGTTGTAATCTCCATCACTTAGAGTAAAACTTGCTTTATCATATGTTAAACTCGAATACTCTAGTTAGATTCTATGTTAGTGTAGCTTAGCACCCTAAGATTTTTTTAAATTGCATGCTTGATGCTGGTATTAACCTAGTGGTGGTGCTAAGACACACTTTTATGGTATCAGAGCCAAGCTAGAACATTAGACGATGTATAGAAATTGCGAAACCGAAACGACTCCGAAAACAGTAATCCAAAACCCTAGTTTCTGTTGATTTTAAAAAGTCCTCTGAAATTTTTTTAAACAATTGCAAAATGCTACATATGATGTAACTAGAACACCAAAGAAACACAAGCCCAAAATACTAAACTTGGCCGGCCAAACACTCATTATTCCCGGCCTGGCCAGTCCCCCTGTTGTATTTTGGCTCATGTTTTGTTTGGTGTTCTGGTGTGTTGGATTTAGGGTTTCAGGTTATGTTTTTTTTTGCCCATATTGCATGTGATGTTATCTTTGTGTTGCGGCAATTCGGAGTGTTTCGTAATCGCAGTTTTAACATCGTTTCGAGTTTAAGTTTGTGTTGCGGCAATTGGATACAATATTTGGAATCCACATTAATTAGTTTTGTGAAAGCTAGTTTGTTATTTGTAAATCTAGCGTTTTAGTCTCGTTTGATCGATTACCATGGAGTTTCGATTCGGATCAAAACTCTATCACAATCGTGTATCGTATGCGAACACCCGCCGGGAAACACTACTGGATAGCCATGCCCCATAGCCGTCGACTAAGTGACTGTAGGAGAACCCCGTTGCCAAAAGCATCCACTCGGGTGCTCGCGGCCACGGTGTTCCGCCTAATTGCACTTCGTCGACGGAAACGAGGGGTGCGGCCACCTACTAAAGTTCCCGACGAGCATTCGATCGTTTAATCAGGAATTTTGTTGAATTACCCGACTTATTATTGAAAAGAGTTTTCAATTCGAGACTTAAATGCAAGGTTTATTAAGTTAGGCATGAAATTCGGAATATGTGATATTCCGGGTTTATGATGTCTAAGGAGTATGCGAATTCTAAATATTGTAGTTTTTCATTTCTTTTCTGCGACCGTAAGTGTTATATGTGGGGTATCCCCGATCTCGTTGCTATACATCAACGACATTTGGGATACGCATATTTACTTACGTTGATGTTACTGTGTTGCTGTGATATGTTATATTGGATCGTCATGAACGAATAGCCGGGGTTTTTTTTGCGTTAGATGAGAGTTTTTCATTTTCATTCATGTAGAAATTGTATGTAATATTCTTTTATTGGGACACTTTCGGTTTGAGGTTGTTGTCACCGTTGATGTATATTATTTACTTTTCCGCATTAGGATAGACCCAAGGCGAAAAGCACAAGTAACCGGGTTTTAGAGTCCAGTGGGAGACCATCTCGAGGAGTCGAGACCGGGTCTCCTAACTCTAGAACTGGGAGGGTTTCTTGCCACTCTCGTAGGGGTCTAGAGATGTAGGTTTGGTTATTCATCACGATCGTGGAATCCATATTTTTCATTACTGGCTAAATTTAAAACACGGACCTCCTAATATATCCTATATTTCATATGTTTGCTTCTGCTGCTTGAGTTCTGTGATGTGATCATATAACTGCGTGAGACAAATGCTACTATTATATATATGATATATAATAAACGTTACTTATGTTTTGCACCTGTACTAGTCCAGCCCCTGCTCTGCCGTTAGTTAAGTAACCTAACAGTGCATGACAGGGCCCCGTGGCGAATGCGGATGGCATAAGCGTATATTCTATTTTCGTTTCTTCCATGATGTTTAGGAAACATAAATGATGGGACATCATTAATGAGATTAATGAAAAGATAAGAAACCTAAAGATGTTGTGAAATCAATTTTTCCAAAAAGGTAGCTCTAGTTCTTGCCTTACATAGTGGTATTCCTTGATGAATATCCGGCACCTCATTCGATGAGGAAAGAGCTGAGATCTCTTCACCGGGAGTGACCTGATTGTAAAGAATTCTTGTTTGTGTAGTTGGAAATTGTAAAGAAATCACAACCAAAAATTATTTAACCGCAATCAACTACGGTGTCGGATGTAGATTGTAAGTGAGTGCGGATCGTCCACAGGGACAGTGTAATAGTTCGTCTTTCAAATTAAATGAGTTGAAACTTTAAAGAAAAGAAAACAAACAATTCATGATTTATATTTGAAGTTCAAGAATTAGAAAATATAGATCTAATAACAAGAAAAGGATAGAATCAAGAATTGAAAGTTTGATGATTTTTCCAAACCAAATATCAAGAATCGAAATGAGGCTCGTAGGAATCGATCGGAACTATAGATGTGATGTAATCTTACAATTACGTATTCTTATCCTTCGATGAATTGATACTAGATCGATGATAATCGATCGAGAATTAGGGATTTCTTATGAAACTAGGGTTTCATCTTATCCCTTATTCTTTCGTCGATATCATTCACATTCTAGCCTCTAGTAAATTCAAGAAACGATCGTAGATCCCTAATTTCGAGCGATCACAATCAAGAAAGCATCGCAACGAAACTAGGTCATCGATTCTTGAACTTGCTAGGGTTTACAAAACTCGTAGGACTCAAGAATCGTATTAAGATTTGTTACATCATCATTCTATTGATCGTCTCGACTCCTTAACGAGCGGAGTTTTACTCAAACATCATCACAAGAACTACAATCATAAATTGAGATCGAATCATGATGCAAGAATTTAAAGAAAGCAAGATTAAAGAATTTCACCTTTTATTTATATCAACAATTTCATTACATTCGCTCAAGAACTACAAGAGGAAGAACTCGATCGTCGATTTGGCTTCGCTCGTCTCCTTGAGTCGCGGATCGGCTTGGATCACTTGCCCGATTGAAGATCGGCTCGGCTCCTAAAAGGTTGAAGGCTTCTTGCTTGATTGGTACTCAAGATCTTGAATTTGGAGTGGAATTAGGGTTAGGGTTTCGCACAAGCCTTGTCACTAGACTTGTGGAAGAAGATGAAGAATTAGAATGATGAGAGAAGACTAACTAATGATGAACTAATTGAACTCCCCAACCCTTAGATCTAGGTTCCTATTTATAGCCATCAAAACCCTAGATCTAGGATTTGAATTTTAAGTTTCCCTCCAAAAGTTTGTTAGATGAAATTTGAATTTCCCTCCAAAAGTTTGTTGGATGAAATTTGAGTTTCCCTCCAAAAGTTAGTTGGATGAAATTTGAGTTTCCCTCCAAAAGTTTGTTGGATGAAATTTGAGTTTCCCTCCAAAAGTTTGTTGGATGAAATTTGAATTTCCCTCCAAAAGTTAGTTAGAGGAAATTTGAATTTCCCTCCAAAAGTTAGTTAGAGGAGAAGCTTCTAGATGTGATTAGTTAGGAGGGAGCTTCTAGAAGAGGTTAGTTAGGAGCTTAATTAGGATTAGCTTTGCTTAATGATCTTTGCTGATCTGGCAGTAGCTTTGCGAGAATTCTGGAATTTGACATATCTTTCTGAGCTGTATGCCTTGAGATATGAATTTTGCACTTAAAATAATTTGCTGATCTGACCAAACCGCCGCGGAACCGCGGCGCAAGCCGGCTCCCGCCGCGGTTCCGCGGCGCTTTTGAAGAGTTGGGGCTCGGGCTCTCTGGTGCTTGTTGGGCTTGAGTTGTGGGACTTTCTTTGATATGTTGAATTGTATTTCTCCCTTTGGATTGCTACCAGATCTCAAAACTTGGAGTTGGTGTAATGTTTGATCAGCAAAATGACAATTTTGGCTTTTCTTCCGGATTTTCCTGCATAATTTCTCAAGACAAGTGTTGCGCAATATAGAGATGATGCGATGCCATGAAATGCAATCAATTTCCCTTAAAGTGCCTGTTTAAAAGTCTAACACATGCAATCTGATATTTTACGACTGATTTGCTAATATGTGAAATATGAATGCCGAACACTTCTAAATGAGTGCAAATGATAGGGAAATTGCCGGTTAAAAGATACAATATTTTCGACTGATCATGACCTCTTTAGCAAAACTAGCAAATGCTACAACCCACTCGGTTTGTTTTGAAAACTACTCGATTTTAAAAGCAGAGCTTAAACCACTCCTTTTCAAATCACTAGATTCTACAACGATATCAAGTTCATTATGTTAAAGGTTTTCTTAAAAACATGACGTAACCCTCCGTCATTTCAGATAACTGCTATTTAGTATTCGTGCTGCGTTTGTTGATCTTGTCAAGACGTAGTGTGTGGTAGCTGATTAGTGCTTATCTGGCGCATATGATGCGATTGGATTATGGTAGTTGTACGGCTTTATTGACCTTGTTAAGGGTCATACGAGTGGGTTTAATTCAATTACGAAATGACAGGTTGAACTTGGCTAACGCTTATGATTTGTTGACCATAGCCAAGTTCATAAGTCGCTAGGGTAAAAACAGATATTGAAAATTTCAAGTGTTGAAATTTGCAATGAGATTGCATACTTTCTATGAGATGGTTGGATCCCGATACCCACTGCGAGTAAGAGTTAATTCTGGGAGAGTTTTCCACTTTACAATTAGCTGATCCAGTAGGTGTCTAAGAAAGGTGTTAACGGGGTTATGCCGCTGCAGAAACGAGATTATTTAATTAGTTCCATGCGAAACCATAGGGAGACACCCTCGGAGTACCAATACCTGCCTGGCTGACCGATTGGCGAACTTGTAGGGTGTAATTAATCCCGGCTAATCTTACCTTTTAGGGTTTGAAGGAAGATTTGACAAAAACAGTAGGAGCCATCCTGATTAGATAAGATAATAACTATTCTAATCTTGCAAAAAGCGCACGCTAAAGTATTTCCTTCTCTCTCTCTCTCTCTCTCTCTCTCTAGGTAGCGACCATGACACGCCTTAATCAAGATAATAATATAGATGTATTGACCGAACCCGCTTATTATGCTGAGCTGGGGAACGTTGGTTCCACTCTATCTTATGACTTTCACAAGTCTGAGAAAGGAATAGGGGTGTACCAGGATTCCCACGCAACCCGAACGAAGAAAAAGCATGCTGATGCATCTTCTTCGGGTGTGTTCGTTACCGAGAACGGTTTCTTAGTATGCTCTATGTCCTGGGTATTGGATACCGGATCAGGATCCCATGTTTGTAATTTGTTACATGGGTTAAGAAGAAGTAGAGAACTAGAAAAGTATAATATATCTCTCAAAGTAAGGAATGGAGAAATTGTTGCGACCAAAACAGTTGGCGAATATCACCTAGTATTACCAAATGATAATACATTGATTCTGAACGACTGTTATTACGTACCAAAAATGATGTGCAATATAATATCGGTTTCTTTATTACATAAAGAAGGATATAACTTTGCATTAGAGGATAATATTATGAACATTTTCCTAAATCAAGTGTTGATTGGGTTTGATATGTTATGTAATGGTATATACGTTCTAAATCAAACTACAGTTCTAAATAAACAGAACACACACAAGAGGAAAAGTTCAGAAATGAACGAAGCCTTCTTGTGGCATTGTAGATTTGGTCATATCAATGCGACCAGACTAGATAAGTTGCATAAAGATGGATATTTGAATACGTTCGAATTTACATCTTAGGAAACTTGCCAGTCAGGTCTCAAAGGCAAGATGACCAAAACTCCGTTTACTGGACACGGAGAAAGAGCTACTGAACTCTTGGGACTGATACATAGTGATGTGTGTGGTCCTATGTCTACACATACCAGGAATGGTTCCTCGTACTTCATTACATTCACCGATGATCTCTTAAGATTTGGACATATGTTCCTGTTGAAGCACAAATCTGAAGCTTTTGAGAAATTCAAGGAATATAAGTGCGAAGTAGAGAACCAAACGGGTAAAAGTATTAAAATCCTTCGATCTGATTGGGGAGGAGAATACTTGAGCACGGAATTCCATTACTATTTAAAAGAGAATAGGATTCTCACTCAGCTTACTCTTCCGTATACACCACAGCACAATGGAGTATCGGAGCGGAGGAATCGCGCCCTATTAGATATGGTGTGCTTTATGATGAGTATTGCTGAGTTACCTATTTCTTTTTGGGGTTATGCACTTGAGACAGCTGTATACCTATTGGATAGGGTTCCGACCAAATCAATGCCTACCACTCCATATGAGATATGGGAGGGGAAGAGACCATGTCTTAATTTCATTAAAATATGGGGTTGTCCGGTTTATGTCAAAAAGCAAAATCCGGACAAGCTCGAGGCAAGATCTGTACTATGTAAGTTTATTGGATATCCCAAACATTCGCGAGGGCATATCTTCTACCACACTGAGAAATAAAAGGTGTTTGTTGCTCAACATACCACCTTTTTAGAAAAGGAATTTCTTGTGAAAGAAATTAGTGGTAATGGGGTAGAACTGGAAGAAGTTTCAGCTACACAAACTATAACTGAAGATTTGGTAGAACCGGAGGATTCAATAGTCCCCAAAGAATCTTAGCCACTCCGCAGATCTAGTAGGGTTTCTCATCCACCTGAGAGATACTTCGATTTTCTCATAGACGGTGGGAGCGAGGATTGCATCATGGAAGATGATGACCCATCTAGTTTTGAGCAGGCCGTCATAAGTAGGGACTCTGTGAAATGGCTGGATGCTATGTGATCTGAGATGGAATCTATGTACACCAACAAAGTATGGACATTGGAAGTTGCTCCTGAAAGGGTAAAACTCATTGAGAGCAAGTGAATATTCAAAAAGAAAATTGGTATAGATGGAAAGGTTGAGACCTTCAAAGCTAGACTTGTAGCAAAGGGTTTTCGTCAACGACCAGGTGTCAATTATGATGAAACATTTTCTCCAGTAACTATACTTAAGTCCATCAGGATCCTACTTGCCATTGTTGCATACCATGACTACGAAATCTGACAGATGGACGACAAGACCTCTTTTCTAAATGGTGATTTAGAACAGAGAGTATACATGACATGGCCAGAGAGCTTCGTAAACAGTGGGAGCAGCGGAAAGGTATGCAAGCTGCTTAAATCAATCTACGGATTAAAGCAGGCATCGCGGAGCTGGAACATCTGTTTTGATGAAGCAGTCAAAGAGTTTGACTTCATCAAAAACGCAAATGAACCTTGTATATACAAAAAGGTAGTAAAGAGTATGGTTGTCTTTCTCGTATTGTACGTGGATGGCATACTCTTGATAGGAAATGATGTTTCTATGCTACACTCGGTCAAGCTCTTCTTATCACAAAAGTTCTCCATGAAAGGTCTGGGTGATGCCTCCTACATCCCGGGGATTAAGATCTATATAAATAGATCTAAGAGAATATTGGGATTGTCTCCATCCAGATACATTGACACCATACTAAAGAGATTTAGTATGGAAGATTCTAAGCGTGGTAATTTACCCGCTTGTTCAGGAATCACTCTCTCCAAAGAAAAGTCTCCCAAAACTCTCTTTAGTATGGAAGATTCTAAGCGTGGTAATTTACCCGCTTGTTCAGGAATCACTCTCTCCAAAGAAAAGTCTCCCAAAACTGATTTGGAGAGGGCTCGCATGACAGTGATACCATATGCCTCTGCAATAGGGTGTATCATGTATGCGATGTTATATACCAAACCGGATGTAGCTTACGCACCAGGTGTGGTAAGTAATATCAATCGGAACCTGGGGAGAAACACTGGACAGCTGTGAAGAACATTCTTAAGTACGTGAGAAGGACTAAAGAAATGTTCTTGGTGTATGGTAACGGAGAACTCCAAGTGGAGTCCTTTACCGATTCGAGCTTCCAGAGTGGTAAGGACGACAGTAAGTCGGTCTCAGGTTTTGTCTTCACCCTCAATGGAGGGATGGTATGTTGGAAGAGTTCCAAGCAAGATACCGTGGCAGACTCGACGATGGAAACTGAATACATCGCTGCCAATGATGCTGCCAAAGAGGCTGTCTGGATGAAGAAATTCATTGCTGAACTTGGTGTGGTTCTGTCCATTGAGCATTCAATACATTTGTATTGTGATAACAATGGAACTATGGCTTTGGCTAAGGAACCCCGGTCCAATAAGAGATCCAGACATATTCTTAGGCGGTATCACCTGATCCGGGAGATAGTAGATCGCCGAGAGATCGATGTCAGGAGAGTTGACACGAAGGAAAACACAACGGATCCACTCATGAAGGCCTTCCCCCAGATGCAGTTTGAGAGACTTTTTGGGATGTTGGGAATGCAATACTACAACAACTGGCCTTAGTGCAAGTGGGAGATTGTTAGGAATATGTATGCCCTAGAGGCCATTATTGTATGATATAGTGGATATTTGGACATGTATATATAGGACTTTCTTGCTTGACATGATCGTATGCTATCCGGTTGCTCTCTATCTTAACATGTACACTTGTATTATTATACCGTCTCTCTGATACATGTTGATAAAGCCCTTAGGATGTTGGCTTGACTACCTGGACTATGATGCGAATCATACTACTGGGACTTGTGTAGTCCACAAGCACATCTTTTAACAGTTCCTAGTCGAGGGGATATCGAGACAGGGCATCGATATTCCAGAGTAGACTAGTGTGTACGTTTCTTGACCCTGTATGGGGCAATGGTTGATCCCACAACCATTGATGTTTGACATCAAAGATTGTACACAGGTGCTCATTAGAGAATGGGTACACCGAACAGGACTCGCTGAGAACTCCTAGATGATACTATACCTATCATCATATAGCAGTTCTCTGGTGACACTGGTACAGGTTAGTCTGTAAACCCGACATCGTCATAGTGTCTTGTATGGTTCCCACTGTGCTTTGATTTCCTCCCTACCACGGCTCAAAGGATTCATGCAAACAGGTGGATTTTTTGTACAGTCCTGAGTCATATGGAGGCAGTGAGCGATAGGAGGGGTTTCGTCTCTCCCGGTATTGGGAGTTGATGTTGCGCTATACTCAATTTGCTATAACAGTAAGTCCCTAGTCAGGGCTGATGAGATTTAATGGTAAGTGTTATCAGTAGTTTCTCAAACCGTTATAGGCCACACATCGACATGACTTATCAAGTTATCGGGGTCAGACGTTTCCACCCCAGACTCGATATGCGACATATCAGACGAAGAGACCGACTGTACGGTAAGTGTTACTTATAGGCTTCATGGAAGTTTGGACAAATTTGCTTGTTGATCTTCAATTTGCTCAATACCTGGGTAGCCGTTACGTCCAGCTAGTACCGCTAACAGCTTATGGGTAACTGATGTGATCATTACCTACTGCTGGCGTATTGACGGGTCATTAGAGTCCCTCACAGAGATTTCCTAGTTCAAACGAAACAAAGTAGGACATATATACTGATATGTGCAGGAACCTGATTAAATACGAGTATGTGATACCGTATTCTAATCTGGCGATATTTGATATCGGTTAGGCTATATCATAGTCACAAATTCATCGTTCGGGTATAATTCGACGAGGTCGAAAATTCGGATTCGGAGAACTATTCGGAAAAAATCGGCAGGTATTCGAGAAAGATTAGGTAAGTGTTCGGGAAATGTTCGGGAAGGATTTCGAGCAAGAAATTAATATATGAAACGCTATGTTTTGATTTTGTGAATTATTTGCTATTTTTTGAATTATTCGCTGTTTTTTCACATAATTCGCGAATTATTCGGCCGGCCGATTAATTCAGCGATTAAGTCGGCTGATCAAAAATTCGCAAATTATTCGCGAATTCGGCGAATAATTCGCGAATTATATGACTATGGGTTATATGTGATATAACCGAATTATTGAATCAAGTGTTGATTTGATAATATGATATACAGATAAATGATATTAGTTGGTTATATATGATATAACCGGATTATTAAATCAAGTGTTGATTTAATAATTTGATATATATTTGATATATTTATATATTAACTAATATTAAAGCTCGCTAATTATTTTCTTCTCTTAATTTATATTTATGTGTGTGATATATATATATATATATATATTATTTTGTGCCATGGTAGATGACACATAGAACATGGATTGTCTATTTTAGAAAATAGATTATTGAGGTGGAAATGGGAGATATTTTGAGCACGGGTGAAGCATGGCTTTTTTTCATTATTTTATTGGTATGTCTATACTATTGAAGTATGGTTGATGATTTATTATTAGAAAATATACATGCTTCAATAATGTGAGATGAAGGGGCCATTCTTCACTTGTTCCAACCCTAAGCTTATTTGCTTCACACTCTCTTTGCTTCCTCCCATGTTCTTCTTCTTCCTCCTCTAATGGGCTCTATAGCTTTTTCTTGAGTTGGAATAAAAAAGAGAAAGAGTTTTCTTAATGAGCCAAAATAGCTACTTCATCAATCTACTCTAAACCAGCCCTTTAGATTAGGTTGTTTCCTTCACTAATTCTTCATTAGTGAAGAGGTAGCATGACCGAGAGAAACTTCAAGGTAGATCATTTTCGGCCTCGAAGATCGTAAAGCGAGCTCATTCTTTTCTTCAAGTGGACCCAAGAGTAATCGTAAGGACTACTACTCAGAACTTTAGAAGTGAAGGGCTTGGTCTACAAAGGTTGTAATCTCCATCACTTAGAGTAAAACTTGCTTTATCATATTTAAACCCTAATACTCTAGTTAGATTCTAGGTTCGTGTAGCTTAGCATCCCAAGATTTTTTAAAATTGCATGCTTGATAGTGGTATTAACCTAGTGGTGGTGCCAAGACACACTTTCACTAAACACTTTTATTCAGGGCTTATGTGTTGTTATGTGAGGCACTGAGTTTCTTGACATTCACATGTGTTTCACGTAAGACACTGAATTTCTTAACGCTCATATGTATTTCACGTGTTGCGCTGCAATAGTGCTAAGAAGTGATCTGTTTTGCTTTCTGGCACTCACGTGCTATCACGTGAGGTGCTAAGTTTCCTTTTTGGGCGTTCACGTATGAAACACATGAGGTGCTGAGCCCTTTGGAGATTTACACTCTGTATATTTTTTAAAAAAGAAGAAGTTAAAGTTCTATTAATGGTGTTTTGATCATTAATGATCACCGAGATCATTGTTTTGAGGATATGGGGGATCGGATTTTCTTTTTTGAGAACTAAGTTCTTCTGTTTTTTTTGTAAGAACAAAGTTCTTCATATAGGGTTAGACCATATTTTCAAAGGAATTAAATTCCTGAAATATAACTTCCATCTCTTTTCTCTTTCTTTTTTTTATTTCTTTTCTCATACCTAGTTTTTCCCCTAGATCATGAGTCTGAAAAACAAAATCATCCCGATGAGAATTAAATTCTCAACTTATAGAATATTTTCCTTGTAGATCTCAGATTTAGAGAAAGAACTAAGTATATTTCTGGAGAGTTAAACCCTTGTATATTTTTATGTGTTAGGAAAAAGAGATATTTTGATCTCTATTTTCTTTATCTAGGATTGAGTGGAATAAGGACTTTTTTTAGCAAAAGAATTGAATTATCGGTTGTAGCCGCCAAAACTTATAGGGGGTCTCTTTATATGAGACTTGAAGTCTCGGGTCCCTTATATAGGGATTGTAAATTGTTGATCAGTTTTGAGAAAAACTCTCATTGAGATATACTAATTGATTTAATTGGTCTCAAAAATTATTCAAGAAATTTTATCCACCGTTAGATCTTTGATCCGGTAATTTTCTGTTTAACAGGATATATTTTCTTATTTTTAACAAGATTAGGAAAATATTTTCCTGACAAAGAAATTGATTTGATTTTCTGATTTGGTTAGTGATATTATAACCACTGTCGGATTTTGAATCCAAAAGTTCTCTTTTCAACAGAGAAAAATCTTTCTCGTATTGAAAATCTCGGGGAATATTTTCCCAAATAGAATTTAATTCTATCTGAAGTTGGCGCTTTAAAATGGTGTACTCACGTGTTTAACACGTAACCCCTAGTGTAGGTTTTAACCTATCTGTTGCGCCACGGCAGCGCCCCGGCCTCGTGCTCGAGGCCAAAATGCGGAATTAAAAATTTTTCCTTACTCGGAAACCGGCGCTACCGCGGACAATGAAAACCCGGATCGTAACCATTAACCTAATGCTAGCATTCAAGAGATAGGGTGAGAAGTATACCAAGAGATCCGAGTCCTCCGGTCTTCATCTCCACTCCGATCTCCTCGCGGGATCTCCGTCCGTCTCCTCCTCGTCGGAAAGGGCACCACGAAGCCGGGTACTTTTACGGGCTCCCACCTCAATACCGAGGCAACTCGCGCATGAAGCCGGCAACTCGACATGCTCAAGATATGCTGTAGAATGTGTAGTGTAGAATCATAGTAGTCTCACTTGGGGTTTGTTGCCTTTGAAGATGATGGAGGAATCAAGACTAGAAAAATGGTGCTTGCATTTTTCTAGCATGAAAAATGAGATCAAGAAAGATCAAACTCTCAAGAATGAATACTCTCTCTTCTTCTTCTCTTTTCTTCTTTTTCCTCTCATGAAAAACTTATCATATTCATCAAGTGAGAAGAAGAATGGTGGAGGAAACAATATGAACACATAAACATGAAGGGAGGTGAGTGTAGGATGAAAGGAGAGGGTGACCATATCCTAACACCATCATCACAAACTCACATCAAGCTTAAAATCAATCCTAATCACCTTTTCAAGAAATGATGATAGAAAAGAAAGGAATATAAAAGATGCTTTCATAATAAATACTTTTACAAATAAATCCTCCACAAAGTGTAATTTGCAAAACTGCAAATTACCCCCTCCATCGGAAAAGTCCGGCCGGGAAAGAACAAAGGAAAACCGGCCGGAACGGAAAGCAAACTGGCAACTCCAGAAAACTGGTCCCGTAATAAATTACAGGAAAACCCCCATACTGTGCATACACACCCGCATCTGTATTCCGTCCGGATACAAATGCAATGAGACAAAATCTACACTGTACTAAACTAGGACCGGCTTAAGCCAAAGCCGGCTAGTAATATCCGTCCGATCCTGATCCGTGCAATACCGCACGTATCTGATCGAACCCTGCCATATAACCATACGGCCACTAGTACAAAACTGTCCGATCCTGATCCGTGCAATACCGCACGTATCTGATCGGACCCTGCCATATCTCCATACGGCCTCTACAGCGTTTCGCCCGAAAGCTTGAGTAACTGTAAGTGTGGTGGACTCTAAAGACTCGTCAATCCTATGGCTGTGGATTTAACCACTAGCACGTCAGAGGTATTAGCCAATACGTGACGGGCCACCAGCTATTGACCAAAAGGGACGTCGATGAGCGAACTCATCCTGACACCCTACTGAGCCTGTCAGTGACAATATCCGTACAGTCCGGTCCGTTCGTCTATGAGTATCGCATGGCGGGCCTAGGGGGTTGGTAAAAGTCAGACCCCCAAAAGCGGTACAAGTCGTGTCGGAGCGTAGCCCAGAACACCCTGAGATACTACTGGAATACCTACCAGTAAATCTCCTGCCTCGGCCGAGGGCTTTGTGTAATGGCTCTCCTAGACACAGCGCGACCTCACCCCCAATACCGGGAGAGACGAACCCCTGCAGATCCGCTCACTGCCTCCATGTGGCTCGGGACTGCACCCAACTAAAACCTGTTTGCACGACTCCTTTGAGCCGTGGTAGGGTAGTAATCAAAGTACAGTGGGAACTCACACGAGACAAATGACGATCTCAGGTCGATGAACTAACCTGTACACATGTCACCAGGGAACTGCTATCTGACATCTGGTATAAGACCAACTAGCAGGTTCCCGGCGAGTCCTGTCCGGTGTACTCATAACCCAATGAGCACCTGTATACAACTTAGGTGAACCAACTGACACCAGTGGCTTGTGAGACCGGCCACCGCCCCTCGTCGGGGTCTCGACTGTATACACTAGTCTACTAATGGAGTATCGATGCCCTGTCTCGAAACTCCTACGACTAGGGACGTTTTAAGGATGTGCTTATAGACTACCAGCTCCCACGTATATGATCGCCATCATACTGCTGGTGGTCAAGCAAGAATCCTAGGGGTTCTATCAACGTGTAATAGCGACATGTCAGGTCACCTAAAGCAGTACACGATGATAAAGATAAACCAGATAGCATACTATCATCTCGAGTAAGACTGTCCTACCGGGATAGGTCCTCCCTCAATCATTGCAATCACGTGCCTGTGATCCAATAATTGACTCTGAGGGCACTATCTCCAACAATCTCCCACTTGCACTCAAGGCTAATTATTGCGATGCCGCATACTCACAGCCCGTGTGATACCGAACACCCAACTCCTCTACTAGTCAGTCTCACAAAGCTCGTTTGCGAAACTATTGCGTTCGAGGAATAGCCTCAGTGAGTGGATCCGCTGTGATGTTTCTTTCTATGTCTCTCTATATCTCAAGTTCGCGGAGAAAGTCATCTCCCGAAATGAGCAATACCTGTCTTAGAATGTCTGGATGTCTGATGGGACCTAGCTCATAAATGAACTCCAAATCCAAACTTCTTAGACTGTATCATCAACTGAACTTAATCAGTATCCTGAGCCATGCCTCCCTCAGTATTGCCTTGGACTACCTGTCCAAAATACAGTCCCTCATCAGAGGGAGAACTATAACTCTGACAACCTCCTTATCGTCCATGTCACCTTGGAAGCCTGGAATGATAACTGTCTCCCAAATGAGGCTGTCGTTATCATATCCCTAGAACATCAACTTATGTTCTAAAACTGCTTCCGACTGTTTCTCCAGGATTGGATCAATATCAACTTATTGCATCTAGTGCAAGAACAACATCTGGTGTGGTACTTGACATCTCATGATTGACTCAATTGCCTAAGCAAGTGATCTGCCAATTGTAGGGTGTTTTTCGTCACCCCAGTGAGATGGGAATACGCGCGCGCTTGTCAAGCGTACTACAGATTCCCCCTGCCTAGGGTAGGCCGGGGTTTAATGATTGTGGGGATCCGAATCTCCGGCAGCCGCGGACTAAGCTGCCGTTAATTACCCCTCGCCTTTGGGGCGAGAGAACCTCCGATTAACGGGTTAAACTGGTCATGCGAACTCAATGTGCAGTGTACATGTGTTTTGTTTTGAAAGGGGGTTTTGGATATATCGGGAGCCACGCAGAGTTTTAACGGGGGTCCCGCTACCCGGATAGCGGGCTGAGGGTCAAGGGGGCTAGCAGCCCCCTTGCGGGGTGCGGGGCAGCGCCCCGGCCCAAAAAATTTTGAGGAGGACAGTATTGTGGAGCGTGTGTGTATCTATACATGTGCATGCATATGTTATATATATATATAAAAAGGGAAAAGGCATCCAAAGGATGCGTGGGGCAGCACCTTGGGCGCTGTGCGCTTAGGTGCTGTGCGCTCAGGCGCAAGCGCGCCACGTGTCGGCACGTGGACGTTTTGCGCAATGAGCGCTGCGCGCAGGTGCGCAAGCGCGCGCGCCACGTGTCGGCACGCGGGCGCTTTGCGCAAGAGCACTGCGCGCAGGTGCGCAAGCGCGCGCAGCGCGCCCCGTGTCGGCACGCTGGCGCTTTGCGCAATGCACGTTGCGCGGAGGTGCGCACGCGCGAGCGCGCCACGTGTCGGCACGCTGGCGCTTTGCGCAATGCGCGTTGCGCGCAGGTGCGCAAGCGCGCGCGCGCCACGTGTCGGCACGCGGGCGCTTTGCGCAATGCGCGTTGGAGAGCAAGCGCGCGCGCGCCACGTGTCGGCACGCGGGCGCTTTGCGCACTTGCACTGCGCGCTGGAGAGGACAGGAGGCTTTTAGCCTAAAAAACAGAAGCTGTGCTTCAGAAATGAAATATTTATTATGTATATATGTATGGAGTTAAACTCCTATGATGTTTTGAAGCTGATAAAGGGGGTTCTTCTTCTTCCTTCTGTTGTTTGGCCGGATCTTGAAGATCAAGAACTAGGAGATTTTAAAAATCACTCCTTTTTGAGATCTGATGGGAGATCTGAGTTCCCCTTTGTGGGTTTCGTGGTGGAAAACCACTTAGTTTTGGAAAAGAAAGAGTAAAACTCTTGATTTAATTCAAAGAAATGAGAAGGTTTAGAACCTTGGAGAAGAAGCAGGAGGCACAAAGAACCCTAGGTTTTTTTTGGGGAATGAAAAGTGTTCTCTTATTCATCATCATGTTGCCTTATATAGGCTTACATATTTACATATAGCCCCTTGGGCTTTACAAAATGGCATTTTGCCCATCTTATGGCTCATGTGCCATTTCATTTTTTGCACATAAACCATGGGTTTACAAAATATTGGCTTTATGCCCATTTTGCATACATTCATGTATAAAAAATTACATAAAAATTATTTATTACATGATTTATATTTTAGCATGGGGAGGGTCGGCCGCTTCATGTTTCGGACTCGACCTGGGCATGGGCCCACTTGACCCGGGCTTAGGCCCACCTGGCTTGGGGTTGACCTTGACTTTGACTCGGTCAACCGGGGTGTAAATTTTTACCCCAACAAAGTGCCCCCCATCAATAAATGCACACCGCACATTTGAGTTGTGTGCATGAAATTGATGGATCTTGAAGCTGAACTTCGAGGTGGAACATCATTCCAGAGGCGAAGCATCATCCCGGGGAGCATGATTCCTGGGGATCGGAGCATCATTTCGACGAGCGGAGCATGATTCCAGGGTTCGGAGCATCATTCCGGAAGGCAGAACATAATTCCAGAGATCGGAGCATCTTTCCGAAGAGCGGAGCATAATTCCAGAGATCGGAGCATCGTTCCGATGGGCGGAGCATTATTCCAGGGTTCGGAGCATCGTTCCGAAGAGTGGAGCATAATTCCAGGATTCGGAGCATTATTCCAAAGGGCGGAGCATGATTCCAGAGTTCGGAGCATCTTTCCGAAGAGCGGAGCATCATTCCAGGGATCGGAGCATCATTCCGATGGGCGGAGCATCATTCCAGGGGATCGGAGCATCATTCCGATGGGCGGAGCATCATTCCAGGATTCGGAGCATCATTCCGAAGGGCGGAGCATGATTCCAAGGATCGGAGCATCGTTCCGATGGGCGGAGCATGATTCCAGAGATCGGAGCATCTTTCCGAAGAGCGGAGCATAATTCCAGGGATCGGAGCATCGTTCCGATGGGCGGAGCATTATTCCAGGATTCGGAGCATCATTCCGAAGAGCGGCAGACATTTTGACCGAAGCATAATTTCGATGCAGAGGTTGATTCCCAGGCGAAGCGTAATTTCGACAAGGAAGGCAGATATTCCGAGGCGAAGCATTGATTTCGACACGGGATACATTCTGAGATGGAGCATGATTCCGGCGCAGAGCTTGTTGGCTGACTTGATTCCAAGACGAAGTATAATTTCGACAGGGAAGGCAGGTACACCGAGGCGAAGCATCATTTCAACACGGGGTGCATTCTGAGACGAAGTATAATTCCGACGCAGAGCTTGCTGGTTGACTTGATTCCAAGGCGGAGCATAATTCCGGCAGGGAGAGTAGATATCCCGAGGCGAAGCATGATTTCGACACGGGGTAAATTCTGGGACGGAGCATGATTCCGCTGTAGAGGTTGTTGGTTTGATTTGATTTGGGTTGACATCAGCACCGCTACACTGGAATATGATACCAGGAGCGAATCATCATTTGTCATGAGAGGATTTGGGAATTTTGGTTTTTTTTTTTGTTTGGCATCTACATTGCTGCACTGGAATAATTCCAGGAGCAACTCATCATGTGCCCCGAGAGGATTTGGGAATTGGTGGCTTAGGAGACAGGTTTAGATCCCTGTCACCTAAGGCTTTTCCATTTTGTGAGCCGTGAGGGTCTCACAAAGCATTTTCTCCCTACGGGTTGTAAGGATCCCGTAGGTGTATTTTCTCCTTAGGAGTCGTGGGGACTCCTAAGTGTATTGCTCCATTGTGAGTCGTAAAGATCTCACACGGGAATTTTCTCCTCACAAAGTCGAGAGGACTTTGCGAGTGCATTTCATTTCTTCTTTTTTTTTACGAGTTTGCGCCCTTTCGGGTTTTCACAAACTCGCCGGCAGTCCTGCTGTTTTTACTCACGGAGCCCTTTCGGGTTTTCATCCGCGCCCATTTTGCTTGTGGACATACCGTTCTTTTTTTTTTTCCTTTTTTTCTTCTTTTTTTTTTCATTTTTTTTTCATTTTTCTTTTTTTTGGAATCTTCCCTGCCGGTGGGACTTTGAATGTGGTCTCGCCGGTAGGACTTGGGGGAGATTGGGATCGTTTTACGCCCGTAGATTGTATACGGTTTTGCAGGATGTATGATCCAGACCGTAGGGCCGGGAAAATTTTGGGACATTGTTGGCGTCTGCATCGCTGCACTGGAATATGGTACCAGGAGCGACTCATCATTCGCCACTTGGGGATTGGGGAGCGATGGCTTAGGAGACAGGTTTGGATCCCTATCACCTAAGACTTTTCAATTTTATGGGCCGTGAGGGTCCCATAAAAGCATTTTCTCCCTACGAGTCGTAAGGATCCCGCAGGTGTATTTTCTCCTTAAGAGTCGTGAGGACTCCTAAGTGTGTTTTTCCTTGGTGAGTCGTAAGGATCTCACGAAGGTTTGTTCTCCTCATGCATCGTGAGGACACATGAGTGGGTCTTTCCAATGAAGCATAATTCCAAAGGTGGAGACCAGCCGCGTAACTGGTGGTTGCGGTGGGGCATGGGTATGCTGAGAATTATTTGAGCCCGTGGATTGTATACGGTAGTCAATTTGGGGACTGGCCGTAGGGCTGAAAGAATTTTGGGAAATTGGATTTTTGTTTGGCGTCTGCATTGCTGCACTGGAATAATGCCAGGAGCAACTCATCATCCGCCTTTGTTTTTTTTTTGTTTTTTTTTTATTTTACCGCGATTGCTCTATCATTTCAGCTTTTCTTATCGCGAAGGTCGCGATTGCCCTATCATTTCGGCTATTTATTCGCGGTTGCCCCATCATTTCGGCTTTATTTTCATTTTTATTTTTACTCGCTGATTTTTATTGCGAGTTGCCCCATCGTTTCGGCTTTTCTTTATTTTTCTTTTATTTACACTTTTTTTTTATTTACATTTTTTTTTTACATTCCCAGTTTAACGACTTAGAGGTCGATTGTTCCCAGTTTAATGACGTGGTGGTCGATTGTTTTCAGAGAAAGGCAGATGCCTGAGAGAATCGGTTTCACGAAGAACTTCGGTCTCTGTTTGTATGAAATTGGCGGTCGCATCTTGACTGTTTACTAACACGCCTTTGGACAGTTCTATCTCTCCTGCCTTGTATTGCTTTTCGACCCAATCTTTGAAGACGAAGCAGTCCTCAATGGCATGACCTATCACTCTGTGATAGGGGCAGTATTTGGGGTCGTCGGTCCTATTCGCTTCCTGCGGTCTTTTTGACTCTGGCAGTTGTAGACCGTTCTTCAGGGCATCTTTGAATATTTTACGGATTTTTTCCCTTCTGAAGGAATAGACCTTATCTAGCTTCTCTTTCAGTGGAGATTCTCCTCCCTCTCCGAACATTGGCTTCCGAGGCTGGTTGGCGCTAGGCCCGCTCAACCCTTGCTTATTTCGGTTGGCCGAAGTGTTGAAAGATTCAGAATCATCGGAGTTTCCGCCTGTAATATTATCGTCCTTTCGGTTTCTCCAGGACCTATTGTTATTTTGGGAGTCAGAGGAGGACTCCTGCTTTAAGCGTTCCAACATCTGGACTTTTCTGGTCAGCTCTTGGAATGTTTTGAGACCCGCGGTACATAGAAACGGGGCCATCCAATTGTTGAGATTTCCGACAAGGAGACTGACAGATTGGTCCTGCTCTATCGGTGGTTCACATTTGACAGAGAGATTGCGCCATCGGGTTATAAAATCCGTGTTGCTTTCGTTGTTCTTGGGCTTGGTCCTTACGAGCTCGGCAATGGTAATCTTATCGCTGACGCTCATGAACCTCTGCCGAAACAGAGACTCCATTTGGACAAAAGTTGTGACGGAGCCATCCGGTATGCTCGCGTACCAGTCGAAAGCAACATCGGTCAAGCTATTAACGAACTGGCGGAGGAGAAGCGCATCGTTGCCCCCAGTGTTCCCGCATGAGGCCTTGAAGTGGGCGATGTGCTGATTCGCATTTCCCGTCCCATCGAATCTTCCGAATTTGGGGATGACATAGCCGCTAGGAAATTCCACCAGATCATACTGAGCAGGATATGGTCTCCCACTACTGCTGATATCTTTTTGCGCTTCGGCTTCGGCCACCAATGTTTTGACTTTGCTGGTAACCAAATCCATGATTTGATCTTGAGTTAGCGGGCTACTGTCATCGGTAGCCAAAACATTTCCCGAGATAAGATGCGACTGATTTTCATGTAGTTCGCCCACTTTTGGATTTGAGGGAATAGGCGTCGGCTGCTTTGGGACACCATTTCCCGGTTCACGAGCAGAGCCCTCCGCTTGATTGGGCGGCTGAGAGGAAAGTTGGGCCGTAAGCCGTAAGACGACATTTGTCAAGTCGTCGATCTTTGAGTAGAGCTTGGCCATCTCCTTATCTTTGCTTCTGAGCTGTTTTCGGAGCTCTTGGAGAAGTTGCTGCTCTGCGGTCTTAGGACGGAAAGTTGGCTCATCTTCGCTTTCCGAGCCTGACTCCTCATGAATTGAGGGCTCTCTCTGCCTATCAGCCTCATCGAGAGGGTTTTCATCATCCAGCAGAGGCGGCTATTCTTGGGGAGTGGCAACCACATTCAAGCCAGATTGGATTTGAGATGTGGTGGCCCCGTCCTTGCTCTTGCTGCGCGTGCCCACCACGTAGACAGTGTGGATAACACATTCAGCCATCCCCTCATCTTTGGCGGGGTAACCCTGTTCTTCGAACCTCATGAGGTTTAGCCTGGCAGTAGCCCTAGCCCTTTTGTTGGCTCTATATCTGAGCCTTTTCTCCCTCAGCTTCTCGATTTTGAAGGCTTGGCGGGCATCTGCTACCCGGGAAGCCATTGTGAGTTGATCAGAGGGGAGCTTAGAGAAGACACCCGATCGAGCAGTGGTCAAGGGCACCGCTGGAGCTTGCTCGGGACGCGTTGTAGCTTTATTGGTGTTGATGGCCTTGCCCCTAGCTGGGGCCAAGGAAATTCGTTCAGACACCGACTTGCGTTTGGGTTGGGGCACCCTTGAGATCACCACATTTGGTCTCCTGTCTTTCGAGACCGGTTTGTCTTCCACCGGGGCTTGAGGAGCTGGGATGGTGCCAATCGGCATGAACACAATAGAGCCGAATGGTAGCAGCGGCTCCTCCCATTGTCGCCCGAGACTGGCCGGAAGGACCGTCCTAGAGTCTATCCTCATCGTGTAGGAGACGGAAGATGAGTTCATCATCAAAGACATCGTCGGAAGGTGATTGCTTAAAAATCTGCATGAAAAAGCATTATTTTTAGTATAAATACAGGTATGTATATTTATTGAGTTCGCATGAACGCTTAACCCGAAATATGGGAGGAGAGATTGGTCCCACCGGGCGTGCCAGAATCTGTAGGGTGTTTTTCGTCACCCCAGTGAGATGGGAATACGCGCGCGCTTGTCAAGCGTACTACAGATTCCCCCTGCCTAGGGTAGGCGGGGGTTTAATGATTGTGGGGATCCGAATCTCCGGCAGCCGCGGACTAAGCTGCCGTTAATTACCCCTCGCCTTTGGGGCGAGAGAACCTCCGATTAACGGGTTAAACTGGTCATGCGAACTCAATGTGCAGTGTACATGTGTTTTGTTTTGAAAGGGGGTTTTGGATATATCGGGAGCCACGCAGAGTTTTAACGGGGGTCCCGCTACCCGGATAGCGGGCTGGGGGTCAAGGGGGCTAGCAGCCCCCTTGCGGGGTGCGGGGCAGCGCCCCGGCCCAAAAAATTTTGAGGAGGACAGTATTGTGGAGCGTGTGTGTATCTATACATGTGCATGCATATGTTATATATATATATAAAAAGGGAAAAGGCATCCAAAGGATGCGTGGGGCAGCACCTTGGGCGCTGTGCGCTTAGGTGCTGTGCGCTCAGGCGCGCGCGCGCCACGTGTCGGCACGTGGACGTTTTGCGCAATGAGCGCTGCGCGCAGGTGCGCAAGCGCGCGCCACGTGTCAGCACGCGGGCGCTTTGCGCAAGAGCACTGCGCGCAGGTGCGCAAGCGCGCGCGCGCGCCCCGTGTCGGCAAGCTGGCGCTTTGCGCAATGCGCGTTGCGCGGAGGTGCGCACGCGCGAGCGCGCCACGTGTCGGCACGCTGGCGCTTTGCGCAATGCGCGTTGCGCGCAGGTGCGCAAGCGCGCGCGCCACGTGTCGGCACGCGGGCGCTTTGCGCAATGCGCGTTGGAGCGCAAGCGCGCGCGCGCCACGTGTCGGCACGCGGGCGCTTTGCGCACTTGCACTGCGCGCTGGAGAGGACAGGAGGCTTTTAGCCTAAGAAACAGAAGCTGTGCTTCAGAAATGAAATATTTATTATGTATATATGTATGGAGTTAAACTCCTATGATGTTTTGAAGCTGATAAAGGGGGTTCTTCTTCTTCCTCCTGTTGTTTGGCCGGATCTTGAAGATCAAGAAGTAGGAGATTTTAAAAATCACTCCTTTTTGAGATCTGATGGGAGATCTGAGTTCCCCTTTGTGGGTTTCGTGGTGGAAAACCACTTAGTTTTGGAAAAGAAAGAGTAAAACTCTTGATTTAATTCAAAGAAATGAGAAGGTTTAGAACCTTGGAGAAGAAGCAGGAGGCACAAAGAACCCTAGGTTTTTTTTGGGGAATGAAAAGTGTTCTCTTATTCATCATCATGTTGCCTTATATAGGCTTACATATTTACATATAGCCCCTTGGGCTTTACAAAATGGCATTTTGCCCATCTTATGGCTCATGTGCCATTTCATTTTTTGCACATAAACCATGGGTTTACAAAATATTGGCTTTATGCCCATTTTGCATACATTCATGTATAAAAAATTACATAAAAATTATTTATTACATGATTTATATTTTAGCATGGGGAGGGTCGGCCGCTTCATGTTTCGGACTCGACCTGGGCATGGGCCCACTTGACCCGGGCTTAGGCCCACCTGGCTTGGGGTTGACCTTGACTTTGACTCGGTCAACCGGGGTGTAAATTTTTACCCCAACACCAATCATGAGTATCCCTCTCCTCTTTAGTCTATAAGACACCTTTAGAGAGGGTGACTCCATCAACTGCAGGTACACTACCGTGTCAGGAGTCGTCCATTCTAAATACTCATAGAATGCTGTCAAGGTACCCAGATTGGGAAACCACCCAAATCTAGATCTAAAACCATAGATCTAGTAACCAGTATGTCTGATATAATGTCCAAGTCCCATGTGGAGAAAACACTGTGTGACGACCAAAGTATAACCGATCGTAGTATAGGAATATCACTTCCTACTACCTTCTCAACAGATCCATCCCCTATTCTGATGACGTCAAACCCATGACTGTCACATCAGAAACAGATGATCTAACTCCACTATATCTGCTTTAGTCTATAAATAGACATAAGCATGAAGTCCACCAATGCTTCCGCTGCTCCACTGACTACGACAACCCTCTGCCAGAGTCATATAGACGTGCACTTCTAAAGCTAGTTTAGAACGACGCTATACTCATCCTCCTGCCGGGTCTCGCAGCCTGGAACAACAACAATGGCAAGTGTGGGTAAACAAGAACTTCCCTGTCACCGTCCTTAAGGCTACCGGAGTACCTCTCGGGTGCCTGAAGTTACCCACCTTATCTGCGGAGTGGCCAATGGAATGTCAAATCAGATTGAATCTTTAGGTTCCTTATTAAATCTTAAGTAATCGTTTGCGGTTCTGGAATCACTTCCAGTTCTACCATACTCCCACTGCTGTTTTTGAAAAAATCCATTTTTAATAAAACTGTGGCGAGTCTAGAACAATATTTCTATTGATCTGCCAGATGGTAGAAAGTCAACCCTCATCATAGCCTGGGTCAACCCACAAACAGCCATTACAGAAACGTGCCTTGAGTTATCCGGAGTCTGGTTTTAAGCATAAACCGGACAACTCCCTGTACCT
Organism: Agapanthus africanus; assembly: GCA_030015575.1. Taxonomy (NCBI): domain Eukaryota; kingdom Viridiplantae; phylum Streptophyta; class Magnoliopsida; order Asparagales; family Amaryllidaceae; genus Agapanthus; species Agapanthus africanus. The sequence continues at coordinate 788,725,063 of CM057337.1, forward strand.
TAACATCGTTAAGATATGAACTGTTCTATATCCAATATAGAACCAGAGGCACTGATTTAATTGAACCGGATTCAAATCATGCAGCTGTCTCCAGTGCATGTCAACTAAATGGAAGGAGGCCGATCAGCGTTACTCAACTTAGGAATGCTTCCAATTATGAGTAACATGAAAGAGAAGCAAGTTCTCATTACTATCAACTGAATACCATACACAAGTATCTACATCTTCGATCACTTTGAAGAATCCCGATACTTGCTATACCTGGTTCTCTACTCTATTCAAATACCTATAACTCCTCAAAACTTAGACCCTGTGTTTCTACGAAACACATGTCTAAGAACTAGAGAAGTTAAAAGTAAACAGAATATAGTATGAGGACCAATCCCTCTGTCCTAATGGACACTGGACAACATACAATACTCTGTATAAGTCCGCTGAGTCTAACAACTCTTTCACTGTGCGTCGCAGGTTGAAAACTGTACTTATGGTTAAGAAGAATTACACCGCTGTTTAATGCTCCTTACCTAACCATCCACTGATATAGGTAAATGTCATCGACATAATATCAAAAGGTATATCTCACTCTATGAAAATAGACGTACAGATATATCGATTTGAAATTGGTGCACAACAGCGGATATTCAAAACCAAATATTTGCCGACCGGCAAACAACCCAGGTGACTTCCTCAAATATCACCGACTACAATGAATCCCGATATAGTGAGGATGATCACCCAATTCCCAATAGCTTACTCCCACTCATCATCTGTAAAACCATACAGATGTGAGAATCATACCTGGTAAATACATACCCTGGAGCAAGTGTCTAACTGGGAAATCAGTTTTCCATTAACAGTACACAGTGAAACTGAAACATTGAAATGTTTCGTCAGGGTATTCTGGTATTCTTAGTAATACCTCTTCCATTATCCAGATTCACAACTGTAACCGTATATCTCTTTTCCATCTGTCCAAATCCCTTTATATGTCTTTAGTCATTACCGTCTGCACACCCCTTTAGGCCAATTGGTTTTCTTCCTTCCCTACCGTTCGGCACCAGCCTATGGTTTGGGAGAAGACTATCCAATAAGCATAAAGGGTGTACCGTCCTAATCCTAGGAGCACTCGCAAAGCGAGAGAAGGTGAAGATAAAAGACAACCGAATAAACCTTATTCCTATTTCTCCTGGACCAGAATCCATCCCCGAACTGGAACAAGTTCCTTTCGAGTTCGTATATAATCATACGATGGAGTATCCAATAAACTGTGGATCTTCGTAGTGATACGGAGTGTCCTGGAGAAATACAAAGGTGATTTAGGATTGGCGAAGAAACACTTGGTTCGGTCGTGAATAGCAGTCGCAATTTACTTTGCCCTCTTACTAATCCCTTGCTTTGTCTTAACTTAATACCTTCTGCACACCATCGTTATGCTAATTGGTTTTCTTCATTCCCCACCGTTCGGCACCAGCCTAAGGTTTGGAAGAAGACTATCCAATTTGCGTAATAGGTGTGCTATCTCCTAAACCAAGGAGTACTCACAACTTGAGAGAAGGTAAAAAGGAAAAGACAACTGAATAATCCTATCCGTTTTCTCCAGAACCAGAAACCATCCTCGAAGTCCTTCGAGTTCGTATATAACCATACGATGGTTTTGTCCAATGGAAGTGGACGTTTGTAGTAATACGGGGTGTCCTGGAGAAAATGGTAAAAGTAGGAGTGGCAATGAGGTCTGCAACTCTGACAATCCAAAAGCCTGTGTTAAGAAGGTTCGGTCAACTTGGTCACTGAGTCATAGTCTTGGGTCGGGTCAATGGTCGCTGCCAAAGAGAGAGAGAAAAAAAACACTCAGCGTGCACTCTAACCTAGATCAGAATGGTTACCAATTTATCTAATCAGGAAACCTCCCACTGTAACCTCAAATTCTCTTCCAAACCTGAAAGAAGAATTAGTCGGGATCACCCGAGGAGTAAACGAACTCATCAGTGGGAATCGGGATCCAACTATCATCGCATGATAACCTGACGGAATCCACTCAAGTCACCACACTCCAGAAGGTATGCGCATGCCTGGCAAGTTTCAGTTCTTTTGAAACTCCCGATAAGATTTTTACCCCTAGGACCCAAGTGACCTTGACTGAGCCAACATATCAAAGGATCCTAGTCAAGTTCAACCCGTCATTATCTTGATTGCATTAGACCCACCCGCACGAATCCTTGACTGAGCCAAAATGACCGCACGACTGTCCTAACCAATCTCATATCCATGCAACAGAAAAGCACTACATAGCTACCGAACACTACGCCTCGGCTAAGCACGACATACGCAGCACGAATACTAAGTAATACTAATCTGAAATGACGGAGGGGTACGACTGGTTTTTGGGGAAAAACCTTTAACGTAATGAACTTGATATCGTTGAAGGAACTGCATAACCTTTTGTAAAAATATAGTGACGAAAACTTTTGCTAAAGAGGTCACTCCCGGTGAAGGGATCTCGGCTCTTTCCCCGTAGAATGAGGTGCAGGATATTCCAACTGAATACCACGATGCAAAGCAAAAGTAATCGGCTATAGTGAAGTTAATGCCCTGACGCAAACTTCTGTCCAAGGGGTCACTCCCGGTGAAGGGATCTCGGCCCTTGCCTCGTCGACTGAGGAGCAGGATATTCCAAATGAATACCACGATGCAAAACAAAAGTGAACGTCCTTGCAATAACAGCTTTTTGAAAAATGTTCCATCAAAATCAGAAAAGGTTTGTTTATCTTGCATTGATCCGAATCAACGCAGTCCCATCAATTGATCACACCACAAAGAACGAAAATATACTGACGTACGTATATGCCATCCGCATTCGCCACTGGGTCCCGTCATCACCCGTTAGGTTAGCTAACTAACGGCAGAGCGGGGACTGGACTAGCGCGGATGAAAAACATATACAACATCTACTAATATATATACCAATATATAGTATTTCGCTCAAGGCGTGATAAAATGCAACATCACAGAAATGTACAGCATCACAGAACAAAACAGATATCTGGAAGCCCCGGGTTTCACAGAGCCGCTGCTGAAACCCGACGTTCCCCTGGTCGTGTGGATAGCCTGTGCAATGAAATCCTAGACCCCTACGGGCGCGGCAAGTCACCCGCCAAAACCTGAAGCGAGGCAGCCCCCTTCAGTACCGTGAATGGACCACCCAGCACTTCACGGAATCCGGTAACTTGGGCACCCCTCCAGGGTCAACCTGTACCCCCTACGAGTGCGGCGAATAGCCCGCCAATCCTGGAGTGAAGCCCCCTCCGTCCCAATGCCATGAGATGCGGGCCCGTTGCCCTCTAGAATCCGGCTATCCGTGCACCCCTCCGCGGGGCAAACCTAGTACAGAAAGTAAAATATACATACACCGGGTACATCGACCGCAACCAGGTCGTGCCCCAAAAGAATAATACAAATAGGCAGTGACGGCAGTCCACATGTCGGACGCTCGCCCCGCAATATCAAATGTACATAATACAACAAAAACTGTACTAGCATTGCATCCAGGCTATCCCCCACGACCGATCCGCAACAACACAGCATAAACATAGAACATCAACGTGAAAATCACGTTCGCAAATCCGTCTAACCGGGCTATAGCAGTTAGACCGGATTTACCGATCAAGTGACATTCACGGTCGCAGATATAATGTAAATACTGTGAAATAATGTGTTTAAAATATCCGATCGATCAAACAATTAACAAGTGGGCCCCCAACCAATACTGTAGCAGTCACAGAGAACCTGGGCCCAAATTTAATATTCCAAAACCCACAAAATTAGCCCAAAAGCCCACTGTAAAATTTTGATACAGTGAGGATACTAAAGTGCGGCGGAACCGCGGCCCCAGTGGGGTTTTGGCCGCGGTTCCGCGCTTGGGGTATCGACTCACTGGTTCGAATTTTTACAGACGTCTTAGAATTTCCTGCACATTATTTTTCTGCAACCTGAAAAATTTTTAGACACCAAAATATTCCAACAGAAAACTGATGTGAAGGAATATGTGGTTTTTGGGATTTTGGTCGATCGGATAAGCAAAACGCATTAGAACAAGCTAGGTAAGGTTAATGGCGTGGCTCTGATACCATGTTGCGCCACGGCAGCGCCCCGGCCTCGTGCTCGAGGCCAAAATGCGGAATTAAAAATTTTTCCTTACTCGGAAACCGGCGCTACCGCGGACAATGAAAACCCGGATCGTAACCATTAACCTAATGCTAGCATTCAAGAGATAGGGTGAGAAGTATACCAAGAGATCCGAGTCCTCCGGTCTTCATCTCCACTCCGATCTCCTCGCGGGATCTCCGTCCGTCTCCTCCTCGTCGGAAAGGGCACCACGAAGCCGGGTACTTTTACGGGCTCCCACCTCAATACCGAGGCAACTCGCGCATGAAGCCGGCAACTCGACATGCTCAAGATATGCTGTAGAATGTGTAGTGTAGAATCATAGTAGTCTCACTTGGGGTTTGTTGCCTTTGAAGATGATGGAGGAATCAAGACTAGAAAAATGGTGCTTGCATTTTTCTAGCATGAAAAATGGGATCAAGAAAGATCAAACTCTCAAGAATGAATACTCTCTCTTCTTCTTCTCTTTTCTTCTTTTTCCTCTCATGAAAAACTTATCATATTCATCAAGTGAGAAGAAGAATGGTGGAGGAAACAATATGAACACATAAACATGAAGGGAGGTGAGTGTAGGATGAAAGGAGAGGGTGACCATATCCTAACACCATCATCACAAACTCACATCAAGCTTAAAATCAATCCTAATCACCTTTTCAAGAAATGATGATAGAAAAGAAAGGAATATAAAAGATGCTTTCATAATAAATACTTTTACAAATAAATCCTCCACAAAGTGTAATTTGCAAAACTGCAAATTACCCCCTCCATCGGAAAAGTCCGGCCGGGAAAGAACAAAGGAAAACCGGCCGGAACGGAAAGCAAACTGGAAACTCCAGAAAACTGGTCCCGTAATAAATTACAGGAAAACCCCCATACTGTGCATACACACCCGCATCTGTATTCCGTCCGGATACAAATGCAATGAGACAAAATCTACACTGTACTAAACTAGGACCGGCTTAAGCCAAAGCCGGCTAGTAATATCCGTCCGATCCTGATCCGTGCAATACCGCACGTATCTGATCGAACCCTGCCATATAACCATACGGCCACTAGTACAAAACTGTCCGATCCTGATCCGTGCAATACCGCACGTATCTGATCGGACCCTGCCATATCTCCATACGGCCTCTACAGCGTTTCGCCCGAAAGCTTGAGTAACTGTAAGTGTGGTGGACTCTAAAGACTCGTCAATCCTATGGCTGTGGATTTAACCACTAGCACGTCAGAGGTATTAGCCAATACGTGACGGGCCACCAGCTATTGACCAAAAGGGACGTCGATGAGCGAACTCATCCTGACACCCTACTGAGCCTGTCAGTGACAATATCCGTACAGTCCGGTCCGTTCGTCTATGAGTATCGCATGGCGGGCCTAGGGGGTTGGTAAAAGTCAGACCCCCAAAAGCGGTACAAATCGTGTCGGAGCGTAGCCCAGAACACCCTGAGATACTACTGGAATACCTACCAGTAAATCTCCTGCCTCGGCCGAGGGCTTTGTGTAATGGCTCTCCTAGACACAGCGCGACCTCACCCCCAATACCGGGAGAGACGAACCCCTGCAGATCCGCTCACTGCCTCCATGTGGCTCGGGACTGCACCCAACTAAAACCTGTTTGCACGACTCCTTTGAGCCGTGGTAGGGTAGTAATCAAAGTACAGTGGGAACTCACACGAGACAAATGACGATCTCAGGTCGATGAACTAACCTGTACACATGTCACCAGGGAACTGCTATCTGACATCTGGTATAAGACCAACTAGCAGGTTCCCGGCGAGTCCTGTCCGGTGTACTCATAACCCAATGAGCACCTGTATACAACTTAGGTGAACCAACTGACACCAGTGGCTTGTGAGACCGGCCACCGCCCCTCGTCGGGGTCTCGACTGTATACACTAGTCTACTAATGGAGTATCGATGCCCTGTCTCGAAACTCCTACGACTAGGGACGTTTTAAGGATGTGCTTATAGACTACCAGCTCCCACGTATATGATCGCCATCATACTGCTGGTGGTCAAGCAAGAATCCTAGGGGTTCTATCAACGTGTAATAGCGACATATTAGGTCACCTAAAGCAGTACACGATGATAAAGATAAACCAGATAGCATACTATCATCTCGAGTAAGACTGTCCTACCGGGATAGGTCCTCCCTCAATCATTGCAATCACGTGCCTGTGATCCAATAATTGACTCTGAGGGCACTATCTCCAACACTATCTATATTCTGCATTCATATGTTTTGCATATGAACGCTCACGTGTTTAATACGTGAGGCCTATTTGGCTTTTGATTGCTTACTTTCAGCGCTCGTATGCTTTGCATGTGAGCTCTCGCGTGTTTAACACGTGGGTTTTTTTTTGCCCTTTAGTTATTTATTTTCAGCACACATTTTTTTGCATATAAAAGCTCACATGTTAAACACGTGGGGCATATTTGGCCTTTAGTTATTTATTTTCAGCGTTTATATGTTTTGTGTATGAACGCTCACGTGTTTAACACTTGATGTCAAATCGTGGGTTTTAATTTTTCTTAAAACCATATCACTCATGTGCTTTGCACATGGAAGAAGAAATTCGCTCTTTTTCTCTTCTCTTTCTGTTCTCCCTTCTTTTAGCAAGGTAACAGGCATATTTAAAAAAATGGCATTCAAAGTCATAGGGAATGCTAACTCCTGAGTTTGATGCAAAACTTTTTAAGCCCATGTTCTACCTTACAAAAATCCCATTTCTTTTATGTATCTACACAGAACATGTGATAAACTTTTTACAGCATTAGCTAGCTATGCTAATTTAATAAGACTTTGGCTGGCTATCTTCGGTTTATGACACACTACTCTTTTTATGTTAAAAACACATGTTTGAGGAACCGGCCGCTTTCACGGTGTATCTTAGCCTTATAAAATATATATATTTTGTACTATAGCTAGAATCTTGGTATAGTGATCTATCTGACCAGTGCCTGGATCCAAGCGCCCCTGTTTATTTTGCTATTTAAATAACCTCTATGGTCTTTCTCAAAAGGAATAAAAAACCCTCACCGTTCATTCTGTGGAGTTTCTTCATGTCGAGACGGCTCATAGTTATGTTGAGCCGGCTCACAAGATGTCTGGAATTATCAATTCTTCTCGAGATGGCTCATAATTATGTTGAGCCGGCCCACATCATGTCTGGTATGATCAATTCTCCTCAGCTCATAGAAATGTTGAGACGGCTTAAAGTCATCAAATGGGGGTTTATGTGCGAACCGGAGATTTTGGTAATATTGTGTAATCCTAATTTAAATAGAATTAGGGTTTAATTATAAATTGGGTATCTCATATGAAAAAATATTAAAGGGCTATTAAATTGTATAGAGATAGGCGACGTCTAAAAGAGATTAGAGAGATTTAAAAGAAATCTACTAGGTTTTGCTCTTGGTGTATTCATGACTAAAGATCGGATTCCGCTCTGCCGGAGATTAGCCATACGGTGAGTTAGACGTAGCTAATGAAGCGAAGTAAGGTGATTCGCTTCGTGATTCACCTGCTTCGCCCAGCAAACAAGACGAGTTGGGCTCGCCGCGCCGGTTAAACGAGGCGAGACCGGACGATGCGATCCCAACAGTAGATGGGCTCGAACCCATTCGTCTCACCGCCTCGTCTCGGCGACTTGCAAGGCGAGGCGAGGCAATTCGGACGAGCCAGGCGATGAAAATTTACTATTTTTTAAAAAAATTGTAAATAAAGCAAAAAAATGAAAACTGAACAAATTTTTCAAAATAAATCAAATTACAATTTCATGATTCAATTTATTACTTTTTTACATTAAAGATTGAACCCACTCAGATTGCATATGTATATCTCCCAAATATTGAGCTCAATGAGAGAGAATCAGGTCTACCAAGTTTTTTTTCTACTATTACAGATCCTACTCACTACTCGTTAGCGCCGGTTGTGATTCCTCCTTCGGTATTGGTTTCGTTCGATCTTGTAAGCTCCTCGGGTGGATAATCTGAATCCAAAATAGTTGCATTTTATTTTCTGACAGTTGTTGCTTCCCAATCTTGCGAGCAAATCATGCACCCCATTGTGTCGTGCGCCAAGCAGCGTCTCTTCTTTTTTAATATCCTATTGCCTGTACTAAAAGAAATTTTCGACGCTACTGTAGACACTAGAATGGTTAGTAAATCATAGGCCATGATGGAAAGCACCAGATACAAATGTTTGTCGCTTGTCCACCAGGCTAAAGTATCAAATTCATTTATGGTATAATCTACATCTGATTCAGTTTGTAAATATATTGATAACTCATTTTAAGATGACAATGATGAGGCTACGGGACCTCGTGCCGTTTTCGTATGTTGAATAAGTGCAAAAACTGGAGTCGAAACACGTGAACTAGTTGCATTCGGTTGTCTACTAGTTCTGCCAGTAGAAAATCGTGCGACATACAAATCAAACATCTCTTCTAAAATACTTCTAACGGTCCTAACATAATCATCAATATCTATATTATGCCTCATGACTGCATGAAACCCGAATAAAAGAGCTTCCAAGCCTTCAAAATTAATTTTAGGGTCTATTATCGAACAGAAACAAAAAATAATTGGAATATCAACGAAATATTTAGAAATCTTACCTGGCATAACAAGTATAACTTGGTGAAGTAAATGATTTTCGATGTGACTAGCAAAACATTGAGCTGTATTATACAATTCAGAGACAAGAATATGAGAAGTGGGAGTATAAGTAGCAAAAATTCGTTCGGTTGCTATTTTAAAAGTCATAAGAAATTCTTGAAAAAGATTTGCAACCGCCTAATGATTCTCTGTTAAGCGGTTTTCTACAGGCATAACTTCATTTCACATGTTACTAATAATTCCAGCGGTCTTTGATACGGTACGAAGAATATCATATGTACTATTTCACCTATTGGCCACATCTTTCCTAAGAGACGGCCTTACTCCTGCATCTAGCTTTATATTCAGATTTTCTTTTTGCAGAACTTTTAATAAACTTGCACGTATCTTTAATTATTTGAATATTTGCACTACATACGGTATATGCTTCCTGCAAAGCTAGATTAAGTATATGGCATGCACAACGAACATGAAAAAAGCGAGCGCTGCAAATTGGTTTATATAGCCTAATAAGTTCAGAAATAGCAGAATTATTGTTGCTAGCAATATCGAAATATATGGGAAAAAAATATTTACACAATGATATTATTCTAAAATAGATCGAATTTCACTAGTTATATGAAAAGCAATATGTGGGTATGAAAATTGTCTAAAAGCAATAATTCTTTTTTGCAAATACCAGTCGGAATCTATCCAATGGTCAGTAACACAAATTAAGGGAAGATCCTTTCTATCAGTCCAAATATCAAAAGTTATTGCAATACTGGTATCTAAATAAGAAAGAGTAGCAATTAATACCTATTTACCTTTGTTGTAGAGGCTAAAACGACTTTTAAGCATAGTCCTCAGAACCCTTTTGATTGAAACGTCGTTTGAACGTACCGCTCAAAAGCCGCGATTTCTCCGAATCCGAGAATCGGTTCATCTGCCATAACATATCTTACCATTTCTGAAACATTTAAATCATGATTATATTGAAAAAGACATTGACCGGCGAAACCAATTTGTGTTTATGTGATGGAGGAACTGGCCGGGGCTTCTAAATTTTTTTTGCATGTTTAAGCAAACTACCGATGCCAGCACTATCCTTGTGTTTATATGCATTACCATAATATTTGCAAATGGTGTATCTAACACCGTTCCTAAATTCAGCTTTATAGTAATCCCAAACATTACTAGCAGTCGCATGTTTTTTTAGCTTCTCTAGATGTAGATGTATGGGTGGATCCTTCTTCTTGTGGTTCTATTTCAGCTCCTTCGGGATGAGAAAGTTGGGTTTGATGCGTATCGGATGAACCCTCCATATCAATATTTTAACTAATTAAAAAGAGAGAGAGTATTAGAGTAGAAATAAGAAATTAAAAATAAGAAATAAGAAAGAGAGAATAATGAGTCGGTCGGATGCTCGGAGCTTCGAAAACTCGGAGTCAGACTGTCGGGGGATCGGATCGGAGCTTCTATTCTTGAAAATTTGGAAGTTAGAAAATATTTTTTGAAAGAGATGTGATTTTTTTTTAATTTGGAAGAGAAATGGTTTTGGAATGAGAAGAAATGGGGGTTTAGGGGGATATTTATAGGTTTTTTGGATTTTTTGAAAATTTGGCACATTTATAGCCATTACAAGGTGAGGCGAATCACCTCATGATTCAGCTCGCCTCGCCTTGATCCGCACGTTTCTAGCTATTGGATGGGGTTTTCAAGGCGAGGCGTAGGGAATCTGAGATGAAGCGTGACGAAGTGACCCGGCTCATCAAGCTCCTAGCTATTGCTGCCCATTGGATGCCGACTTCAAGGCAAATCGATCAATGAGGCAAAGCGAGACGAAGTGGATCAGCGATTCGCGGCGAGTTAAGACGATTCTCGAGGTGGAGCGGTTTGACGAGTTGGAAGAGGCATACCCCGACGAGACAACATCACGGATTTGAGTACCCCGCTCACTTCGCTGGGCCCATCGTGATGAGGCTTGTTAATTCGCCTGACTCGTCCACGTCACCACAAGACGAATTTTTTCCATCTCATGGTGAGGCAATGCGAGGCGACTCGCGAAGCATTCGCTTCATTAGCCAGGCCTACGGTGGGTGAACATCGTAAACAAATATTGTGTCTCTCTTTGATTTGATTCTCTTATTCTTGCGTTATTTTATCTTTTGTTGTTTATTGTGTATTGCATGGTTGGCCGTTTTGCATAGTTTTTACTTCTCCTCCGTTTCCCCACCCCAACAAAAAGGTATCAGTGCGTAGGGAACTGAAAGGTCATTGATTCTACGGTCTAAGTTTATGGTGGATGACGACGTTTGTATCCGCTCCCCATCTTCTTAGATTGTAATTTCGAAGGTGTTGGTTCAAAAATCCGAGAGAGAAGGTTAAATTTGCTGCAGCGGTAAACGAAAGATAGCTGAGGATAAGATCAAAATCGAGAAGTTTAATGGTTATAACTATAGTTGGTGGCGTATGCAGATGGAGGACTACGTATACCAGAAATATTTGTATCTTTCGTTATTGGTCGACAAGCCAAGAAGATGCCCGATGAGGCATGGAATTTACTGGATAGGAAAGCCCTGGCGACGATTAAGATATCGTTGACTCCGCAAATAGCCTTTAATATTTCGAATGAGAAAAAAACCTTAGGGTTAATGAAGACACTGGCAAAGTTGTATGAAAAGCCTTCAACGTCAAATAAGATATTTCTCGTGAAAAAGCTTTTCAACATGAAGATGACAGAAAACGGTTCAGTGACAGAGTATCTGAACGAGTTCAACAGTGTGAAAAGCCAAATCAAATCACTCTCAATCATGTGTTTGAAGATGACATTCGAGCCCTATTTTTTTATATTCGTTGCCGGAGAGTTGGGAAAAACTGGTTATGGCGGTCAGTAACTCAATCTTAAGGACTCTCACATTTAATGATACGGTGAGTTGCATATTAAATGAGGAGATGAGGAGAAAGACTGTGAGTGGAAGTTCGAGAACTTCTGCACTCTCAGTAGAGAATCGTAAGACGGTGGAAAAGGGAAAAGGGAAGAAGGGTAAGTTAAAGAGCCGACTGTTGGAACTGCGGAAAGAAGGGTCACAAGAAAAAAGACCGCAGACTCTTGAAGAAAAAAAAAGGTTTAGATGTAAAGTCTGATGATAAGAAAGCTAATGTGGTATCTATACATTAACAAGGAGGACATGGACTTTTTCTTTCGGCGAGCGAGAGTAAAAAGGAAGATACTGTTAAATATGCATGCCCTAGAGGCAATTATTGTAATTGTATTATATGTGTGTGTATGTACAGAACAGTCTTTCTCGATATGATAGTATGCTATCTGATTTGTCTTTATCATTAATGTGTATATGTTCTACATGCTATTATGAATTGCTAATACATGATGATAAAGCCCATAGGATTTTTTGCTTAACTACCAGTATTATGATGGAAATCATAATAGTGGGGCCTGAATAGTCCATAAGCACATCCTTAAATGTTCCTAGTCATAGTAGCATCAAGACTGGGTATCGGTACTCCAGATTAGACTAGTGTATATGTTTCCTGACCTAGTTGGAGGGCGATAACTGGTCCCATAGCAATTGGTGTTTGACACACAGAGGATTGTATACAGGTGCTCATTGGAGAATGATTTTTACTGAACGGGCTCGCCGAGAATTCTTAGAGGGTATTATACCTATCGTCAGATAGCAGTTCTCTGATGACATGAGTACAGGGTAGTCTGTAGACCTAAGATCGTCATAGTGTCTTGTGTGTGTTCAAACTGTACTTTGATTACTACCTTACAATGGATTTAAAGAACCGTGCAAACATGTGTTAATTTGGTACAGTCCTGAAGTACATGGAGGCAGTGAGCGGTCGAAGGGATTTGTCTCTCACGATATAAGGAATTGATGTTGCGCTGTGCTTGATTAGTTATAACCATAAGTCCCTGGCCAGGGAGGATGAGATATACTGATAAGTGTTATCGGTAGTATCTCAGCTGGTTATGACTTAACATTGGTATGACTTATAGGGTTATTGGGGGTCTGACGGTTTCCACCTTCCAGACCCAGTATGTGACATTCTTTGACGAAGAGACCAGACTATACGGTGAATGTTACCGATAGGCTCTGTAGAGTACGGACAAGTTTGCTTATCGACCTTCCTTTCGACATATACCGGGATAGCCATTACGTACAGTTAGTACAACTGACGTGCTTATGAATTATGAATTTGATCCAGGAACTCACTGCCAGCGTATTGTTGAGTCTTTAAATTCCCACACAGAGGGTTTCCCGGTTCAGGCAAAACGATATAGTGTTCGTATATTGATACATGCGGGAGTCCAATTAAATACATGTATTGGATACACGAACTTTAATTGGATATTTGATAATACAAGTCAGCTTATGATAAAGTCGGGTTATTAAATCAAGAGTTGATTTAATAACATATAATATATATATATTGATATATATATATATATATATATATATATTGATATATATATATATATATATATATATATATTCTAATATTATATTCATTTTCTATTTCTCTCTCTTTAGCTATTCGTATTTTTATACGGATACAGGTATATGTATGTGATACATATACGGAGTTGTATTTTGTATTCTTACAAAATACTTCTAGAAGAAGAACACCTCATATATGGTATTTTCTTTTTAGAAAATGAGAAATGAGGTGAAAGGGTGAGGTGTAAAGAGAGTATGGCATGAGAGGTATGGGCATGGATTTTTTATTATAAAATCATTTGGTAAAACTATTTGGTCATGGCTCATTCTCTCTCCTAAGATTTTCATTCTCTCATTCTCTCTCATCTCCTAAAATCATTTACTCTCTCTCATCTCCCTCCCCTTCCTTCACTCTCGTGAGATTTAGCAAGAGAATAAAAGGAGAAAAAGAAAGGAAATGAACATACTCGCATCTCTAACTCTCTTAACCTAGCAAGTTTAGATTGTTATTTACTTCACAAATGTTCACTTGGGTGGATCTAGAGCTTAGATCGGGTTCCTTTACGTAGATCATTGATTTGTGTCAAAAATATAAGTTTACCGCAATCAGAAACGGCGTCGCTTCGCAGCTAGCCGGTGAGTACGGGTCGATCCACAGAGACGGGTAAATTTCTTTTATGTGTTTTAACGAGTTGATTCAAAATGTCGTTTTGGTTGGTTTATAAAAATCTATAAAAACTGGATCTAATTAATCTAGTTAAGAGTCTTGCTAGGGTTAGGTTTAGGGGAAGTTTTGGAGATTAACGTTTTCCTCACCGCTTTCAATGCCTTCTTTTTAGATCTAATAGATGTTACGTTAATTATCAATAAAGTGGATACAAATCTTTTGGGAAGATGTTTCTTCCTCTAGATTTGTATCCTTCCTTTGTTGATGATTACCCTAACCCCCACAGAAAACGCGCGCAACCGGCCCTTTATACTACGGTTCATCGTTACCTCAAAGGGTAGGATGCCGCAGGGAGCGGTTGTGCTCGTATGCGTGGAGTTTTAATTCATTAGGTGAAAGTGGCATTGAAAGGGGTGAGAGATCTCATCTCTCAACCCTTTCCCTAAGACTAACCCTAACAAGCGAGGAGATTACTCGCTCATTAGGGGATGAGAAAACATTTTAATTAAAAGAAGAAGAAACATAATTTACCTTACTAGGTTGACGGCTCCCTCCAAACAAGAAGAACAGATCTGAATTTATCTCTCAGAAATTCTGAAATTTATTGATTGAAAAGAGGCATAGGGTTTTACAGATTTGAGATTACAATTTATAAGTAAAACATGAAAACTAGGGTTACAGACTCTCTCACATGTGAAATTACAGATTTGCCCACGGAAAATCCAAACCCCTACACCGACGCACCGACACGAGAATTTTTCACCGACACGCGCATTAGATGGCCGCGGATCCGCGGCAAATGTTGGCTTGGGCCGCTGATCCGCGGCCCTTTGGTGGGCTTGGCTCACCAAAATTCTGGGCTTGGCTCACCATCTTTTGGGCTTCTTATTTTTATACTTTGTTTTCTCTGTTGGCTTCTTATCCTTCTCCAGATCCTCAGTGAAAACTTGTAAGGATCTTTTGACCGTTTGCTTTAACATTTTGGACCTTGCATTGTTCTTCATCTAGGCTAGACTAGGATCCGTCTACTTGTTGGTCAAAAGTCCCTTTTCTGTATCAACTTCCGTCTTTTTCACTGTATTCGCTCCAAGAGCCTGTATCCTGTAATATGCAACAAACGTGCGTCAAGAGTACCTGTTTATTCATAAAAAGAATAAGAATAGGGGAATGAAAAATGTAATATTTTGGTCTGAACAATCATCTTTGACAAGGAGGATCGGTGATCAAGCTCATTCCCGACGTCTTAAGAGCTTAGAAGAAATCTTCTACAATTGGGAAAACACACATCAAAGGTTGAATGCTCGAAAACTTGTAGCTAGCTCACTGGTTTTGCCTTGTTTTAGTGTTTGGATGATTTTCATAGGTTATAGTTTGTAGTGCTTGCATAAAATTTATTGTTTTTCAATTCTGCCTTGGCCATGAGTGTAGTGGCGCGAGCTCTACGAACTTACAGATACCTGATTTCTAGATTCAGGGGTATCCTTTCACTACACTTTAGATCGGTATCATTTTAGCGATTATGTTCAAGGGGGTCTTGGGCATGTGATGGTGGGAAAAGGTCGTCCATGAAAAATCATTGGAAAAGGGATGATTATATTGCATCCATCAGGAGGAGGTCAGATGAAGCTGAAGAACTCTAGACACATGCCAGATCTGAAGAAGACTTTAATATCTATAAGTTAGCTAGACAACGAAGGGTACGTTACGGTATTTAGGAACTCTCGGTGGAAGATTTTCAAAGGATCGTTGGTAGTCACAAGGGGAAAATTGATTGGTTCATTGTATTCCTTCAATGAGAGCAGTGGTGTTTCAATTGCATTGACGACAGGTTCAGAAGAGAATTCTGAGACTTCGTTGTAGCACAAGAGATTGGGGCATCTTAGCGAGAAGAATATGAAGATTCTTCAGGGTAAGGGGCTTTTATCTGGGCAGAAGAAGGTAGAGTTAGGACTCTTTGAGAGTTGTTTTTGGAAAGCAAAGAACACTTAGATTTTAGATTGGCGGTGTAGCAAAGAAGACTAAGAAACTAGAGTTGGTGCATACGGATGTATGGGGACCAGCATCTATAGAGTCTTATGGTGGAAATCGGTACTTCGTTACGTTCATTGATGATGCAAGCAGGAAGACCTGGGTTTATGCAATAAAGAAGAAGTTCAATGTGTTTGGTCACTTTAAACACTGGATTACACAGGTGGAGAACCAAAGAGGGATGAAGGTTAAGTGCCTAAAGTCCGACAATGGCGGGGAATATTGCACACAAGAGTTCGATGGGTTTTGCTCACAAAAGGGTATACGTTGGTTAAAAATGGTACCGAGGACACCGCAACCGAAAGACATCGCTGAAAAGATAAACATGACGATTCTAGAGTAGGTAAGGAGCATGGCCTTGGATGCAGATGTACCTAAATTCTTATGGGCAGCAACTATCGATACAGCTGTGTATCTGATCAATCGAAGCCTGACAAGTGCACTCGATGGAGGAATTCCGGAAGAAATTTAGTCAAGTAAACCAATAAATTACCCGCACCTTAAAGTTTTTGGTTGCATTACTTATTCGCTGATAGATAAGGCGGAAAGGAGTAAACTTGACTACAAGTCAAGGAAGTGTGCATTCATTGGCTATGAAGAAGATGAGTTCGGATATCGGCTGTGGAATTAATCAAGTAAGAAGATAATACGAAGCCGGAACGTCATCTTTGATGAGCAACACTTGTACAAGGAAGAAAAACAAGCCAATATTAAGAATGGTGCGGTATCTGAGTTTGTTGAATTAGATGAAACTCAGGAGAATAGTTAGGTGCCTACAGATGCATGTTGGGGTCAAAAATTACACCCCACGATCGAGGTCAACAAGTCAATAAATCAAAATCAAGGTCCGAAAATTAGGCCAGGGCCCAATCCCGAACCCAGGTCAAGTGGGCCTAAGCCTGAACCCAAGTCCAAGCAAGTGGGCCCATGCCCAAGTCGAGCCCGAGCATGAAAAGGTCGGCCCTCCCCATGACAAAAGAATAATTATCAAGCAATAAATAGGTTTGATATAATTTTCATGCATAAATGTAAAATAGATGGGCAAAATGTCATTTTGTAAAGCCCAATGGGCTATGTGTAAACTTGTAAGCCTGTATAAGGCAACATTATGATCAAATGAAACATAATTTTCATTCCCCTCAAAATCATTAAGATTCTCTGCCTCTTTCTCCTTCCTCAAGGTTTTAAAGATTCTTCTCTTTTTTGAATTAAATCAAGAGTTAAACTCTTCTTTTCCCAAAATGAAGTAGTTGTTCACCATAAAACTCTCAAATGAGAGCTCAGATTTCCCATCAAATCTCTAAAATGAAGATTTTTAATCTCACCGCTCCCTTTTCTCCAAGATCCAACAAAAAGAGAGGAGGAAGAAGGAACCCATCTCAAAAGAACCCATTTTAGAGAAGTTTAAGGCTTGAAGAGGAAAAAAATAGAGCTCTTTTCACCATCCAAGATCTAAACCCTTTTGAGAGTTCAACTCCAAATCAATCATTAAGGAGCTTAACTCCAAGTCCAAGATCAAAATCCTCAAAGGAGTTTAACCCCAAATCCAGATCTTTCAGGAGTTTAACTCCAAATAAAAATCCTTCTTTTTCTAAGAGTTTAACTCCAAAGCCCCTCGGGAGTTCAACTCCCAGTCCAGGGGCTAAGCCCCCTTTTCAACTGGCCCCCAGATCTCGCGTCCTAAGCACGTAACCCACAGGAGCCCGGTGCCCGTGCGCCATCCCACGTGTCATTAGGACGCTCCCCACCTCTCTTTTTCCCACACGTTCCACAACACATCCCCCGTTAGAAAAATTTCTAACGGGGTGTTGTCCCGCACCCCGCTAGGGGGCTGCTAGCTCTCTTGACCCCCAGCCCACTATTCGGGTACCAGGACCCCCGTAAACTCTACGAAGCGCCCGATACGTCTATGACCCCTTCAAAACACAACACACGCACACTACACATTGAGCTCGCATGACCAGTTTTACTCGTCAATTGGAGGTTCTCTCGCTCTAAAAGCGAGGGGTAATTAACGGCAGCTTAGTCCGCGGCTGCCGAAAATTCGGATCCCCACAATCAATAAACCCCGGCCTACCCCGGGCAGGGGAATCTGTAATACGCCTGACCAACAACATGTATTCCTATCTCAATAGGGTGACGAAAAACACTCTGCAGATTCTGGCACGCCCGGTGGGACCTTTTCTCTCCTCCCATATTCCGGGTTAAACGTTCATGCGAACTCAATCAATATATACATCGATTGCCTGTACTGAAATCATGCTTCTTTTTGCAATTTAACAACTTTCAATTACAATCTCGAACTCAGCAACCATGTATCCCAAGACGAGCTTCATTTCTGACGCAACTCCGGTGACCTACATGGTCAAGACAAACACACACGTGATCCTCCCGGCGAGTCTTATGAGGCGGTGGGAGAAACCTCCACGCCAATTTGGTTTTGTCATCATCTACCCCGCCGAAAGCACTTATCTGGTGGAGACCGGTGGAGACCTCGGAAAACCAAGTGGCCAAACCGACCTCAAGGGGCAAGAGGGAGAATATGGTGATCGCAAGGGCACCACAACTCAAGCGCAAGTCGGTGTTTGAACGGATTTCCGTGGCTCCAGCTAGGGGAAAATTCGTCTGAACAAAAGAAGTCGCCATACATCATGGGCAAGATCAGGCGATGCTTTCAACGGACGCGTGAGCGGATGTCTTCTCAAGGCTCCCCATCACTCGGCCTACGGCGGCTTCCCGAAGAGCAGAAGCCTGCCAGGTGCTCAAAACAGAGAACCTAAGGCAGAAGCGGCTCAGATATAGAGCCAACAAAACGGCCAGGGCCCCGCCCAAGTTGAAATTTATGAAGTTCCAAAGCTCGGACTACTTCGTGACCACAGTCGTGTCATCCGTGAAAACCCGCAATTCTTTCGAACCCTTAAAGCGGGTCCAGAAGAAAGTGATGTCTGGCAAGATTACGAAGGCCGCAATTCAAAATGTGCTATGAAGATATGTGTCTACACTCCAGCACAACGGCATGACACCCTCTCTTCAAGAGTCTACCAAGAACTTCATGCAGCGCGAAAGCGGCGGAGCAAAACCAGAAAAGAAATGCCAGCGCCACCCAAGGACCCATCCAAGACAACCGTCTTCAGTCGCTTATCCTTTCCTGAAGAGCAAGGGCCACGACGGCGGTCCGAGAAATCAGCCGACAAAGACAAAAAGATGGCTGGATATGTGATCCACACTGTCTACATGGTGGGAACACGTAGCAAGAGTAAGGATAGGGCCACCATATCTCAGGCCCAATCTGGGTTGAATGTGGCTGCCCCTTCCCAAGATTAGCTTCCTCCTCAAGATGATGAAAACTCTCATGATGAGGCTAATAAGCAGAAGGACCCCTCAGTTCACGTGGAATCTAGTTCGAACGGCGAGGAGGAACCGACTTTCTATCTCAGGACCGCAGAACAGGAATTACTTCAAGAGCTCCGAAAACATCTCAGAAATAAAGACAAGGAGATTCCAGGCTTTACTCTAAAATTGACGACTTAACGAATATTGTGATGCAGCTCACGGTTCAGGTTGCTCAAGCACCCTCTAATTAAGTGCAAGTCTTTACTTATGAGCCGGGTGATAACGACCCGAAGCAGCTAATGTATGTGCCCCAAAGTACAAAAGTAGACGAACCGCATAAAAGTCGGCCGCATCCTATCTCAGGAAATGTCTTGACTACCGATAACAATGACCTGCTAATGTAAGATCAAATCATGGATTTGGTCACCAACAAAGTCAAAACATTGGTAGCCAAAGCCGAAACGCAAAAAGATGTCAGCGGTAGTGGGAGACCATATCATGCTCTTTATGATCTGGTAGAGTAAAGCCTCATGTGGGAATACTGTGGGAAATGATGCGCTTCTCCTCCGCCAGTTCATTAATAGCCTAACCAATGTCTCTGGTACATGAGCATACCGGAAGACTCTGTTACAACTTTCGTCCAAATAGAGTCTCTGTTTCGACAAAGGTTCATGAATGTTAGCGATAAGATCACCATTGCCGACCTCGTAAGGACCAAGCTAAAGAACAAGGAAAGCAACATGGATTTTATAACCCGATGGCGCAATCTCTCTGTCAAATGTGAGCCACCCTTGGTACAAGACCAATCCATCAATCTCCTCATCGAAAATCTCGTCACCTAGATGAATCCTTTTCCATACACCGCGGGTCTCAAGACATTCCAAGAGCTTACCAAGAAATTTCAAATGTTGGAGCGCTCAAAACAGGAATCCTCCTCGGATTCCCAAAATAACAATAAATCCTAAAGAAACTAAAAGGGCGATAATCGCAAAGGCGAAAATTCCAACGATGTTGAATCTTTTAACACTTCGACTGACCGAAATAGACGAGGGACAAGCAGGCCTAATGTCAACCAACCTCGAAAGCCATTGTTGGGAGGGGGAGGAGAATCGCCTCTGAAAGAGAAGCTAGATAGGGTTTATTACTTCAGAAGGGACAAAGTCCGTAAAATATTCAAAGATGCCCTAAGAAACGGTCTACAATTGCCAGAATCAAAAAGACCGCAAGAAGCAAATATGACCGACGACCTCAGATATTATCCCTATCATAGAGTAATAGGTCATGCCATTGAGGACTGCTTTGTCTTTAAAGATTAGGTCGAAAAATACAAGGTAGGAGAGATAGAACTGTCTAAAGTCATGTTAACAAACAGTCAAGTTGTGACCGTCAATTTCATACAAATAGAGGCTGAAGCCCTTTGAGGATCTGCTTCTCTCACTCGTCTACCCTTCTTTACAAAGAGTGGACCAAGGTAACAAGCCAAAATCCAAACGAACAACATTGC
This sequence comes from Agapanthus africanus, assembly GCA_030015575.1. Taxonomy (NCBI): domain Eukaryota; kingdom Viridiplantae; phylum Streptophyta; class Magnoliopsida; order Asparagales; family Amaryllidaceae; genus Agapanthus; species Agapanthus africanus. Next base: position 788,745,821 of record CM057337.1, read on the forward strand.
CAATGAAGAAATATTAGACGGGATCACAACCCATACGGTCTACATGGTGGAACCCAGAGGAACAAGTCCTCCTACGCCTTATAGCTATGACAATGACGTCCAACACCGACTCGTCTAGATGATGATGAGCCGGCTCAGGCTATTAAGCAAAAGAAGCCCATGGTTTCTGCGGAATCAAGCTCAGGTAGTAAGGATGCCCCGGTTATCATACCTGGAACTACAAAGCAAGCATTATTCCAATGGCTTCAAAACCAGCTTCAGGACAGGGACGAGAAGTTGGCTAAGGTCCATTCCAAAGTCGACGAGCCGGCAAACGTCATGGCAGATCTCACAACTCAAGTCGCCCGATTGTAATTACAACAAAATAAAAATTTGGTTCATGAGACAGAGATTGATATCCTGAAACAGCCAATCGATACTCCCTCCAGCCCAAGAGCGGAACACCTTTGCGAAAAACGGCCGCGATCAGCTTCCAGTCCCTCCGATATGTACACTGAATGGGGTAAGCGGACAGCAGGCAAACCAAAAATCGATCGGCCTCGAGGACCAACATTAGGAAATGCACTGAATCTAATGGAGAGAAAGATAAAAGAATACTCCTTTAGGAGGGACGAAGACCGCAGAATAGTCAAGGACGCCTTGAACAACGGTCTGCAACTTCCTATTCCAAAGAGACCACATGAAATGAACATGACCGACAATCCCATATACTCCCATATCATAGGATGGTGAGTCATACCATCAAAGACTGCTATATTTTCAAAGATTGGGTAGAGAAGCAATACAAGGCTGGGAAAAACCTACCGTCCTCAGATGTACTGGCAAACCACCAAGTTACGGTTATCAACTCAGCCCCGCTAAGATCAAAGTTCGAGAGGCTGGGAAAAGCAAACACCCTTGACCGCCACGTTATTAAACTAGGAACAATTGACCACCACGTCATTAAACTGGGAACAGTCGACCCTCAAGTCGTTAAACTGGGAGTGTAAAAAAAATTGTGTGAATAAATAAATAAAGAAAATAAAGCCGAAATGATGGAGAAACCACGAATAAATAGCCAGAATGATAGGGCAATCGCGACCTTCACGATAAGAAAAACTAAAATGATAGAGCAATCACGGTAAAAAAATATGTATATAAATAAATATTTCAAACCCTTCCAAAGGCGAATGATGAGTCACTCGTGAAACCATACTTCAGTGTTAGCGATGCAGACGCCAACAAAATTTCAAATCCCTGAATATCCCAATGGCGAATGATGAGTTGCTCAGAATACCATTCCAGTGTTAGCGATGCAGACGCCAACAAAATTCTAAATCCCCCAAATTCTCCCAACCCTGCAGCCGGTCTCCAAACTGACCACCGTATACAATCCACGGGCATAAATGATCCTCGTCCTAACCAAATTCCACTACACCAGCCCTATGTCCAATCCCCAAATTGACTACCGTATACAATCCACGAGTATAAACAAGCTAAATCACACCCATACCCTACGCAATCACTAATCCCGCAGCCGGTCTCCGCCATTGGAATTATGCTCCATTTGGGAAGACCCACTCATGTGTCCTTACGATACATGAGGAGAACAAAACTTACGAGATCCTTTCGAATCGTACGAAAACACATTCGTAGAATACTTACAACCCACAAGGGAAAAACACACTTGGGGGTCCTCACGACTCCTGAGGAGAAAATACACATATGAGATCTTTTCGACCCGTAGGGAGAAAATGCTTTTATGGGACCCGTGCGGCTCATAAAATTGAAAAGTCTTAGGTGATATGGACCTAAATCTGTCTCCTAAGCCATTTCACCCCAACAGGAAAAGGCAAATGATGAATTGCTCCTGGCACCTGTGCTCCAGTGTTAGCAACGCTGATGCCGACCCCAACCCTAAAATTCCAAACTTTCGATCCAATAGACCCCTAAGTTGTTAAACTAGGAATAAACGACTTTTAAGTCGTTAAAATGTGAATAGATGACTCCTAAGTCGTTAAACCGGGAAAAAGAGAAATCTCCTCACGGCAAATGATGATTCGTTCTTGGTACCATAACCCAAATCCTATGTTCTCCACGGCAAATGATGATTCGCTCTTGGTACCATATTCTAGTGTAGCGATGCTGACACTAAACAAAAACCTAAATTCCAAGTCCCAGGCTCAAAAGCCCTGCTGGACGGATAAGAAATTCCCAAATCAAATCAACAAGTCAACCAACGACCTTCCCATCGAAATCAAGTCAACCAACGACCTCCCCGTCGGAATCAAGCTCTGTCTCGGAATCAAGTCAACCAACAAGCTCTGCGTCGAAATCATGCTTCGTCTCAGAATATACCCCATGTTGGAATAATGCTTCACCCCGGAGCATCTACCTTCCCTATCAGAAGTATGCTTTGCCTTGAAATCAACCTCTGCATCGGAACTATGTTTCATTCAGAACATCTACCTCTGCGTCGAAATCATGCTTCGTCTCAGAATGTGCCTCGTGTCGGAATCATCCTTCGCCTCAGAGTATCTACCTTCCCTGTTAGAATTATGCTTCGCCTTGAAATCAACCTCTGCGTTGGAATCATGCTTCATCTCAGAATGTGTCCCGTGTCGGAATCATGCTTCGCCCCAGAGTATCTACCTTCCCTGTCAGAATTATGCTTCGCCTTGGAATCAACCTCTACATCGGAACTATATTTCGTTCAGAATGTCTACCTCTGCATCGGAATCATACTTCGTCTCAGAATATGCCCCTTTTCGGAATCATGCTTCACCTCGAAGTATCTACCTTCCCTGTCAGAATTGTACTTCTCCTTGGAATCAACCTCTTCATCGGAATCACACTTCGTCTCAGAATGTGCCCCGTGTTGGAATCATACTTCGTCTCGGAGTATCTGTCTTTCCTATCGGAATTATGTTTCGTCTTAGAATCAACCTCTGTATCGGAACTATACTTCGTTCGAAATGTCTACCCTGTGTCGGAATTATGTTTCGTCTCAGGATATATCCGACTCTCGGAACTATGCTCTACCCCCTCGGAACTATGCTCCACCCATGGAACTATACTCTACATCCTCGGAACTATGCTCCACCCATGGAATTATGCTCCACGTCTCAGAATTAAGCTCTTCACGAAAGAAAATCCATCAATTTCGTGCATACAGCCCATATACGCAATGTGCATTTGTTGATGGGGAAAATTCACCCCGCGGTTGAGGTCAATAAGTCAAAATCAGGACCCGAAAAGTAGGCCCGAGCTCGAGCTCGAATCCAAGTCAAGTGGGCCCAAGCCCAAACCAAAGTCCAAGCAAGTGGGTGTTAGTGATATATGCCCTAGAGGCCATTATTGTATCATACTGGTTTGTATATTACATATTGGAATCTTGGATATTCACAGTTATAATAACAGTCTTGCTCAATATGGTAGTATGCTACTTGGTTTGTTTCTACCTCAATATGTGCATGTGTTTCTTTTAGCATGTCACTTATACATATTGGTAAAGCCCTTAAGATCTTTGCTTGATTACCAGCGTTGTGATGGCAATCACACTAGTGGAGGCTGGGTAGTCTATAAGCACATCCTTATACAGGTCCCTATTCGTAAGATTATCGAGACGGGGCATCGATATTCCAGAGTAGACTAATGTATACGCTTCTCATCCCGGTAAGGGAGATGGTCTGTCCCACAGCCATTAGTACGTCGTACTGGAGATAGTATGCAGATGCTCATTAGGTTATGAGTACATTGTAAAGGACTCGTGGGGAGCTGCTGGTAGGTATTATACCTATCGTCGGGTAGCAGTTCCCTGGTGACATGAGTACAGCTTAGTCCGTCGACTTGACACCGCTACTTCGCCTCGAGTGTGTTTCCACTGTTTTTAGATTAATACCCTACCACGGCTCTAATCAGTCGTGCAAACAGGTAGTAGTTGGGTGTAGTCCCAAAGCACTTGGAGGCAGTGGCAGTTAGAAAGGATTCATTTCTCCCAATATTAGGAGTTGATATCGCGCTGTGTTCGGAAAGCCATTACGCAAAGTCCCTGGCCAGGGCAAGCGAGATTTACTGGTAGGTACTCCAGTAGTTTCTCAGGGTGTTTTGGGCTATACTCCGGCATGACTTATTGCGCTATCAGGGGTCTGATGATTACCGCACCTAGGCCCGATATGCGATACTCTTAGATGAACAGACCGGACTGTACAGAGATTGTCACAGATAGGCACAATAGGAGTTCGGATGAGTTTGCTCATCGGCCTTCTTATCGACGGATACCTGGGTAGCCGTTACGTGCAGCTAGTACCGCTGACGGCTTGTGGTTAAACCCACTGCCAGTGTAGTGTCAAGTCTTTAGAGTCCCACACATAGGGTATCCCTACATCTGGAAAAAGATGTAGAGGTCGTATGGTTTTACGGCATGGCTTCGATCACGTACATGTACTTATGCATGTATGATGTTCGGGCGGATAATACTAGTGGGCTTTGGTTTAAGCCGGATCCTAGTATTATATTGATGGATTATTTTCGTATCTTTGTATTCGTATTTTTCGGAATTTGGATACGAGTATGTATATACGGTGAGGGGTATTCTTGTAATTTACTCAAGTATACTTCTAGAAGAAGACACCTCATTTTGTATTTAATATTTTGATTAAAAGATAAATGAAGTGGAAGTATGAAGTGGAGATTTACATTAAATGAAGCATGGCTCTTAGGTGACTCATGGGTGACTCACTAGGTGACCCATTGAAGCATGCTTGATATTTTGCATTTGCATTATTGTATGCTTCATTGATTCACGATTGCATGCCATCTTCATTTAATCTTTTTCCTACACTCTCATTTCCTCAAGCTCCCCTTCTTCTTCTTCTAACCTTAAATGTCTCATATGTTGAGAAACCTAGGGTATTTAGAGACATATTAATCCATCTACACTCTCTACATCATCTAGATCATCTAGTTTAGCAAACTAGGTGCCATAGTTACCTCGGTTTTGAGGTAGGAGCTCAGACTATAGACTCTCAGGTGGATCGTCTTTGACTTGAGAGGACCGACAAGGAAGCCCGATCCGTGTACGATCCGAGAGCCTATGACGAGGAAGAGGACAGCAAGAAGACCCGAAGACACGAAACTGTGAGGTATAACTTTCATTTGAGTAGTTAAACCTCAAGTAGTTTTGCTAGCTAGGGTTTATGGTCGATCCTGGGTTCAAGTCGGTGTTGTGAAGCCCATAAAAATCATTTTTTGCGTATTCTGCCTCCCCGCGAACCCGCGGGGTGCGTGACATCGACTTACAGTGGTATCAGAGCCTTTCCATAAGCCTTAGATAGCTTGTAGCGACACTTAAAATCCATCGTTTTTGTCGCGCACGGACTACCAACAAAAACAGAACCAAAAAAGTTGTTTTAAGATGTTAGCACACCCCACGGGATCACGGTTTGAACCGAGAAGCCGAGGGTGAAGCATGGGCACCCCAGGGATACCCTGGGGGGACTAAAGGCTGGGCCTACCCCCCCAAGACCACCATAAGGTGGTCTTGGGGGGTGGTGACTCGAGAGCACCACAAAATGGTGCTCTCAGGTCTGCCTCCCCTTGAGGGCGCCACCTCGTGGTGGTCCCTCGGGGGTGGGTATCCCCTCCCCTCCCCCTCCCCCGCGAGGCCCACGGATCAATAGTTAATTTTTGCCCCCTCGCCTCCGCAAAGGTTCGGACGGGTTTTGAGTTCGTTTCGACTCCCTGATTGGCTTAAAACGACATTTTTGGTAAACTTTAGTGGACGGTTTTTCATAATTTTGAAAAGTTAGTTTCGTTCGCTAATTGTGCGCGGATTTTATAACATCGTGGGTTACTTTACAAGCTTTATGATGTGTATATGTGTTCGTAAATGTCTTCTAATCACTATATGTCAATTAGAAGGGGTTGCACGTATCTGTGATCTGTTGTTGGTTTGTGGATATGGATATGTTGGATCTCATGGATGAATAGCCGGGGATGTAAGAAGAGAGTTTCTTTCATTCGATGTAAATTGTAAAGTGATGTAATATAATTTTGCGGGGCACATCCGGGTTGAGGTTGTAGCCACCGTTGTATTATTTCTTTTACTGTTTCTGCTCCTAGGATAGACCCAAGGTGGGGCGCACAAACTACCGGGTTTTTTGAAGTGCCGAGTAGCCTACTCATTTTACTAAGGGAGACTGCTTCACTTCGGGAATTTGGCAGGTAGTTTTTTGCACCCATAGGAGTCTAGGATAGGGTTTGGCTATTCATCACGACCGTGGAATCCGTCTTTCGTTACAGGTTTAAACGAAACGCGGAATTCCTAATATATCCAATATGTTCATCTGTGATCGGAAATGCCTATTATTGCTTGAGACGAATGGATATTATATATATGTTATATAGTAGACGTTGTTTATGTTTTGCACCCGCGCTAGTCCAGCCCCCACTCTGGCGTTAGTTAAGTAACCTAACGGTGTAAGACGGAGCCCAATGGCGAATGCGGATGGCATAAGCATACGTGGTATTTTCGTTTCTTTCTGCAATGGTAGGTATAAATGATGAGACTGCATTATATAATTAATGCAAAGCAAACAAACCAAAGTTAAATCGTTGGAACAATTTTTAAACCACTCGGTTTTTCCAAAAAGCAAACTTTTAAATGTGGAGCTTAAACCACTCCTTTAAAAGCTATCAGGTTCCTTCGATTAAATCAAGTTCATTACGTTCACGGTTTCGCCAAAACCAGTCGTAGCCCTCCGTCATTTCAGGTAGATAATCAGTAGTATTCAAGCTATGTATTTTGACCTTCGCCAAGGCATAGTGATTGGTAGCTGCTGAATATTCATCTGTATCATAGATAGATGCGTTGGTTTGGGACAGTCGTACTACTATTTTGGCTTTCGTCAAGGGTATGTACATGTGGGTTCAAATTAACATGGACAATGACGGGTAGAACTTGACTTGCGACTTATGATATGTTGGCCTTCGTCAATGTCATAAGAGCATGGGGCAAAAATCCACATCGAGATTTTCTAAAGAAACTAAAACTTGCTAGTGTTGCATACCATTTGGAGTGTGATAATTTTGGTAGGATTCCTTCAGGATTATCACACAATGATATTAGGATCCCGATCCTACTGTGAGTATATGCTACTTCTCGGGAGATTTTTTCACTAAAACAATCAATGTTATAAACCAAGTAGGTGTCTAGAACGGTGTTAGCGGGGCTACACCTCCAGAACAAAGAGGTTATGTAATTAAGGAACTTCACAAAAGCGTTGGAAAACCTCCCTTTTAATACCAACACCAGCCTGGCTGAAAGGTTAAGCAAGTATTGTAGGGTGAGATTAATCCTGACTAATTCTTCTTTTATGGTTTGAGGAAGGATTCAAGATACAGTGGGAGCCATCCTGTTTAGATAAATTAAAAACCAATCTAAACTTGCAAGAGCATCATGCTGAGTGTTTCTTCTCTCTCTCCTAATTGCAGCGACCAGATGACCGGACTTAGGTTACAGCTAGATAATAAATTGACTGAGCCAGACTATATTGATTGGCAAAGGTTTATCCAGATGTCCATTGCCTGTGACAAGCTGGGTCACCTCCTTACTACTAAAGCCCCCGCCGTCCGAGATCCAGATTCTACCGTCACGGATATGGATATCCATCAGACATCGGAAAAAGACAGCGCGAATGCCAAGTGTCTCATGTTGGCCTCGGTAGATGGTGAAAACCAGAGGCAGCACGAGAAGATGGACTTAGCTTCCATTTTCCTCCATAACAAAAATTTATATGGAGAGCGATCTCGTATCGAAAGATATGAGACCTCGAAGGAATTGCTTCAAGCGAGATTGGCTATAGGATCATCTGTAGAAGACGGCGTCCTTACAATGATTAGCTGTATTAAACAGCTTACGGACCTGGAGACCACGTTGGAGAACGAGTCATATGCTGACTTGATTCTACAGTTCCTACCTTCTAGTTACACCCTGAAGGAAACCAAGAAGGCACCCACTCTGCTTATTGGGGAATCTTCTTCTTCTAGATCCAAGACAAAAGCCAAAGGAGAGAAGAAAAAGGCCTTCACAAAGTCGATAGGCGGTGTGAGTAAGGTAGAAGGAAAGGGAAGGGCAAAAGTTTCGGGGCTAACAGTAGGGAAAGAGGGATGATCCTATTGTCACGGGAAATGGCATTGGCAGAAAGAATGCAGGGCTTGGAAAACTAAAATCCAGGATTCGAAGCACGCTGTGGCTTCGGCTTCATGTGTGTTTGTGATTGAAAACCGTATGTCAATTAACTCTACTTCCTGGGTACTAGATACCGGATCAGGATCTCATATCTGTAATTCATTTCAGGATTTGAGAAACAGTAGAGTTATCAGGGCAGGTGATATGAAATAGGGTTGCTAATGGAATGAACGTGGACACTGTATCCGTAGGGGAATATCACCTAGGATTGACAAGTGGGCAGATATTGATTTTATGTAACTGTTTGTGTGTACCTAGTCTAGCTTATAATATCATATCTGTATCTTTACTTTCTAAGGAAGGATGTGATTTTACATTTGTAAGCGATGTGGTCCACATCTACCTAAATCATGATTTGATTGGGTAGGTACACTAGAGGACGGTATATACGTGTTAAATCAAGCTCAGCTTTTCAACGTCCAGGACACACTTAAAAGAAAGTCTCCAGAATTAAATAAGGCTTTCTTATGGCATTGTAGACTGGGTCACATCAATGAAACACGGTTGACGAAGTTACATAGAGAGGAATATTTGGATCCGATCGAATATCAGTCTTATGCAACTTGTCAATCTTGTCTCATAGGAAAGATGACAAAGACTCCGTTCACTAGACACGGAGTAAGAGCGAGTGAGCTCTTGGGACTCATACACAGCGACGTGTGCGGTCCAATGTCTACACATGCAAGAAGTGGTTATTCCTATTTGATTACTTTTACGGATGATTTCTCTAGGGATGGACATGTCTTCTTGATGAAACATAAATCCGAAGCCTTTGAGAAATTCTGATAATATAAGAATGGAGTGGAAAAACAAACAGGCAAAAATATTAAGACACTGAGATCTGATGGAGGTTGTGAATACTTAAGTGCTGAGTTCCTGGATTACCTAAAAGAGAATGGAATTCTCTTTCAGCTTACTCCTCCATACACACCATAATACAACGGTGTATCGGAAAGACGGAATAGAACCCTATTGGATATAATGCGTTCTATGATGAGTAACGCTGAGTTACCGCGATCCTTCTGGGGTTATGCACTAGAATCGGCTGCACATATTTTGAACAAGGTTCCTATCAAGACTGTGCCTACCACACCATATTAGATGTGGAGTGGGAAGAAACCCTATCTTCGATATCTGAAGATATGGGGTTGTCCAGATTTTGTAAAAAAGTAGCATGTGGACAAGCTCGAAGCACGCTCAGTATTGTGTAAATTTGTGGGATACCCAAAGAACTCCAGGGGGTATCTTTTCTATTACGCAGAGGAACAAAAGGTTTTTGTTTCTCGTCATGCCCACTTTTTGGAAAATCAATTTTTGGAAAAAGAAACTGGTGGGAGCGTAATAGAACTGGAAGAAATTCCAGAACCACAAGCTATTACTGAAAGCATGGTAGAACCAGAGGTTTTAGAAGAACCGGAAATCCCCGCGCCACTCCGCATAACTAGTAGGCTGTCTCATCCGCCCAAGAGATACTACGGTTTTCTCATAGACGAGGATAGAGAGGATTGCATCATTGACAATGATGAGCCAACTAGCTTCCAGCAAGCCATTCAGAGCGGTGACTTGGTAAAATGGCTGGATGCATGCGGACCGAGATGGAGTCCATGTACACCAACAAAGTATGGACTTTGGATATTGCTCCAGAAGGGGTAAAACCCGTAGGCTACAAATGGATCTTTAGGAAGAAGATTGGTGTAGATAGACAGGTAGAAACCTATAAGGCTAAACTTGTTGCAAAAGGTTTTCGTCAAAGACCTGGTTTGGACTATGATGAAATCTTTTCTCCAGTGGCTATGCTCAAATCCATTCGGATCCTTCTTGCCATTGCTGCCTTCCACGATTATGAGATTTAGCAGATGGACGTAAAGACCGCTTTTCTAAATGGTAATTTTGAAGAGTGTGTCTATATGGATCAGCCAGAGGGTTTCATTCAGAGTGGGAGCAGGGGAAAAGTGTGTAAGTTGCTTAGGTCCGTTTATGAACTAAAGCAGGCATCGCGGAGTTAGAACATCTGTTTTGATAAGACGGTCAAAGAATTCGACTTTATCAAAAATCCAGATCAACCATGCATTTATAGTAAGATTGTAGCGAGAACTGTGGTATTCCTCGTCTTATACGTGGATGACATTCTCTTGATAGAAAATGACATTCCTATGCTACAATCAGTCAAAGGATTCTTATCACAGAGGTTCTCCATGAAGGACCTGGGTGATTCCTCCTATATTCTGAGGATCTAGATCTATCGTGATAGATATAAACGGATAGTGGGACTTTCACAGTCAAGACACATCAACACCATACTGAAAAGATTTAGTATGGAAGATTCAAAACGCGATAATCTGCCGGCTTGTCACGGAATCACCCTCTCCAAAGAGATATCTCCCAAGACTGATTTTGAAAAGGCTCGCATGTCTATTATATCCTACGCTTCTGCGGTAGGCTCTATAATGTATGCGATGTTGTATACCAGACAAAATGTAGCTTACGCACTAAATGTTGTAAGCTGGTATCAGTCAAACCCAGGAGAGAAGCACTGGATAGCAGCAAAGAACATTCTCAAGTACCTGAGAAGGACTAAGGAGATGTTCATGGTGTATGGCGGAAAAGACCTCCAGATTGAGGGCTTTGCTGACTCCAGCTTCCAGAGTGACAAGGATGACTCCAAGTCCATGTCGGGTTATGTCTTTACCCTCAATAGAAGAGCGGTCTGTTGGAAGAGCTCCAAGCAGGACATCGTTGCTGACTGGACGATGGAAGCAGAGTACATTGCTGCTTGTGATGCTGCGAAAGAAGCAGTCTGGTTGAGGAAGTTCCTAACAAAACTTCAGGTGGTTCCGTCCATTGTAGATCCAATACCTCTGTATTGTGACAACAACGGCGCTATAGTTTTAGCGAAGGAACCCAGGTCCCATCAGAGATCCAGACATATCTTGAGGTGGTACCACCTGTTCAGGGAGATCGAGGTGCGGAGAGTTGATACGGAAAACAACACTGCAGATCCACTCATAAAGGCCATCTTTCAGACACGGTTCGAAAGGCTATTCGAGATGATAAGTCTACGATATGCCAATACATGGCCTTAGTGCAAGTGGGAGATTGTTAGTGATATATGCCCTTGAGGCCATTATTGTATTATACTGGTTTGTATATTACATATTGGAAGCTTGGGATATTCGCTGTTATAATAACAGTCTTGCTCAATATGGTAGTATGCTACTTGGTTTGTTTCTACCCAATATGTGCATGTGTTTCTTTTAGCATATCACTTATATATATATTGGTAGAGCCCTTAGGATCTTTGCTTGATTACCAGCGTTGCGATGGCAATCACACTAGTGGGGGCTGGGTAGTCTATAAGAACATCCTTATACAGGTCTCTAGTCGTAAGATTATCGAGACGGGGCATCGGTACTCCAGAGTAGACTAGTGTATACGCTTCTCATCCCAGCAGGGGAGATGGTCTGTCCCATATCCATTAGTACGTCGTACTGGAGATAGTCTACAGGTGCTCATTGGGTTATGAGTACACTGGACAGGACTTGTGGGAAGCTTCTAGTGGGTATTATACCTATCGTTGGGTAGCAATTCCCAGGTGACATGAGTACAGCTTAGTCCGTCGACTTGACACTGCTACTTCTCCTTGAGTGTGTTCCCAATTTTCTTAGATTACTATCCTACCACGGCTCTAATGAGTTGTGAAAACAGATAGTAGTCAGGTGCAGCCCCGAAGCACTTGGAGGCAGTGGCGGTTAGATAGGATTCGTCTCTCCCGGTATTAGGAGTTGATATCGCACTGTGTTCGGAAAGCCATTACACAAAGTCCTTGACCAGGGCAAGCGAGATTTACTGATAGGTACTCCAGTAGTTTCTCAAGGTGTTTTGGGTTATACTCCGGCACGACTTATTGCACTATTAGGGGTTTGATGATTACCGCCCCTAGGCCCGATATGCGATACTCTTAGATGACCAGACCAGACTGTATGGAGATTGTCACAAATAGGCTCAGTAGGAGTTCGGATGAGTTTGCTCATCGGCCTTCTTATCGACAGATACCTGGGTAGCCGTTACGTGCAGCTAGTACCGCTGACGGCTTGTGGTTAAACCCACTGCCAGCATAGTGTCGAGTCTTTAGAGTCTCACACATAGGGTTTCCCTGCATCTAGCAAAATATGTAGAGGCCGTATGGTTTTACGGCATGGCTTCGATCACGTACGTGTACTTGTGCACGTATGATGTTCGGGCGGATAATATTAGTGGGCTTTGGTTTAAGCCGAATCCTAGTATTATATTGATAAATTATTTTCGTCTCTTTGTATTCGTATTTTTCGGAATACGGATACGAGTATGTATATACGGTGAGGAGTATTCTTGTAATTTACTCAAGTATACTTTTAGAGGAAGACACCTCATTTTGTATTTAATATTTTGATTAAAAGATAAATGAGGTGGAGATTTACATTAAATGAAGCATGGCTCTTAGGTGACTCATTGAATCATGCTTGATATTTTGCATTTGCATTATTGTATGCTTCATCGAATCACAATTGCATGTTATCTTCATCTAATCTTTTTCCTACACTCTCACTTCCTCAAGCTCCCCTTCTTCTTCCTCTAACCCTAAATGTCTCATGTGTTGAGAAACCTAGGGTATTTAGTGACATATTAATCCATCTACACTCTCTATATAATCTAGGTCGTCTAGTTCAGCGAACTAGGTGCCCTAGTTACCTCGGTTTTGAGGTAGGAGCTCGGACTATAGACTCTCGGGTGGATCGTCTTTGACTTGAGAGGAACGACGACGAGGACTGATTCGTGTATGATCTGAGGAGCCTGTGACGAGGAGGAGGACAACAAGAATACTCGAAGGACGCAAAACTGTGAGGTATAACTTTCATTCGAGTAGTTAAACCTCAAGTAGTTTTGCTAGCTAGGATTTATGGTCGATCCTGGGTTCAAGTCGGTGTTGCGAAGCCTGTAAAAATCACTTTTTGCGTATTCCACCTCCCCGCGAACCCGCGGGGTGCGCGACATCAACTTATAGTGGGCCCATGCCTAAGTCGAGCCCGAGCAGGAACAGGCCGGCCCTCCCCATACCAAAGGAATAATTATCAAGCAATAAATAGGTTTGATGTAATTATCATGCATAAATGTAAAATAGATGGGCAAAATACCATTTTGTAAAGCCCAAGGAGCTATGTGTAAACTTGTAAGTCTATATAAGGCAACATTATGATGAAATGAAACATAATTTTCATTCCCCTAAAAAACAATAGGGTTCTGTGTCTCCTTCTCCTTCTCCTTCCTCAAGGTTTTAAACCTTCTTCTCCTTTTTGAATTAAATCAAGAGTTTAACTCTTCTTTTCCCAAAAAGAAATAGTTTTTCACCATAAAACTCTCGAATGGGAGCTCGGATCTCCCATCAAATCTCTAAAAGGAAGATTTTTAATCTCACCGCCTTCTTTTCTTCAAGATCCAACAAAAAGAGAGGAGGAAGAAGGAACCCATCTCAAAAGAACCTATTTTAGAGAAGTCTAAGACTTGAAGAGGAAGAAAAGTCTCTTTTCACCATCCAAGATCTAAACCTTTTTGGGAGTTTAACTCCAAATCAATTTTTGAGGAGCTCAACTCCAAGTCCAAGATCCAAATCCTCAAAGTAGTTTAACCCCAAATTCAGATCTTTTAGGAGCCCAACTCCAAATAAAAATCCTTCTTTTTCTAGGAGTTTAACTCTAAAGCCCTTCGGGAGTTCAACTACCAGTCCAGGGGCTAAACCCTTTTTTCTGCCGGCGCCCAGTGGTCGCGCTCCAGGCACGTGACCCGCTGGCGCCCACGCGCCGGGCACGTGACCTGCTGGCGCCCACATGCCATCTCACGCATCCTTAGGACGCTCCTCACCTCTCTATTTCCCACACGCTCCACACTCAAAACACATTCCCGTTAGAAAAAAATTCTAACGGGGCGCTGTCCCGCACCCCGCAGAGGGGCTGTTGGCCCTCTTGACACCTAGCCCGCTATCCGGGAGCAAGACCCCCGTAAACTCTGTAAGCCCCCTATACGTCCAAAAGCCCTTCAAAACACAACACACGCACACTGCACATTGAGTTCGCATGACCAATTTACCCGTCAATCGGAGGTTCCCTCGCTTCAAAAGCGAAGGGTAATTAACGACAGCTTAGTCCGCGGCTGCCGAAGACTCGGATCCTCACAATTAATAAACCCCGGCCTACCCCAGGCATGGGGAATCTGTAATACGCCTGACCAGCGACGCGTATTTCTATCTCAATGGGATGACGGAAAACACTCTACAGTGCAGATCAAAATATAGAGGAAACATGCACTGTGGTGCAGTATCAGGTTCAGGAACCGATTGAAGACCAGGTTAAGCAACCAAATGTCACAATTTTGAGGAGATCTACACGAGAGAGAAGACTTCCTGAAAGATTAGTTATCGACTTCATATTGTACACTGATTCAGAAGAGCCTGAATCCCTTACAAAAGCGACACGGGACAGTGCTAGCAAGCAATGGGAGTAAGCCATGGATAAAAAGATGGATTCATTGAAAAAGAATCATACATGGGATCTAGTAAAACTACCCAACGGTTGAAAGGCATTGCTGAATAGGTGGGTGTACAGAATCAAGGATGAGATCGATGATATGAAGTGGTACAAAGCTCACTTGGTAGTCAAGAAATATGTGCAACAGCATAGAATAGACAATCAGGAAATATTTTTTCCAGTGATGAAGACAACTTCAATTCGGGCTATACTTAGTATGGTGGCAGTGAAAGATTTGCATTTAGAACAACTAGATGTGAAAACGGCTTTCCTTCATGGAGATTTGGAAGAGAAAATGTATATGATGCAGCCACCAGGATACAAGTTTAAGGGGAAAGAAAAATTGTTTTGTAGACTGCGAAAGAGTTTGTATGGCTTTAAGTAAACTCCAAAGCAGTGGTATCTCAAGTTTGATCGATTCATGTTAGAGTCAGCATTTGTGAGATGTGATTCAGATCACTGTATTTATTTTCAGACATTTAAAGATGACGACTATATTATCTTATCACTCTATGTGGATGATATGTTGGTGGCAGGTCCGAATTTCAAGAAAATTCAAAGTTTGAAGAAGCTGATAGCTGAATAATTCTCCATGAAGGATTTGGGAGCAGCAAGCAAATTCTGGGCATGCAAATCATTAGAGACAGATGGCAACGAAAGTTGTGGCTGTCGCAACAGAACTACGTGGAGAAGGTTTTGAAGCTGTTCAATATGGACAAAACAAAGCCGGTAAGTACGCCTTTAGCAAAGTATTTCAAACTCGGCAAAGAGTTGTGTCCGACAACTGAAGAGCAGAAGGATGCCATGGCATGAGTTCCATATGAATTGGCGATTGGGAGTTTGATGTATACAATGGTGAGTACACGACCATATATTGCACAAGCAGTGGGAGTTGTAAGCAGGTACATGCAAAACCAGGGGAAGAAGTATTGGAATGCAGTGAAGTGGATATTGAGATATCTCAGGAAAACATCCACTCATTGTTTATGTTTCGGGGGTGATACACTCAATGTGCAAAGTTATGTTGATGCAGACTATTCATGTGATCGAGATGGTAGGAGAAACACAACAGGATATGTATTCACGGTTGGGGGAACAGCGGTCAGTTGGATTTCCCGGTTGCAAAAGATTGTTGTATTGTCAACGACAGAAGCCGAATATATGGCCATCACGAAAGCCAGCAAAGAGATGATATGGTTATAAGAATTATTCGAAGAATTGGGTAAGAAACAGGAGTTCAATACCTTATGGAGCGATAGTCAAAGTGCAATGCATTTGGCCAAGAATGCTGCATATCACTCTAGAACAAAACACATTAAGTTGCGGTATCATTTCATACGTATAGTATTGGTAGATGGTGAGTTGACATTGCAGATGATCGCAGAAGAAAAGAATCCTGCAGATATGTTCACTAAGATTGTAGTCAGAGATAAGCCGGATCTCTGTTGCAGATTGGTGAACCTCTCCTAGAAGATTTGATGAGGAGAGAGCAGATAGCGAAAGCATATGAAGTCTACTAATTTTTTGAGAGTCAAGATGGAAGAATTTCTAAGTGGGAGAATATTAATATCGTGGAGTTTCTTCATGTTAAGACAGCTCATAGTTATATTGAGCCGGCTCACAAGTTATTTGGAATTACCAATTCTCCTCTGATCGCTTAAAACGGCTCATAGTTATGTTGAGCCAACTCACAACATATCTGATATTACCAATTCTCCTTCGTATAAGCCTGCTCAAAGTCATCAGACATGGGTTTCTGTATGAACCAGATATTTTGGTAATACTGTTTAATCCTAATTTAAATAGAATTAGGGTTGGTTATAATAGGGTCTCTCATATGGAAAAATATAAAGGGGCCATTAAATTGTATAAAGAGGGGTGACGGTTAATAGAGATTTGAAAGAAATTTTCTAGGATTTGCTCTTGTTATATTCTTGATTAAAGATTTAGTGGAAGTTTTGCAGATTCGGCTCTGCCGGGCACCAACTGTACGGTAGGAAAACCTTGTAAACAAATACCGTGTCTCTCTCTGATATTTTATTCTCTTATTCTTGTTTTGTTTTATCTTTTATTGTTTATTGCGTATTGCACGGTTAACGATTAACATAGTTATTGCTCCTCCACCCATCCAGCCCATGCGCAACACACGCTCACATGACTCCAAAAATGGTGCAGATTAAAATTCCACTAGATTGAAAACCTTTGGCTAGCTAGTCACCATAACAAAGCATTAGAACAAACAGAAGCACCAGCTGTAACAAGCAAGGGGGTGGCAGAGAGAGAGAGAGAGAGAGATGTGGAGAAACGAATCAGAATCTTAACCTGACTGCCCCAAATGCTTCTCTTCACACCAAGACAACACCATATCAGAGAGCGCGCGCGCGAGAGAGAGAGAGAGAGAGAGAGAGAGAGAGTTCTACAATAATTTAACAAAAGCCTGCAGAATTCCATAAGCGCTTCACATTTATTCATTTGTTTCATCTTAGGCATTAACACTGACATTAGCACTAAAAGGGTGGATGTTATGGTTCAAGGGTTTCAATAAAAAGGCTAAATTGCAATAAACCTTTCTTTTTTACTTTTGCATGTATAGCATTAAACCATCCTAACTTCAAAAACCTGCGCTCTGCGTTGCACCTCTTGTTCTAATCTGAACAAGTCAGCACGAAAGTAAATTTCTGATGGTCGTAAAATGCAGGTTTCTAAAAGCTACTATCGTTTTCTGATATACAAGCAAAGCAAAAAGGGATTTTCTGCAATTTATCCTTTTAAAAACCCGGGTTTTCTTAATGGTTCGGTAGAAAACCCAAAACCCTAAACTTGAAACCCTAATCAACCATTGCGGCCTAGGTGGAGCAGGAGGCGGCCGCATTTGGGGCAGGCGAGCTCCATCTTAGGGACCATGAAGTACATGAAGCAGGACTTGCAGCCGGCGGCAACCAACACTTGAACTGGGGAACTGACTTCCGGCGTGTAGGCAGACGAGGAGGAGTCGCCGGTACTCACATCGCTATTGAAGTAGTTGTCCTTGTTACCTTCATTCGAGCTGTCGTCCTCGTCGTCCGAACTGTCCTCGGAGGAGGAAGAGTAGTAGGCACTGTTGTAGCGGGGGTCTACGGTTGTTCGTTGCCCGGTCTTCCAGTTTCTGTAGTAGACTTGTCCGGTCTGCACTTAGAAATGTGAGGTTCATGGGGAAAAAGGCATGATAGTTGTTAATTTTATAATAAAAATGATTTAAACACTGTGACGAGAAGATCATAAGTTTAAGGCATTCAGCCCATCCATGCCCGTAAAAATATAGATGTCATACCATAAGGAGTTAATGAGAGCATCAGTATGATAATCAGACCTAAACGAATATGGATAGATAAATACTTGTTAAATTAGAGATCATCCAAGCAATCCTGCTAAAATGGTGTGGCTTAAGAAATAGTTAAAAGGTTCATGATAGATTTGACAAGGTATTATATGTTGTGGACCTAACATCATCCCTCTTTTAATTAGCTTCATAATCTGAAATAACTAGCTGACATCCTTAAATTCTTCTAGGTAATGAAAAAAATATCCAATAAAAGCGAAAGGTGTGATTTGATATAAACAAAGAAGTACATATTTCCACAAGTAATTCTAAAATATGTTCATTAGAAAAAAAAAAACAAAAGAGAAGGAAGAATGATTCATAGATCTCAAAGTTTAAAATAAAAAAATTGTTGTTTTATCACAAAACGCCAGTTGAATAGAGGGCATTATAATAGGCAAGATGATGGAAATGTGGAAGAAAGAGACATCAACAATGAGACGAGTGAGGGTTGAGATTTACTAAAAAAGTAAAGGGGGATATCAAAAATAGTAAAGGGAGTAAAAACTGGGAATATAATTGATGAGGATTAAAAAGTTTTTCAGATATCTCTTTCAAAAGAAAAAAAAATTAGACTTTGGTGAGAGCAACAGATTACCATGGATGACTTTAGATAAATTTGATGAAAAATACATGAATTTTCCTATGAACAAAAACCGGCTAGTTTATTAAAAAAAAATTGGGAAAAATGGTTTAAGTCTCCAGCTTTGAAAAGCAATAGGTTTAGGTTCCTTGCCCAAAAAAAGTTGTGAAAAACTCACTAAACTTCAAGATTCTTATGTTTTAGTCCATATAGTATATTTGCTATTCTTTATGCCAACATTGACATTTCAGGTAAACTACTATATTTAGCATTTAAATTACTACAGCTATCTTTTAAAGTATTATATTAATCTTTTAAAGTTCTACATTTATATTGAAATAGGTCAAATGTAATAGATATAGTAATTTTACTAAAAAAATGTAACTGTTTCATGTCAAACGTAGTATTTTAACACAAGTGTAGTACTTCATAACATAAATGTAGTTTTTTGAAAGATAACTACATATAGTACTTTAAAAGGTAAATGTACTATATAAACTAAAACACAAGAATCTTTAAGTTTAAGGGGTGTTTCGCAACTTTTTTGGGTCAGGATCTAAACATATTCCTTTCATACCAATGGATTTAAAACCATTTTCCCAAGATTTTTTTTGGTGAATTGAAAGATTTGATAGCTTAAAAAATATAATTGACAACACAAAAGATAATAGGAAAGAGATCCACAAGTTGCATACATTAAAATATTATCAAAATCATTAGCTTTTTTGTTAAAAAAAATTAGAAAATCTTGTGCTCGCTTGAAAAAACAAAGAACGAGGCATAGATTAAAATCTAAAAATAGAACTAACAAAAACTAAAACGCTTGAAGAAGATCCAACAAAAATGGCAACGACCCATCATCACAAACCTAAAAAAGGTTGGATTTTGAGTCTTGGGTCGTTGCATTTATGATCAATGATTGAAACCCAGATCATAAAATTTCACAGCAGGGGCATTTAAGGAAGAAAGAGGAAAAAAATCATACTCTCATGTCAAGGCATTGCTCCCAATGATAAGGCAGCGCCACCTCAGAGCGCCACCTCAGAGTTGAGCTCCACCATCACTTGCTGCTGCGCCGGTGCCGGCCCCCTCACCGCCGTAGATCTCACTGGCGGTGACGGGACCCCTCTCCCTCTGCCTCTGCCATTCAAGGAGCAGTTGCTAAGGGAATCAGCTATCATCTGAATGTTGGGAGCAGGCATTTGGAAAAAAAGAATCAAGAGAGAGAAAAGAAGCCAAAAAGCATCACAACAAAAGGAGAAAGGAGATGTGAGAGAGAGAGAGAGAGGAGAAGATAGGAGAGATGGGATCGAAAAGTGGGCAAGGGGGGGATTTATAGTGTGGAGGTAAAGTGGGGGAGCAGTTGAGACAGGGGTATTCCCAAAATGCCCCTCCTATATCCTAAAATTAGCATTTTCAAGGGTGGGTTTGGGTTTGGGTTTGTGAGATAGCTTGCACTTGCAAAAGTGGGCTTGTTATGATTTAGGGTTAGGGTTGACATGAACTCAATTTTTCTATACCAGAAAAGATGCTTGGATTGCAAATTTGCAAGGGTAGGTTGAGTTGAGTTGACTGGGCACAATTATTCCCCTTCTTTATGGTTTAGGTGAGGGTTGACTTGAGTTCAATACGAGTTGAACATCTCGGTAATAAAAGGTTGAGTCAGATCGGACGAAAAGACGAATATGGTCATTTCAGGTTAGGTTGAATCAGATTGCTTTGTTGTTGATAATGTTCTCTTTTTTTCATTATTAAAATTGGAAAAACATAAATTGCTAAAGTTGACTCTGCTATGTAATTGAATTAGGTTTGTCACTTCGTAAATGAATTTATTTATTACCTCTTTGTCGTATATGGGCTAAATTAAATATTTTTTTTGATAAGTTCTTTAAATATCAGATAGACGACAACTGGTTATTAATTTTATTCTTGTTTGAAAATGGAAAAAAAAATTAATTGTGTGAGTGGATTTTTCGCTGTAACAGAATTAGGCCGTCACTTTGTTCATGAACCAAGTTAATATTTTTGTCGCTATGTTTGTGTTTGTGTCGTTTTAGAAAAATTATGAAGTTGACTAAGTAAAACAAAATTTGTTTTGCAAATTGTAATTGAATTTAATTATTACTTTTTGTAATCTTTTCTCGAATTATACATGAACAGTTTGTTACTGAAAAAATATTAAGAGGACTCTAAGTGTACAGGGCGTAGATGATTTTTATTAGTGTAATGCTAAATCCTTGTGGAAAGAGTTAGGTATTGGGATTTTTACTCTCGCCATGTAAATAACAAGAAGAATCCGTATTACCCTCTTGTTAAAAAGGGTGAAAAAAGGTTGTGTAAGGTGGTTATAAGGAAGTGAGGCTAAAAAAGAACTAGACCACAGGTAAGATATTTAAATATAACTGTATTAGATATTATGGTTATCATAAATTAGATAAGTTTTGATTTATGTTATTGAGATTATAATTAGTGTGTAACATTGTTGGGATTGTCAGGTGTATAAATTGAGATTATTTCTCTCTTAATAAAATTGATTGACTTTATTGCTTTCTTATTACCATGTTAGAAACCATTGAATTTGAAGATGAAACCCGAATACGTAATATACGTATAATACACGTAAACCCCAATACAAAAAGATAAATACAAAATGATATAGAAGATATGATAAAAGATATGCACATCTTAACAGCCCCTCAAATTCTCGATGGATCATAAACCGAGAGTTTGGATAAGAAGTGCAAAAGTTGGGTACGTGTTTGAGGTATCGTAAAGAGATCGACTACTTGATCTTTGAAATGGATGTAGGTAGAATCGCTCCATCTGCTTGATGAAACTTCAGATGAAGCTCTATCGGCGTAGTTATAGAAGTACTGTAGGTAATAATAGAATCGCAAATGTACTTGACAGAAGATAGTCACGGGAAGAGTAAGCAACTTCGATCTCTAAGAAATATCGCAAATGTCCATAATATTTAATACAATTATATTCAAATACCTCATAATCTAACTAACAGATTCATTTAACTTTTAAGTTCACATAAAAATTTCCATATTATGTAATAATATCTTATTATGTGTTCTTCTTATAGCTCACCTCAATACCCAAGTTTTATATACATGTATATAAACCACCTAATCACCATATATCATTTCCAAATTAGAAGTTCACCTTCTACCCATCTATTTCTCTTATTTTCTTCTAGTTAATTTCTCATGAAGCTTCACATTGGTAGTGCTAAGACAAGTTGAGATGTGCACTGGATCACACATAGGCCCATTGCCAACACATTTGGTTCCCCCAAAAAGCTTGGTTGAATGAAGCACTCTAAGCTGTTCAAGTGCGTGTATGTGTGTGTTTTTTGGATGGTGACTCGTGGATAATGGGAAGCAAAGAGTTCCATCCCTTTCCAAAGTGTTGGAGTGGCCTCCACTAATTAAGGGAACATTCCCAAACATAATATGTTTGCCCAATAGCAATCACATGGAATCACACTCAAAAAATAAAGATATGATAGTGAATAGAAATAGCAAGTCTAATGTACAAATCTAACAATATCAAGGTTTGTATATTGACTCCTTTTGAGGGCTACAATTGAGTATTTTGAACTCTTGAAGATGAAATGCAAGCATGTGGATATATAAGTTTTTTAAGGAGAGGACCCAAGTTCAAATCTTTTTTTTTCTTCCCCGTCATCAAGGCAAAGATCAACTTGCATAAAACCATTTCTTCACATAAAAACCCATTTGATTTAAAATTGTACACTAATCATAATTACAAAACTACATGTCACAAAACTGAATAATACAACAAGCCTTTATCTAAAGAAATTTAAATTTGGGGTCGGCTAGTATTCATGGCCCATGCAGGTCTCGAGTCTCGAATTTACGACCTTTTAAATAATGATGAAATAAATTATATTTTTTTAACAAAAATGGATTTAGTGTTCTGTTTCTGTACATTCAAAGCTGCTCAATCAACTGAATCGTCTCTCATTACACAAACGCATCTCCTGCTACAAAATTCCAATTTACCAATAATTGTTATCGATAATCTGGCTTCAAAACCCATCTAGTTCCTTCGCTATATTTTTCCAATGTCGCAATCTCCTTCAAAGATTCTTAAACAAAGGCAAATCCTTCGATTGTATCCGGTCCTTAAAATGCTGGGTATACTAGCTGAATCCGATCGCCCACCCCTTTGCTGGATGAATGTACACAGCTGCCGAATCAAAACCTCAGGCTGGGTAGGGCCCCTTGAATTTCTTCCCATTCTCTGACTCGAATCTAATCTTGATCTAAGGCATCACCAACCGCTCTCTCTTGAGTTCCTCTTATACTCGCTAACAGTTCCGCTGAAGTCAGAGCTTTTCCATTTGAAGCCCCAGCAGAATAATTAGAAGCGCTGGTTGATGACGAAGAGGTGATTAACTGCGTATTTACAGTTGTACCAAACTTCCGGCGGTGGAGGTCGGGGCGCCGGCAGCGCCAGAGCGCCCAGTCCATGTCGGGATGGCAAAGCTTGCGCGGCTTCGAAGCATGCGGGACTCACGTAGGGCTTCTGCGGCTCGTTTTGCGACGCAGGATGCTTGTTCTTCCATTTTTAGCTTTTCGTCGTCGTTCGCATTCATGATGGCATCGTGATTCATTGCACTCTGCAAAATAGTCAAACTATTAGATACCTTAGTAACACGGATTCTAATACAGATACGGGACACAATACACAATGAATTCACAGTTTTCCATAAGCTAGGATACAACCAGTTCAGATATGCTTATATTTTTTGATTGTTGAAAAATACACATCACAACAAAAGCTATCATTTTAACAAATGTAAACTGAAATAATTTGTTGGTGTTGATGCATAGATTGTTGAACTTCTAGCCATGGCTACATGTTCTATATATCTAGAATACTATATAAAATTCAGGATAGCCAAGAAGAGTTCCAGAATTATTCTCGACAAATCTGAAAGGATCTATATAGGTGTGAACTATTCAATTTGTCATAAGTCTAGAATATAACTTGTCAGATACACTAAATATTATTTTTGTTAAAATATATAGGTAATGACATAAGATTATCATTTTAGCAAAATATAGATGAAGACTACAAATAATTTGTTACTGCTGATGCACAGATTGATGGTCTATTAGCCATTGATACATGTTCTATATATCTAGAATACGGTTACAAAATTTAGGATAGCTAGAAATTACAAAGAGTTACTAGAGATTCAATATGGATCTAATATGGATACGTCTCCTCTAGACGAATCAACATATCATATAACGCCTTTCATCTATACCTCATTCTGCAGTCGTAACCTTAGGGCACCAAGGGGCATGGGGGGCTAATAGATGAGTTGATGGATCATAAGCACCGGATGAGGTATATGGATGAAGGATAAAGTAATTAAACCCTTGATTGATTTTGTGAAGACAAGATTATTTGGAGAAATGCAAAAGCTTTCAAAAGAATCTGAAAGCTTTAGTTTGACTCAGGAGACCAAATAATGGAAACAATAACCAGTCATATCAAACTGAAATCAAGTACCACAAGGTCTGAAGAACGATTGATGAGCGGTCTAAACAAAGAGATTTAGTGCTTGAGAATATAAAATGAACTATATGCTAAAAAGACATAAGGGGGACTTACATGAATCCCTTGAGCATCAAACAAATTCTTTAAGATATTTGTTTCATCATTAATCTCACGACTGCTTGGGTCGCTGATCTCTTTACCGTTGCTAGTGGAAGCCAATGAGTTATCCCCTTGTGAATGAGTTTGTTTTGACTGAATAGGATCATGAGCTGTTGATGAGGATCCTTGGTCATCTTTGCTCCCATTGCCAGCCCCGAGATTTATCTCTTCAGATAGCTGGCTAAAGATACTTGAAGTCTCTGTAGAGCCCCAATCTTTATCATCTTGCAGAATGAAAAGATCCCTCATGTCCCTGGCTTTAAAAAATCTCCTCTGTTGAGGGTTCTTCAATATCTTGTTTGTTAAAAAATGTTTATATATCTGTCTGTGGTACACCTTCTCTTCAATTGTCCCACGTGTGATTAGTCTATACACGGTTACATCCCGTTTCTGCCCAATTCGCCATGCACGCTCTCTTGCCTATTGCATGAATTTTTAAGAAAGTTTCATAAGGAAATAATTCGATAGACCGATACAGTAATGGTTATATAGTGAGCTTTCTACACACGTGATTAAGTGATAACGGTAAGTTAACCACATTCTACTCGCCATCATCGACCATAATTCTGTTATATACATATAATATACACACCGCATAATCAAACTAGACTGGACTAGAGGAGCAATAAATCAAGTGAACAAAATCAGATGTGACCATGCAAATAAAAATAGCTGTCAAAACGCAAAACCATCAATAAGGTTATAAAATTCTGAAAGAAATAACATTAAAGTGGGTGATGCTAAAACATTAAGGAATAAGGCATAATCGGCTGCCTGTAGTTGGATGTAGTCCTTGCATCTCCAATTACACAAGGATCCAAGTCATCCAACTATTTTAGATTGAAACATCATTTGTTTGGATGAAATACAGTTCTAACTACATATTTTAGATAACACGGGTTTTTTGATACCATTCCCCCTAATGTTACAACTGCTAGTGTTGGAACTGGATTAAATTTGAGCACAGTTCCAACCACAAGTTCGAACTCAAATTGCAGTTTAAACTACACGAAGGGAAATAACTAATTGAAACTACACGGACATTTATATTTTAGTGAAGTTAGGTTCCAAATACAGTCAACCAAACAGCTCCTAGGTGTTCGACTGCCGGTAAACTATTGGGCATACAAAATTAATCTTGAATATACCCCGAGATCTAGCAAGTATTCTTCGAAACATAGCAATTTTACAGGTGAACACTTTCTATTCTGATTCAATGAGAAAGCATATGATTAGCGTAAATAATGCCATCAACATAAATCTACTCCAAAAATATACTCCAATTTACCTGCATGTCAGTAGAAGGATTCCAGTCAGGATCATATATGATAACCCTATTAGCCCCAGTCAAATTTGTACCCAAACCACCAACCTTGGTAGTCAAGATAAAAACAAAAACTTCACTCGAGTTATTAAATTCATCGATGAGTGCCATGCGATGCTTCACTGGAGTAAGCCCATCCATCCTCCTATAACTATATCCACTCAAATTCAGAAAACTCTCAAGAATATCGAGCATTTGTTGGGTCTGTGTAAAAAGAAGAACACGATGCCCTTGCTCTTTCCAAACCTTTAGCACTGAGCCACCACTTTCATCTTTCCACTTCTCTCTAAATTCCCATAATCAGGATTTTGAGCAGAGTGCTCTCTTTCTAACAGATCAGGATGATTACAAATTTTTCTCATTACATCGATCCCATATAGGGAGTTCCTCCTCCATCAAAGATCTGCTCCACTTCCGAACTAGCAAGAAATGACCTATAAACAGACCTCTGTTCTGAAGTCAAGCTGCAGAATAAAACATGCTCGGTTTTTTTCGGAAGTTGTGCATTAACATCAGCTTTCATTCTCCGGAGAAGATAAGGCATGATCAAATCTCTTAGGACAACTGCACATCGATAAGCAGTGGATACTTGTAACGGTGTGGCATTAGCATAACCACCAACTGTAATGGGAACAGCAAATTCTGTCTCAAATACAGGCAAGACGCCTAATTTGCCCGGAAAGACAAAATCAAAGAGCGACCAAAGCTCCGCAAGCTTGTTTGTTTTGAATTGGTGCACCAGTCATAATTATACGGTGCACAGTCTGAAGCTGTTTGCAAACAAGGGTGACATCAGCATTAGGATTTCTGATGCGGTGACCCTCGTCTAATACAGCATAGCCCCATTCTCTATCGAGCAATTTATCACCATGAAGGCGTAATTGCTCGTAAGTAGTGAGGAGCAGCCCTGAGTCTGAGCTCACCACTCGATCGATTAATTCATCCCACTTTGGCTTGGAGGGTCGAGGTTTATTATTATCGCTATCGCTGCCGAGGGACGCGTCACTATCATAATCGCTTTCATTAGACTTTGGCTGTGTTTGTTTCTGAGCAACATGGGCAGAATCATGTAATATCTCGACATTGAAATCTGGGTACCATTTTAGAGCTTCTCTTTGCCATTGGCGAAGAAGGGTTACAGGACAAATGACGATGCTAGATTTATACAATTTACTGAAATGAAGAGCGCCAAGAAATGATATCACTTGAATTGTTTTCCCTAAACCCATTTCATCTCAATTATACCACCAGCTCTTTGGCAGTGTAACTCCCATAACCATTGCACACCAACTTTTTGATAATCGAAAAGTTGAGAATAAATAGCACCAGGAATTTTCAATCCTCCTTCAAGAGTTATAGGCGATTGGTGGGCATCATCACCATTTTCTTCATCATAATCGGAGGACATTGGGTCTCTAAGAGCATGTTCACCTGCGAAGCAAACAATAAATAGAATTGTGAAAAGGAAACCCTGAAATTATTAGCAGAAAGAACCTCCCAGAATCAAGATATGTCAATTAAATATTATAATATAAAACTTGAAACATAATTTCATTTGTCAATATTACTCCACTGCATTACCGAACTCCAGATAGCAGCTTTAACTCCGCTCTCCCCCTTGCTCTAGACATATTCTCCCTCCCAACATATACCATGCAACCTTTGAATAAATGTGTCATGATCTTTCTTGCATATTTACTACCATATGCTCTCTTGTGAGGCATCATGGACAGAAAGAGTCAGCTAATGGACTAATTAACTTCATGTTGTTCTAAACCATGAAATTACAGAAATGGGATAAGATCAAGTATGTTCTTCAAGGTTATCACAATGTCTATAAACCTTGAGACTTCCTCTATTACTTCAGGATAAGGTTTTCAAATTAACTGGACATTAAATTGTGTGATATTGATATGAAATAACATAACAAGATCTGATAAAGTTTATAACTAAATCTCAAATTACAAAAGCAACATGAAAATAAAAACGAAGACTACAAAACCAAGAGTTATGTGAATATGTAATAACAAACATACCACTTCTATCTTTTCTCCACTTCTTGTCTGGTAAAGGCCTCTTTGCCTTTCTAAGCTTTCGCTTTTTCATCTCCGGCTTCTCTTTGCTTGGAGAAACCGGACGTTTCAAAGGAGTCTTCAGTCTTTGAAAAGGGCATGTCGGAGGATCAAGCCCAGGTAACGCTGTTGGATCAAGTAATTTTGTCGATGGGCGCGATTGTGCAATCTCTGACATTGATTGAGCAACTCTTGCAATGCTAGATGAAGCAATGTTTTCGGTCGAATCCTCCTCATGAGTCATGTGTTGGTTTGACGGCTCAGCTTGTTGAACACGACGCTCAAAGCCTTTGAGTTTATGAAATGGGGTTAAAATGCCCTTTCGGACCAATTCATCCCTTTCCTAAGATGTTAAAGTAGCTGAACATCAGAATTAAGGTGGACAGCTTTCAGGGGTAGCAATTGCTCTAAACTATGTGCGGGCCATGACATTCCAATGCTGAAGTATAGAATCAAGTGACTGTTTTCGCTCCGTTGGATGAGGAGAAAGTTAAAACTGATGTTGCTTAATTAGGAGGTGCTAAGCTAGGAAAGAATATCAGAATGAGAACATATCATTCACATTAACCAAAGTGGGAGGAAATCAAAGAAAAGATCGCCTCTCCCATTTCATTTCTTTGTGTGTGTGTGTGTGTGTGAGAGAGAGAGAGAGAGGGAGAGAGAGACTCTGTGCACACGCACACATGTGAGTTACTGTGTTAAAATAACTGAATAAGAGAGACCAATGGTCAGAAACCACAAAACTTGATGTGAGAAAGCACATAACTTACAGTTTCAACAATCCTGCAGTTGCTGCATCTAGCACAGCATCAAAGTCAGTATCTTCATTATAGGATACTGTTTTCATACGTGATTTGGAACCCTCTTGGACGTATCCACTGCTTTTGAACTCATTTTACGCTTTGGCTTTTCTTCAACCAATTTTTCAAGAAGAATCTCATGCCCAATGTCATTGATGGGAGCATGATCGCTGAAATTAGAAATTTCTTTCTTCAGTAGTGATCTAGTTTTCTTAAGGCTCCTTAAACGATCAGTGGCTAATGCTTGCTGAAGAGTTAATCCATTAGGATTTACTCGTATAGAACCATCATTTATCACATCTTTATCCTCCTCGATATCTGTATTTTCCGCAACAGCCTTGCCCTTTTCAATGGTAGAAGCAACAGCATTAATTTCAACTTCCACAGCTCGCAATTTATTAAAGAGATTGATTTGGCTAGTAGATGCGGGATCAGTTTCATGTTGGACACCAAGGCTGTGGTCTTCAGATTTCTCATATTCATGCTCACCTCCAGCATCAGTTTTCACCTGCATACATAGCCCTTGCTCAAAGTCAGACAAATTATTACCTATATAATTTCAAACACACTGTATTTCACCAACTAAAAAAAGAGGAAAGTGAGAAATCCCTGAATAGATTCATGAGAGGTGATCTAGTGACAAATTTGCAGTCAGGTTTGCTTGTATGGTTGGATCACACTTATAATGCTTCTTCTCAAATGATAATACAACTTCTTTGAGGGTGGGGTGGGGTTTTTTTCCCCTTTTTTGTGTGTGTGGAGGGGAGGGGGGGGGGGGATGTGACCAAATTTATCAAAGCTTGCATGTCCTGTCAAATGATCATTTGTGCACCTTTACGTTGACTACCATAACTCAAGTTACAGCATGAATACATAAGCTTGCACGTGTGGATCCTGATAAAATCTCCTTTCTATGGCTGTTTAATTTTACTAATAAGCTCGAACATGCCTACTTTATTATAATAGAACAGTTCTTGCATTATCTGGTGCATGCTATGGATTCCTCACGTCGTAACATACCTCTGAAAGTATTTTACGTTCGATATCTTCTGGATTTGCAGGCGTGATGCCCAAACTGCTTAACAAAATCTCATCCTCGTCAGCTTCCTCCATCGTGCACCGAAATTTTATATCTTATTCAAACCTATATGCTTCCAAGAAAACCACGTATAGGTCAAAAATTGTACTTTTCACTCTCCCGGAAACAATGTGGTTCAATAAAAACAGCTCTCAAGCATCATTCAAGGGAAGAAGGTTGCAGCTGCAGCTGGAAACAGTCGTAATTTCATATTCAATCATTAGATATAACCACAACAAGATGGGCTATTTAAATGTAAAAACCATAATATTGTATTTTTATTACCTAAAGAATACAAATCTACTCCATCCTTACACCAATATTATATTATGTTGAATAACAATACTATAAACTAAAATTTATATGATTACAAATTCAATTCCAAAAACAAATAAAACCAATTCCCAAAATAATATAAATGGTACACATCCAACCATATGCCATAAAGCTCATGCATGAAGAAAAATTAACATGTGTTACACCTTATAACAAGTATATATGTGGCAATATCTTCAGGGCCTTTCCACGCACAAATCCATTACTGGTGGTTTTACAACTTCGATGATTTTTCATCAACCTTTGTCTTGATCTAAAACCTCAGCGATTCTGCAGATGTTGTTTTCCAAAGTAGTTAGAAGATATCATCTATCAGTCCATATACATTATATATATCAGACATTTAATTATATTCCTAAATTTATGTTTATCTCGAGGCTCAATATGTAGTTAATTTTGTGACTAAGGGTCATCTCCTCTATTGAGTCACCGACTACCATGTAATTACATAGATCGCTTTCATATTCAGCTTCGGCCTAATCTGAGTTCTATCATCTCTTTCTAACACATTGGTAGCTAGAAACAACGAGAATTTCTACTCATGAACCAAAGAGATAGATGATCTCCTTGAACTCAACAGCTAGGGTTTATAAAAGACAAACGATTCTCTAAGCATATAAAACCCAAACCCCCTTGAAAAAGAGAATGAAAATAATATCTATAGCATAGGCTCCTTTAACAAAATTGAAAAATTCACCTATGAACCCTATAATCGTTCGATAACCGTTTTTGGTTACCATTTCAAATTTCATGAAACTTAACGAAATTTTGAAGAGGGATTAGAGATTTAGCGAACAAATAACCATAGCAAAAGAATAAAAAGAGAGAATTAGAGAGAAGAGCGAAGATCACTCACTCAGGTTTTGGAAATTCCTTTCTTTACTCCTTCGGGTTTCGATTCGAAGGAGAGATGAGAAATGGACGAAATTTTTGGGGCAAATTGAGAGATTTTATTTGACATCGATGGGGTCGGTGGTCCAACGACGACCGATGCTTGTCGGGTTTGGGTCGGGATCCGAACCCGAGTATGATAACTCTGCCCTCCATTTCTTTTTTGGTAAATGCTTAATAAGCCATGTTTTACCTCTTCTGAATTTTAATAAGTTGCGGTTTTCCATTTAACATTTTAATATCATGATATATTTCCGAATTAACATTTTGTTCCCATCTGTTTTCCTTATCTTTTTTTATCCCGTGTCTATTTTGCACCGATTTATTCATTGCGAACAGTTTCTACAATATTTAGCTATATGATGTCAGGAATAAACCGGTGCAAAATAGATATGAGGTTAAAAACCCATAAGGTAACAATATTCTAAAGGCCAAATACAATAGGATATTAATATGTTGAGAAAAAATTATAAGGTATTAAAATGTAGAAGTGGTAAAATATTAAGCAATTTTACCGTTTCTTTTTCACATAGCCGCTTTCAAAATTTTTCTAATTGCACGGTAATCCCCAAAACTTTCTATCTGCTAGCCAAAATTGAAATATTTAATGAGTTTCTAAGATAACATGATTCATTAGCATCAATGTTTGAGAAATAAGTCTGTCAGTAGTGCGCTCTCACCATTTTGATCTGGTTGGGAAGAAATAAAGAATTGTCAGTGACACCCACGAATTCTCATACCTTATTATTCATCTTGATCCCCGAGGACTAACAATTTGAACATTGAATTTTTTTTATAAGATTTTGATGCTTTTTAACTATCAATTTGAACATTGAAAATTTTTATTATAAGTAAACCATTAAATTTATAACAATCCAATCAAAATGAAAGAAGTATCGAAAATCACACAATTTTTTTCTTTCAGTGTATGTTTTAGTAATATAGGGAAAATTGTTTCCATATCCAGTTTGGACAGATGTCTTATTTTTAAACCCCGCGTATTTGCAATATTGTGAAAAACTCCAATACTTATAAAATACGGATATTTCAAGTGCAAAATAGATTATGAGTACTATACTTATGATGTTTTTGCAAAATTCCAGATTTATCCTCATTCTTTTTAGCATGTTATTAAGTTTCAAACTTTGAAGTTGCATCCGAGAGCAGCTTGCTAGGATCTCACCTGGAAGATTGTTATATGATAGATCAAGTGTTCTCAACGAAATCATTTCTCAAGAAATCCGACAGTAGACCCGCAAGCTTGCATCTACTCATCGATATTGTCACGATCCGGAATTTAGCTCGTGACCGGCACTTAAATCACGCAACGTCTAAAAACGTAACGTAATTCAAGTAAACCGAAGCCCATAAATCTAAATCTTTTTTGCGGAAAATAGTGGAGGTACAATTTTGAAATAAAAGTATAATAAAATCAAGTTTTTCTTTAAATGCATAGATAAAGATATGAAAATGCAAGTGGGTTAAATACTAGTTGAAAACATTTTTCGTTTTTTTTAAAAATTGGGCAGCACCTTCTTTGTATGTTTTGATCCAAAACCCCATACAAACAATATATATATATATATATATATATGTCACGCCCCGCTTCCCAGTGTACGGCGAAGTGGACGTGACGAGGCCCGCTACGTATGTACTCAGAAGTACATACGCTAAGCGTAACTAAGCAATATAAAATAATTACAAGAGACAAATGATATTGAAATAACAGCAACTTTTATTAATATCATTCTTTGTACAATGCATGAAATGAAAATACAACTGGAATGGAAAAGCAATGCCTAAACAGTGGCATAATAATAAAAGGAAATACTGGAAAGAACAAGTACAAAGTCTAGAGCTCTGGATCTTCTTGGAACTGCTCCATATCTTCAGTTGTTGGCTCGGTCTCAACTTGGTCCAACGCACCTGACGACATTCAAAGAAGAAAGAAATAGAATGTCGTCAGCGAACAGGTCGCTCGGTAAGTCCCAAAGAAAAGTGGAGTGAGAATGGCAGAGTAACAGTATTTTCTAGAGTATTATGTTGTAGAATATTATGGAATATTGTTTAACGCAGTTGTTTGTAACTTGGTACAGAAGAATGCCAGTGTATACGAGGGGGATCTCTATATGCTAGAGATCAGTGCAAACGGAGAGTACAAGGAACCGTTATGCCACGGTACAACAGCAACAGTATTCATATTAGGTGTCTTAATCTGACCACCTCATTCCACTTTTAACATCTTCCGTACCAATCTACCCCTTTAAACCCCGTAATGTTTTAACAGTGTTGTAGTAATGGAATATGTAAATTGAGTGACTGACCAAAACCATGATATCAGTAAACATGTTGCAACTGTATAATCAGGTAAATGGAATATCAGGATAATGGAATGAATATCCATGGTTTGATTCAGTCAAAAATGAATATATTGTTAACTGTATTCAGGGATTCATGATTTCAAGTTGTGTTGGAATATGATTGAAATATAGATTGACTTGAATTATATTCAAGTCAGAATTAGTCAGACTCTAACCTGAGTCAGACTAAAAGAAAGATAATTTGAAGTTCAATATTAGCTAGGGGCCTTATTGTAATTTGTGAAACTTGAGAGGGTTTTATGTAAAAAGTACTTTTGTATAGTTTTCAAAATATACCTCAAGTATTTAATAATCGTCTTTATTATTGTAATGGATGTGAATTTTATTTGTGTTATTCTAGTGAATATATCCTAATAAAAGTATTAATTGTTTATTTGAAATTCGTGGTATTTTAATGTAACTTTTAATCTATGATTTTTAGGAAAAAGTGGAAACTTGATATTATAACAAAATAAGTGTTTAAATGATAATTATATATAATAAAACACTTAAATGGTTTTTAAATGAATATTTTATTTACAAAAAAATATTACTTTCCTTAAATATTGTATTTAAACTTTTCGAGACCGAATGCTCCTTACGGAGGTCTGAATCTCGCACTACTAGCCTGCGGGTGCACGATGAACCGTGCTATCCCTAACAGGTTCCCCACGAATGGGTTGTAATGGCACTTTGCTCAGGTTTTATAAATACTTTTAATTTAGGGAAAAGATTTTCTAAATATAGGGTATTTATTTGTAAAAGTATATAGTTCTCCATATTTTAGTTGTTAGGGTTTCCTAGACCATCTAACCTATCTTCTATGGTCTAAACGATGAATCATTAGAGCCTCAAATCGCCTCTTCACCATCATGCAGCCAGGTAAGTGCCAGGTAAGTGGGAAGGAACCACGTCGTGGGCCTAATTAATAACCACTAGCCTAGACACACTTGCCTAGTCACCACAAGACAGATTAGATAACGATCGATGTCCATGACCAATCGTATTTTCATTTTGTATAAGTTTTATTTAAAAAGAATTTACAATTTAAAGATTAAACTAAAAGTTATAAAGATTATGGTATTTTAGTGAAAAAGTCCTATAATATCGTATTCTGTATTTTGTTATTCAGCAATTAGGGTTATAATGAGTGTGTGTAAGGGTAGGTCATTACCCCGTGACTTATATTAAGTTTTGGTGAAGTTTCAAGGTGAAATGAGTTATGTTAAAGTTAAGGGTATTAAAGTGCAAGAATACGGTTTCCATAAACGTTATCATTTCATGTGTGAAATTTCATCCAAATTGAATGAAACAAGTTTTGTTATCAAAATAAACATGATTAGGAGTGGGGTATCTAAATAGAACATTAAAATTTAACTTGATGGTATTTTTATGCAAGAAATACGGTTTTCTAAAGAACTTGTCATTTCATGTGGAAAAGTACAATTAAATTTGATTTAAGGGTGATTAATAGTCAACATGCAAGAGGGTTGATAATATGTATTAGGTGACAAGTGGAATTTTTAAGAAAAACCGAATCGGAAATCGGTTTGTCCGATTTCCGTCGGGTTTCAAAAAGTCGTATTTTGCAAATATAGAAAAGAGAGGTAGAAGGTTGGGACTTACAGGTTTAAACTCTTCTAAAGAGTAAAGAGAACTAGGGAGGAAAGCCTAGGGTGGTTACGTCGCCGGTTGCTCCAAAACGCGTCGTCGGAATTCCGTCAGGGCTTCGCCGGGAACTCGATTTCGAAGCACACTTCTTGTGGAAACTTTTGAGAGAGTGGCTCAAGATTTTGGGGGGTGAGAGGGTAGTGTGTAGGGTTGGTATTTATAGGGTTAGGCTAGGGTTAGGGTAGATGAAAAGTTAAAAAATAAAAATGTGATAAAATGTAATAAAAATGTATTAAAAGTGGAGTAATTGGGGGTTTTAAAGATCTCTGGAAGTGTTATTGGGATGAAACTTTGCAGGTGAGTAGGGAATACCAAAAGACACAACTTTCATGTTGTGACCCTTGCCGGAATCGGCCTAAAATGGGGTGACTCGGCCGTGACTCGGTAGGATCACTGAGTCGGCCGAGTCAAGGCCGAGTTGGCCGATTCCCGACCGATTCCGGTGACCTGGATCTCCCCCGACGGTTCATCTACCCTCTGCAAGTGTTACATATTTGGGTGTAGTGGGGTTTTTGTGAGATATGCACGTGTAAACTCTTGGTATTCTAAAGGTTTTTTTAAAAATCAATATTAAAAATAATGTGGGGTATGGGATTCGAACTCTGGTGGCTTAGTTCAGCAGTGCAAGGTATTACCAATGAGTTACAAGCTCCTTCTTGTAATTATTGTAAAGAGATAGATACTTAAAGTGTTATCAGCAACATTAATACTCCAAGTATACTTCAATTTTAAATCAAATTTTGGTATACAAAAATTGGAGTTGTTACAATATATATATCCCCAAGCGGGAGCTAGCTCTTCGCCAAATTGCGGAATTTCAACCACGCAAGTAAGCAATATATACGACGTCCAACGGCGAAGATTAACACAGAAAGAATGAGTAAATACTGCAAGACATCAACAACCCAAAAGAAGTGAACATACTCTCATCGATCTAAGTCTCGCAATACAAGTCTGTCAAAGTCTACCAATATACAAAGCCTAGTTTCTAATTGATGAAGTTTATCTAAATACAATAGAAATAAATACAAGTGTGGGCACGATCCAACGTGTCCCACCTACCAAAGAAAAACACCCTGAAGGAACTGTGTGCCAGCAATGCCGCTACTGATCCAAGCGATCAAACCTGCAAGAAAACTGTGGCACAACGGGAGAGTTGCTAACTCGTGAGTAGAAAACATCAGCAGGTAGAAATCAAATAAACAACGACTTCTAGGTCATACTGTATCATGAAGGTAATACTATGGTATTTAGGGTGTCCATGTATTCATATGTATTAACAATATAATCGATGCCAATGACATGCAAAAGCAATCATCTGAATCGAATGCATGTATGTATGAGGAAAATCAACCAACATGTGTCTATCAACGACATATCAATATCATGGAACCTGAGTGTCCAACACCGACACTCGAAACATCATGAAACCCGTGTCCAATATCGACACGTAAATCCTCATATCTCAGACGCCGCATCTTCTGATCGGCCCTCAGGCGCCGCATACTCTGATCGGTCCTCATCTCCATCTCACGACTCTGATCAGTATCCTCCGGATAACCGCCGGGTCCAAACTATCACGGGTGGGTAGTTCTCCCCCTGCCAGGCTCATCGTCTATATCTTGAGATTCTTGCCCCGGGGTACTTTACCGGGTCCACCATTTACCCGCAGACGGTGCCTCCTCTCTCCTCAAATCGAGTCTCGAAAACACGCTCAGAACCGAGAAAACTTATGGTGGACACGAAATATCATATCAAGAGAAACCGCGTTTTTAAAACAATTCATAATTTCCTTTTGAAATATAACCACGGTTCTCAAATCCAAAGATCTCATGAAAACATCATCTCAATGTATGTAACCATAAAGTACGATGTATGCAAATATAGAACAGTAATATGAGCATGTCAAGTATATCATACAAGCATGTCCTATGATAGTGTTGAGCAATGAATGTACTTTACGGATATGAATAATATCATGATATAGCAGTTCTACTGTGCAAGTGGCATGGCAATTACCGATGATGAAAGTGTGTGAACCGGCAAATCTGTGTAAGTGTAACATGCGCATCATCGATAATTGTGCAGGTGTACTAGCAGATGATATCATATAACGATAGATACCGAGAACATAACACGCAAGCCACGAGGAATAAGTCAACATAAACATAAGCTATAATAAGGTATACATCTACACATGAACCATACGGCCAGTTTAAAAGATACGAATCGTAGTTTTAAAAGTTGGGGCTACGGTGTTTTTAAGGAAAAGACATCATTTAAAAATCCGTAGCATTTCCTTGAGGTTTCCATATAAAAGTGCATACGATTCGTCGGTTTTGGAAATAAGTATGGTTCAGGTGACACTTTTACATCGGCGGTCCAGCCTCATAGTATCCGATATGGCAAAATCCTCGATCGTCATCCTTAAATCACGAGCGCGGATCAATCATCCGGTAACACATCGCGTACGGTAATCCATCGTACGGCGTCAAAAAACAGAATAGGGATCCTATCGTCCTATTCATCAACAAGGTACGGAACTAGGGCCTCGTACATCATATCTTATTAATCTCACAACACATCTATCTAATTCTCATGTCGTATTTATACCGATCTATAGTCGTATCGATATCGATCTCATATCATACCACTATCAACTCATACTTGTCCTCTTCAAATTCTATATATCATGCTTCACATCCTCATATCATATCTTTTAATCATACCCGTAGGTTCATATCATAGGCTCCCTCTCTCTACCTATATTCTATATATATATCACGACTTTCCATTCAAAGATTGCGGGGTGCTATACGCCATCCGCCCGACTTCCCCCGTAGATATAAATCCACTCACCTGCAATATCCTCGCTTAGTTGAAATCGATGTGCTTCTTTATCTCGGAAGTCCACGCGAAGGTATCTACAATCAAAACACATCGAAACACAATTAAAGGCAAGTCCGGAAAACCGATACGGCACACGATGTTCTCATAGGTTAGAACCTATAGCCTACGCATGCAAAAACAACCAAATAACCCTCGTTGTTGATGTACAAACTTCCAACGACCAAATCTCATCAAGAATTTCATAAATCCAAGTTTCAAATATCGGAAAACATAGCCACAACCAACTCAAAAAAGCTCCCAGATTCTAGCTCAGGTAGTCTAGGACAAAACTAACAATACAGTAGCTGGGTTATAAGGTAAGTGAGCTACAGGCAAAACCCTAACACCAGAAGCCAAAACATGGTCGGCGAGAATGCAAGATTGACCGGTGTCGCCGGTTTTACCTTGATGGTTGGATCTCGTATTTTGGTGGTGGTCTTCTAGAGGTCCTATTAGGTCAATGTACTTGTTTGATTTTCTTATAAACATCCCAGGTTACTCCAGATTCCATCTGAGTATCACAATCAAAAAGTAAACCGACATCGGGAAAAATTCTAAGTTCGTATTTGGGTTCTAGTCTCTGGTCCAGGTCAGAAATCATCTCTAAGGTCTTGTAAACCCTCACTAAACCTCAATAGCCACATCACAAGTCTACACATCCTCTAAACATCAAATTAGAAATTTCCAACATCACAAATCTAACTAATTCCAACTCTAAACTAAAGTAGGATATACTAAACATAAACAACTTAACTAAAAGTGCAGGAATTACCTCATTTGGCTCCTCAAGAAAATTCTTAGGTTGCCCAAACTCTTCAAAATCCAAAATTGAACCCGCCATAGGGTGGAGGATGAGGTTGTGGTCATATTTAAAGAAGGGAGTGTGGGGTTTTGACAAGGTTTTGGGGATGATTCATGTAGGTGGAGGAGGTGGAGGAAAGAGGTGAGGAAAATGAAGGTGGAGGGGTTGAAGAAAGGAAAAGAGAAATGAGATGAAGAATTTGTCAAGTGTGGAGCCATACCCTCCCTCTCTCATACTCTCACATGTCATGCTTCCATGTCATGACTTGTCCCCTCTCTCTCTCCTCAATTATCTTTCTTTTTCTCTTTCTCACAAATACATAAAAACCAATACCACAAATACAAATCAATAAATATGCAACAAAATGCAAAATGCCATAGTACACTAGCCATGGATATGTAAAAATACGGATTTGGCTTGTTCTCCGCCGAAATACGGGGAAGACAAACGTCTTGCCTGAATTTGGGGGCAGATGCTAATTGGTGCTATCCGTCCACCTCTCCGAAAATACCAAGTTGATTTATGATACAATGTATCGAAGGTTTAAACGGATGCAGCCGATTTAGCAGACTTCGTCAGATTCCCCCTCATTTGAGGGGTTTTTGATTGTGGGGACGCTCTTCCCTGCAGGCGCAAGCCCCTGCAGTTAATTACGCTACCGCATCGCAGTAACCACTTTTTCCTTCTCCAGATGGTCACTTCGTGTCGTGTGTGTTTGTTTTGTTTTAGGTTGCCCGTGGATTGTATACGGAGACTAATTTATGTTGTCGCCCGTAGGGCGTGGATTAGTCCAAATCCGTATCTTCTTAGATTTGGGTTTGGGGTTTGGATTTAAGGATACGTTAGTCTCATTTGAGACTAAGATCAACTTAAACGTTTGTTAAGGATACGTTAGTCTAATTTTAGACTAAGATCAACTTAACAGTTTGTTAAGGACATGCTAGTCTAATTTTAAACTAAGGTCAACTTAACCATTTGTTAAGGATACGTTAGTCTAATTTTAGACTAAGATCTACTTAACGGGATCATTTAGATCCAACAAAAGAGCATTTGGGCTCAATTGTTCTAGTTTAGGGACTTTGCGGTCAATTGCCAGTTTAAGGACATGGTGGTCCAAGGTTAAGGACATCATAGTCTGTGAGTTTAAAGACCTCACAGTCAAATGCTAGTTTAAAGACATCACGGTCGAGGTTAAGGACATCATAGTCCATGGGTTTAAGGACTCCATAGTCCAATGTTGCTTTAAATATATCACGGTCGAGGTTAAGGACATCATAGTCCATGGGTTTAAGAACCCCACAGTCCAATGTTCGTTTAAAGACATCACGGTCGAGGTTAAGGACATCATAGTACGTGAGTTTAAAGACCTCACAGTCAAGGTTAAGGACGTCATAGTCCATGAGTTTAAGGACCCCACAGTCCAGTTTAGAGACGTCATAGTCTGTGAAGTGTGTGGTAGTCGGGACCTGTCACCTCTCTGAAGACGTTGAGGGATTACAACGACAAATATCAAAGGAGTGAAGAGATGTACCCTTGAACCAAAGTTTATTGGGGATCTGTAGTCTAATTTGGAACTAAGATCAATTAATTAGATTATGAGCATATTGGCCCAGTTAAATCTGAATTGAGGACTTATGGCCAACTTGGGCTAAGTCCAATTAGATTTGAAGTGTTGACCCTTTATTGGACCATTAGACATTTGTCTGGGTCCAGCCCCTCATCACTTAGCAATGCTAAACAAGAGTTTAAGGGCTTGGGTAACATTTTTATCTTTGACTGAGCATTAAACATTATAGCGCTGAATTTTACTCAATTTTGAGATTCAGTTGAAGGGGAGGCTTTTGCCTCTGAAAAATTAGCCAATTTGACTAAAAATAGTGTTAAACACTAGAGAACAACAGTGTTAAACACTGGAAATGGAACTCTCAAATTAGTGTTAAATACTAGATAAGAATGGGTCACGTGGGGACATGTGAGGGCACCCAAAGGTGGGGCCAGATCTCCTTTGCTTTGTTCTGAAAATAAGTGTTAAACACTTTTGATCTTTTTGGCCATCACGTGTTGGTACGTGATGGATATTTGTACGCTGATTATTAAAGCATTTATTGGGGGTCACGTGGTAACACGTGAGAGCGCCCAAAGCCAGTATTTCCTTTGCTTTTATTCTCTTTGTTTTGGAGGTCGCGTGAGAACACGTGAGGCATTGCCTCAAAGCTTTTTCTTTTCATTTTTGGGGGATCTGTTTAGAGGTCACATGGGGACACGTGATGGAGATCTTTCAAGTCTCTTATATTTTTAAGAATTAAATTCTTTGTAGGGTTAAACCCTAATTATGTTTTTGGAGGAATTAAATTCCTATGTGAAAGAATTAAATTCTTATGCAGGGTGAAACCCCAATTTCATTTTAGGAGGAATCAAGTTCTTGTGAATTTGAGAGAATTAAATTCTTAAGTAGGGTTAAACCCTAGTTTTGTCCATCTTGAAGGAATTAAATTCCTATAAATTTAGGAGAATTAAATTCTCATATAGGGTTAAACCCTAGTTTTATCTTGAAGGAATTAAATTCATGTAAGTTTGGGAGAATTAAATTCTCATATAGGGTTAAACCCTAGTTTTATCTTGGAGGAATTAAATTCCTGTGAATTTGGGAGAATTAAATTCTCTAAACTCAATTCTCCCTCCAAGTTTTGGATCTGCATGGCAAAATCTCAACCCGATGAGAATTAAATTCTCAAGCTGTGGGGAAATTTGCTTCTGCAGATCTTCAACCAGAGGAAGAACTAAGTTCTTTTGCAGAAGAGTTAAACTCTTAGATTGAGAATTAAATTCTCTTTTTTGCTTTATGAAGTTTTGATCCCTTTCCCCTTTCTCG
This sequence comes from Agapanthus africanus, assembly GCA_030015575.1. NCBI lineage: Eukaryota > Viridiplantae > Streptophyta > Magnoliopsida > Asparagales > Amaryllidaceae > Agapanthus > Agapanthus africanus. Next base: position 788,787,347 of record CM057337.1, read on the forward strand.
CCTAGGGTTTTCTTTCTTGAGAATTAAATTCTCCTTTCTTTTCTCTCTGCTATTTTCCTTTAGAAAATTTCAAGATCCCAAAATTCTATCCCTTTCTTCTCCTCTTGCCTCCTATTTATAGGAGAAGGAAAAGAATCAATTTGTTTAATATATCTTTCATTGAAAGATTTTGTTTGTTTTTATTAACTAATGTGATCTTTTAGATCACTCAGTGAATTTTATTCACCATTGGATTTTCAATCCAAAAGATATTATGTTTGTTATTTCTGGTGAAATTTAGGGAAATCTTTCCTTGTCTAAACTCTTTCCATAAATTGGTGATTTTTAATCACTCTTGGATTTTTAATCCGACGGTTCCCCATAATCCTTTTTTGTTTGGAAAGATTTAGAGAAATACTTTCCCAGTTAAGGTCTTTGTTTTCCCTTAATTAGAATTTAATTCTATCACGTTATAAGGCTTTCAAAGCCTATCACGTGTTGGCACGTGACCCCTTTATCTGATTATAGAATTTAATTTTATCAATTAAAGAGTTTAGGAACTTGTCACGTGTTGGAACGTGACTCTCTTGATTAAACATTTTATTCAGAATTTAATTCCGCCTTTTAACAGAGCTAAAGAATCATCACGTGTCAGCACGTGATCCTTGGTCACGTGTCAGCACGTGATGCCCTATTGGGGGTTTTTCCTTAGTGTTTTATTATACCTTTAATTCTTTTCAGTGGGTTTAAAGGCCCATCACGTGTTGGTACGTGACCCTACTGATTAAATATTTTCAATTATTTATTTTATTCAGTGCTTACAGGCTTTGCCTGTAAATGGTCACGTGTCTGCACGTGATGCCCGGTCACGTGTAGGCACGTGATGCCTCATAACTTTTAATCCCGGATGAATTATGAGGCCCATAATATATCAAATCGAAGGATTTTTTGAGACACTTTCGATTCCATCAGAATTTAGCTGTTTCTCATTCAGGAGTTTGTCAAAATGCAGCTCGGAAAATACTGGTTCGCATTTTCTTCCTTAGATTACGCGTACATAGCATATTTGCTCATAACTTTTGATCCCGGATGAATTATGAAGCCCATAATATATCAAATCGAAGGATTTTTTGAGATGCTTTCGATACCTTCAGAATTTAGCTATTTCTCATTCAGGAGTTTGTCAAAATACAGCCCGAAAAATACTGGTTCATATTTTCTTAAACGTATCGCTGCCATTTGATACCTTGGGCTCTTTTGCGCAGGAATTTTTTTTTTGGCGGGAACAAATGCCCCCCACTACTTTACCCACGTAAGTATATACGTGGGTGAAGTAGTGCAGAGTAATTTATAGTGTATGACCAGTTTTGGGTTGGTATATAATCTTCAGGATCTTGATCTGAGAAGATAACGAGCGGATACAAGCGTCGTCATTTATCATTGACTCAAATCTTGACTCTTAAGGGATATAGTTCCAAACCCTCAGCTCCATGAGCCGCACCCTTCTGTTTCTTTATGTCTTACTCTGGCATAAAGTAGTTTATATGCTTCATGAGTAACTTCTCCATTTCAGTGGCATGTAGCTTTGGCAAGTGTGGCCCATAGATGGTAAATAATAGTTCATCTTGAACTCTTTATAAGGTAGCGATGGCTTAGAAAATAGGGTTAGGATCTGTTGCCTAAGACTTTCCAACTTTATGAGCCGTGAGGGTCTCACAAAGACTTTTCTCCCTACAAGTCGTGAGGATCTCGTAGGTGTCTTTTCTCCTTAGGAGTCGTGAGGACTCCTAAGTGCATTTTCTCTTGAGAATCGTAAGGATCCCACAAGAGAATTTTCGTTATGCTTAGGGACACTAATTTCCTCATAAGTTGAGACGAATCGAGAGATTCTCGCAAAGACACTGATTTCCTTGCGGGTCGAAACGAATCGAGAGGTTCTCGCTAAGGACGCTGATTTCCCTGAATCAAGATAAGAAGCGATGGCTTAGGAAACAGGTTCAGATCTGCCGCCTAAGACTTTTCAACTTTATGAGCCGTGAGGATCTCATAAAAATTTTTTCCCCCTACGAGTCGAGAGGATCTCATATATGTATTTTCTCCTTAGTAATCATGAGGATTCCTAAGTGTGTTTTCTCTTGAGGGTCGTAAGGATCTCACAAGAGAATTTTCTTCCTTACAAGTCGAGAGGACTCGTAAGTGATTGATGAGTTGACCTACTCCCGAGTCAAAGCATTGCTTCTACAGGAAGGTCGAGGGTTGACTTTGGGTTGTCTGTGCACCGCCGAGTTATGGAACTGGGAACTTTGCCGCGGCTCCGCTTTGCTGACGTTGTATATTCCTGCAGAGACACTGATTTCTCTGCGGGTCGGCACGAATCGAGATGTTCTCGTCAAGGACGCTGATTTCCCTGAATTGAGGTATTTGCCAAGGACACTGGTTTCCCTGGAGTCGAAACGAATCGAGGTATTTCTGCAAAGATACTGATTTCTTTGCGGGTCGACGCGAATCGAGATACTCTTGCCAAGAACGCTGATTTCCCTGGATCGAGGTTTTTGCCAAGGACGCTGATTTCCTCGGAGTTGAGACGAATCGAGGTATTCCTGCAAAGACACTGATTTCTCTGCGGGTCGACGCGAATCGAGATGCTCTCGTTAAGGACGCTGATTTCCGTGAATCGAGGAGGTTGCCAAAGACACCGATTTCCCCGGGGTTGAGACGAATCGAGGTATTCCTGCAAAGACGCTGATTTCTCTGCGGGTCGACGCGAATCGAGATGCTCTCGTCAAGGACGCTGATTTCCTTGAATCGAGGTTTTGCTAAGGACACTGATTTCCCTGGAGTCGAAACGAATCGAGGTATTCCTGCAAAGACGCTGATTTTTCTGTGGGTCGACGCGAATCGAGATGCTCTCGTCAAGGATGCTGATTTCCCTAAATCGAGGAGGTTGCCAAGGATACTGATTTCCCTAGGGTTGAGACGAATTGAGGTATTCCTGCAAAGACGCTAATTTCTCTGCGGGTCGATGCGAATCGAGATGCTCTCGTCAAGGACGCTGATTTCCCTGAATCGAGGTTTTGCCAAGGACACTGATTTCCCTGGAGGTCGAAATGAATCGAGGTATTCCTGCAAAGACGCTGATTTCTTTGTGGGTTGACGCGAATCGAGATGCTCTCGTCAAGTACGCTGATTTTCCTGAATCGAGGAGGTTACCAAGGACACTGATTTCCCTGGGGTTGAGACGAATTGAGGTATTCCTGCAAAGACGCTGATTTCTCTGCGGGTCGACGCGAATCAAGGTGCTCTCGTCAAGGATGTTGATTTCCCTGAATCGTGGAGGTTGCCAAGGACACTGATTTCCCTGGAGGTCAAAACGAATCGAGGTATTCCTGCAAAGACGCTGATTTCTCTGCGGGTCGACGCGAATCGAGATGCTCTCGTCAAGGACGTTGATTTCCCTGAATCGAGAAGGTTGCCAAGGACACTGATTTCCCTGGGGTTGAGACGAATCGATGTAATGCTGTAAAGACACTGATTTCTCTGCGGGTCGACGCGAATCGAGGTGCTCTCGTCAAGGACGCTGATTTCCCTGAATCGAGGTTTTTGTCAAGGACACTGATTTCCTCGGCGTTAGTTGACTTATTTCCGAGACGGAGCGTTGATCCGGCAGGGAGGTCATTGGTTGACTCCGGGTTGTCTATGAACCGTAGAGTCTTGGAACTGGAGACTTTGCCGTGGCTCCAATTGATGGTGTAGCATCTGTGTCCTGCTGGAGTAAGGAGGCACGTCTTTGTTGGTCTTCGGGCCGTAGATGTGGCCATTGAGATTTGGAACTAGGGACTTTGCCATGGCTCCGCTTCGTTGCGACTCTGAGGTCGGTTGTTGACGTCACGTCTGCATCTGGATGAAGTGAGGAGAAACGCCGTTGGTGATCTCTAGGCTGTCTATGAACCGTCGAGATTTGGAACTAGGTGGTTTTGCCATGGTTCCGTTGTTTTGACCCTGAGGTCAGTTGTTGACGTTACGTCTGCATCTGGATGAAGTGAGGAGAAACGCCGTTGGTGATCTCTAGGCTGTCTGTGAACCGTCGAGATTTGGAACTAGGGGGCTTTGCCATGGTTCTGTTGTTTTGACCCCGGGGTCGTTTGTTGACGTCGCATCTGCATCTGGATGAAGTGAGGAGAAACGCCGTTGGTGATCTCTAGGCTGTCTGTGAACCGTCAAGATTTGGAACTAGGGGGCTTCGCCATGGTTCTATTGTTTTGACCCTGGGGTCGTTTGTTGACGTCGCATCTGCATCCTGCTGGAGTAAGGAGAAACGCCGTTGGTGATCTCTAGGTTGTCTGTGAACTGTCGAGATTTAGAACTAGGGGACTTTGCCATGGTTCCGTTGTTTTAACCCTGGGTTCATTTGTTGACGTCGTATCTGCGTCCTGCTGGAGTAAGGAGAAACGCCGTTGGTGATCTCTAGGCTTTCTGTGAACCATCGAGATTTGGAACTAGGGGACTTTGCCATTGCTCCGTTTGTTGATATTGCGTCTGCATCCGATTGGAGGGAGAAAGAACGCCGGTGTTGATCTCTAAGTTGTCGATGTTGACGTCGAGACCCTGAAGTTAGGGATTTTCCTTGGCTTCGTTTGTTGACATTGTGTCTGCAATATTGCGACGAATGTCACGGTTGTCTCTAGGTTGTCTATGAACCGTCGAGATTTGGCTTCGCTTCGACGAAGCCTGGTGGGACGATATAGTTCCCTTCTTGTTTGTGCCCCTGGATTATATACAGGGATCGATGTGATCTCACCTGTGGGGCAAAAAGTTTCATTCTTTCATTTTTTTATTTCTTTCCGCGATGCTCTATCATTTCAGCTTTTTATATCGCGAAAGTTGCGATTGCCCAATCATTTCGGCTATTTTTCGCGGTGCCCAATCATTTCGACTATTTTTTCTTTTTACTCGCTTTTTTTATTACGAGTTGCCCAACCATTTTGGCTATTTTGTGTGCATATATTTTTACTTGCTGATTTTGTTGCAAGTTGCCCTATCATTTCGGCTATTTCATATGCATTTTTGGCTCGTTGACTTTTCGCCACGAGTATGGAACTTGGAATCTGGTGCCAATCTTAGTATCAGCATCACTTCGACTGGAATATTGCCAGGGGCGAATCATCATTTGCCATGAAAGGACTTGGAATTTGATACCGATTTAGGCATCAACATCGCTACAACTGGGATATTGCCGGGAGAGAATCATCATTTGCCTCTGTCGATATCGAACAAAGGTGGCTTAGCAAACAGGGTTAGGATTCCGTCGACTAAGGCTTTTGACTTCATGAGCCGTAAGGGTCTCATAAAGGTGTTTCTCCCTACGAGTCGTGAGGATCTCATAGGTGCATTTTCTCCTTAGGAATCGTGAGGATTCCTAAGTGTATGTTCTCTTATAAGTCGTAAGGATCTTACAAGAGTGTTTTCTCCTTGCAAGTCGAGAGGACTTACAAGTGTTTGTTCACCGTGTGAGCATATCCCTAGTCGCTGGTGGGACTCTGTTAGGAAATGTTCATTCGTGCCTGTGGATTGTATACAAGGGTCAATATTGAACCGCTTGTAGGGCAATTTGGGGATTGTGATGGCTTAAGAACAGGTTTAAATCCCTGTAGCTTAAGGCTTTTGAACCCTGTGAGTCGTGAGGGTCTCAAAGGGGAATTCTCTTTACGAGTCGTGAGGATCTCGTAAGTGTGTTTTTCTCCTTAGGAATCGTGAGGATTCCTAAGTGTATTTCTCCTTTGTGAGTCGTAAGGATCTCACGCAGGTGGTTTCTCTTTACAGGGTCGAGAGGACCTTGCAAGTGTCTTTTAACAAGATTGCGCCCTTTCGGGTTTTCACAAAACTCGCCGGTAGTCCTGCTGTTTTTACTCACGGAGTCCTTTCGGGTTTTCATCCGTGCCCATTTTGCTTACGGACGTATCGTTCTTTTTTTCTTTTTTTTTATACGAGTCTGCGCCCTTTCGAATTTTCACAAACATCGCCGGTAGTCCTGCTGTTTTTACTCACGGCGCCCTTTCTGGTTTTCATCCGTGCCCATTTTGCTTATGACATACCCTTTTTTTTACCATGTCAGCCTGGGGATGCCGCGGGTCTGTAGCAGTTTACAGACGTCTCGGTCAGTTGCAAGTTTTAGGACATTGCGGTCCATTATTAGTTTAGGGACATTTCGGTCCTTTGTTCGTAGGTCCGAGATTTTTCGGGCAACGTACGATTACGCAGCTAGATTTTCTCGCAAATCTTCGCATCTTTTATGCCAGAGGTGGATTCCTTGAAGAGAGGGTGGAGGGCGATTTCTTCGTCAGAGTCGCTTCCAAAGGTGACAACTTGCGCTCCCTTGGTGTCGACTATGTGACAGTTGCCAGCGGCTCTTTTGCGCTCATCTGTCGTGCTTTTCTGTTCCCGACGAGCCTTGCGCTTCACTCGTTGAACGTGTTGTTGGTGGGCAACATATCCCTGCCACCAGTTTTTAAAAGCTATGAATTCCTCGGTAGGGTGTGCAATCCTCTGATGGTATGAGCAGAAGTTAGGATGTATGCCCGCTTCATCAAGATGTATACTGCCAGGAGAATTTCCTCTGAAAGAGGGTAACTTCATTCCTATTGACAGGGTTCTAGCGAATCGTTTCCTTACTTTAAGCTTGCTTTTGCTGACGATAGGGATGCTTCGATCCGGTTGGGGTGCCTCGACCTTTTCATTCATTCGTCGGTATTTGGCTTTTTCGAATATAGCCAGTTCGCGCTCTCGATTGGCTTTGCTTTTGTGACGGGCTTCGTTCAGTAGCAAGTCGATCATCTCGTCAGACGGTTCTAAGGATTTTGGCTTCGATCCTGCCCCCAGCTCTTTTATGCTGTCTTCTATCGCCGAGTGAGCTTCTTCGTCAGTTAACGCCGAATGAGAGACCATGTGGCAACTTGCCACATAGTCCTCAGATTCTTCTGACGAGTCATCCCCGTCGTTATTGTCGTTATCTCCGCTCTCAAGAATATTGTTGAGAAATTCTTGGAGTGTGACCGGGGTCCGCGTCTTCTGGTTATATTCCTCCAGCGCGTCAATATGTTTTTGCAGATCCGTACGCTTGTCATCAAACTGCGCGGGCTTTTTTATCTTCTTCTTTTTCTTCGAAAACTTTGACGGCTGGGCCCGAATGTTTTGTCCACCATCACTATTAACTCCCAATGTTGGGCGTGGTTTCAGCATCCCCTCGATGATCTCCGGCTCTAGCGGGCTTTTCCACCTGATCGTCGGGCATGTTTGAAGATCTTTCGGCATTCTTTTAGCTTTTGCCGAAAGAACGACTTCCTATGGAGCTTCCTCAATAAAAAAGCATGATGCCTCCGGCGTGTCCACCCTTTTAGGAGTGTGCTGTTGTGGCGGATTCACCTTCCAGTTTTCAGATAGCGCGAACTTGCCCTGTTGGTATTGGTCTTCAACCCAGTTTTTGAAGACGTAGCAGTCTTCGATTGGATGGCCCAATACTCGATGGTAGGGGCAATAATTGGGATCGTTGACGTCGTTCGGTCGCGTTGGGTGTCTCGACTCCGGTAGAGTGATGAGCCCATTGTGCACTGCCAGTTCAAACAGTTTTCTTGTTTTATCTCGGGGAAACGAGTAAGTACGTCTCAACTTCTCATCGAGGGATTGCCGCTTGTTGCTTTGGCGAACAACCAGTCTCGGGCCACTCGATTGTTGTTGAGCATTGGCGACGAAGGTTGCTTTCCCTTTGCCCTTTTCATTCCAAGGCTCCGTCTTTGAAGAGGAAGGCTTATGGCCCTGTTCCCCTCCGAATGGCGGCCGACGACGCGAGGTACGTCTTGCCTGAGATTCGGGGTAGATGCTATATGGTTTTATCCGACTACCTCTCCGAAGATGCCAAGTTGATTTATGGCACCATGTATCGGAGGTTTAGACGGATGCGGCCGATGTAGCAGACTTCGTCAGATTCTCTCTCGCTAGAGGGGTTTTTGATTGTGGGGATGCTCTTCCTTGCAGGCGCAAGCCCCTGCAGTTAATTACGCTACCGCATCGCGGTAGCCACTTTCTCCTTCTCCAGAATTTCACTTCGTGTCGTATGTGTTTGTTTTGTTTGTGGTTGCCCGTGGATTGTATACGGAGACTGAGTAATGCCGTCGCCCGTAGGACGTGGATTAGTCCAAATCCGTATTTACTTAGATTTGGGTTTGGTGTTTTTAGTTTAAGGATACGTTAGCCGTATTGAGGTTAAGATCAACTTAAACGTTCGTTAAGGATACGTTAGTCCTGTTTGAGACTAAGATCAACTTAATATGGTGATCCATTTAGTATATGGCCGTCAGGACTCGTCACCTCTCTGATGTCGTTGAAGAATTACAACGATAGGTGTCAGAGGAGTTCAGAGATGTACCCTTGAACCAAAGTTGATTTGGAGTTTTATAGTCCATTTGAATGTTTAAGGATACGTTAGCCGTATTTGGGGCTAAGATCAACTTAAATGGGACCGTTTAGATCCGGCAAAAGAGTGTTTGGAGGCTCTATTGTTCCAGTTTAGGGATGTAGTGGTCCATGTTCCAGTTTAGGGACGCGGTGGTCTATGTTCCAGTTTAGGGACGTAGTGGTCCGTATTCCAGTTTAGGGACGTGGTGGTCTATGTTCCAGTTTAGGGACGTAGTGGTCCGTATTCCAGTTTAGGGACGTGGTGGTCTATGTTCCAGTTTAGGGACGTAGTGGTCCATTATTAGTTTAAGGACGTTCCGGTCCGTCATTAGTTTAAGGACATTTCGGTCCATCATTAGTTTAAGGACATTTCGGTCCACGAGTTTAAGGACCCCGCAGTCCATATTCATGTATGGTCGTTGGGACTCGTCACCTCTCTGACGTCGTTGAAGGATTACAACGAGAAGTGTTAGAGGAGTTCGGAGATGTACCCTCGAACCGGAGGTAAATTGATTTAAGAGAGCAATCTTGCTCAGTCAATTTAATTTGAGGACTTACGGCCAAAATTGGGCTAAGTCCAATTGAAAATGTTCAACATTTTATTTGCTTTTGCATTGCATTTTTATTTGGGCTCTACCCATAAAAGATGCAGAGCATCAATTTGTTTTGGGCTCTGCCCATTTATAAATGATGCAAAGCATCTACTTTGTTTGGGCTCTGCCCCTTTTAAAATGCATAGCATTTTTATTATTTCGTTTGGGCTCTGCCCATTTATAAATGATGTCGAGCATTAATTTAATTAGGCCTGCTTGGTCTTTTAATTTGGGTCTGGCCCTTTAGGAAATGCCTTGCATTTATCAGGCACTTTGCGCCAATCAGAGAGCGCAAGCGCTTGTGGTGACGACACGTGTCATGCAAGCGCAGTGCGCTGCGCTTGCGCTACTGACACGTGGCGCACTCTGGTGAGTTGCGCCAATTACAGAGAGCAAAGGTCTATCTTAAAGCGCATAGCGTAAGTAGTTCAGATGCTGACACGTGGCGCTCTCCCAAGAGCGCAACAGCGCAGTTTGCAAGTGCAAGGCACTATAAATTTGAGAATCTTTTAGATTCAAGAACCAAAAGGTTCATAACAGAAGTGCAAAGCACTGTTTTTATTTGTTTTTTATTTAAGATCATTGATCTTGTTTTTAGATCCATGATTTGTTCATAAGAGAATTTTCTCTTTTTCTAAAGGCTTTTTACCTTTTTTGTTCTTGAGGATTTCTCTCCAATTCTTCAGAGCTCTCTCTCTGTTTAATTTCTCACAAAATGTTGATGCCTTTGAATTGAGGTCTAGGGTCCTTTTTATAGTGCCCATAAATTAGTTAAATTTGTTAAAGAGATCTTTCTCTGAGTGATTTGGGAAATTTTCCCCACCATTGGATCTTTGATCCAAAGGCCTCTATTTTACAGAAGAAAATCTTCTTGTTTTAACAAGAACAGAAAAGATTTCTTTAGAATTTTAATTCTGTTTGGCGCAAATGCCCCAGCGCTTGACACGTGTCAAGCAGCGCAAAGCGCAGCGCAACTGCGCAAGCGCATCTGCGCTGACACGTGTCGCGCAGCGCAACTGCGCTAGCGCATCTGCGCTGACACGTGTCGCGCAGCGCAGTGCTTGCGCAACTGAAGCGTTGCTTCCTTTAATTTTGCTTAAAATAGAGCTTTGCTCTGATTGGGCGCGCCTTCTTGGGCGCTGCGCTGACGTATCAGCTCCTGACACGTGGCGCGTTGCGCCTGAGATTTGAAGCGTTGCTTCAAAATTTGAATTTTGAATTTCAACAGAGCTTTGCTCTGATTGGGGAAACAAATGCCCCCCCACCGTTGCGCTCACGTGGCGCGCACGTGAGTGCAGCGGTGGCAAACTCTTGACCGTTGGATCAAGGGATGAGCTGAAGGGGCGCAAGCGCCTTATAAATAGGACCTATGGCCCTTAGAAAATCTTCACCATTTCAAGATTTTGATTTTCCAGAGCTTTGCTCTCACTCAAGAACTTCAGAGCTTTGCTCATTTCTAAAGTCAAAAACTTTAGGTAAAAATTAATTTAAATTAAATTAGTTTAGATTAATCTTAACCAAAGAGCTTTGCTCTCACAGATCTTTTGATCTAAAGAGATCCCCATTGGGGTTTCATAAACAGAGCTTTGCTTTCAAAACTTATAGATCTGCAGAGATCTTGTTCATGGGTTCTAACCCATGAACAGAGTTTTGCTCTTGAATCAACTGTATATCTTTCAGATCTGAAAAATGAAGAATTTTTTTTTATATAAGTTTTTCATGGATTTTTTTTTCAAGATTCCAAAATTTTTTTTTTAAGTGTTAAAATTTTCTGATGGATCTTTCCATTATTATCACAGAGCTATACTCTTTTAAGGAATTTTATTCCTTTGAGACCAGAATTTGACAAGTGTCATTCTGTGACAGAGCTTTGCTCTGTAAGAGGAGATTTTCTCCTTGTCTCTAGGGATTCTCTGCTAATGATAATATTCTCTTGGGGATCTTTTCTTTAACTGACAGTCTCACCCAATGATGAGGCTGTCTTATTAAATGAGGCATTTTCATCCAGATTTTGTGGGTCCCCATTTGGTCCCCTACCCACTGCACTGCAGTGTGGTGTGATTAATTTTAATTTAATTAATTTTTTAAATTCATTTAATTGGAAATTTTTAAACGCCAAATGTTGGAATTGCAGCACTAACGGCTAATTTCTGTTCATATGCAGCGATCATGTCTCTCGATACCTCATTCCCGTTTGCTTGTTCGGAGGAGGGATTTCCCGAAGCACCCTTGGACCGCGAAGTCCTGGCTATGATTAAGGAGTACGACCCGGAATACAAGAGCCTCCACCTTTGGGGGTCGTGGTATAATCAGATCATCATGGGTCGACGGAGCTTCACCTGCGCAGTGCCGTCAGAACCCATCACAGCGATTCACTATGCTACCCCACCCTCGGTGCAGTATGCCGTGGAGATGGTTGATTGGACATCGAAGGGTTTTCTTCATCCGGCCATAGATGCAATCCCGGTCCAGCGTCCCATGGTTTTGGATATCCTGGGACGCCATATTTGTCAAGGCGAGGCACGACCTTGGGGGCAATCATATAATATAGGTCTGATCCCCCGCCACCCGATCGGCTACCTACCATGGGCTCGGTATATCCTGTCGACGAAGAAGTCGCAGTTGATAAAATTAGGATTGTACACCGCAGTGTACGTCTCTCTGTTCCAATATCCCATGCTCCCCACCTGGTGGTTCAAGGCCTTCCTGGAGCAGTGGAACATTCCTACCTACACTTTCCTCGCCATGGATCGGGAAGTGTCAATCTCTTTGGAAGAGTTTACGGAGGTATCCAGTCTACCGGTCATGGGGAAACATTATGAGGAGTTGCTCCCGACGGATGAGTACGTCTTTGGTGCTAAGCCAGTGATAAGGGGGCTCACGCCGGAGAATGCTGTTCAACACCAGTTCCTAAGCTTGATTAAAGTGTTGAACATATATGAGTCTCTTTTCATCGAACATGGGAGTCGAGGAGTTAACTTTGAGGATTTCATTGCTCGGTTTCTTCGTCCAAGCGTCCTCTCATCAGAGGCTGCTAAGTTCCCTACCCTGGATGACCCTTTCGGTCTAGGTGTGGATAACCTGCCGGAAAAGGAGATAGATCAAAAGGGTTTTTTCCTTCCGGAATTCCCGACTATGTCTTTTGCAGAAATTGCGGCCCCTGGAATGGATGAGGAGGCCTTTTTCTTAGGATTTCTCGGGTTATAGTTGAGTTGGTTTGCGATTCCAATGCACTCTCACCGTATGCGGCCTTCTGTCTTTTACCCAGCCCACCGGATGGCTATCGGGGTAAAGGTGGCCGTTGGGATCGCTGGCTTGGCACACCTATATCATGGCCTCAGCCGATCAGCGGATGCTAAGGAGCCCGGGGTATTGCACGTGGTCTTCCCGATGCACTACTTTATGTCGTGGCTCGAGCTACATACATCGGGTGTTTTCGGCATGCATAAAAGGCCCTCGTTCTATGAAAGGTGCAGCTTCCCTCGCATCATAGAGCTGATTGGCGCATCAATTGTGAATCCATCGCCACGAAATGCCAGGGGTTTACTCCTTCGCTCCCATACCGTTGGAGCCGGTGTATCTTTCGTTGACAAGGTGTTGACTATTGGAAAAGCGTCTACCACTGCAGTGCGGTCATTGCAAGACACTTTCAAGGATGGAGCTTCGGTTTTAACGGCCCGGGAGACCCTTCACTTATATTCCATCAGACCGGGCTTCTTGGTGTTTAGGCAGAACGGGGCAGCGATCTTCATGAGATATAACCCGCATCGTTTCGCCCAGCAGCTGAGCTATAATCAAGGGGTACCGCTGGAGGCTTTCTTATCGGAACCTGCTGCGACCGAAGAAGGGATGGAGAGAGCGCTGCATCATTTCATGCGTCTAAACACGGGCTCCCACTTCTTTATCAGTGAGCCGGCTTGCGCCCCACGACTCCTCAGGGTATATACAGAATGGTACAGTCATTCGACGGGAGCGGTTATAAAGGAGGAAAGGCGGTTGCTGATCGACCGTAAGGGTGCACCTCCAGGTAGCGATCGCAACGCTCCTTTGGTGCCAAGGACCCCGGTAATCCCCCCTTTAAAAGATGCCAGAGCCGGACCCTTGCGTGCGCAGAGTCCTCCATGCCGATTGCGGCTCCCTGATATTGTGGATGCACCACCAGCGCCCTGTGCTCCAGTGGAGACAGTGGTTATAGCCTCGCCGGAGTCTGGCGTGGGTGCAGACATCGGGACCCGCCGTCCCAAGGTGGCTGCTAAGCGTAAGTCAATCCCACGTGAGCCTAGGGTCGGAGGGCAGAAGAAAAAGAAGTCGCTCTTCGCTGCAGATGTCGCGTTCGGTCAGGAACCCCATGCTCCCTATGCCGAGAGCCTGATCGAATATGGGACTAACGAGGGATTAGTCATGCCGCCGCCGGATGATACAGACTTGGAAGCCGCTCTCGAAACTTCAGCGTGGTTGGCAAAGCGTGACGCATGGCTAGCTGAGCTTGCGCAATCAGGTAACTACTAGTCGCATTTTCTTTATTGTATCATATTCTCCTCATTGCCTTTGACTAACGTTTTTCTTTCTTTTCTTCCAACAGGCATCACTGATGAGGAAGCCATTGCCGCTTCACTTAAGACCTTCCAAGAGGAGGAACGCCTTAGAGCGTCTTTAGGCCTCAGTAAGTTTCGATTCATCAAGTTTTTATTCTCCTTGTGTTATGGTCAATCTAACCTCTCCCTTTTTATTACAGAAACCTCAATGCCGTTCCCGCCAAGCGACGCAAATGTTCCGCCAGCTGCCGATGTTCCCTCTTCCTCTGGGCCACCGCAGGAGGTTCGTCTTGAAGAGCCGATGAGAGATGCCTTAAAGGCTCTGGAGGCATCTTTAAATGAGGACGACGATGCTTCGATAAAGGAAGCGTCAAAGAGGTCCATCGTGACGGCCCGGGAGGAGAGGAAGCGGTCGAGGCGCGAAGCAAAGGCACGCATGGCTGCTTTGGACATTGGAGCGTGCCCCAGCACTGTTCCTCGAGCCGACACTCCGTCAGAAGAGTCCCCGGTCACCCTGTCTACAGCTCATAGACAGGCGATCCGCGCCAATAGAGAGGCTAACGAAAAGTCTACCTCAGGTAATACTTCTTTCAGAATTTCGTTATTAGACTCATAAAGCTGTCGGTTCTTATATATTTTATCTTGCAGGGCCAAGTCCGACCGAGGGGGAGGCGGAGACCGTTGAACCCAAGGAAACAGAGGGGGAGGCACCTGCCGAACCTGAGCCGACGGTGGGCAACGTCACTGAGGCTTCGGAGCCTGAGATGGAGGTTGAGGGGTCTGCAGCCGAGAAGGTCATTGATGCCGAGCCTGAAGTGGCGGCAGATGAAATGATCATTACAACTGAGCCCAGGGTGGTGGCGGACGAGGCGCTTGAGGCCAGCGACCTCGTGGTGACGGCGGATGAGCCGATAGAGACCGCGAAGCCCGCAGAAGTAGCGGGTGATAGGGGTACGACTCTTGGTGAAGAATTAGCCGCTCTCTCCCAAGAGTCCGGCAACGCTCCAATCGTTGCCCTCCCCGTCTACGATCTTCCGCCGTCTCCTGGCCGCGTGAGCACGACGACGGTCCCCATCGAGTCGGGCGATGAGGCCACGGGCTGTGGCCTCATGTCGATGGAGGAGGGAGCCGCCTCCGTTTCAGCCGGCAGCTCATCAGGTAAATCCCAAGTTGCTGTCTTTCTTTACCTTACAATTCTTTCTGTCAAATTTACCTTTTTCGTAACGCAGGTGCAGCCAGCGCCGATGCCCCACTGCTCGAGGGAGCGCCTTCAACGACTGCCTTGGCGGTGGTCACCTCTCAACCCTCTCTCATACCATCGAAGATGTTGGAAGGTATAGGTTTGCAATTTATTAATCTTATCTTTCAGACGTATAATTTGTGTACTAAAGTCGTACTGTCATGTCTTTTTCAGGAGTGCTCTTTGATCATCTATGTCAAATGTTGCTCCCACACTTCTCCTTCCCATCTGAACTCGCTTCTTCCTCTGGTGGCGCTGGTGAGCATGATTTCCATTGATATCTTCCTTTTCGATTGATGGAATTACTTCTAATCCCTTTTTTTATCCCGACTGCAGTGTTACAGATTGAAGGAGGAGAAGAAAGATCGGCCGCGCCACCTGCCCTTCCGGCTTTGCCATCTGTCTCAGCTGGTACGGTGACTATCACATTGATAACTCCCCCCTCTTTATTTTTTGTACTGTTATCTGATCATATCTTGTTTCTTTTCAGCTGTCGTTCCGGTCTCGGCGCCCTTCGAGCCTTGCATCACAATGCCGGCAGGTCCTTACCTGAGACGTCCATCTTCGAAAGGCGGCGCGAACAGTTTGCGTATGTTGAGCGACTATATTGAGGAGCTCGACGTCGAGACCCCTACGCCTGCTGCGGATTTCGCTGCGGCGGTTAACCCGATGTTGGTGATACTCGTGAATTTCCATGATGAGGGCATCATTGCATCTTGGGTTAACCATTGTATGGAGATCGAGGATCACCTGCATCAGCTGGAGTCGATGCGTCCCGCCCCCGAGACTTTAGCCGCGAGCAATGAAAGAGCAGCATGGATCGAGGGAAGCGCTTCTTATGTCCACCATTTGGAACAAGAAGCAGCTTTAAGGCTAAGGGAATGCCAAGAGACTTCGAGCGAGACGGCCCGTCTGCGTGCTGAGGTTGAAGCGAATGCTGCCCAAGTGAAGGCTATCTTTGAGGGTCTCCTGGAGCGCATCTCCCATGGGCTAAACTTGAAGCGAAAGCTTGATGTAGCCGAGCGCGATACCCCAGGCCAGGAAGCTGCTTATCAGGCCGTCAGGGAGCAGCTTGCATCTGTCTTGCAGCAACGGGCCCAAGTGGAGGCGGAGCTGGCGGTGGTAGCCGATCAGGAGAAAGTGGGGAAGGAATTGTGCGAACATTTGCTAGAGCTATGCAAGACGCTTCCTTCTCAGTAACTCTCCTTATATCGTTTGTACTTGTAAATAAAAAATGTATATATATATTTTTTATTTTTTAGCACAATGTATCCTGTACTCAATCAAGTTTATGAATAAAAGATACACATTTTCTGTAATGTCTTGTGTTATTTCTCTGCCTTTTCTTTCTTTTATTATCAGCATGCCGCCTTAGTAAACATGGTCAACAGATAATAGAGCACGCATCTTGACTTTCTTAAGAAATAGCGATGGCTTAGGCCGCAGGTTCAGATCTGTTGCCTAAGACTTTTCAACTCTATGAGCCGTGAGGGTCTCGTAGAGATTTTTCTCCCTACGGATCGAGAGGATCTCGTAGGTGGGTTTTTCTCCTTAGGAGTCGTGAGGATTCCTAAGTGTGTTTTCTCTTATAAGTCGTAAGGATCCTATAAGAGAATTTTTCCCTCTTACGAGTCGAGAGGACCCGTAAGCGGTTGTTTCCCTCCTTGTCGAAACTCGACTTTGGAGAGTGAGACCCGTGAATAGTATGCAAGAGATCGTTTTAGATCGACTTGCAGGGTCCCATTGTTCAGGAAGCAAGTTTTTTAGTCCCTGCTGCCTGAGGCTTTATCTTGTAAGTTGAGACGAATCGGGAAGTTCCCGCGGAGACACTGGTTTCTCTGCGAGCCGACGCGAATCAGGAGACTCTCGTTAAGGATTGTTTGTTTCCCTGAGTTGAGGTATTTGCCAGGGATTATTTGTTTCCCTAGCGCCAAGGATTATTTGTTTCCTTGGTGTTGAAACGAGTCGAGAATTTCCCAGGGAGGCACTGGTTGCTCTGCGAGTCGACGCGGATCAGGAGGCTCTCGTCAAGGATTGTTTGTTTCCCTGAGTTGAGGTATTTGCCAGGGATTATTTGTTTCCCTAGCGCCAAGGATTATTTGTTTCCTTGGGGTTGAAACGAGTCGAGAATTTCCCACGGAGGCACTGGTTGCTCTGCGAGTCGACACGGATCAGGAGGCTCTCGTCAAGGATTGTTTGTTTCCCTGAGTTGAGGTATTTGCCAGGGATTTTTTGTTTCCCTAGCGCCAAGGATTATTTGTTTCCTTGGGGTTGAAATGAGTCGAGAATTTCCCACGGAGGCACTGGTTACTCTGCGAGTCAACGCGGATCAGGAGGCTCTCGTCAAGGATTGTTTGTTTCCCTGAGTTGAGGTATTTGCCAGGGATTATTTGTTTCCCTAGTGCCAAGGATTATTTGTTTCCTTGGGGTTGAAATGAGTCGAGAATTTCCCACGGAGGCACTGGTTGCTCTGCGAGTCGACGCGGATCAGGAGACTCTCGTCAAGGATTGTTTGTTTCCCTGAGTTGAGGTATTTGCTAAGGATTATTTGTTTCCCTAGCGCCAAGGATTATTTGTTTCCCTGGTGTTGAAACGAGTCGAGA
The DNA here is from genome assembly GCA_030015575.1 of Agapanthus africanus. Taxonomy (NCBI): domain Eukaryota; kingdom Viridiplantae; phylum Streptophyta; class Magnoliopsida; order Asparagales; family Amaryllidaceae; genus Agapanthus; species Agapanthus africanus. Next base: position 788,804,745 of record CM057337.1, read on the forward strand.
ATTTCCCACGGAGGCACTGGTTGCTCTGCGAGTCGACGCGAATCAGGAGGCTCTCGTCAAGAATTGTTTGTTTCCTTGAGTTGAGGTATTTGCCGAAGACACTGGTTTCTTCGGAGTTGGAATGAATCGTCGAGATCTGGCTTCGTTTTCTGGTGGAGCCTGTTGGGAAAGTATGGTTCCCTCTTCGTTTGCGCCCTTGGATTGTATACAGGGATCGATGTGATCTCAACTGTAGGGCCCAAGTTTTATAATTTCTTTTTTTTTAATTTCCGCGATGCTCTATCATTTCAGCTTTTACATCGCGAAGGTCGCGATTGCCCAATCATTTCGGCTATTTTTTCGCGGTGCCCAATCATTTCGGCTGTTTATTTTATTTTTACTCGCTGCTTTTTATTGCGAGTCGCCCAATCATTTCGGCTATTTTGCATGCATACATTTTTACTTGCTGCTTTTTATTGCAAGTTGCCCCATCATTTCAGCTATTTTGCATGCATGTGCGGCCTACTAGCTTTTCGCTGTAAACCGATTTCGGCATCAGCACCGCTACAACTGGGATATTACCAGGAGCGAATCATCATCTGCCTCTGTCGATGTCGAACAAAGGTAGCTTAGCGACCAGGGTTAGGGTCCTGTCGACTAAGGCTTTTGACTTCATGAGCCGTAAGGGTCTCACGAAGTTATTTCTCCCTACAAGTCGTGAGGATCTTGTAGGTGTATTTTCTCCTTAGGAATCGTGAGTATTCCTAAGTGTTCGTTTCCTCTGTACGTCGTAAGGATCCTACAGGAGGGTTTTCTCCTCATAAATCGAGAGGATTTACAAGGGTTGTTCACCATACGAACATATCCCCAGTCTCGGATGGGACTTGATTAGGGAAATGTTTATTCACGCCCGTGGATTGTATACAAGGGCCAGTACTGAGCCACTTATAGGGCAATATCAGAAGTTGTGGGGATTGCTTAAGCACAGGTTTCGATCTCTGTAACTTAAGACTTTCAAATCTTATGAGCCGTGAGGGTCCCATAAGAGGGTTCTCCTTACGAGTCGTGAGGATCTCGTAAATGTATTTTCTCCTTAGGAATCGTGAGGATCCCTAAGTGTGTTGCCCCCTTGTGAGTCGTAAGGATCTCACGTGGGTGGTTTCTCCTTACAAGGTCGAGAGGATCCTATAAGTGTCTTTGAACGAGGTTGCGCCCTTTCGGGTTTTCACAAACACTCGCCGGTAGTCCTGCTGTTTTTACTCACGGAGCCCTTTTGGGTTTTCATCCGTGCCCATTTTACTTATGGACATACCGTTTTTTTTATTCTTTTTATTTTTATTTACTTTTACTTTTTTTTTACGAGGTCGCGCCCTTTCGGGTTTTCACGAACACTCGCCGGTAGCCCTGCTGTTTTTACTCACGGAGCCCTTTCGGGTTTTCATTCGTGCCCTTTTTGCTTATGGACATACCATTCTTTTTTATCATATATTTTTTTAATTATTTTCTTTTTCTTTTTCTTTTATTCATCTTGTCAGCCTAAGGATGCTGCGGTAGTAGTTTTAAGGACGTTTCGGTCCGCTATTAGTTTAAGGACATTTCGGTCCGTCATGGAGAAGGCCGGCTACTGCTTATAAAGCTTGAGCTTAGGAAGATAGCGAGCGGACACAGTCATCGTCATCTACCATTGATCTAGGCTGTTCCTCATTAAGTGTAGTATCTCTTTAGGAAGCGACAGTTTATTGGCCTGAAAGGCCTTTCACCGTGCATATCCATGAGTAGATAGGCCCCACCCTGGTAGACCTTATCTATGATGTACGGGCCTTCATAGTTTGGTTCGAATTTTCCCCGCTTGGCGCGATTGGGAATCATAGGCCTTTTGACCACTAGCACGAGTTCGCCTTGGCGGAATGTCCTCGGTCGGGTCAATCTTTCATATGAGCGCGTTATCTTTGCTTTATAAGCTTCCAGGTTTTGTTGCTCTATGAGCCGTGTTTCTTCAAGGGCATCAAGCTCCTCAAGTCGAAGGTTAGCATTTTCTTCATCTGTTAGCTCGTAGTGGACTGCCACTCGTAGAGAGGGTAATTCTATCTCGAGGGGGAGTACTGCTTCTGTACCGAATACCAACGCATATGTCGTTGTGTTCGTGGCTATCTTGAACGTAGTTCGATACGCCCAAAGAGCTTCTTGCAGTCTCTCGTGCCAGTCTTTCTTATTTAGGGACACTGTCTTTTTCATGATCTTCGTCAGGGTCTTGTTGAAGGCATCGCTAGACCATTAGCTCGTGGATTATAAACCGAGGAATATCTCCAGTCTATGTTATGTTGTTGCGCGAAGCGACTGATCTTGTGGCTTCTGTAGGTTGGCCCGTTATCGGAGATGATCCATCGCGGAGTTCCAAACCGATATATGACGTGCGTCCTGAAGAAATGGAGGATATTCTCCGTCTTCACTTCCCTCAACGGTACTGCTTCTTCCCATTTGGAGAAGTAATCAGTCGTCGCCAGGATCAAACGATGTCCCCTGGACGATGCTGGTTCGATGGGGCCGACTATGTCAGTTCCCCACATCTCGAATGGCCAGCTAGCCACCGTCGGGTGTAGCGGATTTGGATGCTGATGGATGAAATCCCCGTGAATTTGACATGAGTGGCAATGCTTCGCATACTCAAGGCAGTCTTGAATCATCGTGGGCCAGTAGTAGCCCATTCGTTTGATCTTCAACTTCATCTTTGGGCCTGCTTGGTGAGAACCGCAGATTCCGTCATGAACTTCCTAAACGACTCTTTTCGCTTTGTCAGGTCCTAAGCATCTCAGCCACAGAGAATCAAATGATCTCTTGTACAGAGTATTATTGACGAAGGCGAAAGACAGAGCTCGTTGCATGAGCTGATGTCTTGTGGACGCTTCTTCAGGCATTCGGTGGGACTTAAAGTAATCTATGAAGGCTTCTCTCCAATCCTCGGTATTTTCCCAATCTTTTACTTGCAGAGTCGTCTGCTCAGTCGCTCCCTTCTCTCCGGATGATTCCGGAGATATTTCTGCTGGGGCAAGCACCCGACGGCTTTGTACCACGATTCTAACGTCATCGAGGTTCTCGTCAGCCAGTTCTTTAGCAAGTTTGGCCAACGCGTCTGCTTTGCTATTTTCTGCGCACGGTATGCTTTCCAAAGTATAGGAGGGAATTTGGGTCAACAATTGTTGTACCTTTTCACCATACTTCACCAACTCCGGTTTGCACGTTTGATAGTCGCCGTTTACTTGACTAACGACTAGTTGGGAATCTCCGTATATGAAGAGGTTTTCAATTCCCATGTCGATGGCGATCTCAAGGCCTGCTATTAGAGCTTCGTATTCGGCTTCATTGTTTGTCCTCGGCTCTGTTAGGGAGAAAGCGAAGCGGATTATCCCTCCTTGCGGAGTTACAAAGATGAGTCCTACCCCCGATTTGATTATAGGGGTACTTTGTTTGTGCTTCTTCACGGAAGATGCCCCATTGAAATAAATCTCCCATCGGGTATCATTATCGTCGATCGCATCAAACACATGTTCGTCTGGAAGATCGCAATTCAAAGGAGAATCGGCAGGTATCGGGTGCTCAGCAAGGAAGTCAGCGATGGCCTGGCCTTTCACTGGCTTGGGAGGTTGATACGTTATCGAGAACTCCATCAAGAGCAGGGCCCATTTAGCGAGTCGACTTGTCAATATGGCCTTCGACATCAAATATTTGAGGGGGTCCACCTTTGAAACGAGACGGACCTCATGTGCCAACGCATAGTACCTAAGCTTGGTTATCACGAAGATCAACGCCAGACAGTGTTTTTCAATGAGGGAGTAGTTGCTTTCTGCCCCTAGTAGAACTCGACTTAAGTAATAGAGTGCTCTTTCTTTCCCTTGATCATTTTCTTATGCCCATAATGCGCCTAAAGAACCTTCGAGGGCGGTTGTATAAAGAATGAGAGGCTTTCCCTTAACCGGAGCAGCCAACACTGGCGGGTTTTGCAGGTACTGCTTGATTTCGTCTAGTGCGCCCTGGCATTTTTGATCCCAGACGAATGGAGTTCCTTTCTTTATCAGGTGGCTGTAAGGACGGCACTTGCCTGAAAGGTTGGCTATAAATCGCCGTATATACGCGAGCTTCCCTTGGAGAGATCGCAGGTGTTTGAGAGTCCTTGGCGGCGGCATTTCCATGATCACCTTGATTTTTGACGGATCTATTTCGATACCCCGGTGTCGGACGATGAATCCCAGGAATTTGCCCGAAGAAACTCTGAATGCACACTTGAGAGGGTTCATCTTCAAGTTGTATTGCCGAAGGCGTTGAAATACGGTCTTCAGATGCTCGAGATGTTCTTCGTATGATTTGCTTTTAACCACGAGGTCGTCGATATAGCACTCGACGATTTCGTGTATAAGGTCATCGAAGATCTTTGTCATGGCCCTTTGGTAGGTTGCACCGGCATTCTTTAAACCGAAGGGCATCACCTTGTAGCAGAATATACCCAGAGGAGTCCTGAAGGCAGTGTGCTTCTGGTCTTCTGGATGCATTTTTATCTGATTATATCCAGACGAGCCATCCATAAAGGAGAAAACCTCATGAGTGGACGTGTTGTCTATCATCAGTTCGGTGACTGGCACCGGGAAATCATCCTTTGGGCAGGCTTTATTGAGATCCCGAAAATCCACGCATATGCGCACCGTCCCATTTTTCTTCATCACCAGGACGATGTTGGCGATCCATTCAGGGTATTGAACTTCCTGGATAAAGCCAGAGTCGATTAGCTTCTTGATCTCGGCGTTGATGCTCATCTCAAGCTCGAGCCGCATTCTTCTTGGCGTCTGTTTGACCGGCTTGACGTCCGGGGATATCGCCAATTTGTGCACAACAATTTCTGGATCTAATCCCAGCATTTCAGAATAGTTCCATGCGAAGCAATCTTTATGCTGCATAAGCAGGTCTTTTAATAAAGCCGCCTTCTCTTCAGACAGCAGCTCACTAATGAATGTCGGTCGCGGGTCATTCGCCGTCCCCAACTCAATTTTCTTGAGGTTATCTGCCGTGGTATGGATTCCATCTTCCAGCTCTTTCGGCGCTGATGGAAACTCTGAGATCACCTCATCGTCGCTATTTTCGAAGCACCAAGGAAAGTCATCCATGTTTTCGGGCTTTTCTTTTGATATTGTTATTACGCGACAAGTGTGAATCCGCTTCCAATCCCAATGTGGAGTTGGCTTTGCTCTTGTGGCTTTGGGTTCGTGCTTCTGTGGCGGGGTCACCCTCCAGTTGTCAGACAGAGCGAACTTGCCGAGCTGGTACTGATCTTCAACCCAATTCTTGAAGGTAAAGCAGTCTTCGAGAGGATGCCCAATTACTCGATGGTAAGAGCAATAATTTGGGTCAGAGACTTCACCTGCTTGCTTGGGGTTTTTGGACTCCGGCAGTGTAAGCATTTGATGTTTTAGAGCAAGATCAAGTATCTTCTTCGTCTTGTCCCGAGGAAATGAGTACGCTCGACCCATTTTCTTCATGAGGGATAGATCAATAACGCTCGTCTCCCGTTTGCGTGGCCTCTTAGTCCCGCTTTGTTGCTGTTGAGCGTCTTTTTGGCCTTTTGATTTGTTTCTGCCTCTGCGTCGAGCCTTTTTTATAACAGGTTGGCAGGGGGCGGCACTTTCATCTTTGACGGCCTGTTGAAGGAGGCGTTGCGTTTTGGCCTTCTCGTAGATGGCCATCTCGCGGTTGTGATCATCTCGGACATTTTGACCAGCTTCCCTTATAAGCCTGTCCATTTGTTCTTCAAACGACGGATTGAGCACTCTTGCATCAGGAACTTTTACTGGTTTAGGATTACTGTCCTCCCGTTGCGCATCTGCTTCTTCATTGAAGTCGTGCACGACGTAACAGTCACGGAGCAGCTCTCGTTTCTTGGAGCGAATGTATCCGAGCCCGATCGTCTCTATCCTTCCACTAGGCAGCTTGTGCTGAGTTCCAGGAACGTTCCAGACCCTGTCATAGAATTTGGCCTTTCTAACGGTCTGTTGGAAGGGTATCCCTTGGCGCTTCAACAGCTTTTTCAAGCCTTCCGTATAATATCTAGGTAGACGGATGGGTTGACGTCTGTCCAGCGTAGGATCTGCCCCGTGCCAGATTTCTTTCTCCACTTCGTTTTCTTCAGAGCGGTAGAATAGAATTGCCTTCTCGCCTTCTCGCCTGGGAGGGATATAGAATGTTTGCAGCTCTTCTACATTGTAAATATCGAGTGCATCCAGTTCTTTACGGTGTTTAAGCGGCACCATAGCGACTTGTAGACTTTGCTCTCCGTCAGCGGAAGCCCGTATTGAAGGTCGAGCAGAGAATACAGCATGGACCTCATCCTCCGAATCACTACCAAAAATCAACGTAGGAGCGGATGGTCCCGGCTTGGTGTATTGGGGAGGACCCGAATAAACTATCTCCTCTTCCTCCTCGGTATCACTGCCGAAGACAAGGATGGTAGCGTTAGTTTTATTCTCCGGCTTGCGACACCTTTCCGTGTCTTCAAAATTCGGCAAGAAGTATTTGGCATCTTCATATTTGCGAACTTTGTTCACGGAAAACGGATTCAATTCTCCCGTCACGGTATACTCGAGACCATCCCTAAAATATTTCATACACTGATGCTGTGTAGAAGGGATGATGTTGTACTCATGTAACCATGGTCGGCCGAGCAGAGCGTTGTAGCATGTCCTGGCATCTATGACGTGGAATTTAATGTCCGTGACGAGCAGTCCGAAGCGTAGCGTCAGTATCACAGATCCAAGAGTCTTTGATGATTGGGAGTCGAATCCGGAGATGGTGATCTTGTCCCGAGCAAGGTGCTGGACGCTCATGCCGATTTCTTTTAACACCCGCACATTGAGTAGGTTAACAGACGATCCGTTATCGATCAGGATTTTGCCTATCTTTATATCATGGCAATATCCTGAGACATAGAGGGGGCGATTGTGTTCGCACGTCCCAAGGAGAAGGTCTTCATCGCCAAAAGTGACATCTGCCATGTGCACTTCCTCCAATTCATCCTTCATCTTTTCTTCGGCCAGGAAAGCTTGGAACTGCTCTGGGTCCTGTAGTGCCTTAATCAATGAGTCTCTCGCTTCTTTTGATAGCAAAAGGGCGTCAAGAATACTGAGCTGTGAGGGTAATTTCCTCAGATGCGCTAAGACGTTGTAATCCACCTTATTTCTCTTTCGGCGGGTCCTTGGCACTTAGCTCTTCCACCACTTGGTCATCTAAGTCGATATCTTCAGAGACCTTTTCTTTCCCTTTATCTTTTCTATTTGAGGGTCCGAGATTCTTTTCGGGAAGCGTCCGATTCCGCAGCCGGATATTTTCGTAGACTTTCGGCTCTTCTTCTTTTCCCGAAGTGGACTTTTTAAAGAGAGGGGCAAGTTCCAGCTCCTCATCAGAATCGCTCCCGAATATAGGCACTTATGACCCGCCGGTGTTAACCATGTGACAATCACCGGTAGTTCTGTTAAACCCTTCGGTCATATTTTTCCGTTCCCGACGAGTTTTACGTTTCTCCCATATGAAATGTTGTCGATGAGCAACATATCCTTGCCACCATCTATCGAAAGCTTTGCACTCTTGAGTGGGGTGCGACACCTTCTGATGATATAAGCAATAGGAGGGGTGTATTTCTATTTCACCAGTAATTTTTCCTTCGGAGGATGGTAGCTTCATGCCCATTGATATGGCCTTAGCAAACCTTTTCCTCATCTTGAATTGGATTTTATCCGCAGTGGGTGTACTTTGCTCCAGCGGGAGTATCAATTCTTTCGTCAAGGCGTTGGTGCTAGGCCCTTTCGAATATGACCGCCTCGCGTTCTCGATCAGCTTTACTTTTTAAGAGAGCTTTATTGAGGAATGCGTCAATTACTTCATCCGATGGCCCCACAATTTTTGGTTCAGGATCTGCCCCTGGCGTTTCAGTACAAGGAGTCTCTTCATCGTCCATGAACGAATGGGAAATTACATGAAAGCTCGCCGCGCATTCTTCAGATTCACCAGATGAACTTTCTCCCTCATCTTCCTCTTGAAAGACGTGATCGAGGAACTATTGGAATGTAATGGGAGTCCGTGCCTTCTGGTTGTATTCCTCCAGCGCGTCAATTTATTTTTGCAAGTCCGTGCGCTTGTCGCCAGGCTTCACGGGCTTCTTTGATTTCTTTTTCTTGTTCTTCGAAGATTTTGACGGCTGGTTGCGAGTGCTTGAGTCACCACCAGTGGTCTTTGGAGTTGGACGTAGCTTCAACATCCCCTCAATGACCTGCGGTTCCAACGGGTTCTTCCACCTAATCGCTGGACATGTCTGAAGATCGTTTAGCATTCTCTTTGTCTTGGTTGATAATACAACCTCCTAAGGAGCTTCTTCAACGACGGAGCATGTTGCCCACGGCGTATTCGTCCCCTTAGATGTGTGGGGTTGCGGGGGATTCACCTTCCATTTGTCAGATAATGCGAATTTGCCTTGTCGGTACTGGTTTTCAAGCCAATTTTTGAAAAAGTAGCAATCTTCTATTGGATGGCCCAGTACTCGATGATAAGGACAGTAGTTGGGCTCATTGACATCACTTGGTTGCAACGGACGTTTTGGATCCGGCAGATTTATGAGTCAGTTGCGTAATGCCAGCTCGAATAACCTCCTCGTTTTATCGTGGGGAAAGGAGTAAGAACGTCCCATCCTCTCCTTAAGGGCCACGTACGGGCGCATATTATTTTGACGAGCGACTGGTTTCGAGTTGCTCGGCTGTTGCTGAGCATTAGCAACAACGATCGCTTTCCCCTTCCCCTTCTCATTTCGGGAGTCCAGCTTTGGAAGAGGAGGTTTATGGCCCATTTGATCCATTTGCGCCAGCTTGTCGATTAGTGCTTGGAAGGTGGTTGGCTTGAAGAACATCATAAATTGCGAGATGGTTGCTTGCGGATCGAGGGTTCCTACAAACATATCCACTGCAGGAGCTTCTTCTATGTGCTGCTCGCATTTTGACCATAAGTTCCGCCACCGTATAGCATATTGAACCCATGTCTCACCTGGCTTTACTCTGGCGTTAATCAGTGCCGTCATCGGGGTGCGTTCACTGGCGCTTGCAAAATGATGGGTAAACAGCAGCTCCATCTCTACAAAGGTCTTGATAGAGTCGTTCGGGAGTTCAGAGTACCACTCGAACGCTGTATCTGATAAACTTCCAACAAACTGGCGAAGCAACAGCTTGTCATCACCGCCGGTGTTGCCGCAGAACGCCCTGAACTGGACAACATGCTGGTGGGGATTGCCCGTCCCCTTGTAGACATGGAACTTGGGAATTGTGTAGCCCGGCGGGTACTTGATCTGGTTGTACCAACTCGGATACGGCCGTCCCGTTTTTACGACCTGGCCGGCTGCTTCAGTCGCATGATGAACCCGTATTTGCTGGGCTATGTACTCATCCAAATCAGCTTTAGAGATTGTATCCTCTTTAGCCGTCGACAGAGCTGGCGGAGGATTTGATGTCTCTCCCCTATCGTCTCCAAGGACGATCGGGGGATCTTCGGCCGGAGGATCTTGCTGGATCATCATCCCTACCATGTCTTGGAATAGGAGGCCCATACGCTTTATGTTGGCTGCTTGTTCAGCAGCCTCTTTATCGTTCTTCTCCAATATTCGGCGTCGGTTTCTTCCTCCTGGCGTTCATCCGAGGACGTTTCAGGGTTTTCTTTTGGCCCAGTAACTGCGGCCATAGCGTTCATCATCTCTTGGAGCTTTTGCTGCTACTCCTGTGCTCTGGTCACTGATTGCGTAAGCGGTCTATGACCTGTTGATATGCGGCTGTCCTCTTTACCAGACGCCATACAGACGGTATGAACTACAATGCCCCCAGACCTAGGGCGTTTTGGTTCACCTCCTTTGGTATTTACTGCAGGTGTAGGGACTTTCTCTGGCCTCCTTCTCTTATGGGCCGTAGAAGTTGAAGGGGCCGTTGCTTTGGGCACCCAAGCGGTCGTCATCTTTCGTTACTTGACCGGGGGATTTTCTTCTTACCGACCGTTTGACTTCTTCTGTTGGCGAGAGAAGTTAGGATCAATGACAGATTCTCGGACTCATCGCCATGTCTTATAGATCCTGGAGGACAGCGATTGAAGAGGCTGCTCCGGCTTTTCTGCTTCCACGGCGGTCTCTACCGGTGGAGGAGATCTTTTAAGGACCGTAGTTGGCGAGTTTCTGCGTACCCTATTCAACAGCTCAAAGCTGTTCCCGGTTGGAACAGTAGCGTTAACTTCCACCGTCGGAGTTGGCGGGGTCATCCCAGAAGGGGAGTGGCCCCCAGCCCTCCTTATCCAGCGCCAGTGGCGTCGTCGGGCGCGACGAGTCATCGGTATTGGTTCAGAAACAGAAACAGCTTCTTCTTGCCCCCTGTTCAGGTGCGGGATCGTTGCCGGCGTCAGCCTATTGAAGACTGATGTCTTTTAAGCAGCAGGAGCAGGAGTGGGATTTGGGACGGTCAGTCTTGTAAAGACTGATCTCTTAGCAGGAGAAGCAGCCTTGACGACTTCAGGAGCAGGTTTGGCTATTCTTTTTGGAATAACCTTTTCCGGGACTGCAAGCTTCATTGCGGGCTCACGAGAGTTTTGGCCCAATCTGGAGAAGACCGAGGCACGGTGTTGGGCGACCCGTTGAGAGGGGCCGCAGTAACTGAAAGTCGATCGAAGACCGACTTCTTAGGAGCTTCTTGTACGGGCACAGGTGTGCTGAAACTTGTTGGCGGAAGCATAGTTCCGAAAAACAACCCCGTGGTGGCTTGAGTAATCTGCTCTACGGGCATGGTGAACAGAGAGGCCGCTTGGGGCCCGTAGGTTATGCCCCCAGTTGAGGCCGGACGCAAGCTGCAGTTGCAGTTGGAGCACTTCGAACAGGTAGAGGCCATCGATGCTTGAATTCTGCGCCAGGCAAAAGACCAAATCTTAGTAACTTGAAATCCAAAGGCAACCATTAACAAACCGCGATTCGTTCGTGAATATGACACACGAAGTGTGGAGTGGAAAGAGGAAAAGGTCCCACCGGGCGTGCCAGAATATGTTACCCTCCGAATGGCGGCCGACGACGCGAGGTACGTCTTGCCTGAGATTCAGGGCAGATGCTATATGGTTTTATCCATCTACCTCTCCGAAGATGCCAAGTTGATTTATGGTACCATGTATCAAAGCTTTAGACGGATGCGGCCGATGTAGCAGACTTCGTCAGATTCCCCCTCGCTAGAGGGGTTTTTGATTGTAGGGACGCTCTTCCCTGCAGGCGCAAGCCCCTGCAGTTAATTACGCTACCGCATCGCGGTAGCCACTTTCTCCTTCTCCAGAATTTCATTTCGTGTCGTGTGTGTTTGTTTTGTTTGTGGTTGCCCGTGGATTGTATACGGAGACTGAGTAATGCCGTCGCCCGTAGGACGTGGATTAGTCCAAATCCGTATTTACTTAGATTTGGGTTTGGTGTTTTTAGTTTAAGGATACGTTAGCCGTATTGAGGCTAAGATCAACTTAAACGTTCGTTAAGGATACGTTAGTCCTGTTTGAGACTAAGATCAACTTAACATGGTGATCCATTTAGTATATGGCCGTCAGGACTCGTTAGTTCTCTGACGTCGTTGAAGAATTACAATGATAGGTGTCAGAGGAGTTTAGAGATGTACCCTTGAACCAAAGTTGATTTGGAGTTTTATAATCCATTTGAATGTTTAAGGATACGTTAGCCGTATTTGGTGCTAAGATCAACTTAAACGGGACCGTTTAGATCCGGCAAAAGAGCATTTGGAGGCTCTATTGTTCCAGTTTAGGGACGTAGTGGTCCATGTTCCAGTTTAGGGACGCGGTGGTCTATGTTCCAGTTTAGGGACGTAGTGGTTCGTATTTCAGTTTAGGGACGTGGTGGTCTATATTCCAGTTTAGGGACGTAGTGGTCCGTATTCCAGTTTAGAGACGTGGTGGTCTATGTTCCAGTTTAGGGATGTAGTGGTCCATTATTAGTTTAAGGACGTTCCGGTCCGTCATTAGTTTAAGGACATTTCGGTCCATCATTAGTTTAAGGACATTTCGGTCCACGAGTTTAAGGACCCCGCAGTCCATATTCATGTGTGGTCGTTGGGACTCGTCACCTCTCTGACGTCGTTAAAGGATTACAACGAGAAGTGTCAGAGGAGTTCGGAGATGTACCCTCGAACCGGAGGTAAATTTATTTAAGAGAGCAATCTTGCTCAGTCAATTTAATTTGAGGACTTACGGCCAAAATTGGGCCAAGTCCAGTTGAAAATGTTCAACATTTTATTTGCTTTTGCATTGCATTTTTATTTGGGCTCTACCCATAAAAGATGCAGAACATCAATTTGTTTTGGGCTCTGCCCATTTATAAATGATGCAAAGCATCTACTTTGGTTGGGCTCTGCCCCTTTAAAAATGCATAGCATTTTTATTATTTCGTTTGGGCTCTGCCCATTTATAAATGATGTCGAGCATCAATTTAATTAGGCATGCTTGGTCTTTTAATTTGGGCCTGGCCCTTTAGGAAATGCCTTGCATTTATCAGGCACTTTGCGCCAATCAGAGAGCGCAAGCGCTTGTGGTGACGACACGTGTCATGCAAGCGCAGTGCGCTGCGCTTGCGCTGCTGACACGTGACGCACTCTGGTGAGTTGCGCCAATTACAGAGAGCAAATGTCTATCTTAAAGCGCATAGCGCAAGTAGTTCAGATGCTGACACGTGGCGCTCTCCCAAGAGCGCAACAGCACAGTTTGCAAGTGCAAGGCACTATAAATTTGAGAATCTTTTAGATTCAAGAACCAAAAGGTTCATAACAGAAGTGCAAAGCACTGTTTTTATTTGTTTTTTATTTAAGATCATTGATCTTGTTTTTAGATCCATGATCTGTTCATAAGAGAAGTTTCTCTTTTTCTAAAGGCTTTTTACCTTTTTTTTTCTTGAGGATTTCTCTCCAATTCTTCAGAGCTCTCTCTCTGTTTAATTTCTCACAAAATGTTGATGCCTTTGAATTGAGGTCTAGGGTCCTTTTTATAGTGCCCATAAATTAGTTAAATTTGTTAAAGAGATCTTTCTCTGAGTGATTTGGGGAATTTTCCCCACCGTTGGATCTTTGATCCAAAGGCCTCTATTTTACAGAAGAAAATCTTCTTGTTTTAACAAGAACAGAAAAGATTTCTTTAGAATTTTAATTCTGTTTGGCGCAAATGCCCCAACGCGTGACACGTGTCAAGCAGCGCAAAGCGCAGCGCAACTGCGCTGACACGTGTCGCGCAGTGCAACTGCGCTGACATGTGTCGCGCAGTGCAGTGCTTGCGCAACTGAAGCGTTGCTTCCTTTAATTTTGCTTAAAATAGAGCTTTGCTCTGATTGGGCGCGCCTTCTTGGGAGTTGCGCTGACGTATCAGCGCCTGACACGTGGCGCGTTACGCCCGAGATTTGAAGCTTTGCTTTAAAATTTGAATTTTGAATTTCAACAGAGCTTTGCTCTGATTGGGGAAACAGGCCCATCTGGTCTATTTGGGTCAGCTTGTCAATCAAGGCCTGGAAGGTGGTCGGCTTGAAGAATATCATGAACTGGGATATGGTCACCTGCGGATCGAGGGTTCCTATAAACATGCCCACTGCAGGAGCTTCTTCGATGCACTGTTCGCACTTCGACCATATATTCCGCCACCGTATCGCGTAGTGGACCCATGTTTCACCTGGCTTCACCCTGGCGTTGGTCAGTGCTGTGATTGGGGTACGTTTGCTAACACTCACGAAACGTTGGGTAAATAGCAGCTCCATCTCTGCAAATGTTTTGACAGAGTCATTCGGGAGTTCAGAATACCACTCGAATGCTGTCTCCGACAAGCTGCCAATGAATTGGCGAAGCAGTAGCTTATCGTCACCTCCAGTATTACCGCACAGAGCCCTGAATTGAGCAACATGCTGGTGTGGATTCCCCGTCCCCTTATATACGTGGAATTTGGGGATCGTGTACCCCGGTGGGTACTTTATTTGGTCGTACCAACCCGGATAGGGTAGTCTAGTCTTAACAATTTGCCCAGCTGCTTCATTTGCCTGGTGAACTCGTATCTGCTGAGCGATGTAATCATCCAGAGCGGCCTTGGAGATGGTCTCCTCCTTGGCTGCTGAAAGAGCCGGAGGAGGGTTCGATGTCTCCCCTCTGTCGTCTTCAATGATAATCGGAGGGTCTTCAACCAGAAGATCCGGTTGTATCATCATCTCGACCATGTCTTGGAAGAGAAGCGCCATTCGTTTTATATTGGCCGCTTGTTCTGCTTCTTCTCTGTTCTTCTTTTCGAGGATTCTGCGGAGGAAGTCAGCATTGGTTTCCTGTTCATGACGCTGCTCTGATGACACCTCCGGGCTTTCTTTTGGCCCGGTGAGTGCGGCCATTTGCGTTAGCATTTCCTGATGCTTCTGTTGCTGCTCCTGGGCTTTTGTTACGGATCGGGTGAGCGGTCGGTGACCCGTAGAAGTGCGGCTTTCCTCCTTTCCGGAAGCCATATAAATAGTATGCACCATTATGCCTCCAGACTTGGGGCGTTTGGGTTCAGTGGTCTTGCAATTCGTTGCAGACTCAGGGATTTTCTCCGGCCTTCTCCTCTTGTGGGCGGTCGAAGTTGAGGGGGCCGTTGCAGTTGGCGCCCAAGTAGCTGTCATCTTCTGTGGCTTGACAGGATTGTCCTCTTCTTGCTGAACTTTCACCTTTTTCTGTCAGCGAGAGTAATCTTGATCAATCACCGAGTCTTGGACTTGACGCCAGACCTTGTAAATTTTAGAGGACAGCCGTTGAGGGAGCTGTTCCAGCTTCGTCTTTGGGGCATTCTCCACAGGTGGAGGAGATTTCTTCAGCACGGCAGTTGGCGAATTCCGGCACACCTTGTTAAGTAGTTCAAAGTTGTTCCCAGTTGGAACAGCAGCACCGACTTCCACCATTGGAGCTAGTGGAGTCAGTCCAGAAAGGGAATTGCCTCCAGCTTTCCTTACTCGGCGCCAGTGGCGACGTCGAGCATGTCGTGCGGCCGGGATCACCTCCGCTGTTGGATCAGCTTTTCCATGCTCCCTGTTTTGAGCAGAGACTGTTATTGGTGTTAGCCTATCGAAGACCGACACCCGTTGAGAGGGGGTAGTCAGTCTTGCGAAGGCTGACTTCCGAACAGGGGAAACAACCTTCATGACTTCACGTGGAGTAGGAGCTGAAACGGCCAGTCTTGTGAAGACCGACCCCTTAGCAGGAGAAGCCGCCTTGGGGGACTTCGGGAGTAGGAATGGCTATCCGCTTCGGGATAACGCCTTCTGGTATTGCAGGCTTCTTCACGGGCCCATCTGAGCTTCGGCCCAGTCTGTTGAAAACCGAGGCAGTGGACTTGGGTGACCCGTTGATTGGGGCCACTGTAGTTGCAAGCCGACCAAAGACCGACTTCTTAGGAGCTTTTTATGATGGTACAGGAGCGCTGAAGTTTGTTAGCGGGAGCATGGTCCCGAAGAATAGTCCAGTGGTGGCCTGGGTCACCTGCTCCACCGGCATAGCGAAGATGGAGGCCGCTTGGGGCCCGTAAGTCACTCCTCCGGACGGGACGGGGCGAGAGTTTCAGTTGCAGTTAGCGCAGTTTGAAGCCATTGATCTTCTGTTTTCTGCACGGAGAAAGACACTAAATCTTACCTCGAATCCAAAGGCAACCATAGCAAACCGCGATTCGTTCGTGAACAGGACACACGAAGTATGGAGTGGAAAGAGGAAAAGGTCCCATCGGGCGTGCCAGAATCTGTTCTCGCCCGAAACACGGGGAAGACAAATGTCTTGCCTGAATTTGGGGGCAGATACTAATTGGTGCTATCCGTCCACCTCTCCGAAGATTCCAAGTTGATTTATGACACTATGTATCGAAGGTTTAAATGGATGCAGCCGATGTAGTAGACTTCGTCAGATTCCCCCTTATTTGAGGGGGTTTTGATTGTGGGGACGCTCTTCCCTGCAGGCGCAAGCCCCTGCAGTTAATTACGCTACCGCATCGCGGTAACCACTTTCTCCTTCTCCAGATGGTCACTTCGTGTCGTGTGTATTTGTTTTTGTTTTTGGTTGCCCGTGGATTGTATACGGAGACTAATTTATGTTGTCGCCCGTAAGACGTGGATTAGTCCAAATCCGTATCTTCTTAGATTTGGGTTTGGGGTTTAGATTTAAGGATACGTTAGTCTCATTTGAGACTAAGATCAACTTAAACATTTGTTAAGGATACGTTAGTCTAATTTTAGACTAAAATCAACTTAACAGTTTGTTAAGGACACGTTAATCTAATTTTAAACTAAGGTCAACTTAACCATTTGTTAAGGATACGTTAGTCTAATTTTAGACTAATATTTACTTAACAGGATCATTTAGATCCAACAAAAGAGCATTTGCGCTCTATTATTCTAGTTTAGGGACTTTGCGGTCAATTGCCAGTTTAAGGACATGGTGGTCCAAGGTTAAGGACATCATAGTCCGTGAGTTTAAAGACCTCACAGTCAAATGGTAGTTTAAAGACATCACGGTCGAGGTTAAGGACATCATATTCCATGGGTTTAAGGACCCCACAATCCAATGTTAGTTTAAAGACATCACGGTCGAGGTTAAGGACATCATAGTCCATGGGTGTAAGGACCCCATAGTCCAATGTTATTTTAAAGGCATCACGGTCGAGGTTAAGGACATCATAGTCCGTGAGTTTAAAGACCTCACAGTCAAGGTTAAGGACGTCATAGTCCATGAGTTTAAGGACCCCACAGTCCAGTTTAGAGACGTCATAGTCTGTGAAATGTGTGGTTGTCGGGACCCGTCACCTCTCTGAAGACGTTGATGGATTACAACGACAAATATCAAAGGAGTGAAGAGATGTACCCTTGAGCCAAAGTTTATTGGGGATCTGTAGTCTAATTTGGAACTAAGATCAATTAATTAGATTATGAGTATATTGGCCCAGTTAAATCTGAATTGAGGACTTATGGCCAACTTGGGCTAAGTCCAATTAGATTTGAAGTGTTAGCCCTTTATTGGACCATTAGATATTTGTCTGGGTCCAGCCCCTTATCACTAGCAATGCTAAACAAGAGTTTGAGAGCTTGGGTAACATTTTTATCTTTGACCGAGCATTAAACATTATAGCTCTGAATTTTACTCAATTTTGAGATTCAGTTGAAGGGGAGGCTTTTATCTCTGGAAAATTAGCCAATTTGACTAAAAATTGTGTTAAACACTAGAGAACAACAGTGTTAAACACTGGAAATAAAACTCTCAAATTAGTGTTAAACACGAGATAAGAATGGGTCACGTGGGGACACGTGAGGGCACCCAAAGGTGGGGCCAGATCTCCTTTGCTTTGTTCTGAAAATAAGCGTTAAACATTTTTGATCTTTTTGGCCATCACGTGTTGGCACATGATGGATATTTGTACGCTGCTTATTAAAGCATTTATTAGGGATCACGTGGTAACACGTGAGAGCGCCCAAAGCCAGTATTTCCTTTGCTTTTATTCTCTTTGTTTTGGAGGTCGCGTGGGAACACGTGAGGCATTGCCTCAAAGCTTTTTCTTTTCATTTTTGGGGGATCTGTTTAGAGGTCACATGGGGACACGTGATGGAGATCTTTCAAGTCTCTTATATTTTTAAGAATTAAATTCTTTGTAGGGTTAAACCCTAATTATGTTTTTGGAGGAATTAAATTCCTATGTGAAAGAATTAAATTCTTATGCAGGGTGAAACCCTAATTTCATTTTAGGAGAAATCAAGTTCCTGTGAATTTGAGAGAATTAAATTCTTAAGTAGGGTTAAACCCTAGTTTTATCCATCTTGAAAGAATTAAATTTCTATAAATTTAGGAGAATTAAATTCTCATATAGGGTTAAACCCTAGTTTTATCTTGAAGAAATTAAATTCCTGTAAGTTTGGGAGAATTAAATTCTCATATAGGGTTAAACCCTAGTTTTATCTTGGAGGAATTAAATTCCTGTGAATTTGGGAGAATTAAATTCTCTAAACTCAATTCTCCTTCTAAGTTTTGGATCTGCATAGCAGAATCTCAACCCGATGAGAATTAAATTCTCAACCTGTGGGGAAATTTACTTCTGCAGATCTTCAACCAGAGGAAGAACTAAGTTCTTTTGCCGAAGAGTTAAACTCTTAGATTGAGAATTAAATTCTCTTTTTTGCTTTATGAAGTTTTGATCCCTTTCCCCTTTCTCGCCTAGGGTTTTCTTTCTTGAGAATTAAATTCTCCTTTCTTTTCTCTCTGCTATTTGCCTTTAGAAAATTTCAAGATCCCAAAATTCTATCCCTTTCTTCTCCTCTTGCCTCCTATTTATAGGAGAAGGAAAAGAATCAATTTGTTTAATAAATCTTTCATTGAAAGATTTTGTTTGTTTTTCGTAACTAATGTGATCTTTTAAATCACTCAGTGAATTTTATTCACCATTGGATTTTCAATCCAAAAGATATTCTGTTTGTTATTTCTGGTGAAATTTAAGGAAATGTTTTCTTGTCTAAAATCTTTCCATAAATTGGTGATTTTTAATCACTCTTGGATTTTTAATCCAACGGTTCCCCATAATCCTTTTTTGTTTGGAAAGATTTAGAGAAATACTTTCCCAGTTAAGGTCTTTGTTTTCCCTTAATTAAAATTTAATTCTATCAAGTTATAAGGCTTTTAAAGCCTCTCACGTGTTGGCACGTAACCCCTTTATCTGATTATAGAATTTAATTCTATCAATTAAAGAGTTTAGGAACTTATCACGTGTTGGCACATGACCCTCTTGATTAAAAATTTTATTCAGAATTTAATTCTGCCTTTTAACAGAGCTAAAGAATCATCATGTGTCAGCACGTGACCCTTGGTCACGTGTGAGCACGTGATGCCCCATTGGGGTTTTTCCTTAGTGTTTTATTATACCTTTAATTCTTTTCAGTGGGTTTAAAGGCCCATCACGTGTTGGCACGTGACCCCACTGATTAATTATTTTCAATTATTTATTTTATTTAGTGCTTACAGGCTTTGCCTATAAATGGTCACGTGTCTGCACGCGATGCCCGGTCACGTGTGGGCACGTGATGCCCGGTCACGTGTGAGCACGTGATGCCTTATAACTTTTGATCCCGCATGAATTATGAGGCCCATAATATATCAAATCGAAGGCTTTTTCGAGATTCTTTTGATACCATCAGAATTTAGCTGTTTCTCATTAAGGAATTTGTCAAAATGCAGCTCGGAAAATACTGGTTCGCATTTTCTTCCTTAGATTACACGTGCATAGCATATTTGCTCATAACTTTTGATCCCGGATGAATTATGAAGCCCATAATATATCAAATCGAAGGAGTTTTCGAGACGCTTTCGATACCATCAGAATTTAGCTATTTCTCATTCGGAAGTTTGTCAAAATACAGCCCGGAAATTACTGGTTCACATTTTCTTAAACGTATCACTGCCATTTGATACCTTGGGCTCTTTTGCGTAGGAATTTTTTTTTTGGCGGGAACATGGCTTAATCGTGATTAGTAGTGCACTAATCAAGCTTAGTATAAACTTGCATATAATAATTGCATAATTATTTATAAAATGCCCAAATTCAAATAAATACCTTTTTAATAAATAAATACATATTAATCTCCAAATATTGGTATATAATTATACCATTTTACGAAAACCCAAAATTCGCAAATTGAATAGTTTTCGTGAAATATTTTATTTTAATATTTAAATTCTAAAAATAATATTTTATTTTTCTGAAATGTTGCAATCTTCCCCCCTTAAATAAATTCGGTCCCTGAATTTAAATTTAAACACCCAAATACTAAAACATTTCAATAATCATTTAAATCAACTGGGCTCCGAAATCACAGAATACTCAGAAATACCACAAAGTATCGTGTGCGCATGAAAACGAATGCGAAACTCAAAATCAAACTCCGTCAAGCGTCACACAATCACTGGAGTTATAATGGAGATACAAATCTCGAAATCCACTACTGAAATCCAAATATACTATAGTCAAAATTCATAATACGTATATAGTATGTACCCTTGTAAAATCCTTTAAAAACTTAATGAAACACGTGCAAAATCCTTTCCGAATCGTCGTGCGATGCGTAACTCACGGCACAAGTGGCGGACACTCATTTGTAAAGTAATAATTATACGTTCATATACGTTTTGCTCAAAGTATACGTCCTGCCTTTTGAAATACCCTAAAAGGTTTTCCTTTAGAAAAGTTCGTGTCACTCACGGACACGTAGGAAATAGAGAGACTATAGCTCTTTTTTGAAAACCTCTTGGTAAACTTTTATTCATGCAAAAGTACTCAGGTACTGTTCTCAGATCAGTCATGTTCGGCTACTATATAATATAGTAATTATCATGAAAATACGATGCTCATGAGTAAAATCAGCCTCAAAAAGCGTATCCAACATCACATGCGTCTGGTGCGCCCGGAAAACTAATTCAATTACAGGTGCCACGAATGTGCATAAAAGAAAAACTAAATGCAACCGGTGTGCACGAAAGCATCTGTCAAGTGCAACGGGTGTGCACGACAACAACATCAAGTGCATCTAGAGTGCACGAAAATCTCAACCAAGTGCAATTAACATGCACGAATAAAATAATCTCAATCAAGTGCACCTGGTGTGCACAAAATCACATCACAAGTGCCCGGTGTGCGCGAAAATCTAAATCGAGTGCGTCAGGTCCGCACAAAACATCTAGTGCAGTAAATGCACGAAAATATAAATCCGGTGCCCGAAAACCCATCAATGTCTCAAATGCGCACAAAATAACACCGAGCGTGCCAAGGTGTATAAAATCATGAACGTGTGCAACCGCGTGCACAAAATCCGTATTAATGCACTGCAAGCATATGTGAGCTATACCGAGTGCATAAATCAAGTCAAGTGCATACAACATGCACGAAATCAAATCGACTGCATCGAAATACATAGAGTCATAACTACGTACAGCCAAGGAACAAAATCGATATCAAGTGCAATGGATATGCACAAATCACAAACCAATGTAACAGTGTATAAAACATAAATCAAGTGCAATGACCGAGCACAGATGAAAAAATCTAGTATGTGCAGCCATGGTGCACATAATATCACGAAACCCAATCATCGAAACTCAAAATCCAAGAGATATAAGTGTGATACTCGGATCACAAAACGCAAATCGCAACAAATGATATTGAGGTACGCCTCCTTCAATGTCGAAAAAAAATCGGTGCGCCCAAAGCTGGCAGAGCAAGAACATCTGCTTGCCTTCTGCTCACGGTCTGGCGTCCTCTGTCTCTGGGTTCTTATCTTCTCTGTGGAATCTCACAGTCTTTTTGCTCGTCGGCCCGCTTGCGTTGATCGTGGCCTATCGGGAGAATCGATGACTGCATCTTTGATGCACTTCAGGTGTGATAACAGAACAGTTCTATTCTGGCAATCCGCTGATCGTCTCTTGGCCAATTAACATGACCACTCATAAAGCAGCACGTAACTGACTGCGGCATCTAGCCCTCTGAATACGCACGATACAACTGATCCTGGGTGCAAATCTTTATCGCTGCGGCATCCTGGAAAGAACCTGCTTAGGTCTCTTCCGATCACACCTATGTTGAACTGTACGGAAGTTGGTACTCTATACATAATCATTTTCTCATAACCGGACAACTGCATTCTCAGCACAGCTTTTCCTCTAGAAATTGGCTGTATCCAACGCCTCTGCATACATCTCACTCCTATGGCATCATCGGGGAGTAACAACAGCTCGTTAATATCTCGCACGAATCTCTTGTTCCATCCGTCTTTGTAACACCCTAGTTCATTTATACCAGTTCTATTTTGGGTATTTCTTTATTTATGTTTTTTTTCTTAATTTATTGTTGTTTGGGTGTGAATAGTATAACTGGTATCTGTGGTTGCATCCGACCCGACCCGCTTGTTGGGAAATCCGTCTTGATTCCTGTTTGTGATCTATCCTAGCTAGTTATGACGATCCGTGCACTTTCATATTGTTTATACTGCATACTGGCATTATATCTGGCATCTGCATTTTTTCAATAAAACAAGTAAAGTCAAATAAAATATTTTAAAAATATCTAGCATGGCCTGTATCATACCCCTGATCCTGTGGTAGCATCCGTGTATCGTGTTCTCGTTCCGTTCAGTGAAACGGACTCGTTTGGATAGCTCCGTGTATGCTACGTGCATCCGTTCTTGGGGGTATGCTTTTTCGTTACTCGGTTATCATATTTTGGTTTTGGTCACTACGTATATTATCCGTATTTTCAAACCGTAATTTTAGACCGACCTGCGCATATTTTAGAGTAAGTTTGTATTTGCCAAAATCTTAAAATCAACTAATATTATATTTTTATATTTCTGAATGTTAATATAATTATATATATACGATTTAAAATTTTTTTATAACTAAAATATATTTTTAAATAAAATCCTAACATGCTCTCTCTCTCTCTCTCTCTCCCCCCTCTGCATATATATATTTATTTAAACCCTATTTTTTTTACACCCACGTCTCCCTCTCTCCTTCTTCCTCATCCGCGACCACGAGAAACCCTAACCCCCGCGCCGCGCCCCTTGCTTCACCGGAGCTCCGTTCCCATCTCCTTCATCACCCTCTTCCACCTCACCTCCTCTTCTTTCCCCGACCAACCCCGAGCCTGCACACCCTTGGAAACCACCCAAGAACCCATCATTTCGCCTGCCCCTGCCTTCGCCGACCTCGTCGCCATCCATATCACCCGACCTCATCCCGGCCTCTTCACCTTCCTCTTCCCTCTCTTCCGACCTCCTGACACCACCACCACCACCATCAACCCACAACCCAAGAATCCCGCTGCCTTACCGTTACACCTCAACGCCGGCACCGCTCATCGCCGGAGATCACCCTGAGCTCGTCGTCTTCTCTTCTATCCTAGAACCCAACCAAGCCGAGCCATACCCCATTCCTTTTTTTCTCTTCTTTTCTTTCTTCTTCTTCCTCTCTTTTCTCGATTCTTGGTTTTTCCCGGCGATCGCCACCGGAGCCGTGCTCGTCGTTGACGATCCAGGCGACCCAGTGGACGTTCCCAGCCAGCGTGGTCGTGTTCTTGCTTTGATTAGTTCAGTTCTGTGCGCCGTATGTGCATTGCGACGTTTGACGCGGCGTACGCACCCCGTCATGAGATCCGTTCAGGCAAGTTTACCTTGCTACATGCTATGATATATATTTTGCATCGATATGAATAAAAATATCACATGTTGACTGTATTGTACTGTTAGTTATATGTATGCCCTAGAGGCCATTACTGTACATGAGATGTACATTGTAGTGGATGCTTGGACATATATAGGGATGACTTTCTTGCTCGACATGACAGTATGCTATCTGGTTACTCTTTATCTTAACATGTATACTGATTGTCTCTCTGTTACATGTTAGTAAAGCCCTTAGGATGCGTACTTGACTACCTAGATTGTGATGGAGATCATACTAGTAGGACAAAGGTAGTCTGTGAGTACATCCTTTAATGTCCCTAGTCGTGGGTGTATCGAGACGGGGCATCGATATACCAGAGTAGACTAGCGTATAGCTTCTCGACCCATGTAGATGGGTGATGGACGATCCCATATCCATTGGTGTTTGACATCAGAGATGATATATGGGTGCTCAGTGGAGACTGGGTACACTGGACGGACTCGCAGAGAACTCCCAGATGGTATTATACCTCACGTCAGATGGCAGTTCTCTGGTGGCACTGGTACAGATTAGTCTGTCGACCCGAGATCGTCATAGGGTCTTGTGTGATTCCCACTGTACTTTGATTTCCACCTTACCACGTTCATGAGAACATGCAAAACGGTGGTTTTTGGGTACAGTCCCGAGTCACATGGAGGCAATGAGCGATCAGAGGGGATTCGTCTCTCCCGGTATTGGGGGTTGATGTTGTGCTACGCACGATTGGCTATAACAGAAAGTCCCTATCCATGGCTGTTTAGAGATTTACTGGTAAGTGTTACCAATAGTTTCTCGACTCGTTATGAGCCTCATATTGGTACGACTTATCGAGTTACTGGGGTCTGACGTTTACCACCCCTAGACGAGATATGCGACATATCAGACGAAGAGACCGGACTGTACGGTAGTATTACTGATTAGATTCACAGGAGTATGAACAGGCTTGCTTGTTGATCTTCTGATAGCTCAATACCCGGGTGGCCGTTACGTTTAGCAGACCGCTTGCGAGTTGTGGGTGTTTGATATGATCATCACCTACTGCCGGCGTATTGATGAGTCTTTAGAGTCCTACACAGAGGTTTCCTGGTTCATGCGAAACGGAGTAGGAGCACATATGAGATATGTGCGAGATCGAGATTGATGCGCGTATGTGATACCGCATTCTATTCTCGCGATTTGTGACATCGGTCGGTTATATGAGATATAACCGGATTATTGGATCAAGTGTTAATTCGATAAGTTGTTGCATTTGATATTAGTCGGTTATATGTGATATAGCCGGATTATTAAATCAAGTGTTCATTTAATAATTTAATGTATAATTGTATATTAGATATACTTGATTACATCAACTAATATTAGCTCACTTATGATTTCTTTTCTCACTTGTGTGCATTAGTGTATATGTGATATATATTAATATACAACTATTGTGTCATGCTAGATGCCACATGTGACATGGGTATATAAGACTTGCAACATGCTTAATAATGTGATGGGTTTATATTTATCTAAGTTAATCAAAATTAGTGGGATTAAGCCACATGGTTGAAGCTTGTAGAAGCTTGTGGAACTATTGACCAAGTCCACTAAGTTTGTTTTACTTGTGAATATTTGTTAACCTAACCATTATTAACTAGCCATGGTTTATTCTCTACAAGGGTTAGTGTATGACATTAATTCACCCATGGTTCACATTCTCACCTCATGAGTTCATTCTCCCATCTTCTTCACTTGAGTTTCTTCTTCCTCATAAAAAAAACTTACTAGCTTTTCTCAAGGTGAGAAAATATAGTGAGAAAAATAAATCTAAAGAGATTTCACTTCCTACTTCATCATCCTACACACTTGCTTGGGTAGTTTAGGGTGTTTGCTTCACTAATTTCACAATTAGTGAAGAGGTTGCATGAGCTTGAGTCTCCTCGACGTAGATCATCTTCGGCCTCGAAGACTTCATGCAAGCTTGTTCATTTCTTAGAGGGAACCATTCTAGAGTTCGGAAAATCTTCACTTGCTATGATCGTAGCGAAGGGACGTCAACACGGAGCTTTAGAAGTGGTGGACCGGTCTACAATGGTTGTATTCCTTGCTCACTACTTGTAATGGTTGATTACATGTTTATTTCGTTTATTTACTCTAGCTTGATCCTAACTTTGGATTGATTAGCACCTTAGAATTTTTAAATTTGGCATGGTAGTTGCTATGAAAACCCAGTAGGTTGCTAAGGAATCCCAACAGTGGTATCATAGCCGGGCTAGAGTATTAGACGATGCTTGTTAGATTACGAAACCGAATCTGCTCCGAAACTTTAAACATCAAAACCTGCATTCTGTCGATTTTTAAATGAGCTCTAAATTTTTTTCAAATAAGTGCAGAATCATATATGTGTGATAACATGAACACTGGTGAAATTTGGAGCCATTTGGGCATTTTTTGGCCGGCGAGACCCCTCCATATCGGCCAAATCCGACCCCCCCTCTAAATTTTTTCAGTGTTCCATTGCAAGGGTTTTGGTGTTTCAGGTGTTGTTTGTTTTTGCTAATTTTGCATGAGATGTAATCTTACACTATAAACAATTCGGAGTGTTTCGTATTCATAGTTTAACATTGTATTTGGGTTTTCACAAGTTATCTAGGCGAAGTTAAAATGTTCGATCGAATGTCAAAAACTCATTTTTCCAAGTTTAACGTATTCGGAAAAACATGCAAGTAATTCTGTGGACCCTATAGAAGAATGGAACCCTAAATCAACTTTTTTAGATCGTGGAACCGCGGTCATACCCTAGGATTTGCCGCAGTTCCGTGGTGACATGAGCGAGGCTTGGGTTTGCCCTTCTACGGTTGGTCCATAGGTACTGCGGCATGTTCTGGGTATTATTAAAACTGTGCTCAAGTGTTGAGCTGTCGGAAAATTGTGGGACTTTGATGAATCAATCGAAAAGTTTAACGTCGTCCGGATATCATGTGATGGGATACAATAATTGGAATCTATCTAGTTGCATGCAAGTTTAACATTTCGGCCTCGGACGGAATCGGGAATCTTGTTGAATTACCCGACTTCCTTTGAAAAGTGTTTTCATGGTTGAGACCTAAATGTAAAATTTGCATTGTTAGGCATAAAATCCAGAATATGTGATATTCCGAGTTTATGATGTCTAAGGGCAGTGCGGATTCTAATTGTTGTAGTTTTTCACTTTCTTTTCTGCGACCGTAAGTGTAATATGTAGTGTATCGCCGATTTCGTTGTTATATGTCAACGACAATTGGGATACGTATATTTACTTACGTTGATGACATGTGATATTATGTGTTACTGGGATATGTTATATTGGATCGTTGTGTTTGAATAGCCGGGGGTTTTATGTGAGATGAGAGTTTTTCATTTTCATTTATGTAAAAACTTGTATGTAATATTCTTTTATTGGGGCACTTTCCGATTGAGGAAGATGTCACCGTTGATGTATATTATTTATTTTTCCGCATTAGGATAGACCCAAGAAGGGGAGCACAAGTAACCGGGTTCTAGAGTCCAGTGGGAGACCATCTCGAGGCGTCGAGTCCGGGTCTCCTAACTCTAAAATTGGTTGGGTTGCTTGCCGCTCTCGTAGGGGTCTAGGGATGTGGGTTTGGTTATTCATCACGACCATGGAATCCGTGTTTTATATAGGCTTAATATAAAACCCGGAAATCCTAGTATATCCAATATTTCATATGTTGTTTCTGTTGTGTTATCTGTGATGTGATCACTGTATATGTTAAGATAGATACTGTATATAGTATATATGATATATTATATAGACGTTGCTTATGTTTTACACCCGCGCTAGCCCTGCCCCGTTCTGCCGTTAGTTATCTAACCTAACGGTGCATGACGGGACATCGAGGCGAATACGGATGGCATAAGCGTACGTTGCATTTATCTGTGATGCTTAGGTAACTAAAATGATGGGACTTCATTAATGAGATTAATGAAAAGAAAAGAAACCTAAAGATATTATAAAAACAAGTTTTAAAAATTGGTAGCTCTAGTTCTTGCTTTGCATAGCGGTATTCCTTGTAGAATATCCAGCACCTTATTCGATAAGGAAAGAGCCGAGATCCCTTCACCGGGAGTGACCTCTTTAGCGAAACTAGCAGATGCTACAACCCTCGGTTTGTCTTTTGATTGCTTTTATAGTTCTTGCTTTGCATAGCGATATTTGTGAAATATACTACACCTTATTCGATAAGGAAAGAGCCGAGATCCCTTCACCGGGAGTGACCTCTTTATCAAAACTAGTAAAAGCCTAAAAAACACTCCTTTTCAAAATCACTCGATTCTACAACGATATCAAGTTCATTACGCAAAAGATTTTCTTAAAAACCTGTCGTAGCCCTCCGTCATTTCAGATAAGTAGTATTTAGTATTCGTGCTGCGTTTGTTGACCTTGTCAAAGCGTAGTGTGCGGTAGCTGATTAGTGGTTATCTGCTAGCATATGATGCGATTAGATTAGGGTAGTCTACGACCTTGTTGACCTTGTCAAGGGTCGTGCGGGTGGGTTTAATTCAATCAAGAAATGACGGGTTGAACTTGACTTGCGGTCTATGGTTTGTTGACCTTGTCAAGGTCATAGATCGTTTGGGGCAAAATTATCGGGAATTTCAAGTGTTGAAATTTGCAATGAGATTGCATACCTTCTATGAGATTGTTGGATCCCGATACCAACTGCGAGTAAGAGTTACTCCTGGGAGAGTTTTACACATTACAATTAGTCGATCAAGTAGGTGTCTAGAAAGGTGTCAACGGGGTTACGCCCCTGGAAAAACAAGGTTTATTTTAATTAGGTCCGTGCGAAAGCATGGGGAACCTCCCTCAAAGTACCGGCATCGGCCTGGCTGAAAGATTGGCAAACTTGTAGGGTGTAATTAATCCCGGCTAGTCTTTCCTTTTAGGGTTTAGAGGAAGATTTGATAAAAACAGTGGAAGCCATTCTGATTAGATAAAATAATAAGCAATCTAATCTTGCAAGAGCATACGCTGAGTGTTTTCTTCTCTCTCTCTCTCCAGGTAGTGACCATGTCACGCCTTAATCAAGATAATAATATGGATGTATTGGCCGAACCCTCTTGTTATACTGCGCTGGGGAACGTTGGTCCTGCTCCAACTTATAATTGTTATAAGACCGAGCTGGAAATAGGGGATTACCAGGATTCTCGTGCCGCCCAAACAAAGAAAGTGCATGATGATGCATCTTTTTCGGGTGTGTTCATTACAGAGAACTGTTTCTCAGTATCCTTTACGTCCTGGGTATGAGATACCGGATCAGGATCCCACATATGTAATCTGTTACATAGGCTACAGATAGGTAAAGAACTGAGAACGGGTAATAAAGTTTCAAGAATTGGAAACGGTGCAATTGTTGCACCCAAGTGTTGGCAGTTATCACCCTGTATTATCAAATACATTGATTCTGAACGAATGCTATTAGATACCGAATCTGATATACAACATCATATCAGTCTCTTTATTTAGTAAAGAAGGATATAATTTTATATTGTTGGATAATGTTTTGAGCATTTCCTATATTAAGAGTTGATCGGTTCAGGCACGTTATCTAAAAGCATATACGTTCTAAATTAAACCACAGTTCTCAACGTACAGAACACACATAAGTGGAAGAGTTCAGAAATGAACGAATCCTTCTTGAGGCATTGTAGACTAGGTCATATCAATGCGACCCGACTAGCTAAGTTACATTAAGATGCATATTTAAATTAGTTTGAATTTACATCTTGTGAAACTTGCTAGTCATGTCACAAAGATACTATGACCATAACTCCGTTTACTGGAAACAGGGAAAGAGTTGGTGAACTCTTGGGATTGATATATGATGATGTATGTAGGTCCCCTGTCTACAAATGTCAGGACTGGTTCTTTTTACTTCATTACATTCACTGATGATCTTTCAAGATTCGCACATGTGTTCTTGTTGAAACACAAGTCTGAAGCTTTTGAGAAATTCAAAGAATATAAGTTAGAAGTAGAGAACCAAAATGGGTATAAGTATTATGTCCTATGATGCGATCAGGGAGGAGAATACTTGAACACGGAATTCCTGGACTATTCCAAAGGAGAATGAGATTCTCTCTCAGCATTACTCCTCCTCCATATACACCACGGCATGTCGGTGTATTGGGGCGCAGCAATTGCACCCTATTAGATATGGTGCGCTCTATGATGAGTATTACTGAGTTGCCTATTTCCTTCTAGGGTTATGCGCTTGAGGAAGCAGCATACCTATTGAATTGGGTTCCAACCAAATCAAGTGTCTACCACTCCATATGTGATATGGTATGGGAAGAGCTTATCTCTTAAGTAAGTTAAGATTTGGGGTTGTCCGGCCTATGTCAAAAGCAAAATCCGGACAAGCTCGAGGCAAGGTCAGCTCTGTGGAAGTTTGTTGGATACCCCAAGCATTCGCAAGGGAATATCATCTACCACACCGAGGAACAAAAGATGTTTTATTTCTCGGCATGGCACCTTTTTAGAAAAGGAATTTATTTTGGAAACAAATTTGTGGTCATGAGGTAGAACTGGAAAGAGTTCCAGCTATACAAACTACAGCTGATGATTTGGTAGAACTGGAGGATTCAATAGTTCCCGACGAACCTCAGCCTCTCCGCCGATATGGTAGGGTTCCTCATCCGCCTGAGAGATACTTTGGTTTCTCGATAACAGTGGGAGCGAGGATTGCATCATGAGATGATGACCCAACTAGTTTCGAGCAGGCCATCAAGAGTGGGGACTTTGTAAGAATGGCTGAATGCTAAGCGATCTGAGATGGAATCCATATACGCCAACAAAGTATGGACTTTGATTGCTATATCTGAAGGGTTAAATCCCCATCAGGAGCAAGTATATCTTGAGAAGATTACTTGGTGTACATGGAAAATTTGAGACTTTCAAAGCTAGACTAGTTGTAAAAGGTTTTCGTCATTGACCAGGTTTGGATTATGATAAAAAAATTTCTCCTGAAGCTATGCTTAAGTCCATCCGGATCCTACTTGCCATTGCTACATACCATGACTACAATATCTGGTGGTTGGGTGTCATGACTGCTTTTCTAAATATTGATTTAGAAGAGAGCGTCTATAAGTACACAGCCAGAGGGCTTCGTAGATAGTGGGAGCAGCGGAAACGTATGCAAGTTGCTTTACGGGTTAAAGCAAGCATCGCGGAGTTGGAACATCTGTTTTGATGTGGTAGTCAAAGTGTTTGACTTCATCAAAATGGTAGATGAACCTTGTATATACAAAAAGGTAGTAGAGAGTATTTTGGTTTTCCTCGTATTATACGTGGATAACATACTCTTGATAAGAAATGAGTTTCCTATGCTACGCTCGGTCAATTTCCTCTTATCACAATGATTCTCCATATAGCATCAAGGTGATACCTCCTAAATCCTTTGTTTTGGATCTATGAGACAGATCTAAATGGATGTTAAGATTCTCACAAGGTATAGTGAGATGGTATCAATCGATCCTGGGGAGAATCACTGGATAGCTTCCAGGGTGGTAAGGTCGACTGAATGTCAGTCACAGGCATTGTCTTTACTCTCAGTGGAGGGACGGTATGTTGGAAGAGTTCCAAGCTAGATACCGTGGCAAACTAGACGATAAAGGCTGGATACATCGCTACCTAAGATGCTACCAAAGAGGAAGTCTGGGTGTATATTAGTTCATGACATGAACTTCGTTCCTACCATTGTGTGACAATGGAGTTGTGGCTTAGGCCTAGAAACCCCCATCCCATCAGTGATCCAGACATATTCTAAGACAGTATCACCTGATCATGGAGATGGTTGATCTCTAAGGGATCGAGGTTAGGAGAGTAGACTCAGAGGACAACACGGCGGATCCACTCACAAAGGCCTTTTCCCAGAGAGAGACTTTTATGGGATGGTTGAGTATGAGATACTACAACCACTGCTATATGATAGCCCTAGTGCAAGTGGGAGATTGTTAGTTATATGTATGCCCTAGAGGCCATTACTGTACATGAAATGTACATTGTAGTGGATGCTTGGACATATATAGGGAGGACTTTCTTGCTCGACATGATAATATGCTATCTGGTTACTCTTTATCTTAACATGTACACTGATTGTCTCTCTGTTACATGTTGGTAAAGCCCTTAGGATGCATACTTGACTACCTATATTGTGATGGAGATTATACTAGTGGGACAAAGGTAGTCTGTGAGTACATCCTTTAATGTCCCTAGTCGTGGGTGTATCGAGACGGGGCATCGATATACCAGAGTAGACTAGCATATAGTTTCTCGACCCATGTAGATGGGCGATGGATGATCCCATATCCATTGGTGTTTGACATCAGAGATGATATACGGGTGCTCAGTGAAGACTGGGTACACTGGACGGACTAGCCGAGAACTCCCAGATGGTATTCTACCTCACGTCAAATGGCGGTTCTCTGGTGACACTGGTACAGGTTAGTCTGTCGACCCGAGATCGTCATAGAGTCTTGTGTGATTGCCACTGTGCTTTGATTTCCACCTTACCACGTTCATGAGAACGTGCAAAACGGTGGTTTTTGGGTACAGTCCCGAGTCACATGGAGGCAATGAGCGATAGGAGGGGATTCGTCTCTCCCAGTATTGGGGGTTGATGTTGCGCTGTGCACGATTGGCTAGAATAGAAAGTCCTTGGCCAGGGCTGTTTCAGAGATTTACTGGTAAGTGTTACCAGTAGTTTCTCGACCCGTTATGAGCCTCATATCGGCACGAATTATCGAGTGACTGGGGTGTGACGTTTACCACCCCTAGACGAGATATGCGACATATCAGACGAAGAGACCAGACTGTACGGTAGTATTACTGATTAGATTCGTAGGAATATGAACATGCTTGCTTGTTGATCTTCTGATCGCTCAATACCCGGATGGCCGTTACGTTTAGTAGACCGCTTGCGACTTGTGGGTGTTTGATATTCACCTACTGTTGGCGTATTGACGAGTCTTTAGAGTCCTACACAGAGGTTTCCTGGTTCATGCGAAACGGAGTAGGAGTACATATGAGATATGTGTGGGACCGAGATTGATGCGCGTATATGATACCGCATTCTATTCTCACAATTTGTGACATCGGTCGGTTATATGAGATATAGCCGGATTATCGGATCAAGTGTTGATTCGATAAGTTGTTGCATTTGATATTAGTCGGTTATGTGTGATATAGCCGGATTATTAAATCAAGTGTTGATTTAATAATTTAATGCATAATTGTATATTAGATATACTTGATTACATCAACTAATATTAGCTCACTTATGATTTCTTTTCTCACTTGTGTGCACTAGTGTATATGTGATATATATTAATGTACAACCATTGTGTCATGCTAGATGCCACATGTGACATGGGTGTATGAGACTTGCACCATGCTTAATAATGTGATGGGTTTATATTTATCTAAGTTAATCAAAATTAGTTGGATTAAGCCATATGGTTGAAGCTTGTAGAAGCTTGTGGAACCATTGACCAAGTCCACTAAGTTTGTTTTACTTGTAGATATTTATTAACCTAACCATTATTAACTAGTCATGGTTTATTTTATACATGGGTTAGTGTATGACACTAACTCACCCATGGTTCATATTCTCACCTCATGAGTTCATTCTCTCATCTTCTTCACTTGAGCTTCTTCTTCCTCATAAAAAAAAGCTTACTAGCTTTTCTCAAGATGAGAAAATATAGTGAGAAAAATAAATCTAAAAAGAGCCCACTTCCTACTTCATCATCCTACACACTTGCTTGGGTAGTTTAGGGTGTTTGCTTCACTAATTTCACAATTAGTGAAGAGGCAGCATAAGCTTGAGTCTCCTCGATGTAGATCATCTTCGGCCTCGAAGACTTCGTGCAAGCTTGTTCATTTCTCCGAGGGAACCATTATACAGTTCGGGAAATCTTCACTTGCCATGATCGCAGCGAAGGGACGTCAATACGGAGCTTTAGAAGTGAAGGACCGGTCTACAAAGGTTGTATTCCTTGCTCACTACTTGTAATGGTTGATTACATGTTCATTTCGTTTATTTACTCTAGCTTGATCCTAGCTTTGGATTGATTAGCACCTTAGAATTTTTAAATTTGGCATGGTAGTTGCTGTGAAAACCCAGTAGGGTGCTAAGGAATCCCAACATGTACATCCATATTATTGTTTTACTGTTTTCGGATATCCGTACGCATCCATATCATTAATTACATATCTGGTTGCATGCAAGTTAGCTTGATACAGGATATATTATTATACTCGCATCTATATTAATAAAAATATTGCATATTTAATATATTGTGCATCCATGTTACAGTTTTACCATTTTCCGATATCCGTTAGCATCCGTATCATTTATTGCATATCTAGCTGCATGCCATATCATATTATTTCATATTACTGTTATATTAGCACCCCCATGCTTGATAACATGCATCCTACGTAGTTATGGAGTTGTAGATGTAATCCCTGATAGATACTTGTGCATCCGTGTTGTACTGTGCATCCGTATTTTATCGTGCATCCGTACTTGCTACAGTTTTATTATGAGCATTCGTTGATACACTGTGCACTACCTAACATGACATGTTATACCACTGCTTGACTTGATACCTGATCCTGTTACTAATGCCGACAACCCTGACTTGTTGTCCCGATGGACGTTACTGTTGTCTGTATAGACAAAACCTGTACCTGTTTGATCCTGTGTTGGCATTAGATATCGATTGGCAATACCTACTTGAACACATAACCTTGGGGTAAGGGGAAATCAAGAATGTAACCGAACGTAACTCAAAAGGCTATTATATTGTCTGCCGTTTTTCTGGGCGTTACGGAATATATTGTTTGTCGTTTTTCCGGGCGTTACGGAATATATTGTTTGCCATTTTTCCGGGCGTTACGGAATAATCCTGCTACCGTAGTCTCGTAGGGAATGAACGGGGTATAGACCGATGGGTTATGATGAGGATTACATTAATTGATTTCGAAGACTTTAGATTAGAGAACCCAGTAGTATAGTTTAGATTACTCACTGCACTTCACCTGCACGTATACACTTCACTATTGCATATCCATGTTTACTGGTTATATTCATGTCATCGTTTATATTCATACCTGCATATCTCGTGTATCCTGTTCATTTATTATTGTTGATATTATGACGTACTGACGTCTGGATTTTGCATGGCCCAGATCCTCTATCTTTGTCGCAGGCTGACCAGGAGTACTTTAGCCGACAGGCCGAGTAGTGAGGATCCTGTTAGATTCTAGTTTAGTTTAGTTTTATTTCCGTATTTTCATTTCCTGATGTGAGCCCGTATTTGGGACGTACTTTCCAGATGTTATCGTTTATTGGATTTATTGCTTCCGCATATTATTTCTTGACTCATTTATTCTGGCATATGGACATATACTAGATAGTTTATTTTATTTTACTGTTCTTGATATCTTATGGACATCCGTAATGTGACTGTGGAGGGATATTTCCTAGCCACAGGTAGCATGGTTGGCTCTGTCACGTTCCGATCTTAGCGCACTCTGGGAAGCAGGGCATGACAGAGTTTGTTTGGTATCAGAGCCATAAGATTTAGATTAATCTGGTTTGATTCTTTTGTAGTTGGGTATTGGACCCAATACACAAATTAGAAAACCCATAATTAGGAACATGTCCTGCCACATTGGTATCATGATTCTTGAATCATATCTTCTTGTGACCCTTGTCTTGACGATATGCAAACTACTTTGCATCTCAACTTGAAACCTTCTGGTACCCTATTGTTTCTCTCTATTCCGATACTAGGATTTGGACGACTTGAACAGAGTTATGTGATTGTAATTATGAATTGCAGCATGGTTACAATGCGGTACTCTATTTAAGTAACTTGGAGTCCTAGTCTTGATTCATTTCCTTGTTTTATGGTCATTATATTACCTTGCTTCTCTCGGTTTCATTGCTTACCAGTTTATATTTTATCGCAAGTTGAATCTTGTTTATCATGCTGATCCTCTTCGGTGTCTTGGTTTCAGGATCATGGCGGATAGAGAACTGCGATCGTACCAGAGGCATGTTGATGACGCCGCATTGCTTGGAGTAATTCGTGGGATGCTGGAGAACCAGAAACGGCAAACCGAGCTGAACCAGCGGCAAGCCGAAACTTTTCAGGAAGGTTTGCAGACCGTCCAGCAGTCCCTAAACACTGTTGCAGCCAAACCAGTACAGCGTGTGGGTACCGTGGCGGATTTCAGGAGGCTTGGTCCATCCACTTTCACTGGTTTGGAGAAGCCGTTACCAGCGGAGCAGTGGCTAGTCGATACGGAGAATCTGCTTGTTGCAGCACAGATTCCGGAGGACCAGAGAGTGGATGTTGTACGCATCCAATTGGTGGACTATGCCCGTGAGTGGTGGCTCATGGAAGAGACCCGTTTGCCCAAGACGATCAGTTGGGTAACTTTCTTGCAGAGTTTCTTGGAGAAGTTCTTTCCGCAGACTGCACGGGAGGAAATGGAAGAAAGATTTATCAGTCTGAAGCAGAATGGCGGATCCGTGGATGCGCATGCGGCTGAGTGGACACGGCTCAGTCGATTCGCTGGACGTTTGGTTGCCAACGATGCTGATAGGGCACGAAGGTTTATGCGCAGTTTGGACGTGGAAATCTAGAGGCATATTATATCTCTGGGATTGACCACTTTCTCGTAAGTTCTTAAAGCAGCCAGCGAGCAGCAGAGCTTATCAATGAAGACAGGAGGTACGCAGCAGCAGGTAGTTATGGTACGGAAGCCGGATTTTATGCCGAACCGAGCTCCTATACACAGAGATATTCCAGTGAATTGACGTGGTGTTGTACCTATGAAGAGGCCCGTCGCACCCTAGCAGAAAGGAAGGGTGTTTTGCGACTACTGCCAGCGATCGGGTCACTTTCGAAGAGAGTGTCGAAAGAGGCTTGGACTTTGTCTTATTTACGGATCAGCTGATCATACCATTGATACTTGTCCGTCGAAGCTACGTTTGAAGGATGATGCTCAGAGGCCACCACAGAAGCAGATTCAGGGGCAGAAGCAGATAACTCAGGGACCTAATCAAGCTCGAGCCTTTACTCTGACGGCCGAAGAGGCCAAGGCTTCAGATGAAGTTGTTACAGGTATCCTACTTGTTCATGATTGTCCCGCATTAGCATTATTCGATTCTGGTGCATCCCATTGTTTTATGTCGTCCAAGTTTATTACTGCACACTTGATTGCTTGCACGACCCTGTCTTATTGTTGGGACATACACACTGGGAACGGGAAGATCATATCTAGTAGTGAGTGCAAGGATTGTT
This sequence comes from Agapanthus africanus, assembly GCA_030015575.1. Lineage (NCBI taxonomy): Eukaryota > Viridiplantae > Streptophyta > Magnoliopsida > Asparagales > Amaryllidaceae > Agapanthus > Agapanthus africanus. The sequence goes on from CM057337.1 coordinate 788,841,398, forward strand.
CGGTTGTTATCTGCAGACGGGAGTTATTTGCAGATTTCTTGGTGATTGATACCGACAGTTATGATGTTGTCTTGGGAATGGATTTTCTTGGCACTTTCCATGCTCACATTGATTGTAGGGCAAATAAAGTGATTTTCCAGATTCCCGGACATCCGGAGTTTGTATTGCTGGAGGTAGCAGTTCTGTCGGGCCAGTCGAGTTTAGGGCTAGGCCGACAAGCGCCGTTCTTTCGTCGATAGAAGTTAATAAGGAGGAAGCGCCAGCTGTAGTTCGAGAGTTTATGGACGTGTTCGAGGATATCTCGGGTTTTCCGCCAAAACGAGATGTGGAGTTCGCGATCGATCTTGTTCCTGGTGCAGCGCCAATCTCAAAGGCGTACTATCCGATGGCACCAGTGGAGTTGGAAGAAGTCAAGAAGCAGGTTACCCAATTGCTAGAGAAGGATTGGATTCACAGCAGCAATTCATCTTGGGGAGCTCCAGTTCTTCTAGTTAAGAAGAAAGATGGCACGCAGAGGATGTGTATCGATTATCGAGAATTGAACCGGGAGACTATTAAGAACAAGTACCCGATCCCTCACATTGGCGAATTATTCGAGCAACTTAGTGGCGCGAGAGTATTCTCGAAGCTGGATTTGCGATCTGGATATCATCAAGTTCGAGTTAAATCAGAGGATATTTGCAAGACTGCGTTCCGAACTCGATATGGACATTACGAGTATTTAGTGATGCCATTCGGCAGTCACGAATGCACCGGAGATATTCTTGGACTTGATGAACCGACTCTTTTCACCGTTCTTGGATCAGTTTATAGTGGTGTTCATCGATGATATTCTGGTATACTCGAGGAGCCTAGAAGAGCATGAAGAACATTTGAGGATCGCACTGCAGACATTGAGGCAAGAAAGATTATATGCAAAGATGAGCAAGTGCGAGTTTTGGCTTGAAGAAGTAAAGTTTTTAGGGCATGTCATATCCGGAGATGGAATCGTCGTTGATCCTGAGAAGATTGCAGCAGTTCAAGATTGGCCGATTCCAAGGAATGTAGCGGAGATCAGAATTTTTCTGGGACTTGCAGGATACTACAGAAGATTCGTGGAGAATTTTGCTCGATTGGCTGAGCCTTTGACCAAGCTTACGCGGAAGGAAGTACCGTTCGTCTGGACGGATAGTTGTACTTCAGCTTTTGAGGCGTTGAAGCAAAGGTTGATAACCGCTCCTATTGTGACCGTGCCAGACGGTTCCGGAGGATTGGTGATTCACAGCGACGCTTCTGGGAAATGTTTGGGATGTGTTTTAATGCAGCATAGGAAGGTTATAGCCTACGCATCGAGACAGTTGAAGTCCCATGAGAAGAATTACCCAACTCATGATTTGGGACTTGAGGCAGTGATTTTCGCTTTGAAGATTTGGAGACACTACTTATTGGGCGAAAGGGTCGAAGTATTCACCGATCACAAAAACCTAAAGTACGTGTTCACACAGAAAGAGCTCAATATGAGGCAGCGTAGATGGTTGAAGCTGATGGCTGACTATGATCTTGATCTAAAATACCATCCGGGAAAAGTTAATGTAGTGCCGGACGCGCTTAGTCAGTTGCCAGCAATTCGGATGTTGACAGCACAGAGAGAGCTTATAGATGATTTTCTGAGATTCGTGTTGGAGGTCGTGTTACCGCAATCTTCAAGACAGTTGATACAGCTGCAAGTATAGTCGTCATTAATCGATAATATTAAAGCAGCGCAGTCGTACGATCCAAGATTGCAGAAGTTTCGAGAACAGGTTTGTTTCCCCCAATCAGAGCAAAGTTCTGTTCAAATTTCAAATTTTGAAATGAAGCAGTGCTTCATAGCAGCGCCAGCGCTGAGAGAGTCAAAGACTCTGAGCCAGTGCTCACATGCAAAGCACATGGGCGCTAGCGCTGCACTCTAAGCAGTGCACCACGTGCAAAGCACGTGAGCGCTAGCACTAAGAGCATTGCACTCTAAGCAGTGCACCATGTGCAGAGCGCAAGCGCTGGTGCTAAGTGCGCTGCACTCTAAGCAGCACACCACGTGCAAAGCACGAGAGCACTAGCGCTGGAACTAAATGTTTCCAAATATTGGATCAAAGATCCAACGAACATGATTAAAAATCATCAATTAACCAGAGTAAAATTCTGTTAAGGAAACATTCCTCACAATCTTTCCAAACAAGAAAGATTGTGCTCTGAAAATCAAAGCACCGTTGGATCAATGATCCAATGGTGATTAAAAATCACCAAAATACAGAATAAATTCTATATGGGAAAAGATTTCCTAATCTTGTTAAAAACAAGAAGATCGCCTTCTGTAAATTAGAAGCCCTAGGATCAAAGATCCAACGGTGGGGAAATCCCCAAATCAATTAGAAAAAAGATCTCTTTAACTGATTCAACAAATCAGCTTTCCCTATATAAAGGCCCCAAGACTTCAAGTCTGATACAGAGGAACCCCCCCAATAAACTTTGAGAAATTTCAAAGACAAAGAGCAAGCTCTCAGAAGAAGAAAATTTTCTTCAAGGTAAAAAAAAAAAGAAGAACAGAGAGATGAAATTATCTCGCATAAAAAGAAGAATTTATTTCTTTTTCTAAGATCATAGATCTATAAGACCAAGGTCTTTCACACCAAAGATCAAAGTATCTCATCATAAAAAAAAGGGAAGAACTTAATCTTCTTCAGATTATAGATCTATAAGACAAATTGTCTTTCAGAGATTATAATATCTCATTATAAAAAGGGGGAGAATAATTCAATTCTCTTAGGATCCTAGATCCATAAAGGCAGAGCCTTTCATTAAAAACCATAAGAGATTGAAACATCTCCTATAAAAAAAATAATAAGAACTTTGTTCTTAGATCCATGAGACAAAGTCTCTTATAAGAAAGAGAATTTAATTCTCAGGGCGCAAAGCTGTCTAAAAAGAGCCATAGAGCTCTAATCAAAAGAAGCGCTTCAGCGCTCCAAAATTAACGCATAGCGTTGCAGAGCCTTGGTGCTCCAAACTTCACCAGAAGCGCAATGCGCTCATTGACTGGTGCTCAGCACCAAGCGCGCCACATGCTCCTTACGTGTGTGCTACTTCACCAGAAGCGCAATGCGCTCATTGTCTGACGCCCAGCACCAAGCGTGCCACGTGCTCCTCACATGTGCGCTACTTCACCAGAAGCGCAGTGCGCTCATTGACTGGCACTCAGTGCCAATCGCGCTACGTGCTTCTCACGTGTGCGCTATTTCACCAGAAGCGCAATGCGCTCATTGACTGGCGCTCAGCGCCAAGCGCGCCTCGTGCTCCTCACGTGTACGCTACTTCACCAGAAGCGCAATGCGCTCATTGTCTGGTGCACAGCGCCAAGCGCGCCACGTGCTTCTCATGTGTGCGCTAAATGAACATAAACTGTTCTATAAAAAAGGCCCCAGATCTATAATGAGTGTTCAGCACTCAATAAAAGACAAAAGGCTGTCAGAATCCAAACCAATGCTCAGCATTGCTAAATGTTCAACATTTTAATTGAGTGGGCCGAGCCCAAAGTGGCTACAGAACCCTCATTCAGATTAATTGAGCCCATATGCTCATAAATCTTTGATCTTAGTCCTAAATTGGACTACAGATCTCCCAACCAATATTGGTTCAAGGGTATATCTCTTCACTCCTCTGACATTTATCGTTGTAATCCTTCAACGTCTTCAGAGAGGTGACGGGTCCTGACAACCAGACATTTCACGGACTGTGGGGTCCTTAAACTCATGGACTATGATGTCTTCCTTAAACTTTACAGACTATGACGTCTCTAAACTACCACGGACTATGGGATCCTTAAACTCATGGACTATGATGTCCTTAAACTTTACAGACTAAGATATCTTTAAACTGGACCGCAAAGTCCCTAAACTAAAACAATAGAGCCCAAATGCTCTTTTGTTGGATATAAATGATCCCGTTAAGTTGATCTTAGTCTAAAATTAGATCAATGTGTCCTTAACAAACTGTTGAGTTGATCTTAGTCTAAAATTAGACTGACGTATTCTCAACGAGCGTTTAAGTTGATTTTAGTCTCAAATGAGTTAACGATTCTTAAACCCAAACCAAAACCCAAATCTAAGCAAATACGGATTTGGACTAATCCACGCCCTACGGGCGACAACATATATTAGTCTATGTATAAAATCTACGGGAAACCAAAAAACAAAACAAACATACACGACATGAAGTGACCATCTGGAGAAGGAGAAAATTGTTACCGCGATGCGGTAGCGTAATTAACTGCAGGGAAGAGCGTCCCTACAATCAAAAAACCCTTAAATGAGGGGGAATCTGACGAAGTCTGCTACGTCGGCCGCATTCGTCTAAACCTCCGATATACGGTGCCATAAATCAACTTGGCATTTTCGGAGAGGTGGACGGATAAAACCAAATAGCATCTGCCCCCAAATTCAGGCAAGATGTCAGTCTTCCCGGATTTCGGCGGAGAACAGATTCTGGCACGCCCGGTGGGACCTTTTCCTCTTTCCACTCCACACTTCGTGTGTCGTGTTCGCGAACGAATCGAGGTTTGCTATGTTTGCTCCTTGATTTGAGAAACTATGATTTGGTATCTTGCTCCATGCAGAAAAACAGAAGATCAATGGCTTTAAACTGCACTAATTGCAACAACTCCCGTTCCGCCTCATCTGGAGGAGTAACCTACGGGCCCCAAGCGGTCTCCCTTTTCACAATGCCGGTAGAACAAGTGACCCAAGCCACCACTAGGCTATTCTTCAGGACCATGATCCCACCAACGAGCTTCAACGTTCAGAATCCGACATAAGAAGCGTCGAAGAAGTCGGTCTTTGATCGGCTTACAACCACCTTGGCCCCTCTCAGCGGGTCGTCCAACTTTACTGCCTCAGTCTTCGACAGGCTGGGTCAAAGCTTAAGTGGGCCTGCAAAGAGGCTCGCAATACCAGAGAAATACACTCCAACTCCTGCTACAGTTGAGGTCGTCCAAGCTGCTTTCCCTACTTGGAGGTCAGCTTTCGACAGGTTGACCGTTCCCTCCCAGCGGACGTCTGTCTTTGATAGGCTGGCGCCAACAAAAGACTTTCATCAGAACAGGGGGCACAGAAAAGCTGATTCAACAATGGAGGTGGTCCCGACCGCTCGCTATGCTCGACGTCGCCACTGGCGCCGAGTGAGGAAGCTGGGGGCAGCTCTCCTTCCAGACTGACTCCACCAGCTCCGATGGTGGAAATTGATGCTGCTGTTCCAACTGGGAACAGCTTTGAATTACTTAACAGGGTGCACAGGAATTCGCCAACTGCCGTGCTAAAAAGTCTCCTCCGCCTGTTTAAAAGATCACAAAGGCAAAGCTGGGGCAGCCCCCTCAACGGCTGTCCTCCAAAATTTACAAGGTCTGGCGTCAAGTCCAAGACTCGGCGATTGATCAAGATTACACCCGCCGATCGAAGAAGATAAAGGTTCGGTAAGAGAAGGACCACTCTGTCGTACCACAGAAGATGTCATCTACCTGGGTGCCCGCTGCAACGGCTCCCTCAACTTCGACCGCCCACAAGAGGAGAAGGCCGGAGAAAATCCCCGTGCCTGCGACAAATGTCAAGGGCACTGAGCCTAAACGCCCTAAGTCTGGGGGCATGGTGGTGCATACTGTCTATATGGCATCCGGAAAAGAGAACAGCCGTATTTCCACAGGTCATCGACCGCTTACGCGATCAGTGACCAAGGCTCAGGAGCAACAACAGCAAAAGCTACAAGAAATGCTAACAACCATGGCCGCACTCACGGGACCAAAAGCAAGCCCAGAGACGTACTCAGAGCAGCGTCATGAGCAGGAAACAGATGATGAATTCCTTCGGAGAATGCTTGAGAAAAAGGTCAAAGAGGCCACGGAACAAGCGGCCAATATAAAACAAATGGCCTATTTATTCCAAGATATGGTAGGCCTGATGATCCAGCCGGACCCTCCGACCGAAGATCCTCCAGTAATAATTGAAGATGATAGAGGAGAGACATCAAATCCTCTGCTAGCTCTATCAGCAGCCAAAGAGGAGACGATCTCTGTTTCCCCCAATCAGAACAAAGCCCTGTTTGAATTTCAAAATTCAAAAGGTGAAACAACGCTTCAGATCCCTTGCGCTGCGCGTAGAGCGTCACATGTCAAAAGCAGACACGCCAGAGCAAGGAGCGATGCGCCCAAGACAGCGCACCCCCAATCAGAGCAAGGCTCTGTTTTAAAATTCAAATTTTAAATAAAGGAAGCAATGCTTCAGATAACTTGCGCTTTGCGCTGCGTGCCACGTGTCAAACAGTGGTGCGCTAGTGCAGTTGCGCTGCGCGACACGTGTCAGCGCAGCTGCGCTAGCGCTCTGCGCTGCGCTCTGCGCTGCGCGACACGTGTCAGCGCAGCTGCGCTGCGCTCTGCGCTGCGCGACACGTGTCAAGCGCAGGTGCGCTAGCGCCAACACTGTAATTTAAATAATAAATTATTTAATTAATCAGAATTAAAATTCTAGAAAGATCTTTCCAATCTTATTAAAATAAGAAAATTGTCTTCTGTAAAACAGAGGCCTTAGGATCAAAGATCCAACGGTGGGGAAATATCCCTAAATCAATCAGAGAAAGATCTATGTAACTAACCTAACAAACCAATTGGCCCTATATAAAGGCCCCTAGACTCCAAGTCTCGCATACACAGATATACAGAGAGAGAAAAAGGGAGAACTCTGAAAAATTTAGAAGGCAAGCCTTTAAAGAAAGAAGATCATCTTCTTCAAGTAAAGAATTTAATTCTTGGAAGAACAGAGATGAAAACATCTCACAAAAAGAAGAATTTCTTCTAAAAAGATCGAAGATCTAAGAACAAGATCAAGATCTTCAAAAATAAAAAAAAGATAAAAAAAGATCCAATCATAAAAGATTAAAGAAGTAATTTACTTCATCTCTAGATCTTTTGATCTATATAAAGGCACAGCCTTTTGATGAACCATTGGTTCTTGAATCTTGAGGTAAAACCTCTTTTGAACAAGAAAAACTTGTTTCTTTGATCTGAATTTGATCAAGATGCGCTCTGCGCTAATGGACAGTGTCCTGCACTTTTGAAATACGCCTTTGCGCTCCTTGGACTGGTGCAAGTCACCAGAGAGCGCCACGTGTCAATCACAGAACAATCTGCACCTTGCGCTTCTAAAAACAGAGCACTACGCTCTTGGATTGGCGCACTGCATCAGAGCACACCACGTGTCAGCAGCGCACTAGCGCAGCGCACTGCGCTAACAGACTTGCGCTCAGCAGAGCGCGACACGTGTCACTTCCACATGCGCCAGCGCCTTGCGCTCTTTAATTGGCTCAAAGCGCCAGACAAGCCATGTGGCGCACTATCAGACCACTAAAATGCTATGCATTATTAAAAAAGGGCAGAGCCCAAGTAAAAGTCTATCAAACCAATTTAAATGCTGTGCATTATTTAAAAAAGGTCAGAGCCCAAGTAAAGGCCTAACAGGCCAAACATGAATAAAATGTTGAACATTTTCCAATGGACTTAGCCCAATTCTGGCCATAAGTCCTCACTTTAAATTGAATCGAGCACAACCGCTCTCCCAATCAATTTACACCCGGTTCGAGGGTACATCTCTTTACTCCTCTGACATCTGTCGTTGTAATCCTTCAACGTCGTCAGAGAGGTGACGGGTCCTGACAACCACACATTGTTACGGACTGTGGGGTCCTTAAACTCATGGACTATGATGTCCTTAACCTCGACCGTGATGTCTTAAAACTAATACCGGACTATGATGTCCTTAACCTTGAACGTGATGTCTTAAAGCTAACATCGGACTGCGAGGTCCTTAAGCTCATGGACTATGATGTCCTTAACCTCGACCGTGATGTCTTAAAACTAACACTGGACTGTGATGTCCTTAAACTCATGAACTATGACGTCCTTAACCTTGACCGCAATGTCTTAAAACTAACATTGGACCGTAATGTCCTTAAACTACCTATCGACCGCAACGTCACTAAACTAAACAATAGAGCCCCTAATTGCTCTCTTGTCGGATCTAAACGATCCCGTTAAGTCGATCTTAGTCTAAAATTAGACTAACGTGTCCTTAACGAACGTTTAAGTTGATCTTAGCCTCAAATAAGGCTAACGTATCCTTAAACACCTCCCAAACCCAAATCTAAGAAAGATACGGATTTGGACTAATCCACGTCCTACGGGCGACAGCACAAATTAGTCTCCGTATACAATCCACAGGCAACCAAACACAAAACAAACACATACGACACGAAGTGACCACATGGAGAAGGAGAAAGTTGTTACCGCGACGCGGTAGCGTAATTAACTGCAGGGGCTTGCACCTGCAGGGAAGAGCGTCCCCACAATCAAAAACCCTTCAAACGAGAGGGAATCTGATGAAGTCTGCTACATCGGCCGCATCCGTTTAAACCTCCGATACATTGTGCCACAAATCAACTTGGCATCTTCGTAGAGGTGGACGGATAGCACCAATTAGCATCTGTCCCGAATTTCAGGCAAGACGCCCGCCGTGTCTCTGCCGCGTCTTTCGGAGGGGAACAGATTCTGGCACGCCCAGTGGGACCTTTTCCTCTTTTCACTCCACACTTTGTGTGTCGTATTCGCGAACGAATCGCGGTTTGTTAATGGTTGCCCTTGGGTTTCAAGTTACTAAGATTTGGTCTCTTTCTTGGTGCAGAAAGCAAACAGCAATGGCATTCACCTGCTCGAAGTGCTCCAACTGCAGATGCAACCCACGCTCCGCCTAACCTGGAGGTGTAGCTTATGGACTTCAAGCGGCGTCCCTGTTCACGATGCCGATAGAACAAGTCACCCAGGCTACTACTGGATTATTTTTCAGGACCATGCTCCCGCCAATGAGCTTCACTGCTCCCTTGCCCGTACCAAAAGCTCCTAAGAAGTCGTTCTTCGATTGACTTACAGCTGCTGCGGCTCCTCTCAACGGGTCACCCAACACCAGTGCCTCGGTCTTCTCCAGGCTGAGCCAGAATTCCTGTGGACCCACAATGAAGCTTGCAGTCCCAGAGAAGGTTATTCCGAAGAGAGTAACCAACCCTGCTCCCGAAGTCGTCAAGGCGGCTTCTCCTGCCAAGGGGTCGGTCTTTACAAGACTGACCGTCCCAACTCCCACTCTTGCTACACAAAAGACATCAGTCTTTAATAGGCTGACACTGGCAGCAGCCCCTCACCTGAACAGGGAGCAAGACAAGGCCGTCCCCGTCACCGAGCCAATTCCATCAGCACGGCACACTCGACGTCACCACGGGGGCCGAGTGAGGAAGTCAGGAGGCAACTCCCTTTCTGGGCTAACTCCACCAGCCCCGACGACGGAAATTAATGTTGTTGTTCCAACCGGGAACAGCTTTGAGCTGTTGAATAAGGTGCGTAGGAATTCTCCTACCACCGTACTGAAAAGATCTCCTCCTCGGTGGAGAATGTTGCGGAAGCAAAACCAGAGCAGTCCCCTTAGCGGCTGTCCTCCAAGGTTTACAAAGTCTGGCGGCAGGCCCGAGACTCGGTGATCGATCCAAATTTCTCCCGCCAGCACAAAAAGCTGAAGGTCCAACAGGAAGTGAGCCATCCTGCAAAGCCACGAAAAGCTTTCTGGGTGCCCAGTGCGACGGCTCCCTCAACTTCGACCGCTCATGAGAAGAGAAGGCCGGAGAAGATCCCCGTGCCCACGAAGAATGTCAAAGGCACTGAACCCAAACGCCCTAAGTCTGGGGGCATGGTGGTCCATACCGTTTACATGGCATCTAGGAAGGAAGATAGCCGCACTTCGACGGGCCACCGACCACTTACCCGATCCATCACAAGAGCCCAGGAACAACAGCAGCAGAAGCTCCAGGAGATGCTGACTGCGATGGCCGCACTCACTGGACCAAAAGAAAGCTCGGAGGCGTCATCGGAACAACGTCGCGAACACGAGACCGATGCTGAATTCCTTCGTAGAATGCTTGAAAAGAAGGACAAGGAGGCTGCGGAACAAGCAGCCAATATAAAGCAGATGGCTCTTCTGTTTCAAGACATGGTCGGGATGATGATACAGCCGGATCCTCCAGCCGAAAATCCTCCGATTATCCTTGAAGATGATAGAGGAGAAACGTCAAATCCGCCGCTGGCTCTTTCAATAGCCAAGGAGGAAACAATTTCCAAAGCTGTCCTGGATGACTACATTGCTCAACAAATACGAGTTCACCAGGCAAATGAGGCGGCCGGCCAAGTTGTAAAAACAGAGTGACCATTTCCGAGCTGGTATGATTAGATAAAGTACCCGCCGGGCTACACAATCCCGAAATTTCATGTCTACAAGGGGACAAGCAATCCCCATCAACATGTTGCCCAGTTCAGAGCTCTTTGTGGCAACACCGGCGGCGATGATAAGCTCTTGCTTCGCCAATTCGTTGGCAGCTTATCGGAAACGGCGTTTGAGTGGTACTCTGAGCTTCCAAACGACTCCGTCAAAACTTTCGCAGAGATGGAGTTGCTATTCACTCAGCGATTCGCGAGCGCCAGCGAACGTACCCCAATAATGGCGTTAATTAATGCAAGGGTGAAACCGGGCGAAACTTGGGTTCAATATGCAATCCGATGGCGGAACCTGTGGTCGAAGTGCGAACAGCGCATCGAAGAAGCACCAGCGGTGGGCATGTTCGTGGGCACCCTAGACCCTCATACAACTATTTCACAGTTCAGATGTTCTTTAAACCGACCACGTTCCAGGCTTTAATTGATAAGCTAGCCCAGATGGATCAAATGGGTCACAGACCGTCTCCCCCGAAGCCGGAACCTCGAAACGACAAGGGTAAAAGGAAAGCGACCTTCGTCACGAACACCCAACAACAGCCCAGTACCCCAAAGCTAGCAGATCAACTAGAAGAGAGACGGCGCTATTACAATGAGAAAATGAAGTGTCCTTACTCATTCCCACAGGACAAGACGAAGAGGCTGTTTGAGCTGGCTATGCGCAACAGGCTTATCAGTTTGCCGAATCCTAGGCGACCGCCGCAACCCAGCGAAATGAATAATCCCAATTACTGCCCTTACCACCAAACGGTAAGTCACCCGATCGAGGATTGCTTCGTCTTTAAGGGATGGATCGAGGATCAATACCGACAAGGCAAGTTTGCGCTGTCTGAGAAGTGGAAGGTAAACCCACCACAACCGCACACTCCTAAGAAGACGGACACACCGGGGGCAACTTGTTCTTTTATTGAAGAAGCTCCATGGGAGGTCGTGCTTTCAGCCAAAACCAAAAGGATGCTGAATGATCTCCAGACATGCCCGGCGATCAGGTGGAAGAACCCGCTGGAACGTCAGATCATCGAAAGGATGCTGAAGCCGCGCCCAACTCCAAAAATTGGTGGTGATAGCCCAAGAACTCACGCCCAGCTGTCAAAATCTTCAAAGAAGAAGAAGAAGAGACCCAAAAAGCCCGTGAAGCCTGGCGACAAGCGCACGGACTTACAGAAACAGATCGACGCGCTGGAAGAGTACAATCAAAAGGCACGGACTCCCATCACACTCCAAGAGTTTCTCAACCACGTCTTTCAGGAGGAAGATGATGGAGAGAGCTCGTCGGATGAATCTGAGGGATGCGTAGCAAGTTGTCATGTCATCTCTCAATCGTTTACGGACGATGAAAAAACTCCTTGCACCGAGAGACTGGGGGCAGGTCATGAACCGGAACTTCCAGGGCCATCAGACGAACTGATCGACGCATTCCTGAACAAAGCTCTCCTGAAAAGTAAAGCTGATCGGGAGCGCGGGGTGGCCATATTTGAAAGATCCAAACGCCGTCAACTAGACAAAAGAGTCGAGACACTCCCACCGAATCAAGGAACATCCGTCACGGATAAAAACAAGTTCAAGACGAGGAAAAGGTTTGCTAAAGCCATATAAATGGGAATGAAGCTACCACCCTCCGAAGGAAACACTCCTGATGAAGCAGAGATGCATCATAGCTACTGCTCATATCATCAAAAGATTTCGCACCCCACCGAGGAATGCGACGCTTTTAAAAGATGGTGGCAAGGGTATGTTGCTCACCGGCAACATTTCAAGCGGATGAAACGCAAGACTCGTCTGGAGCAAAGAAATGCGACTGAGGAGCATAAAAGAAATACTGGTAACTGCCGCATGGTCAACTCCGAGGGATCGCAAATTCTCACTTTCGGAAGTGACTCTGACGATGAAATGGCTCTTGGCCCCCTCTTTAAAGAATCCACATTGGGGAAGGAGGAAAAATCGAAGGCCTGTGAAAACATCCAGCTGCGCAATCGCACGCTTCCAGAAAAGAATCTCGGATCTACGAGTAAAAAAGATAAGGGAAAAGAAAAGGTCTCCGAGGATATCTCCCTGGATGACTAAGTCATGAAAGAACTGACCGCCAAGGACCTGCCAAAGAAGAGTAAGGTGGACTATAACGTTCTGGCGCACTTAAGGAAGTTACCCTCGCAGCTCAGTATTCTCGACGCTCTTCTACTATCCAAAGAAGCGAGAGATTCATTGATCAAGGCGCTACAAGAACCAGAGCGATTCCAAGCCTTCCTGGCCGAAGAAAAGATGAAGGACGAGCTGGAGGAAGTACATACAGCCGATATCACCTTCGGAGACGAAGACCTCCTCTTTAGGACGTGCGAGCACAATCGTCCCCTCTATGTCTCGGGATACTGCCACAATATAAAGATAGGCAAAATCTTGGTCGACAATTTGTCTTCCGTCAATCTTCTCAACGTGTGAGTGTTGAAGGAAATCTGCATGAGCATCCAGCATCTCGCTCGTGATAAAATCACCATCTCCGGTTTTGACTCCCAGTCATCACGGACTCTCGGGTCTGTGATATTGATATTACGCTTCGGGCTGCTTGTTACAGACATTAAATTTCATGTCATTGAAGCCAAGACATGCTACAACGCTTTACTCGACCGGCCTTGGTTACACGAGTACAACATCATCCCTTCTACACAACATCAGTGTATGAAGTACTTTAAGGATGGTCTTGAGTATACCGTAACAGGAGAGTTGAATCCATTCTCCGTGAACGAAGTCCACAAGTACGAAGACGTAAAATACTTCTTGCCAGATTTTGAGGACACGGAGAGATGTCGCAGGCCGCAGAACAAAGCTATCACCACCATTCCTGTCTTCGGGAGTGATACTGAAGAAGTGGAAGCGATAGTTTATTCAGGCCCACCCCAGTACAACAAGCCGGGACCGTCCGCTCCTATGTTAATCTTTGGCAGCGACTTGTAAGATGAGATCCATGCTATATTCTCTGCTCGGCCTTCAATACGAACATTCACTGATGAAGAGCAAAGTTTGCAAGTTGCCATGGTTCCACCCAAACATCATAAAGAACTAGACGCGCTTGATACCTACAGTGTGGAAGAGTTGCAGACGTTCTATATCCCTCCCAGGCGAGAAGGCGAAAAGGCGATCCTATTTTAACGCTCCGGGGAAACCAAAGTGGAGAAAGAAATCTGGCACGGCGCGGATCCTACACTTGACAGGCTTCAGCTTATCCGTCTGCCTAGATATTATACAGAAGGCTTGAAAAGGCTGTTGAAGCGCCAAGGGATACCCTTCAAACAGACCGCTCGAAAAGCCAAGTTCTATGACAGGGTTTGGAATGTTCCCGGAACTCAACGTAAGTTGCCCAATGGGAGAATGGAAGCAATCGGGCTTGGATATGTTCGGTCCAAGAGACGGGAGCTACTCCGTGACTGCTATGTCATATATGACTTTGATGAAGAAGGAGATGCTCAATGGGAGAGTGCTAACCCTGAACCAGAAAAAGTCCCCGACGTAAAAATGCCCAGTCCGTCGTTCGAAGAACAAATGGACAAGTTTATAAGCGAAGCTGGTCAAAAAGTTCGAGACGACCATAATCACGAAATGGCCATCTACGAGAAAGCCAGGACGCAACGCCTTCTTCAACAGGCTACGAAAGACGATAATGCCGCTCCCTGTCAACCTATTGTAAAAAAGGCCCGACGCAGAGGCAAAAACAAGTCGAAGAGCGGAAAAGGCGTTCAGCAACGACAAAGCGGGACCAAAAAGTCACGCGGTCAGGAATCGAGCGGTCTGGATTTGTCCCTTATGAAGAAGATGAGTCGAGCGTACTCTTTTCCTCAAGATAAGACAAAGAAGATACTTGACCTCGCTATAAGACATCAAATGATTACACTGCCGGAGTCTAAACACCCCGAGCAAGCAGGCGAAGTCTCTCACCCAGACTATTGCTCTTATCACCGAGCAATAGGACATCCTCTCGAAGATTGCTTCACCTTCAAGAACTGGGTCGAAGATCAGTATCAGCTCGGCAAGTTCGCTCTATCCGACAGTTAGAGGATAACTCCGCCGCAGAAGTATGAACCCAAAGCTACGAGAGTAGAACCAGATACACATCGGTCTTCGAAGCGAACTCGTACTTGTCATATGATAATATCATCAAAAGAGGAACCTGAGAATATGCATAACCTTACCTGGTGCTTCGAAAACAATGATGACGAGGTGATCTCAGAGTTTCCACCGGCGCCAAAAGAGCTGGAAGATGGAATACACACTACTGCAGATAACCTCATGAAGATTGATTTGGGAACGGCAAGTGACCCATGACCTACATTCGTCAGTGAGCTGCTATCTGAAGAAAGGGTGGCTGCGTTAAAAGACGTGCTTATGCAGCATAGGGATTGCTTCGCCTGGAACTATTCCGAAATGCCAGGATTAGATCCAGAGATTGCGGTCCATAAACTGGCAATATCCCCAGACGTCAAGCCAATCAAATAAGCACCGACAAGAATGCGGCTCGAGCTTGAGATGAGCATCAACGCCGAGGTCAAGATGTTGATTGACTCTGGCTTCATCCAAGAAGTTCAGTACCTTGACTGGATCGCCAACATTGTCCCGGTGATGAAGAAAAATAGGACAGTGCGCATATGTGTGGACTTTCGGGATCTCAATAAAGCCTGACCGAAGGACGATTTCCCAGTACCGGTCACTGAGCTGATGATAGACAACACGTCCACTCACGAAGTTTTCTCCTTCATGGACGGCTCATCAGGATATAATCAGATAAAGATGCATCTCGAAGATCAGAAGCATACCGCTTTCCGGACCCCTTTAGGCATATTCTGCTACAAGGTGATGCCCTTCGATCTAAAGAACGCCGGTGCCACCTATCAGAGGGCCATGACAAAGATCTTCGATGACCTTATACATGAAATCGTCGAATGCTATATCGACGATCTCGTGGTAAAAAGCAAATCATACAAGAAGCATCTCGAGCATCTGAAGATCGTATTTCAGCGCCTTCGGCAATACAATCTAAAGATGAACCCTCTCAAATGCGCGTTCGGGGTGTCCTCAGGTAAATTCCTAGGATTCATCGTCCGACACCGAGGTATCGAAATAGATCCGTCAAAGATCAAGGTAATCATGGAAATGCCTCCGCCAAGGACTCTCAAACAATTGCGGTCTCTCCAAGGGAAGCTCGAGTATATCCGGCGATTTATAGCCAATCTCTCCGGCAACTGCCATCCGTACAGTCACTTAATGAAGAAGGGAACCTCGTTCGTCTGGGATCATAAATGCCAAGGCGCATGATTGGTAGAGATTTTACGATCAAAAATATAATTACCGCAATCAGAAACGGCGTCGCTTCTCAGCTAGCCGGTGAGTACGGGTCGATCCACAGAGACGGGTAACTTTCTTTAAAGTGTTTTAACGAGTTGATTCTATTTGTAGTTTTGGTAGGTTTATAAAAATCTAAAGACTGGATCTAATTAATTTAATTAAGAATCTTGCTAGGGTTAGGATTAGGGGAAGTTTTGGAAATTAATCTTTTTCCTCACCGCTTTCAATACCTTCCTTTTTTAGATCTCTTAGGTGTTAAGTTAATTATCAATAAAGTGGATACAAATCTTTTGGGAAGATGTTTCTTCCTCTAGATTTGTACCCTACCTTTGTTGATAATTATCCTAACCCTCACGGAAAACGCGCGGAACCGGCCCTTTATACTACGGTTCATCGTTACCTCGAAGGATAGGATGCCGCAGGGAGCGGTTGTGCTCGTATGCGTGAAGTTCCAATTCATTAGGTGAAGGTGGCATTGAAAGGGGCGAGAGATTTAATCTCTCAACCCTTTCCCTAAGGCTAACCCTAACAAGCGAGGAGACTACTCGCTCATTAGGGGATGAGAAGACATTATAATTAAAAGAAATAAAAGACTTACTAGGTTGACGGCTCCCTCCAAACAAGAAGAACAGATCTGAAATTTACTCCCAGAAATTCTGAATTTATTGATTGAAAAGAGGCATAAGAAAATACAAGGTCTTGGGTTCTATTTATAGGACAAAGAAACCCTAGGGCAACAATTGTACCGCATGTCTAAAATTACAAATATACCCCCAGAAAATCTTTTCACAGCCGCCAGAGAGTTATGGTAAAAATTCATTTGCGCACGGGCTTCAACTAGCCGCGGATCCGCCGCGTGGGTGGGCTTTGGGCCGCGGATCCGCGGCCCAATGATGGATTTATCAAGTGATTTTTCTTGGGCTTTGTCTGGTTCTTCTGGGATTCTTATTTCTTCATTTCTTTTTCCACCTGGGCTTCTGCAGTAACTCCAGATTTTCAGTGAACTCTTTGCATTGGATCTTTTAACCGTTTTTCTTGCAAATTTGGATCTTGAGTTGCCGTGTTGATGGTGAACCGTTCTTCTGCCGGGCTTTACTAAGATCTTCCTATTTGTTGGTCAAAAATCCTTCTTTTGTGTCGTCTTTTGTGTTTTTCACCATTTTAGCTCCCAGAACCTGTAACCTGTAACATGTAGCAGACATGGGTCAAAAGCACCTGTTTTTATTGTAAAATGCATAAGAATGGGGAATACAAAATGCAATATTATGTTATGAACAAATACCCCCAAACTTATCTTTTGCTCGTCCTCGAGCAAACTTATTGTTTTATTCTCTACAAAAAACCTAACCGCACTTTCGCAGGGAAACGCGATTGCACTGAGCTCGTGCAACAAGCCGTTAAACCTCTAGGTGTCCCTAGTAGGAGGAGTGTTGTCTTCTGAGGGTTTTCAGCGGATTACACCCACAAAATCCTATCAATTCAGCCCATTGACTTTTGTTCTCCAATTAGGTTTTCTAACAAGGAATTCTATTATCTTTTGACTCGCAAATTATCCACCCATATTCTTCACACTTCCTCATTATTTAACTTAAGATTATATATATCCTGCAGATCTACTTAGCTTTCGGCATTTCTTAAGTTTTCCTTCTAGGGTTTTATCTCCACTTAGGAATTTCTATCAACTCTATTAAAGATACAAGTTCTATTCTTCATTCCTTTCTCTTATCTATACTCTAATCACATATCCCTACGTGTGTGTAAATATCACCCCTACACTTGGAAATTCAAATCAAGCAATCGTACTCTCGTCCATTGTCCAAAGCACTTATTAATTGGTGAACTTTCCACTTTCACATCCTTCATGCGACTGTTAATACTTCTTGAGGTACCAACAACCGATTACAAGATGCGTTAGCACTTTAAAGCGTATTTCCTAGTTTTGCAACACCCAAGGCTTTTAGCAGTGACTCCCAAACCAGTTGGTCTAAGGCACTAGGTGATGAAGCACCCTCGCTAAATATTTTTCTATTTTTACAGCCTTAAGTAATCACAAAAACCAGTGTCCATTTTTTTATTCTTTATTCACATTTTTTTTTCCATTGTGCTAAGGACTTAGACAAGAGCATTTCAAGGTCTCTTCTACTAATCCAAGTTTCAAGGTGCGTGATTGTGCAAATTGTAGGGTATACGTTTTCAGAATCTAGACTCAAGCTAGGAACTATTTTTCAAACTTATACTCTAATAAGAACATCAATACTCTTCCCTCATTTTGACTTAGCCCAAGAAGTGAACCCAAAATTTGCCTATTTCTAAATAAACTACAAAAACATATACTTTCTACCGTTAAACTTTAAGAAAGGTTATTTTTAGGGTTTTTAATTTACTAAGTCTAAGATCTAGTTGTTCCTAACCAGTTAACCTATTTGTCAAACTCAAGTCAATTATAGCCAAGATTGAATACAATAATTTTTATAATTTTTGAAATTTTTCAAATTTTTATGGGTTTTCAAATAAATATGCAAATGCAAAAATATATACAAATGAATGCGAAGGAAGAAGACGTACCGAGCATACCCCCAAACTTGAACTTGACAGTGTCCTCACTGTCATGCTAAACCAAGAGGATCAAACTACCGATACTCCCCTGTTTATTCAAAAACAATATATATATATATATATATATATATATATATATATATATACACACACACACACAAAAAGACCCTCCCCCAAACTTCATTTAAACTATGTTAGACTGCCAAACTTTGCATCGACCAAAAGTCAACACCAACCAGTTGAAAAATTTATCAGTAAAGAGTATAGGTTGGTGGAAGAATAAGTTGTGGTGGTCCGCAAGGAATTGGGGAAGATAGAAATAGTGGTATGGGAGGTGTGGAGGTAAATATACAGGTGATGGTGATGCATCGCAACGAGAATGTAAATGATCAGCAATCAGTGGAGTGTTGGCATTCTCGTACCTTATTAAAAGAAATGGGGGTATTTCAACTTCTAAGGGAGGAAGTTGACTCACCACAATACCCCCAAGATGTTCCTGTGGGTCCTCTATTGACATGGCATCATCCATCAATTGTGTATGATATTCACTTATGAGGGAACTGATCTCCTCGATGTCCGCCATAGTCCAACTGAAAACTTGCCGCCTATCTTGTAAGACTTTTAAAATAGCGTTCTCTTGCTCGAAGGCTAGAGAGGCTGATATGATAATGGGAAAAGTCTCATTCTCACCTATGTAAGTATATCTACGGTGAGACGGCAAGGGCATGAGTTCGAATTTCTGAGACGAAAGAACCATTGCGGAATCTACCTCGAACTCAAAGGACTCTAACACAGCTTCGAAATCACTGCAAACAACCGATTCGGATGGTTCGACTGACTCATCCAAAAATTCAAACGACTCATATTCGGGCTGTGAGTTGTCGTCATCCGAAAAAGTGAAACATTCATAATCAGCATCGGTTGTGTCAATGGTAGTAGGCTCAAGGAGGGACGCACTAGTGGCGTCAAAACTGTTTTCATCAAATAGAAATCTTTCAAGCTCGCAGTCCTCCTGCGTGATTTCGTGAATAGAGCAAACTTCTCGTGTACTAGTTTTAGGCACGGGGGGTAGACTTCCCATCTTATAAATATTGAACTCACTAGACCTCTTTCCGAAGGATAGAGTCATGGAGCCATTGCGACAATTTATTACGGCATTGGAAGTGGCCAAAAATGGTCGACCAAGAATCACCGGAATTTGGTTTCTTGGGTTAGCAACAGGTTGTGTATCCATAACGATAAAATCAACGGGGAATATGAATTCCCCGACTTTGATCAACACATCCTCTAGTTGACCCCTTGGATAGGTGATTGATCGATCAGCCATTTGGAGAGTGCAACGAGTGGGTTTCAACTCTCCAACCCCTAATTGTTCGTACACGGAGTAAGGAATCAGGTTAACACTAGACCCAAGATCTAAAAGTGCTCGATTAATTTGCTTATCCCCAATTGTGATGGAAATCGTAGGACAGCCGGGGTCCTTTCGTTTCTGGGGTAAGGTTTGATGGTGGTTAATAGCATTGCTCACTGCACTAGCCACTAGCACTTTCTTGGGTACTTGAGATGCCTTTCTCTTTGAAGTGCATAGGCCCTTTAAGATTTTCGCATATGAAGGGACTTGTTGGATAGCATCCAAGAGAGGTATGTTTATGCTAACCTGCTTAAATATCTCCACAATCTTTTCCACTTGTGTATTTGGTTTATTAGGACTCAACCTGTTTGGAAATGGTGCATTTTGAAAATTAGTTGAGTCAAATGTTTGTGGAGCAGACTGTGGATTAGGAACGGATCCCGGTGTAGATGTGTTCGTGTTGTGAGAAATGGGTCCGTTCGAGTCAGAAGAAGTAGAGCCGTGTGAAGGGTGGAGAATAGGCTCTAAAGAAAAAGGTGAAGAAGGAAGTGAAGAAAATGAAGAAGGGGAAGAAGAACCACCGGCGGGGACGTCATCACTAGTTTCCACATTATTTTGCAACTCTCTTCCGGATCTCAACGTGGTCACCGCATTCACATTGTGATTGTTATATGCGTTTTGTGTGTGACCGGGATTGGGCAATGGTTGAGATGGAAGCTTTCCCTTTTCTCTCTCGCTCAACGCAGCAGTTAATTGTGCAATTTGTGCCTCAATAGATTTGATACTTTGATCGTGTGAGGCATTGTTATTCATTAAAGATTGAACATAACTTTTAAATCTTGCTGCGGATTCTGTAGTTTTCTTGAGAAATGCTTCAAGACTTTTCTCGAGCGAGCTAACCTTATCATCATTAGGTTGAACCAAATTGTTCGTTTGATTTGTATAAGGTTGTTGTTGGAAAGGTTGCTGGTTTTGAGTTTGTAAGGGTGCTTGTTGTTGTTGTGGAGGAGCTCTTTGAAAATTGTTATTCCCTTGGACTTGTTGATTTTGGTTCCAAGCGAAATTTGGGTGACTCCTCCACCCCTGATTGTATGTCGAAGAGTAAGGATCGTTTCTTTGTCTTTGCTGGAATGCAGCATTGACTTGATCCTGCCCTTGAATGGGTGCATTATAAGGGCACTCTTCGGTGAGATGTGATGGATTAGAACAACAAGCACAAACAGTTCGTGTGGGTAGAGTAGGGGCAGGAGAAGTCGATGAGATTTTGGTCTCAACGGCTTCTAGCTTTTTCATAAGTGAGGCCATCTCGGCCTTCATAGCAATCGACATATCTATTTGATGTATGCCTGCCCTAGATTGACCAACTGAAGAAGATGATGTGGTCTTGGTACTCTCCCACTGAATTGTTTGCTCACTTAGATCCTCAAGAAACTGCAAAGCTTCGTCGCTAGACTTGGAGAGAAAATGACCTTGACATATTGTTTCTAGCAACTGCTTCGTTGCTGCGTTCAATCCCTCGTATAATGTTTGGTAAAGTTGCCATTTTTCTATCCCATGATGAGGGCATTGAACAAGTAGGTCTTTAAATCTCTCGAAGCACTTCCAGAATGGTTCGGACGGAAGCTGTGAAAATTGTATAATTTCGTTTCGGATTCTAGCAGTTTTATGATGAGGGTAGAACTTTTTCAGAAAAGCTCTCACAAACTCGTCCCAATTTCTAATGGAGTATGATGCGGTGCTGTATAGCCACTTCTCGGCTAGGTCACATAAGGTAAAAGGAATGACCCTTAGCCTTATTGCGTCATCACTTAATTGGGTTGTCTTCATCATGCCGCAAACGTTTTGGAATTTATTAATAAAAATATATGCATCTTCGGATTCCAAACCATGAAACTTAGGCAGCATATTGATGAAGTGTGGTTTTATCTCAAAGTTGTCCCCATTAGCCGGTGGGAGGGAAAGACAAGTGGGAAGGGCGGTGCGGACGGGGTAGAAGAGATCCTGGAGCGCGACTCGTGCGGGCGCTTCGACAGGCGGGAGATTCGGGTTATTCGCACCTAACGGAGGCGGAATCATTCCCGTCGGCAAGGTATAGTTGGGGTCGTGTCCCGACATACCTTCGAAAGAATGTGATGGTGAAAGTGAAGAAGTGGACAAGATTTCGACTTCGGAGTCGAAAGGTTCGTCGGTCGGTACCAACGAAACACGGACTAATCGGGCGCTAGGGTCCCTAGTCCAACCGGACATACACTAAAAGGGTTAGTGTAGTCGAGAGATGAAAGACAGAATGTGAAGGTAAGAAAACGAACTTTGAGAAGAAGTGGTGTAAGTGAGTGCAAAGATTCTTTAGCGACAAGTTGCAAGTTTTGAAAAGATTTCCCTTTTTTTTTGTTTATTGGAAAGTTTTGCAAGACGGTTTTAGAAAACGGACTCGTGACACAAAAGTATCAACCACAATGCATAATCAGGCCTAAATCTAGGGTTGCCTAGGTCTGCTAGACAGCTCCTAACTAGGGCTAGAAATAGACCTCAAACCGCCTCTTCACGGACAAATACGGCCAGGTAAGTGGGAAGGAACCACCACTACAGTGGGCCTAATTAATAACCACTAGCCTAGACACCGCAATGTCGGTTAGGATAAACGGCCGATGCCTACCTTAGTCCTTTTCCTATTGAGCTCGCCGTCCTTAGGTCTGAGTCTAATCTTTTTTAATTAAAGGTGGTCGATGCAAAATGCTTTAGGTGTTTTCTGGGGTCCTGGGAAGGGTGATGAAATCCCCACCCAATCTGGATTTGGTCAAATAGCCCCTTAGAGTCCGGTTAAATTATGCAAAACAAATAAATCACTTGCAATCAATTTGCTTTTAAGCGCGGCGCAAAGAATCCTGCAGAAAATCAATTATTGGAAGGGGGAAGAAGATTTTTTAGCGCAAGAACCCTGCAGAAGATTTTTACAGAGAGATATATGGGAGATTGCAGAGGAGAGAGAGAGAAATCAAACCAGCAAGATTTGGTGCGATGACGTGGCAATGTGTGCGCGGATCCGCGGCGGTAGGCCCCATCTGCGGCGGAAGCGCGGCGTTCTGGTGGGATCGCGCTCTGGAAATTTTTGCACTGTTCTGTAATTACAATTGCTCTCTGTTCTTATGCTCCAAATTTTGATTTGCCCTCTGTAAAATTCCAGATCCGTGAAACCTGCAAAGATTCACAAAGAGTACCCTTCAAACAATAAAAGATGATATATTTTTTTTATATTTTTGATTTTTCAGATTTTTATAATTTTTTTAAAATTTATATCAACCCGAAAATTCACAAAAAGAAAGATTACGCCGTCCCCGGCAACGGCGCCATTTGATTGGTAGAGATTTTACGATCAAAAATATAATTACCGCAATCAGAAACGGCGTCGCTTCGCAGCTAGCCGGTGAGTACGGGTCGATCCACAGAGACGGGTAACTTTCTTTAAAGTGTTTTAATGAGTTGATTCTATTTGTAGTTTTGGTAGGTTTATAAAAATCTAAAGACTGGATCTAATTAATTTAATTAAGAATCTTGCTAGGGTTAGGATTAGGGGAAGTTTTGGAAATTAATCTTTTTCCTCACCGCTTTCAATACCTTCCTTTTTTAGATCTCTTAGGTGTTAAGTTAATTATCAATAAAGTGGATACAAATCTTTTGGGAAGATGTTTCTTCCTCTAGATTTGTACCCTACCTTTGTTGATAATTATCCTAACCCTCACGGAAAACGCGCGGAACCGGCCCTTTATACTACGGTTCATCGTTACCTAGAAGGGTAGGATGCCGCAGGGAGCGGTTGTGCTCGTATGCGTGAAGTTCCAATTCATTAGGTGAAGGTGGCATTGAAAGGGGCGAGAGATTTAATCTCTCAACCCTTTCCCTAAGGCTAACCCTAACAAGCGAGGAGACTACTCGCTCATTAGGGGATGAGAAGACATTATAATTAAAAGAAATAAAAGACTTACTAGGTTGACGGCTCCCTCCAAACAAGAAGAACAGATCTGAAATTTACTCCCAGAAATTCTGAATTTATTGATTGAAAAGAGGCATAAGAAAATACAAGGTCTTGGGTTCTATTTATAGGACAAAGAAACCCTAGGGCAACAATTGTACCGCATGTCTAAAATTACAAATATACCCCCAGAAAATCTTTTCACAGCCGCCAGAGAGTTATGGTAAAAATTCATTTGCGCACGGGCTTCAACTAGCCGCGGATCCGCCGCGTGGGTAGGCTTTGGGCCGCGGATCCGCGGCCCAATGATGGATTTATCAAGTGATTTTTCTTGGGCTTTGTCTAGTTCTTCTGGGATTCTTATTTCTTCATTTCTTTTTCCACCTGGGCTTCTGCAGTAACTCCAGATTTTCAGTGAACTCTTTGCATTGGATCTTTTAACCGTTTTTCTTGCAAATTTGGATCTTGAGTTGCCGTGTTGATGGTGAACCGTTCTTCTGCCGCGGGCTTTACTAAGATCTTCCTATTTGTTGGTCAAAAATCCTTCTTTTGTGTCGTCTTTTGTGTTTTTCACCGTTTTAGCTCCCAGAACCTGTAACCTGTAACATGTAGCAGACATGGGTCAAAAGCACCTGTTTTTATTGTAAATGCATAAGAATGGGGAATACAAAATGCAATATTATGTTATGAACAGCGCACTGGACGAAATCAAGCAGTATCTGCAGAACCCGCCAGTGCTGGCTGCTCCGGTCAAGGAAAAGCCTCTCGTTCTTTATACAACCGCTCTCGAAGGTTCCTTAGGCGCATTATGGGCACAAGAGACGACCAAGGGAAAGAAAAAGCTCTATATTACTTGAGTCGAGTTCTCCTGGGGGCAGAAAGCAATTATTCTCCCATCGAAAAACACTGCTGGCCATTGATCCTCACGATAACGAAACTCCGGCACTATGCATTGGCGCATGAAATCCGTCTCATATCGAAGGTGGACCCTCTCAAATATTTGATGTCAAAAGCCATATTGACGGGACGACTCGCTAAATGTGCCCTGCTCTTGATAGAGTTCTCGATAATTTATCAACCTTTTAAGGCAGTGAAAGGCCAGGCCATCGCCGATTTCCTCGCTGAACATCCGATACCGGCCGATTCCCCTTTGAATTTTGAACTGCCAGACGAACATGCGTTTGATGCGATCGACGGTGGTGGTATTCGGTGGGAACTTTATTTTGATGGAGCGTCTTCCATGAAGAAGCGCAAACAGAACACACCCATAATCAAATCAGGGGTAGGCCTTATCTTCGTGACCCTACAAGGAGGGATAATGCGATTCGCCTTCTCCTTGACAGAGCCGAGGACGAATAATGAAGCCGAATACGAAGCTTTGATAGCAGGTCTCGAGATCGCTATCGACATGGGAAGTGAAAACCTCCTCATATACGGAGACTCCCAACTGGTCGTTAGCCAAGTAAACGGTGACTATCAAACGTGCAAACCCGAACTGGTAAAGTACGGCGAGAGGGTACAGCAACTGCTGACCCAAATACCTTCCTACATCCTGGAAAGCATACTGCATGCGAAAATAGCAAAGCGGATGCACTAGCTAAGCTCGCTAAAGAACTAGCCGACGAGAACCTTGATGATGTAAGAATCATGGTACAAGGCCGTCGAGTTCTTGCTCCGGCAGAAATATCTCCGGAATCATCCGAGGAAAAGGAAGCGACTGAGCAGACGGCCCAGCAAATAAAAGACCAAGAAATGGTCGAAGATTGGAGAGAAGTCTTCATAGACTACTTCAAATCCCGTCGAACGCCTGAAGATGCGTCCTCAAAACATCAGCTCATGAAGCGAGCCCTATCTTTTGCCTTCATCAATGATACTCTGTACAAGAGATCATTTGATTCTTTATGGCTAAGATGCCTGGGACCTGAAGAGGCGAAGAGAGTCGTTCAGGAAACTCACGGCGGACTCTGCGGTTCTCACCAAGCTGGGCCGAAGATGAAACTGAAAATCAAACGGATGGGTTATTATTGGCCCACGATGATCCAGGACTGCCTCGAGTATGCGAAGCAATGCCACTCGTGCCAGATCCATGGGGACTTTATCCATCAGCATCCAAATCCACTACATCCAACGGTGGCTAGCTGGCCGTTCGAAATATGGAGAACTGACATAATCGACCCATCGAACTAGCATCGTCTAGAGGACATCGATTCATTTTGGCGACAACTGATTACTTCTCCAAATGGGCAGAAGCAGTACCGCTGAGGGAAGTGAAGACGGAGAATATCCTTCATTTCTTCAAGACACATGTCATTTATCGGTTTGGCACTCCGCGACGGATTATCTCCGATAACGGACCAGCCTACAGAAGCCACAAGATCAGCCGCTTCGCACAACAGCATAACATAGACTGGAGATACTCCTCGGTCTATAATCCTCGAGCTAACGGTCTAGCTGAGGCTTTTAATAAGACATTGACAAAAATTGTAAAGAAGACGGTGTCTCGAAATAAAAAGGACTGGTACGAGAGACTGCACGAAGCTCTCTGGGCGTACCGAACGACGTTCAAAACAGCCACGAATACAACGCCGTACGCATTGGTATTCGGTACGGAGGCAGTACTCCCCCTTGAGATAGAGCCACCCTCTCTACGAGTGGCAGTTCATTATGAGCTCACGGACGAAGAGAATGCTCACCTTCGGCTTGAGGAGATCGATGCCCTTGATGAAACCCGGCTCATAGCGCAACAAAATCTGGAGGCTTATAAAGCAAAGATGACGCGCTCTTACGAAAGATGGACTAGCCGAGGACATTCCGCCAAGGTGAACTCGTGCTAGTGGTCAAAAGACCTATGATCCCCAATCGTGCTAAACGAGGAAATTTGAGCCGAATTATGAAAGGCCCGGTACATCATAGACAAGGTCTACCAGGGTGGAGCCTACCTACTCATGGACATGCATGGTGAAAGACCTTTTAGACCGATAAACGGTCGCTTCCTGAAGAAGTACTACGCTTGACGAGTCACGGCCTAGGTTAATGATAGATGACGACGACTATGTCCGCTCGCTATCTTCCTAAGCCCAAACTCTATGAGTAGTAACTGGCTTACTTTAAAACGGACCGAAATGTCCTTAAATTAACAACGGACCGAAACGTCCTAAAACTAATGGCGGACCGGAACGTCCTTAAACTAACAACGGACCACTATGTCCTAAAACTAGCTGTTGACCGAGATGTCGAAAAACTACGGCGGATTGCAGCATCCAAAACTGATACAAAAAAAAGAAGAAAAAAGAAGAAGAAAAGAAAACGGTATGTCCATAAGCAAAATGGGCACGGATGAAAACCCGAAGGGCTCCGTGAGTAAAAACAGCAGGGCTACCGGCGAGTCTTGTGAAAACCCAAAAAGGCGCAACCTCGTTAGAAAAAAGAAAAGAATAAAAAAGAAAAGAATAAAAAAAAAGAATTAAAAAAAAGAGAAACGGTATGTCCATAAGCAAAATGGGCACGGATGAAAACCCGAAAGGGCTCCGTGAGTAAAAAACAGCAGGGCTACCGGCGAGTGTTTGTGAAAACCCGAAAGGGCGCAACCTCGTTAAAAGACACTTACAGGATCCTCTCGACTTGTAAGAGAAATCACCCACGTGAGATCCTTACGACTCACAAGGGAGCAACACACTTAGGGACCCCCACGATTCCTAAGGAGAAATTACACTTGCGAGATCCTCACGACTCGTAAGGAGAACTCTCTAATGGGATCCTCATGGCTTATAAGATTTGAAAGTCTAAAGTTACAGAGACCTGAACCTGTTCTTAAGAAACCCCCACAACCTCCGATATTGCCCTACAAGAGGCTCATACTGACCCTTGTATACAATCCACGGGCGCGAATAAACACTTCCTTAACTGAGTCCCACACGTGACTGGGGATATGTTCGCATGGTGAACAACCCTTGTAAGTCCTCTCGACTTATAAGGAGAAAACACTCTTATAAGATCCTTACGACTTATAAGAGAACATACACTTAGGAGTCCTCACGATTTCTGAGGATAAAACGTGCCTACGAGATCCTCAACGACTCGTAGGGAGAAATACCTTTGTGAGACCCTTACGGCTGAAGTCAAAAGCCTTAGGCGACAGGACCCTAACCCTGTTTACTAATCCACCTTTGTTCAACATCGACAGAGGCAAATGATGATTCGCTCCTGGAAATATCCCACCTGTAGCGGTGCTGATGCCGGAATCGGTGTCTAATCCCAAGCTTATAGCGAAAAGCTGGCAAGCCATACATGCATACGCAATAGCCGAAATGATGGGGTAACTTGCGACAAAATCAGCAAGTAAAAATGTATGCATGCGAAATAGCTGAAATGATTGGGCAACTCGCAATAAAAAGCAGCGAGTAAAGGTAAAATAAATAGCCGAAATGATAGGGCACCGCGAAACATAGCTGAAATGATGGGGCAATCGCGACCTTCGTGATAAAAAAGCTGAAATAATAGAGCATCGCGGAAAGAAATAAAATAAAAATAAAATGAAATTTATGCGCTACAGGTGATGTTACATCAATCCCTATATACAATCCAGGGGCGCAAACAAAGAAGGAATTACACTCCTTCTCTCCCAGGTTTCCTCAGAAGAAGAAGCCAAATCTCGACGGCTAACAGATAGCCTGGAGATCATCTCAACATTCGTCTCAGCAGACACAACATCAAGCAAAGCGGAACAGCGGCAATTCCCAGTTCCATGACTCGGCGGTATACAGATGACCGAGAGCCAAATCCCAACTCCGTGAAATGCGGATATAATCAACAAAATTCCTGGTTACGTGGAACACGGATAACGTCACTTCTGACCCCGTGGAAAACGTCCAGAGCGGATCCTGGTCTTCGCAGAGCACGGCAGTGAACCCGTGCGAAGCGTAGTCCTCGCCGAACACGGCAGTGAACCCGTGTGCAGCATCTAGTGCAAATTCCTGGTTACGTGGAACGCGGATAACGTCACTTCTGACCCCGTAAAAAACGTCCAGAGCGGATCCTGGTCCTCGCAGAGCACGGCAGTGAACCCGTGTGAAGCATCCAGAGCGGAGCCTAGTCCTCGCCGAACACGACAGTGAACCCGTGTGAAGCATCTAGTGCAAATTCCTGGTTATGTGGAACGCGGATAACGTCACTTTTGACCCCGTGGAAAACATCCAGAGCGGATCCTGATCCTCGCAGAGCACGGTAGTGAACCCGTGTGAAGCATCCAGAGCGGAGCCTAGTCCTCGCCGAACACGGCAGTGAACCCGTGTGAAGCATCTAGTGCAAGTTCTTGGTTACGTGGAATGCGGATAACGTCACTTCTGACCCCGTGGAAAACGTCCAGAGTGGATCCTGGTCCTCGCAGAGCACGGCAGTGAACCCGTGCGAAGCATCCAGAGCGGAGCCTAGTCCTCGCCGAACACGATAGTGAACCCGTGTGAAGCATCTAGTGCAAATTCCTGGTTACGTGGAATACGTATAACGTCACTTCTGACCCCGTGGAAAATGTCCAGAGCGGATCCTGGTCCTCGCAGAGCACGGCAGTGAACCCGTGTGAAGCATCTAGAGCGTAGCCTAGTCCTCGCCGAACACGGCAGTGAACCCGTGTGAAGCATCTAGTGCAAATTCCTGGTTACGTAGAACGCAGATAACGTCACTTCTGACCCCGTGGAAAACGTCCAGAGTGGATCCTGGTCCTCGCAGAGCACGGCAGTGAACCCGTATGAAGCATCCAGAGCGGAGCCTAGTCCTCGCCAAACACGGTAGTGAACCCGTGTGAAGCATCTAGTGCAAAATTCCTGGTCACGTGGAACACGGATAACATCACTTCTGACCCCGTGGAAAACGTCCAGAGCGGAGCCTGGTCCTCGCCAAACACAGCAGTGAACCCGTGGGAAGCATCCAGAGCAAACATCGGACTGTGGAGTCCTTAAATCCACGGACTATGATGTCCTTAACCATGACCATGATGTCTTAAAACTAACAATCAAACAAAATGATTTTAGGCTGATTTTACCTTGGTTCAAGGGTACATCTCGTCACTCCTTTGATATGTGTCATTGTAATTCCTCAACGTCTTCAAAGAGGTGACGGGTCCCAGTAACCACACATTTCGCGGACTGTGAGGTCTTTAAACTCACGGACTATGATGTCCTTAACCTTGACCGTGATGTCTTAAAACTAACATTGGACTGTTAGGTCCTTAAACTCACGGACTATGATGTCCTTAATCTCGACCGTGATGTCTTAAAACTAACACCGGACTGTTTCGTCCTTAAACTCACGGACTATGATGTCCTTAGCCTCGACCGTAATGTCTTAAAACTAACAATGGACTGTGGAGTCTTTAAATCCACGGACTATGATGTCCTTAACCTCGTTCGTAATGTCTTAAAACTAACAATGGACAAGGGTAACTTCACCCATCATATTGCGGGTCCGCACGACTCGTAAGGGAGTAAATTCTCCTGTGAGATCTTTACGACTCTCAAGAGAAAACACACTTAGGAATCCTCACGATTCCTAAGGAGAAAACGCACCTACGGGATCCTCTCGACCCGTAGGGAGAAAATACTTTATTAGACCCTCACGGCTCGTAAAGTTGAAAAGTCTTAGGTGACAGACCATAACCCTGTTTTCTAAGCCATCGCCACTCTACAAAAAGCCTAAGACTGACAGCTATACACTATTTACAGACCGCACTTGCTAAAATCGCACAGCAAACAACACAACAAGAAAGAAGAAAGCAGAGAAATGACACAAGACATTATGAAGAATGTATATCTTTTATTCATGAATTCAATTGAGTATAAGTTACATCGTGTTAAAGAATAAAAGAAACAAATACATTTTATTTACAATTACAAATGATACAAAATGTTCATGGAGAAGGAAGCGTCTTCAACAAATCTGCAAGTTGCTTTCACACTTCCTTCAACGCCTTCTCCTGATAAGCTGCCGCAGCCAACTCTGCTTCCACCTGGTCCCGCTGCTGCAAGTAGGATGAAAGTTGTTCTTCGATGACTCGCTGAGCTGCTTCACGACCTTGAGCATCACGCTCAACGGTATCGAGCTTCTGCTTCAATGTTAACCCGTCGGAGATACTTTGCAGGAGGCCCTCGAAGATAGCTTTCACCCGAGCAGCGTTCGCGTCGACCTCAGCACGCAGTCGAGCAGACTTGCTTGAGGTCTCTTTGCATTCCCTCCGCCTTAAAGCCGCTTCTTATTCAAGATGGAGGAAGTAAGAAGCGCTCTGCTCGATCCATGCCGCCCGTTGAGTACTCGTGGCTAAAATCTCGGGGACAGGATGCATAACTTCCAGCTGATACATGCGGGCCTCGATCTCCCTGCAGTGGTTAACCCAAGACTCGACGACGCCTTCATTGTGGAAATTTACAAGCGTCGCCAGTATCGGATTAACCTCAGCAGCGAAATATGCGGCAGATACAGGAGCTTCTGCGTCAAGCTCCTCGACGCATCCGCTCAACATACTCAGACTCATCGCAGCACCCTTTGAGGATGGACGTCTGGAGAATGGGCCTGTCGACATCATAATGCGGGACTCGAAAGGAACTGGAACCAGAGCGATAGCTGCAAAACAAATCATAATCATATGACAGACCTAAAAATACAAGAGATTCATGAACAATGGAATTTACTATACCAGCTGCAGCAGGTGGCAAAGCCGGGAGGACCGGTGGCACAACCAATCTTACATCTCCTCCTTCGATCTGTAGCACTGCAATCAGGGCAAGGAAGAATCAGAAATAATTCCATTTTTGAAAAAAGAAAGGGCATTAATTGAAAACTATACCCACCAGCGCCACTGGAAGAAGTAAGCTCCGACGGGAAGGAGAAGTGTGGGTGCAACACCTGGTACAGGTGATCAAAAAGCACTCCTACAAGGACGCAATAATACAACATCAGTACATAAATTATGCAGCCAAGATAAGACTGATAAGTCATAAATCCATACCTTCCAGCATTTGCGACGGTACGAGAGAGGGTAGAGATGTGGCCACTGTCAGGGTGGTAACTGACGGCGCTCCCTCGAGTAAAGGGGCATCAGCACTAGCTGCACCTGCGTTAGAAACAAGGTAAGCCCTGTCAGGAAGGATTGCAGAATAAAAAGGACGGTAACCTAAGATTTACCTGAAAAGTCGCCGGCCAGGGCCCTAATGAGGGCGTTACTTAATGTAACGGTGGCGTCTTCCTCCTCCATTGGGACGGTCTCCCCTCCCGTTGCCTCATCACCCGACTCTACGGGAGCCGTCGTCACGCTCGCGACGCCGGAAGACGACAAGGAGCCGTAAGCGGGGAGAGCGATGATCGGAGCGTCGCCTGACTATTGAGAAAAAGCGTCCATCTCGTGCTCAGCAATCATGCCCGTCTCATCCACTACCACCTTAGGCTCGGCGGTCGCAGCCGTCTTGTCCACCACTGCCATGGGTTCATCGGTCGCAGCCGCTCCATCCGCCGCTGCCTTAGGCTCGTTCGTAGCAGCCGTCTCATCTGCCGCCACCTCGCGCTCAGCAGTAGTGGCCGTCTCGGGCATAGTAGTCGTGACTGTCTCGTCAGCCACTAGCTCAGGCCCGGCGACTACGGCTGCACCGCCTACCATCGCCTCGGGATCAGCTGCTACCTTCTCCACCGTCCCCTCAGGCTCGACGGTCGCCGCCGCTCCTTCAGTAAGACTCGGCCCTGCAGGACAAGATGTATAAGAACCGATAGTTTTACAACTTTTACAACAAAGCCTCGAAAAGCACATTACCTGAGGTGGATTGACCGTTGGCTTCCCGAGCTGCACGCGCCGCCTGTCTATGAGCAGTAGACAAGGCGACCGAGGGCTCCTCTGAAGGAGTAGCAGCGGGAGTAACGGCGCTTGAGCCCGCTCCCAAGGCCAAAGCAGCGCTACGCTCCTTCCCTGCGCGCCTCAAACGCTTCCTCTCCTCCCGGGCAGTTACGACGAACCTCTTGGAAGCCTCCTTCAGCAAGGCATCGTCGTCCGCGTTCAGAGTTGCCTTCAAAGCCTTCAAGGCATCCATCATCGGCTTTTTGAGTTGGGTCTCTTGCGGCAATTCCGAAGAGGCTGGAACATCGGTAACTGGCCCGGAGAGAATTCCCGCATCAGTTTGCGAGATAGGTCTTGTGGTCCCTGCGATAAAACAAAGAGGGGGTCAGATTACTCATAAGAAATGGAAGCAGAGGCATAGTAAACTGAAATGTACCAAGGCCTAAGGATGCTCTGAGTCTTTCCTCCTCCTGGAAAGTTTTGAGAGAAGCAGCGATAGCTTCTTCGGTAGAAATGCCTGTTAAAAGAAGGAAAAGCATTAGTCAAAAAACAATGATAGAGGTACGATGCAATGACGAAAAATACAACTAGTGATTACCCGATTGCGCAAGTTTAGCCAACCACGCATCACGCCTCGCCAATCGCTCTGAAGCTGCGATGGCGGCCGCCATATCAGTGTCGTCTAGCGGCATAAATAAGCCCTCGTTAGTCCCGTACTCACCCAAGCCGTCACTATAAGGAGCATGAGGTTCCTGACCAAACGCAACGTCAACAGAGAGGATCGACTTCTTCTTCCTCTTCTGCGCGCGAACCCCGGGTGCACCCAAAATCAACTTACGTTTCGTGGGCACCTTAGGACGACGGGTTCCGATGTCCGAGCCCATGCCGGATTTAGGAGAAACCACATTCACCCTCTCCACCGGAGCACGGGGCGCTGAGGGCATGTCCACAGGATCACGAGGCAATCCACGTGTGGGGCTTAGCACACGAGGAGGTTCATCCCCAGCATCTCCTCTTAGTGGAGGAACGACAGGAGTCTTTTGCCTTAGGGGGACTTTGCGATCGCTGGTGGAGGGCGCACCCTTGCGATCAATCAGCAGCCGCTTCTCTTCCCGGATAACAGCGCCCATCGCGTGCTGATACCAAGCCCCGTGTACGTTGAGGGCCCTTGGAATGCAAGTCAGCTCGCTAATGAAAAAATGGGAGCCCGTGTTCAGCCGCATAAAGTGATGCAATGCATTCCGTATCCTCTCCCTGGTGGCCGCAGGCTCTTCCAAAAACGCCTCCAGTGGGACCCCTTGGTTATAACTTAACTGCTGGGAGAAACGATGGGGATTGTACCTCATAAAGAGCGCCAAGTCGTTCTACCTGAACATAAGGAAGCCCGGCCGGATGGAGTATAAATGTATAATCTTCCGGGCTTTCAATACGGAGGCCCCGTCCTTGAAACTATCACGCAACGCCAATACCGACTTGGAGGTCTCCGGGCCGATGGTCATGACCTTGTCCATGAAAGAAATGCATGTTCCGACCATGCGCGGACGAAGAAGTAACCCCCTAGCCTCCCGCAGAGACGGATCCACAATAGAAGCGCCGACCGGCCGCATAACTCTCGGGAGTCTTCAC
Organism: Agapanthus africanus; assembly: GCA_030015575.1. Taxonomy (NCBI): domain Eukaryota; kingdom Viridiplantae; phylum Streptophyta; class Magnoliopsida; order Asparagales; family Amaryllidaceae; genus Agapanthus; species Agapanthus africanus. The sequence goes on from CM057337.1 coordinate 788,875,404, forward strand.
TTCTCATAGAACGAGGGCCTCTTGTGAATACCAAAAACCCCGAGCACATGCATTTCCATCCATGAAGTAAAATAGTGCATCGGGAAATTAGCGGGTTGCACCCCTGGTTCATTTGCGTCCGCAGTCACGCTGAGACCATGGTACAGGTGGTCCAACCTGGCGATTCCAATCGACAATTGTATGCCAGCCACCATCCGATGCGCTGGGTAGAAAACAGACGGCCTCATGTAGCGCGGGTGCATGGGGAGCACGAACCAGCACAGCCATAACCCCAGAAACCCGAGAAAGAAGGTCTCCTCATCAATGCCCGGAGCGGCGATTTCCGATAAGGGCACGATTGCAGCATCGGGAAAGTAAAAACCCTTTTGGTCGTCCTCCAGTACCGGTCGACGATCTAAGCCAAAGCCGATGGGGTTGTCGAGCTTGGCGAACTTTTCGCCCCGTTGTGATAGAATCTCCGGGTGAAGAAAGCGGGCGATGAAATCTGCAAAACTAACTCCCCGGCCTCCCGATTCTAAATAGAGACTTTCATACATATTCAGCACCTTTACCAGGCTCGGAAACTGGTGCTAAATAGCATTCTCCGGCGTTAGGCCCATTACCAGCGGCTTGGTGGCGAAGACATATTCATCTGGAGGAAGTAGCTCCTCATAGTGCTCTCGCCTCACCGGCAAACCGGAAATTTCAGCAAATTCTTCCAAAGTGATGGAAACTTCCCTATCCGTTAGAAGAAAGGTATGCGTGGGGATTTTCCATTGCTCCACGAATGCCTTAATCCACCATGTAGGGGGAGCAGAATATTCAAACAGCGAGGCGTAAACTGCATGATACAGACCGATCTTCAGCAAATGCGCCTTCTTCGCTGACAAGATGTACCTGGCCCACTGCAAGTACCCGGCCAAAAGTCGAGGGGTCGATCCAATGTTATAGGGTTGTCCCCAGGGGCGCGACTCACCCTGGCATATGCGCCACCCCAGAATATCCACGGCTGCCGGAGGCTGCACGGGAATGGCAGCAATCGAAGGCTGAAGAAGATCCTCCGAATTCCAATTTACGACCTCCACGGCATAGTTCACCGGTGGTGCATCTACATATGGGATCGATGAGATCGGCTCTGACGGCGTCGCACAAGAGAAGCTTCGGCGACCCTTGATGATTTCACTGTACCATCTACCCCACAGGTGAAGGTTTTTATACTCCGGGTCGTAATCCTTAATAAGAGCAAGAACCTCCCGGTCCACTGGCGCCTCAGGAAATCCTTCTTCTGAGCGGAAGAACGGGAATGAAAGATCAGCGGACATATTGCCTGCAAGAAAAAGCGAAATTCAGTTATCAGCATCATAAGTTAATTTTTAAAAAAAAATCCAACGCTTGGTACTTTAAAATTTATACCACACTGCAATGCAGTGGAGAAGGGACCAAAGGGGGGCCAACAAAATCCAGATGACAATGCATCAGTTAATAAGACAGCCTCATCATTCGATGAGACTGTCAATTAATGAGGAAATCCTCAAAGAATATTCTCATTAAATGAGAAATCCCTTGAGACAAGGAGAAAATCTCCCTTTTCAGAGCAAAACTCTGTCACAGAATGACACTTGTCAAACTCTGGTCATAAGGGAATAAGATTCCTTAAAGAGCCTAGCTCTGTAATAATGATAAAAAAAATCTATCAAAGAAAAAAAAATTTAATTTCTAAAAATTAAAGTTCTGGGATCATTAAAGATCCATAAAAAAAACTCTTAAGAGTTCATCATCAGAAGATCAAAAAGATCTATATTCTGTCAATGAGCAAAGCTCTGTTCATGGGTTAAGAAACCCTGAAACAAATTCTTGAGAGCAAAGCTCTATTGTTATGAAACCCCAAAGAGGATTTCTTTAGATCAAAAGATCTATAAGAGCAAGGCTCTATTAATTAAAGTTGATTTAATTAAGTTTAAATTTTTACCTAAAAATTTCTAGAGTTCTAACTCTGAAGTTCTTGAAAACGAGAGCAAGGCTCTGAAAATAAAATTCTTGAAGATTATAATCATCTGCTGAGGACCAAGGGTCCTATTTATAGGCGCTCAAGCGCCACTTCAACTCCTGAATCGATCCAATGGACCAGAGGTTGCCACCGCTGCACTCACGTGTGCGCCACGTTAGCACAACGGTGGGGGGGCATTTGTTTCCCCCAATCAGAGCAAAGCTTTGTTTGAATTTCAAAATTCAAAAGGTGAAGCAACGCTTCAGATCCCTTGCGCTGCGCGTAGAGCACCACATGTCAAAAGCAAACACGCCAGCGTAAGGAGCGCTGCGCCCAAGGCAGCGCACCCCCAATCAGAGCAAGGATCTGTTTTAAAATTCAAATTTTAAATAAAGGAAGCAACGCTTCAGATAACTTGCACTCTGCGCTGCGCGCCACGTGTCAAACAGTGGTGCGCTAGCGCAGTTGCGCTGCGCGACACGTGTCAGCGCAGGTGCGCTGCGCGACACGTGTCAGCGCAGGTGCGCTGCGCGACACGTGTCAAGCGCAGGTGCGCTAGCGCCAATTGCGCCAGCACTGTAATTTAAATAATAAATTATTTAATTAATCAGAATTAAAATTCTAGAAAGATCTTTCCAATCTTATTAAAATAAGAAGATTGTCTTCTATAAAACAGAGACCTTAGGATCAAAGATCCAACGGTGGAGAAATATCCCCAAATCAATCAGAGAAAGATCTCTGTAACTAACCTAACAAATCAATTGGCCCTATATAAAGGCCCCTAGACTCCAAGTCTCGCATACACTGATATTCAGAGAGAGAAAAAAGGGAGAACTCTGAAAAATTTAAAAGGCAAGCCTTTGAGAAAAGAAGATCATCTTCTTCAAGGTAAAGAATTTAATTCTTGGAAGAATAGAGATGAAAACATCTCACAAAAAGAAGAATTTCTTCTAAAAAGATTGAAGATCTAAGAACAAGATCAAGATCTTCAAAAATAAAAAACAAAAAGATAAAAAAAGATCTAATCATAAAAGATTAAAGAAGTAATTTACTTCATCCCTAGATCTTTTGATCTATATAAAGACACAGCCTTTTGATGAACCATTGGTTCTTGAATCTTGAGGTAGAACTTCTTTTGAATAAGAAAAACTTGTTTCTTTGATCTGAATTTGATCAAGATGCGCTCTGCGCTAATGGACAGTGCCTTGTACTTTTGAAATACGCCTTTGCGCTCCTTGGACTGGCGCAAGTCACCAAAGAGCGCCACGTGTCAATCACAGAACAATCTGCGCCTTGCGCTTATAAAAACAGAGCACTGCGCTCTTGGATTGGCGCACTGCACCAGAGCGCGCCACGTGTCAGCAGCGCACTGCGCTAACAGACTTGCGCTCAGTAGAGCGCAACACGTGTCACCTCCACATGCGCTAGCGCCTTGCGCTCTTTAATTGGCGCAAAGCGCCTGACAAGCCACGTGGCGCACTGTCAGACAACTAAAATGCTATGCATTATTAAAAAAGGGCAGAGCCCAAGTAAAAGTCTATCAGACCAATTTAAATGCTGTGCATTATTTAAAAAAGGGCAGAGCCCAAGTAAAGCCCTAACAGGCCAAACATGAATAAAATGTTGAACATTTTCAAATGGACTTAGCCCAATTCTGGCTATAAATCCCTAATTTAAATTGAACTGAGCACAACCGCTCTCCCAATCAATTTACACCCGGTTCGAGGGTACATCACTTTACTCCTCTGACATCTGTCGTTGTAATCCTTCAACGTCGTCAGAGAGGTGACGGGTCCCGACAACCACACATTGTTACGGACTGTGGGGTCCTTAAACTCATGGACTATGATGTCCTTAACCTCGACCGTGATGTCTTAAAACTAATACCGGACTATGATATCCTTAACCTTGACCGTGATGTCTTAAAACTAACATCGGACTGTGAGGTCCTTAAGCTCATAGACTATGATGTCCTTAACCTCGACCGTGATGTCTTAAAACTAACACTGGACTGTGATGTCCTTAAACTCATAAACTATGACGTCCTTAACCTTGACCGCAACGTCTTAAAACTAACATTGGACCGCAATGTCCTTAAACTACCTATCGACCGCAACGTCACTAAACTAAACAATAGAGCCCCCAATTGCTCTCTTGTCGGATCTAAACGATCCCGTTAAGTCGATCTTAGTCTAAAATTAGAATAACGTGTCCTTAACGAAAGTTTAAGTTGATCTTAGCCTCAAATAAGGCTAACGTATCCTTAAACACCCCCTAAACCCAAATCTAAGAAAGATACAGATTTGGACTAATCCATGTCCTACGGGCGACAGCACAAATTAGTCTCCGTATACAATCCACGGGCAACCAAACACAAAAAAAAACACACGACACGAAGTGACCACATGGAGAAGGAGAAAGTTGTTACCGCGATACGGTAGCGTAATTAACTGCAGGGGCTTGCGCCTGCAGGGAAGAGCGTCCCCACAATCAAAAACCCCTTAAACGAGAGGGAATCTGACGAAGTCTGCTATATCGGCCGCATCCGTTTAAACCTTCGATACATGGTGCCATAAATCAACTTAGCATCTTCGGAGAGGTGGACGGATAGCACCAATTAGCATCTGCCCCGAATTTCAGGCAAGATGCCCACCGCATCTCTGTCGTGTCTTTAGGAGGGGAACAATCTCCAAAGCCGCCCTGGATGACTATATCGCTCAACAGATACGGGCTCATCAGGAGAACGAAGCAGCCGGTCAAATTGTTAAGACTGGACGACCATATCCGGGTTGGTACGACCAAATAAAATACCCGCCGGGATATACGATCCCTAAATTCCATATATATAAGGGGACGGGGAATCCACACCAGCATGTTGCTCAATTTAGGGCTCTGTACGGCAACACCGGAGGGGATGATAAGCTACTGCTCCGCCAATTCGTTAGCAGTTTGACGGAGACAGCGTTCGAATGGTACTCAGAGCTTCCCAACGACTCCGTAAAAACTTTTACGGAGATGGAATTACTATTTACACAGAGGTTCGCAAGCGCTAGCGAACGTACCCTAATCACGACACTGATCAATGTAAGGGTGAAGCCAGGCGAAACATGGGTCCAGTACGCGATACGGTGGCGGAATCTATGGTCGAAGTGCGAACAACGCATCGAAGAAGCATCTGCAGTGGGCATTTTCGTGGGAACCCTCGATCCGCAAGCGACCATTTCACAATTCATGATGTTCTTCAAGCCAACTACTTTCCAGGCCTTGATTGACATACTGGCCCAAATGGATTAGATGGGTCATAGACCCTCTTCTTCGAAGTTGGAATCTCTAAACGAGAAAGGGAAAGGAAAAGAGACATTTGTCGCCAATACTCAGCAGCAGCCCAGTGGTCCAAAGCCAACTGATCGCCAAGATGAAAGACGGTGATTCTTCAATAAGAAACTGAAGCGCCCTTATTCGTTTCCCCGAGATAAAACGAGGAGACTGTTCGAGCTGGCGGTGCGCAACAGGCTCATCATCTTGTCGGATCCAAAATGCCCATTGCAGCCCGGTGAGGCCAGTAATCCCAATTATTGCCTCTATCACCAAGTGGTAGGCCATCCAATCAAAAATTGCTTCGTCTTCAAAGGCTGGATTGAGAAACAATACCAGCAGGGCAAATTCGCATTGTCCGAGAATTGGAAAGTAAGCCCGACTCAGCCGCATACTTTTAAAAAGAGGGACATACCTGGAGAAGACGGTTTCCAAGAACCGTAAGGATTGGTCGCTGAAACTCACTGATGCCCTTTGGGCATTTCGAACCGCTTATAAGACCGATCTTGGCATGTCTCCCTATCGGCTTGTGTACAGAAAGGCTTGCCACCTACCTGTCGAAATAGAGCATCGCGCATTTTGGGCGATAAAAGAACTGAATCTGTCTCTCACAGATGCGGGCAGCCATCGGAAGCTGCAGTTGAACGAACTGAGCGAGCTTACGGATGAGGCTTACGATAACGCGGTTGTCGTTAAGAACCGAACGAAGGTGTTTCACGATAAACACCTTTTGCGCAAAACTTTCGTACCTGGTCAACAGGTACTGCTTTACGACACCAGACTACACTTCCATCCAGGAAAGCTCAGATCTCGCTGGAAAGGGACGTATTGTGTGCGGAATGTGTATCCGCATGGCGCTGTGGATTTAGAGAATCCAAAGGACGGTTCATTTTTCAAAGTGAATGGACACCGACTAAAACCGTACCTTAGCGCCGACCCAACAGAGGAGCTCCTGGTCTTACAGGAGCCGGTTTACCCTGCATAATCTTCCTCTGCCTACCACCAAACTTCGGTTATCCAGCCAAGAACAGTGGACACTGTTCCAAATAAGTTTGGGGGTATGTATATACCATTTTGTACATTTTTGTGGATATTCTTTTTCTTTTTCTTTTCTTTAAAAAACAAAAACAAAAAAAAATGTGTATATCTAACCGACAATTTTGACCCTTCAAATGATCTCTTCATGCAATGACAGTGAGGACACTGTCCAGTTTAAGTTTGGGGGTACGCTCGGTACGCATTTCTTACCTTCGCATTCATATGTATATTTTGCATCTGCATATTAAAATCCATAAATCTGAAAATTTTCTAAAAATATAAAAACTTTTTTGTCAAGTTAGCTAGTGGGAAAACTCTGATTCAACATTTCAACGGTTTTGTTTGATAAAATAAAAATAACTAAATCTTATTTTTAGATTTTAAAAACCTGAAAGATAACTCTCCTTTGAAGTTAACTATAGCTGATATACGTCTTTACATCACACTACACGTGTCGTGAGTTTTGGAAATTAGATGACAAGTCTTTTATGTCTAAAAACTTTTAAATGGATAAATGATTTTCTGAGGATCAAATAGGTTTATTCTGAAATAAGTAATATCAAGAATAGTTTATAAAGTGAAGTGAATATGAAGGGATATTATTGATGCCTTAATTGGAACTAAGTCTGAAAAATAACCCATCTGAAACTTGATTGGAATGATTACACACCGAACCCACTAAACACGTCTTTTATCCAAAAAATAAAATAAAAAATAATTGTCGGTTATGTCTCCGTTCGTATTGAATCATCATGATTTTCACGCCAAACTGTCTTTTGTTTTTGGACCTAGGTAACTTGAGTAATTAAGTCCGCTGGGGTGTTTCTACACCTAATGCCTTAAAGCCAACTGGTTTGGGTGCATTGGCCCAAAGCTCGCTAAGAAGCCTAGAAAGTCCAGATTAAAACAAAGTCAAGCAAGTGTTCTCTCCGAGTTAAAATTCCTAACGGTTCTTTGTGTGAGAATAATCTTGATAAAAGACAGGCTTTTATAAAAAAAAATTTTAGCGGAGATATGAAGGTTTTATTCTATGATAAAGACTATTGCACGTTCACAGAGGTGTGTATGAAATGAAAACAAGAAAAAGGTGGAGTAAAAAATAAGACCTAGTTTCCTGTTAAGGAAGATAGAAATTCTGAGGTTGAAACTTTACTGGAAAACGAAACTCGAAAAATGCTTAACTCTTTATAAAACTTATGTGATCCTTTCAAAATTTTTATCTGGGCTTTATTGTGTGACATGATGACTTAAATCGATCCTTCTGGAAACTTAACAACACTATTTGCACTGCACGTAAAGACATATAAAATCTGTAGTTAAATAAGAAGCGAGGTGTGAAAAATAAGGGTTTGATAGTCTAGACTTGGGATCATAGAATTGTTATTGTTTGAAACAAAACTTTAGGGTTTGAATCATAGTTATGTTGCAAAACTAGCTTGACCGGATTTTGTGGGTAGTATCCGCTGAAAACCCTCAGGAGACAACACTCCTCCTACTAGGGACACCTAAAGGTTTAACGGCTTGTTGCACATGCTCAGTGCAATCGCGTTCCCTGCGAAAGTGAGGTTAGGAATTTTTTGTGAATAAATTGGCTTTGCTCGGGACGAGCAAATGATAAGTTTGGGGGTATTTGTTCATATCAGATTTTTGTATTTTTATACCGCCCAATTTTTATCATACTGCTTATCGGTAGGTACTCTTGAGCCGTGTTTGCTAATCAATTGCAGGATATAGGTTCTCGGCTCTAAATGGTGAAATTCATGGAAAAACACAACAATATCCGGGTTCCTGCCAACCACAGATAAAACACGGGTCTCCGCTCTCTATCCGTTTGTTGCCACACACTAGTTCAAAAGACAAAATGACAAATCGATTGTCACCTTCATGCACAAAGCACAATGGCAACACAAAGACCAAGAAATCAATGCGGAGCTCAAGAAAATCATGACAAAAGATCCATGTCCAATCACCTTTTGATCTACTAGGATTCTGGAAAAGATGTGAAAAGATTATCAGAAAAGACATATGCCAAACTACAGACAAAAAAGGACCAGGGAAGCACAAAAAATCGGAGGGCCCAACTCCACTAAACGGCCGCGGAACCACGGCCAATAGGGGGTCTAGGTTGCGGTTCAGCGGCCGTCTTGGCTTGTCGGCTGAAGATCTTTCAGCGGCAGTTTGGTATTTTCATGGGGGTTCTGAATGTTGCCCTAGGTTTTCCTTTCCCTGCCTATAAATAGCCCAGAACCTTGTGAAGCCAAAGGTGCTTAATCTTGTATTTAGATTTTAGGTTTTAGTTGTTCTTCTTCCTCCTCTCATCTCTTCTCCATTAAAAAACTTGTAGTGAGCTTTTGTGAGTGAAGAATGAATAAAGGAGTTATTTTACTTATCATGCTTGTCTTGTTCTTTTGTTAAATTATTATTGCTTGTAATTTTCATTTGTTAACTTAGTTGTTGTTATTTGTGTTTGTTTGTTTCTTTTCTCTTTTCCTTTATCCTTAAACAACCATGATGCTTACGCTTGATCCTTGCTGAGGTGAGGTCGCAAATAGCTAGTTGTTACCTTCTAATCTCCTTCTTTCTATCTTCCTCTTTTGTTTTATTTTCTTTTCCGTATAATGGGTGAGTAGTTTCATACTTGTTAGGGTAGGATAAGGGAAGTTTGAGAGAAGGAAATCTCTCTCACTCTTTCCTTGCCCAACATCTTAAATCGACTCCCGTTAATTGAACCACAATCCGCTCCCTACGGCACCCTATCCTACATGATAGCGGTGATTCCGTAGTGAGACCGGTTGTGGTTGAATTAACCGGAGGTTATGGCTAAGAGCCAAGAACGGACGGACAAGCACCAAAAGGAAGAACTTAAGCGTTGGAAAGCCTAGCTTATATTCGCAAGTTCCTTCCTAGTCATGCTAATCCCCGTTGTTGCCGATTACCGTAACACCGATATTAAGAGTGGCAACGAAAGAAGTGAGCGACTCCTAACTCAAACTAACCTATTCCTAACCCTAACAAGCTCTCTTTACATATCATCTTAACACTTAGTTAATCACAAACAAATCTGGACTTTTGGACTTAACTCGTTAAAGCACATAGAAAAAGATTCCCATCTCCCTGCGGACGACCCGTACTCAACCGGCTAGCTACAAGCGAAACCGTCTTGATTGCGGTAATTAACTAAACTTGAACACGCAGAAAAACTACCAATCAAGGCCCGTCAGAAAAGCAAAGCTGATCGAGAGCGCGAACTGGCCATATTCGAAAAAGCCAAACCCCGGCGACTGGACGAAAGGGTAAAAACACTCCCACCAAATCAAACCACATCAGCCGCCAGCAAAAGCAGGTTCAAGACAAGAAAGTGATTCGCTAAAGCCCTGTCAATAGGAATGAAGCTGCCACCCTCCAAAGGGAACACTCCCAGCAAGATACACCTTGACGAAAAGGATGCACATCCAAACTACCTCTTATACCATCGGAGGACCACACACCCTACTGAAGAATGCAACGCCTTTAAAAATTGGTGGCAAGGATACGTTGCTCACTGGCAGCATTTCATGCGGATGAAGCGCAAAACGCGTCGAGAGCAGAAGGGCACGACAGATGAGCATAAAAGAACAGCCGGTGAATGTCACATGGTTAATTCCGGAGGATTGCAAGTTCTCACATTCGGGAGTGGTTCTGATGAAGAAATAGCCTTCAACCCTCTCTTCAAGGAATCCATCTCTAAAACAGAAAAGACAAAGACCTGCGAGAACATTCAGCTGTGCAATCGCACGTTACCCGAGAAGAATCTCGAACCCACAAACAAAGGGTCGAATAAAAATGATAAAAGGAAGGAAAAAGCCCCTGAAGATATCGCCCTCGATGATCAAGTCGTCAAAGAGCTGACAGCCAAGGACCCGCCAAAGAAAAACAAGGTGGATTATAATGTTCTGGCACACCTGAGGAAAAATACCCTCGCAGATAAGCATTCTCGATGCCCTTCTGCTATCCAAAGAGGCGAGAGATTATCTGATCAAGGCATTACAAGAGACCGAGCAGTTCCAAGCTTTCCTTGCCAAAGAAAAGATGAAGGACGAGCTGGAAGAAGTGCACACAGCTGACATCACTTTCGGCGATGAAGATCTACTCCTCGGAACGTGTGACCACAACCGTCCCCTATATGTCTCCGGGTATTGCCATGACATTAAGATAGGGAAGATCCTAGTTGATAATAGGTCCTCCGTCAACCTTCTCAATGTAAGGGTGTTGAAGGAGATTTGCATGAGCGTTCAACACCTCGCTCGGGATAAAATCACTATCTCCGGGTTCGACTCTCAGTCATCACGGACTCTTGGGTCTGTGATACTGACTTTACGCTTTAGGCTGCTCATCACGGATATCAAGTTCCACGTCATTGACGCAAAGACTTGCTACAACTCTTTGCTCGGCCGGCCTTGGTTACACGAATACAATATCATCCCTTCTACATAACATCAGTGTATGAAGTAGTTCAAAGATGGTCTCGAATATACCGTGACGGGGGAGCTAAACCCATTCTCCATGAATGAAGTCTACAAATACGAGGACGCAAAATACTTCTTACCAGACTTCGAAGACACGGAAAGGTGCCATAAGCCTGAGATAAGTAGAAAGCTACCACCACTATTCCGGTCTTTGGGAGCGATACCGAAGAGGAGGAAGAGATAGTCTATTCAGGACTGCTCCAATGCAACAAGCCAGGACTGTCCACCCCTATTCCGGTCTTTGGCAGCGACTCTGAAGATGAGGTCAATGCAGTATTTTCTGTTCGGCCATCAATACAAGCCGTCACTGGCAATGAACGGAGTTTGCAAATCGCCATGGTTCCGCGGCAGCACTACAAAAATCTCGACGCACTTGATACCTACAGTGTGCATGAACTGCAGACATTCTACATCCCTTCCAGGCGAAGAGATGAAAAGGCGATCCTCTTTTATCGATCGACGGAAACCAAAGTGGAGAAAGAGATCTGGCATGGTGCCAATTCTACGCTTGACAGGCTCCAGCCCATTCATTTTCCCAGATACTACACAGGAGGATTAAAAAGGCTGTTGAGGCGCCAAGGCATACACTTTAAACAGACCGCGCGACAAGCTCAGTTCTACAACAAGATCTGGAACGTCCCCGGAACTCAGCGAAAGTTGCCCAATAGGAGAATGGAAACGATCGGGCTTGGATATGTTCAATCTAAGAAACGGAAGCGATTCTATGGCTGATGAAGAAGGAGATGCTCTCTTAGAAGACACTAACCCTGAACCAAAATGAGGTCCCGCCATGAAAGTGCCAAGTCCGTCGTTCGAAGAACAGATGGATAAGCTAATAAGGGAAGCAGGTCAAAAGGTCCGGGATGACCATAGCAGCGAAATGGCCATCTATGAAAAAGCCAGAACGCAGCGCTTCCTTCAGCAGGCTACGAAAAATGACGATGCCCTTCGTCGCCAGCCCGTCATACGGAAGACTCGACACGGAGGCAAAAATAAACTGAAAAACGAAAAAATGTTCGACAGCAGCAAAGCGGATCCAAGAAGCCTCGCGATTCAAAATTGAGCAGCCGGGATTCGTCTCTTATAAAGAAGGTGGGTCGAGCATATTCTTTTCCCCAAGACAAGACAAGGAAGATATTCGGTCTTATCATGAAACACCAAATGATTATGCTCCCGGAATCCAAACACCCCTAGCAAGCAGACGAGGTCTTTCGCCCGGATTATTGCTCCTATCATCGAGCGATAGGACATCTTCTCGAAGACTGCTTCATATTCAAAGACTGGGTAGAAGACCAGTATCAGCAAAGAAGGTTCGCTTATCCAGCAGTTGGAGGTTAACCCCGCCACAAAAGCATGAACCGAAAGCCACATATGCAGCGAGAGTAGAGCCGGATCAACATCGGTCTTGGAAGCGATCTCGTACCTGTCACGTGATAATGATGTCGGAAGAAGGAATGCCCGAGGATATGGATGACCTCTCCTGGTGCTTTGAAAATGATGATGACGAAGTGATCTCAGAGTTTCCACCGGCACCAAAAGAACTGGAAGATGGGAAACATACTACGGCAAATAACCTCAGAAAAATCGACTTGGGGACGGAAAACGACCCACGGCCTACGTTCGTCAGCGAGCTGCTGTCTAAAGAACAGGTGGCTACACTCAAAGACGTGCTCATGCAGTATAAAGACTGCTTTGCATGGAACTACTCCGAGATGCCGGGACTAGATCCAGAGATAGCAGTGCACAGATTGGCAATATCTCCGGACATCAAGCCAGTTAAACAAGCACCAAGAAGTATGTGGCTCGAGCTTGAGATGAGTATCAACACCGGGGTCAAGAAGCTAATCGACTCTGGCTTCATCCAAGAGGTTCAGTACCCTGACTGGATTGCCAACATCGTCCCAGTGATGAAGAAAAATGGGACAGTACGCATCTGCGTGGACTTCCGGGACCTCAACAAAGCATGTCCGAAGGATGACTTTCCCGTACCGGTCACCGAGCTGATGATAAACAACACGTCCACTCACGAAGTCTTCTCCTTCATGGACGGCTCATCAGGGTACAATCAAATAAAGATGCATCCCGAAGACCAGAAGCATACCGCTTTCCGGACTCCTCTGGGCATATTCTGCTATAAAGTGATGCGTTTCGGTCTGAAGAACGCCGACGCTACCTCGACGTTGTACACCCCACGAGTTGCGGGGAGGCGGAATAGGTAAAACAATCATTTTGTTTAAAACAACATCGACTAACCGAAAGGATCTTTGCTAAACACTAACTAACATAATCATAGGAGTAATTAGCTACTATGAAAGAAGATTATACCTAATGAACCAAGTCCTTCTTCTTCTCGTTAACCACCTCCTCGTCTGCCTCCTCTTTGTAATAGACGATCCACCTGAGAGCTTCTACTCCAAGCTTTGCCTCTAACTTGAGGAAACTAGGTTACTCCAATTGCTAATCAAAATCACCTAGGGAATATAGAGTGTGATTAGGGATTAACAAGTCTTGCTAACCCTTGATCTCAACACATGAGAGGTTAGGGTTAGGGTTTGAAGAGAGAGAGCTTGAGGAGAGAGAAGGTGGGAGTGAGAATCCTTTTGGAATAATGATCTCATTTGAATATATGAAGCATGATGATTTATTAAAATGAATAACAAATAAATATGTGTCATCATGCTTCATTAATTCATAGAGTGATTCATCTCATGAGTCATTTAAATCATTAATGCAACATTAACTCCATGGATGATTCACTCTCATGACTCATTAATCCAATAAATGCAAATGCCACCTTAGCCCTCAAGTCATCATCCTTCTAGAAGCTTCTTGAGAATTTACGAGAACGTCCCTCCTATCCGTGAAAACAATCATTTTGTTTAAAACAACATCGACTAACCGAAAGGATCTTTGCTAAACACTAACTAACATAATCATAGGAGTAATTAGCTACTATGAAAGAAGATTATACCTAATGAACCAAGTCATTCTTCCTCTCGTTAACCACCTCCTCGTCGGCCTCTTCTTTGTAATAGACGATCCACCAGAGAGCTTCTACTCCAAGCTTTGCCTCTAACTTGAGGAAACTAGGTTACTCCAATTGCTAATCAAAGTCACCTAGGAAATATAGAGTGTGATTAGGGATTAACAAGTCTTACTAACCCTTGATCTCAACACATGAGAGGTTAGGGTTAGGGTTTGAAGAGAGAGAGAGATTGAGGAGAGAGAAGGTGAGAGTGAGAATCCTTTTGGAATAATGATCTCATTTGAATATATGAAGCATGATGATTTATTAAAATGAATAACAAATAAATATGTGTCATCATGCTTCATTAATTCATAGAGTGATTCATCTCATGAGTCATTTAAATCATTAATGCAACATTAACTCCATGGATGATTCACTCTCATGACTCATTAATCTAATAAATGCAAATGCTACCTTAGCCCCCAAGTCATCATCCTTCTAGAAGCTGTAAGTCCGCGGCGGCGCCCCGGCCGTCGATCCGACGCCGGAAACGCGGAAACAAAAATTTTGCAAACTAGCAAACCGGCACCACCGCGCACTTTTCACCCGGATCGGGCCATTAACCTAGCAACTAGCAAAGTAAAATACGGGTAGAGAAGTATACCAAGCGATCCGTGTCCTTCGGTCTTCGTCTCCACTCCGATCTCCCACGGAAACTCCGTTCATCTCCTCCTCGTCGGAAAGGGCACCACGTAGCCGGAATCTTTTACGGGCTCCCACCTCTTGACCGAGGCAACTCGGACGCGAAGTTGGCTAGCCGACGCGTCCATGGTTTGCGGTAGACTAGTGTGGAATACTATGTCTCTTTTGGGGTTATCAAGTTGCCTTGATGATGGTGGAGGTGGAGAATGAATGAAGGAGAGAAGTTTGGAATTTTAGCAAGCATAGAAGCATGAAATGAGATGGATCAATCCCTCACATAAAATGAGCACTCCCATTCTCCCTCCAATATGTGCCCGGCCCTCTCCATGAAATGTTGGTGGGAAAAAGAAAAGAATATTGCAAGTGAGAAATGTGTGAAGATAATGATCAAGAAAATAGTCACCACATATCAAATCTAAAGACAAATCAATATCTTTCTCATTAAAGCAAGAAAGAGACCAAAATAGAATCTCATCATGATGCTACCATTTTACAAAGAACCCCCTCCACCAATACTAATTTGCACAATTGCAAATTGGCCCCTCCAACGATAAAGTCCACCCGTGAAGGAACAAAGGAAAACCGGCCGGAACGGAATGCAAACTGGCAACTTCTGAAAACTGATCCCGTAATAAATTACAGGAAAACCCCACTACTGCAAATACATGCCCGCATTTGTATTCCCACTGAACACAAATGCAGAGAGACAATATCTACACTATCTAATACTAGGATCCGGCTTAAACCAAAGCCGGCTAGTAAAAAACCGTCCGATCACGATCCGTGCAATACCGCAAGTATCTGATCGAACCCTGCCATATCTCCATACGGCCTCTACAGCGTTTCGCCTGAAACCTGAGTAACTGTGTGTGGTGGACTCTAAAGACTCGTCAATACTATGGCTGTGGATTTAACCACTAGTACGTCAGAGGTATCAGCCATACGTGACGGGCCACCAGCTATTGACCAAAAGGTACGTCGATGAGTGAACTCATCCTGACACCCTACTGAGCCTGTCAGTGACAATATCCGTACAGTCTGGTCCGTTCATCTATGAGCATCGCATGGCGGGCCTAGGGGGTTGGTAAAAGTCAGACCCCCAATAGCGGTACAAGTCGTGTCGGAGTGTAGCCCAGAACATCCTGAGATACTACTGGAATACCTACCAGCAAATCTCCTGCCTTGGCCAAGGACTTTTCATGTTCTGGCTCTCCTAGACACAGCGCGACCTCACCCCCAATACCGGGAGAGACGAACCCCTGCAGATCCGCTCACTGCCTCCATATGGCTCGGGACTGTACCCAACTAAAACCTGTTTGCACGACTCCTTTGAGCCGTGGTAAGTTAGTAATCAAAGCACAGTGGGAACTCACACGAGACAAATGACGATCTCAGGTCGATGAACTAACCTGTACACATGTCACCAGGGAACTGCTATCTGACGTGAGGTATAATCCCAACTAGCAGGTTCCCGGCGAGTCCTGTCCGGTGTACTCATAACCCAATGAGCACCTGTATACATCTTAGGTGAACCAACTGACACCAGTGGCTTGTGAGACCGGCCACCGCCCCTCGTCGGGGTCTCGACTGTATACACTAGTCTACTCCGGAGTATCGATGCCCTGTCTCGAAACTCCCACGACTAGGGACCATTTAAGGATGTGCTTATAGACTCCAGCTCTCACGTATATGATCGCCCTCATACTGCTGGTAGTCAAGCAAGAATCCTAGGGGCTCTATCAACGTGTAATAGCGACTCGTAAGGTCACCTAAAGCAGTACACGATGATAAAGATAAACCAGATAGCATACTATCATCTCGAGTAAGACTGTCCTACTGGGACAGGTCCTCCCCTCAATCATTGCAATCACGTGCCTGTGATCCAATAATTGACTCTGAGGGCACTATCTCCAACAATCTCCCACTTGCACTCAAGGCTAATTATTGTGATGTAGCATACTCACAGCCCGTGTGACACCGAACACCCAACTCCTCTACTAGTCAGTCTCACAAAGCTCGTTTGCGAAACTATTGCGTTCGAGGAATAGCCTCGGTGAGTGGATCCGCTCTGGTGTTTCTTTCTATGTCTCTCTCTATCTCAAGTTCGCGAAGAAAGCCATCTCCCGAAATGAGTAATACCTGTCTTAGAATGTGTCTGGATGTCTGATGGGACCTAGCTCATAAATGAACTCCAAATCCAAACTTCTTAGACTGTATCGACAACTGAACTTAATCAGTGTCCTGCGCCATGCCTTCCCTCAGTATCCACTTGGACCATCTGTCCAAAATACTGCCCCTCGTCAGAAGGAAAACTATAACTCTGACAGCCACTCTGCCATCCAGGTCACTTTGGAAGCCTGGAATGATAACTGTCTCCCGAAGAAGACTGCCGTTATCATATCCCTAGAACATCCACTTATGTTCTAAAACTGCTTCCGACTGTTTCTCTAGGATTGGATTAATATCAACTTATTGCATCTACTGCAAGAACAACATCTGGTGTGGTACTTGACATCTCATGATTGACTCAATTGCCTAAGCAAGTGATCTGCCAATCATGCGTATCCCTCTCCCCTTTAGTCTGTAAGACACCCTTAGAGAGGGTGACTCCATTACCTGCAGGTATACTACCGTGCCAGGAGTCGTCCATTCTAAATACTCATAGAATGCGGTCAAAGTACCCAGATTGGGAAACCACCCAAATCTAGATCTAAAACCATAGATCTAGTGACCAGAATGTCTGATATAATGTCCAAGTCCTATGTGGAGAAACCACTGTGTGACGACCAAAGTATAACCGATCGTAGTATAGGAATATCACTTCCTACTCTGTGTATGTCATCAAATACCAGGACATCACACCCTACTACCTTCTTAACAGATCCATCCCCTATTCTGATGAAGTCAAACCTATGACTGTCACATCAGAAATAGATGATCTATCTCCGCTATATCTGCTTTAGTCTATAAATAGACATAAGCCATCTGTCCACCAAGCCGCTGCTCCCACTGACTACGACAACCCTCTGGCAGAGTCATATAGACGTACACTTCTAAAGCTAGTTTAGAACGACGCTATACTCATCCTCCTGCCGGGTCTCACAGTCTGGAACAATAGTAATGGCAAGTCTGGGCAAACAAGAACCTTCCTGCCACCGTCCCTGAGCATACCGAAGTACCTCTCAGGTGCCTGAGATTACCCACCATATCTGCGGAGTGGCCAATGGAATGTCAAACCAGATTGAATCTTCAGGTTCTTATCAAATCTTCAGTAATCGTTTGCGGTTCTGGAATCACTTCCAGTTCTACCATACTCCCACTACTGTTTTCTGAAAAAATCCACCTTTAATTAAAACTGTGGCGAGTTAAGAACAATATCACTATTGATCTTCCAGATGGTAGAAAGTCAACTCTCGTCATAGCCCGGGTCAACCCATAAACAGCCATTACAGAAACGTGCCTTGAGTTATCCGGAGTCTGGTTTTAAGCATAAGCCGGACAACTCCCCGTATCTTAACAAAGTCAAGAAATGAACTGTTCTATATCCAATATATGAACAGAGGCACTGATTTAATTGAACCAGATTCAAATCATGTAGCTGTCACCAGTGCATGTCAACTAAATGGAAGGAGGCCGATCAGCGTTACTCAACTTAGGAATGCTTCCAATTATGAGTAACCTGAAAAAGAAGCAAGTTCTCTCAACCATTACTATCAACTGAATACCTTATACAAGTATCTACATCTTTGATCACCTTGAAGAATCCCGATACTTGCAATACCTGGTTCCTTACTTTATTCTTATACCTATAACTCCTTAAAACTTAGACCCTGTGTTTCTACGAAACACCTGTCTAAAACTAGAGAAGTCATGAGTAAACAGAATATAGTACGAGTACCTACCCCTTTGTCCTAATGGACACTGGACAACATACAATACTCTGTATAAGTCCGCTGAGTCTAATAACTCATTCACTGTGTGTCGTAGGTTGAAAACTGTACTTATGGTTAAGAAGAATTACACCGATGTTTAATGCTCCTTACCTAACCATCCACTGATATAGGTAAATGTCATAGACATAATTTCAAAAAGGTATATCTCACTCTATAAAAATAGACGTACAGATATATCAATTTGAAATTGGTGCATAACAACGGATATTCAAAACCATATATTTGCCGACCGGCAAACAACCCAGGCGATTTCCACAAATATCACCAATTACAACGAATTCCGATATGATGAGGATAATCACCTAATTCCCAATAACTTACTCTCCCTCATCATCTGTAAAACCATACAGATATGAGAATCAAACCTGGTAAATACATACCCTGGAGCAAGTGTCTAATTGGGAAATCGGTTTTCTTTTAACAGTACACAGTGAAACTGAAACATTGAAATGTTTTGATGGGGTATCCTGGTATTCCTAGTAATGCCTCTTCCATTATCCGATTCACAACTATAACCGTATAATTCTTTGCCACCTCTCCAAATCCCTTTATATGTCTTTAGTCATTACCTTCTGTACACCCCTTTAGGCCAAATGGTTTTCTTCCTTCCCTACCGTTCGGCACCAGCCTATGGTTTGGAAGAAGACTATCCAATAAGCATAATGGGTGTACTGTCCTAGTCCCAGGAGCACTCGCAACGCGAGAGAAGGTGAAGATAAAAGACACCTGAATGAACTTTATTCCTATTTCTCCTGAACCAGGATCCATCCCCGAACTGGAACAAGTTCCTTTCGAGTTCGTATATAACCATACGATGGATTATCCAATAAACTGGGATCTTCGTAGTGATACGGAGTGTCCTAGAGAAATACAAAGGTGATTTAGGATTGGCGAAGAAATACTTGGTTTGGTCATGAATATCAGTCGCAATTTACTTTGCCCTCTTACTAATCCTTTGCTTTGTCTGAACTTAATACCTTCTGTACACCGTTTAGGCTAATTGGTTTTCTTCATTCCCTACCGGTCGGCACTAGCCTAAGGTTTGGAAGAAGACTATCCAATTTGCGTAATAGGTGTACTATCTCCTAAACCAAGGAGCACTTGCAACCTGAGAGAAGGTAAAAGGAAAAGACAACTGAATAGTCCTATTCGTTTTCTCCAGAACCGGAAACCATCCTCAAATTCCTTCGAGTTCGTATATAACCATACGATGGTTTTGTCCAATGGAAGTGGACGTTCGTAGTAATACGGGGTGTTCCGGAGAAAAGGGTAAACGTAGGAGTGGCAATGAGGTTTGCAACTCTGACAATCCAAAAACCAGTGTTAAGAAGGTTCGGTCAATTTGGTCACTGAGTCATAGTCTAGGGTCGGTTCAATGGTCGCTGCCAAAAAGAGAGAGAAAAGAAACACTCAGCGTGCACTCTAACCTAGATCAGAATGGTTATCACTTTATCTAATCTGGAAACCTCCCACTGTAATGTCAAATTCTTCCCCAAACCTGAAAGAAGAATTAGCCGGGATCACCCGAGGAGTAAACCAACTCATCAGTGGGAATCGGGATCCAACTATCATCGCATGATAACGTGACGGAATCCGCTCACGTCACCACACTCCAGAAGATATGCGCATATCTGGCAAGTTTCAGTTCTTTTGAAACTCCCGATGTGGATTTTTGCCCCATGCTCTTATGACCTTGACTTTGGCCAACATATCATAAGTTACATGTCAAGTTCTACCCGTCATTATCCAGGTTAATTTGAACCCACCCGTACAAGCCCTTGACTTTGGCCAACAAGGCTATATGACTGTCCCAAACCAACGCATCTATCTATGCTGCATATGAATACCCAACAGCTACCAAACACTGTGCCTTGACTTTGGCCAACATACACAGCTTGAATACTATTGACTATCCATATGAAACGACGGAGGGCTACGAATGGTTTCTGGCGAAAACCTTTAACGTAATGAACTTGATATCGTTGAAGGAACGGATAGCTTTTTAGAAAAATATAGTAACGAAAACCTTTGCTAAAGAGGTCACTCCCGGTGAAGGGATCTCGGCTCTTTCCCCGTAGAATGAGGTGCAGGATATTCCAACTGAATACCACGATGCAAAGCAAAAGTAATCGGCTATAGTGAAGTTATTGCCCTGACGCAAACTTTTGTCCAAGGGGTCACTCCCGGTGAAGGGATCTCGGCCCTTGCCTCGTCGACTGAGGAGCAGGATATTCCAACTGAATACCACTGTGCAAAACAAAAGAGAACGCCCTTGCAATAACAGCTTTTTGAAAAGTGTTCCAACAACATCAGAGTAGGTTTGTTTATCTTGCATTGATCCGAATCAACGCAGTCCCATCAATTGATCACACCACAAAGAACGAAAATAATGACGTACGTATATGCCATCCACATTCGCCACTGGGTCCCGTCATCACCCGTTAGGTTAGCTAACTAACGACAGAGTGGGGACTGGACTAGCGCGGATGAAAAACATATACAACATCTACTAGTATATATATAATATATAATTTTCGCTCAAGGCGTGATAAAAAATGTAGCATCACAGAAATGTACAGCATCACAGAATAATACAGATATCTGGGATCCCCGGGTTTCATAGCGCCACTACCGAAACCCGACGTTCCCCTGGTCGTGTGGATAGCCTGTGCAATGAAAATCCTAGACCCTTACGGGTGCGGCAAGTTACCCGCCAAAACCTGAAGCGAGGCAGCCCCCTTCAGCAACGTGAATGGACCACCCAGCACTTCACGGAATCCGGTAACTTGGGCACCCCTCCTGGGTCAATCCTATACCCCCTACGAGTGCGGCGAATAGCCCGCCAATTCTAGAGTAAAGCCCCCTCCGTCTTAACGCCATGAGATGCGGGCTCATTGCCCTCTAGAACCCGGCTATCCGTGCACCCCTCCTTGGGGTAATCCTAGTACAGAAAGTAAAATATACATACAACGGGTACATCGACCGCAACCTGGTCGTGCCCCAAAAGAATAATACAAACAGGCAGTGACGGCAGTCCACATGTCGGACGCTCGCCCCGCAAAATCAAATGTACATATAAAACAAAACTGTACTAGCATTGCATCCAGGCTATCCCCCACGACCGATCCGCAACATCACAGCATAACACAGAACATCAACGTGAATGTCACGTTCGCAAATCCGTCTAAAAGGGCTATAGCAGATAGACTGGATTTACCGATCGAGTGACATTCACGGTCGCAGATATAATGTAAATAATGTGAACTAACATGTTTAAAATATCCGATCGAACAAATTTATCAAAGTGGGCCCCAAGCAGTACTGTAGCACTTACAGAAATTCTGGGCCCAAAAAGAATATCCCAAAACCCCTATTTCCAACCCAAAAGCCTACTGTTAAAATTTGGTGCGATGAATAGTAAAAAGCGCGGCTGAACCGCGGCCTAAGCATGGGTTTGGCCGCGGTTCCGCGGCGGTATGGAGGGATCTCGAGACCAAATTTTCACATATTGCTTATATTTTCATGCACAGTATTCTGAAACAACCTAAAAAAATTTTGGAGCTGAAAAAAATTCGACAGAGAACACATGTGCATACAAAATACGGTTTTTAGGGAATTTTGTTCGATCGAGTACTAAACATACTAGAGCAAGCTAGATTAGGTTAATGGCGTGGCTCTGATACCAATGTAAGTCCGTGGCGGCTCCCTGGCCGTCGATCCGACGCCGGAAACGTGGAAACAAAAATTTTGCAAACTAGCAAACCGGCACCACCGCGCACTTTTCACCCGGATCGGGCCATTAACCTAGCAACTAGCAAAGTAAAATACGGGTAGAGAAGTATACCAAGCGATCTGTGTCCTTCGGTCTTCGTCTCCACTCCGATCTCCCACGGAAACTCCGTTCATCTCCTCCTCATCGGAAAGGGCACCACGTAGCCGGAATCTTTTACAGGCTCCCACCTCTTGACTGAGGCAACTCGGGCGCGAAGTTGGATAGCCGACGCGTCCAAGGTTTGCGGTAGACTAGTGTAGAATACTATGTCTCTTTTGGGGTTATCAAGTTGCCTTGATGATGGTGGAGGTGGAGAATGAATGAAGGAGAGAAGTTTGGAATTTTAGCAAGCATAGAAGCATGAAATGAGATGGATCAATCCCTCACATAAAATGAGCACTCCCATTCTCCCTGCAATATGTGGCCGGCCCTCTCCATGAAATGTTGGTGGGAAAAAGAAAAGAATATTGCAAGTGAGAAATGTGTGTGAAGATAATGATCAAGAAAATAGTCACCACATATCATATCCAAAGCCAAATCAATTTCTTTCTCATTAAAGCAAGAAAGAGACCAAAATAGAATCTCATCATGATGCTACCATTGTTCCCCTCCGAATAGCGGCCGAGACATGGGCTGTCTTGCCTGAGATTCGGGGCAGATGCTAATTGGTGCTATCCGTCTACCTCTCCGAAGATGCCAAGTTGATTTATGGCACCGTGTATCGAAGGTTTAAATGGATGCGTCCGATGCAGCAGACTTCGTCAGATTCCCCCTCGTTTGAGGGGTTTTTGATTATGGGGACGCTCTTCCCTGCAGGCGCAAGCCCCTGCAGTTAATTACGCTACCGCATCACGGTAACAACTTTCTCCTTCTCCAGCTGGTCACTTCGTGTCATGGGTGTTTTTTTTGTGTTTTGTTGCCCATGGATTGTATACGGAGACTGATTTATGTCGTCTCCCGTAGGGCGTGGATTAGTCCAAATCTGTGTTTACTTAGATTTAGGTTTGGGGGTTTTGGTTTGAGGATACGTTAGCCATATTTGAGGCTAAGATCAACTCAGACGTTTGTTAAGGATACGTTAGTCTAGTTTGAGACTAAGATCAACTTAACGGGATCGTTTAGATCCAACAAAAGAGCGTTTGGGCTCTATTGTTCTAGTTTAGGGACATAGTAGTCCATTGCATGTATGGCCACCGGGACCCATCACCTCTCTGACGACGTTGAAGGATTACAACGATAGATGTCAAAGGAGTTCAGAGATGTACCCTTGAACCAGAGTTAATTGAGGGGATCTATAGTCCAATTTGGAACTAAAGTCTGTTTGAAGGTTTAAGGATGCGTTAGCCATATTTGAGGCTAAGATCAACTTAAACGGGATCGTTTAGATCCGACAAAAGAGCATTTGGGGGCTCTATTATTCCAGTTTAGGGACATAGTGGTCCATTGCCAGTTTAGGGACATGGTAGTCCATCTCCAGTTTAGGGACATAGTGGTCCATTGCCAGTTTAGGGACATGGTAGTCCATCTCCAGTTTAGGGACATGGTGGTCCATCTCCAGTTTAAGGACATGGTGGTCCATCTCCAGTTTAGGGACATAGTGGTCCATTGCCAGTTTAGGGACATGGTGGTCCATTGGTAGTTTAAGGACGCATAAGTCCATGGGTTTAAGGACCCCACAGTCCATATGGGTGTGTTTAAGGACGCATTAGTCCGTTAGTTTAAGGACGCATAAGTCCGCGGGTTTAAGGACCCCACAGTCCGTGTTGATGTGTGGTTGTCGGGACCCGTCACCTCTCTGAAGACGTTGAAGGATTATAACGACAAATATCAGAGGAGTTCAGAGATGTACCCTTGAACCAATGAGTTGGTTGAAAGAGCAGATGTGCTCAGTTCAAGATGATTTGAGGACTTATGGCCAGTTTGGGCTAAGTCCAATTATGTTTGAAATATTGGCCCTTCGTTGGCTCATTGAAGGAGAGGCTTTGCCTCTAGAAACTTAGCCAATTGGGCTAAAGCTAGAGTTAAACACTAAAGACCAACAGTGTTGAACACTGGAATTAAGATTAGCAAGTTAGTGTTTAACACTAGCAACGGGGCTTTCAAATTAGTGTTAAACACTAAAGCAAATCAGTGTTAAATACCGGTAGCATAGATTTCAAATTAGTGTTAAACACTAAAGTAAATCAGTGTTAAACACCGGGAACAGAGTTTCCACATTAGTGTTAATCACTAAGAAAATCAGTGTTAAACACTGCAAATAGAGTTTTCCAAATTAGTGTTAAACACTAAGAAAATCAGTGTTAAACACTGCAGATAGAGTTTTCCAATTAGTGTTAAACACTAAGGAGGGAGGGGTCACGTGCGGACACGTGAGAGCGCCCTGATTTCCCTTATTTTATTCTGCAGGTAAGTATTTAACACCTTTAATTTCCTAGCCATCACGTGTGGGCACGTGATAGGCATCCATCCATTCGATATTAAAGGGATTCGTTAGGGGTCACGTGGGGACACGTGAGGGCGCCCTAAATGTGGAGCCAGATCTTCTTTTGGTTTATCCTCAAATCCGCGAATAAGTGTTAAACACTTTTATTTTTATTTTAGAGCATCACGTGTTGGCACGTGATAGGGATCTGTGCGCCAATTGTTAAAGCATTTGCTGAGGGGTCACGCGATAACACGTGAGAGCGCCCAAAGCTTTCATTTCCTCTGCTTTTTCTTTCTACGTTTTGGGAGTCACGTGGGAGCACGTGAGGTAATGCTTCAAAGTTCTTTGCAGGGGATCTTTTCAAGGGTCACGTGGGTCACGTGAGGCACTGCCTCAAAGGGGCTCTCTGTAGATCTTTTGGGGGGGTCACGTGGTGATACGTGGCCCTGCTTTTCTGTAGTTGTTTAGAAGATCCGTTAATCCCTTTCAGGAACTAAATTCCTCGTAGGGTTGAACCCTGACAATAATTTTAGAGGAATTAAATTCCTACTTCCTTTTGAAGAGTTGAACTCTGAATTTCCTGTAGGAATTAAATTCCTCATATATGTGAAGAACCGAATAGGGTTAAACCCTAATAAAAGCTTTGGGGAATTAAACTCCCACTCTCTGTTAAAGAATTATTCTGGGGAATGAGATTAAGGGAATTAAATTCTCGTTGTTTTAACAGAACTAAGTTCTTAACTAGGGTTAAACCCTGATTCTTTTCATTCTGAAGGAATTAAATTCCCATAACACAGGGTCAAACCCTAATTTTATTTTAAAGGAATTAAATTTCTATAGTTCTGTGAGAATTGAATTCTCGTGCTTCCATTCCCTCTCTATGCTTTGGATCTGCATGGCAGGATCTCAACCCATTGAGAATTAAATTCTCAACTCAAGGGGAGATGTGCACTTTACAGATCCTCCATCAAAGAGAGAAGAAATATGTCCCTCTGTTTTATATCAGAGTTAAACTCTGTTGAGAATTAAATTCTCTTTTCTTTCAATGAAACCTTCCCTTTCTTACCTAGGGTTTTCTTTTGCAGAAGATCCAAATTCTTCTAAAGTATTCAGGGCTCTCTCTCTTTTCTTCCCTCTGCGTCTCTCTCCTCTTTTTTTTTGTGTCTCTTGGCTCCTATTTATAGGAGAAGTAGCCGAGTCAATTAGTTTTTGATGAATCTTCCATTGGGAGATTTGATTTGCATCCATCATTCGTTTTGGACCTTTGGATCATTAGGTGAATTTTATTCACCATTGAATTTTAAATCCAGAGATTCTCCTTTGTTATTTTGGTTAGATTTTAAGGGGAAATCTTTACTAATTCGAGATTTTCCCATAGATAGATGATATTTAATCACCTTTAAATCTTTAATTCAATCGGTTGCTTTTGGAAAGATTTGAGAGGTCTTTTCTCAGAATTTAATTCTGTTGACAAATGGGATTTGAAGTCGGTCACGTATGGCCACGTGACCCTTGGTCACGTGTGGGCACGTGACCCCCTTGGAACGAGCCTTCTTCTTTCTTTTTTGCGCTCTGTCTTCTGGTTGCTGCTTAACCGTCACGTGCCATCACGTGACCCCTGGTCACGTGTGAGCACGTAACCCCTGGTGTGACTCTCTTTCTTGATTTAAACGGAGAACAAGTCTGCTGCTTTTGAGTATCACGTGCCAACACGTGACCCTGGTCACGTGGGGAGCACGTGACCTCTTCTGAAGACTTTTCCTTGATTTGATCAAGGAACCGGTTTGCCTTTGAAGCCGCTTTTAATTATCACGTGCCAACACGTGACCCAGGTCACGTGGGAGCACGTGACCCTTTCTGAACCCCTTTTCTTTGATGTAATCGGGAAGCTGAATTTGCCTTGCTGATGCTTTTAGATGTCACGTGCCAACACGTGACTGCTGGTCACGTGTAAGCACGTGACCCTTTTCTGAAGCCTTTTCCATAAGCTTTTCTGATTTTAAATCAGGAAACAACCATTTTACAAAGAACCCCCTCCACCAATACTAATTTGCACGATTGCAAATTAGCCCCTCCAACGATAAAGTCCGGCTGTGAAGGAACAAAGGAGAACCGGCCGGAACGGAATGCAAACTGGCAACTTCAGAAAACTGATCCCGTAATAAATTACAGGAAAACCCCACTACTGCAAATACATGCCCGCATTTGTATTCCCACTGAACACAAATGCAGAGAGACAATATCTACACTATCTAATACTAGGATCCGGCTTAAACCAAAGCCGGCTAGTAAAAAACCGTCCGATCACGATCCGTGCAATACCGCACGTATCTGATCGAACCCTGCCATATCTCCATACGGCCTCTCTACAGCGTTTCGCCCGAAACCTGAGTAACTGTGTGTGGTGGACTCTAAAGATTCGTCAATACTATGGCTGTGGATTTAACCACTAGCACGTCAGAGGTATCAGCCATACGTGACGGGCCACCAGCTATTGACCAAAAGGGACGTCGATGAGTGAACTCATCCTGACACCCTACTGAGCCTGTCGGTGACAATATCCGTACAGTCCGGTCCGTTCGTCTATGAGCATCGCATGGCGGGCCTAGGGGGTTGGTAAAAGTCAGACCCCCAAAAGCGGTACAAGTCGTGTCGGAGTGTAGCCCAGAACACCCTGAGATACTACTGGAATACCTACCAGCAAATCTCCTGCCTTGGCCAAGGACTTTTCATGTTCTGGCTCTCCTAGACACAGCGCGACCTCACCCCCAATACCGGGAGAGACGAACCCCTGCAGATCCGCTCACTGCCTCCATGTGGCTCGAGACTGTACCCAACTAAAACCTGTTTGCACGACTCCTTTGAGCCGGGTAGGGTAGTAATCAAAGCACAGTGGGAACTCACACGAGACAAATGACGATCTCAGGTCGATGAACTAACCTGTACACATGTCACCAGGGAACTGCTATCTGACATGAGGTATAATCCCAACTAGCAGGTTCCCGGCGAGTCCTGTCCGGTGTACTCATAACCCAATGAGCACCTGTATACATCTTAGGTGAACCAACTGACACCAGTGGCTTGTGAGACCGGCCACCGCCCCTCGTCGGGGTCTCGACTGTATACACTAGTCTACTCCAGAGTATCGATGCCCTGTCTCGAAACTCCCACGACTAGGGACCATTTAAGGATGTGCTTATAGACTCCAGCTCTCACGTATATGATCACCCTCATACTGCTGGTAGTCAAGCAAGAATCCTAGGGGCTCTATCAACGTGCAATAGCGACTCGTAAGGTCACCTAAAGCAGTACACGATGATAAAGATAAACCAGATAGCATACTATCATCTCGAGTAAGACTGTCCTACTGGGACAGGTCCTCTCCTCAATCATTGCAATCACGTGCCTGTGATCCAATAATTGACTCTGAGGGCACTATTTCCAACAGAAGCTTCTCGAGAATATACGAGAACGCCCCTCCTATCCGTGAAAACACGGAAAAACTTTAGACTGTATAAATCTAATAATCCGATACTAGAATCTGGCTTAAACCAAAGCCGGCTAGTAAAAACTGTCCGAACATCGTACGTGCATAAATGCACGTGCATGTCCGAACCCTGTCGTAAAACCATACGACCTCTATATCGTTTCGCCCGGAGCAGGGAAACTCTCAGTGTGGGACTCTAAAGATTCGACTACTACACTGGCAGTGGGTTTAACCACAGACCGCAAGCGGCACTAGCTGTACATAACGGTCCCCAGGTAGATGTCGATAAGAAGGCCGATGAGGAAACCCATCTGTAACACCCGAGCCCAATGCTACTAATTTCAGTTACCGTTCGAGCGTAGTGTGGCACTTATTTCATTTATCTTGCTTGATTGTTACTTATTGAAATTTTACCCCGACAATTCATTTCTGCATATAACAATTTAAGGCATCTAAAATAAAATTAAAAAATATTCATCTTGTCCTGCTTGATACCCCTAGCCCTGTTGTAGCGTCCGTGCATCGTGTTCTCGTCCCGTTCAGTGAAACGGGCGAGTTTGGACGGCTACGCGCACGTACGTGTGTCCGTTTTGGGGGTATGCTTTTTGATCATAAAACACTTCATTTTAAATTTTGGATCCCGCCTAAAATTCTATTATTTCAATTTCAAATTTTGGACCCGACCCGGGCGCGATTTGGAAATGTTTTATTTTGCGCCAAAATCCCAATTTCTTATATATTTTTTAAACCATCGTATATATATTTTTAACCGCCTAAATTATTCTATAACCTTACAATATTTCTTTTATTTCTAAAATCTTTCCAATTTTTCTATCCAACCAATCAGCGCCCGTATAACCGTGGGCCCCAACTTCTCTCTCCTCTCTCTCTTCCATCACTCTCTCTCTCCCCCCGTCTCTCTATATCTCGCATCTCTCTATCTCTCTTTCTCTCTCTCTCGTATCTCTCTATCTCTCTCTCTCCCTTAAATCTCTCTCTCCCCCCCCCCACGCATATATTCTTTTCTTCATCACGCTGAAACCCAACCCCCATGCAACCGTAGCCGCGCACCCCTCGCCGCCGTAACCCAACGCCGACACCACCGGCACCGGCCTCGTCGCCTCCTCGCCCTCGACCAATCCACCGTGCCTCCCTCCTCCTTCTTCCTTCTTCCTGTACACCCTGCACTAGCGCCGCGGCCACCAGCACCCCCCTGCACGCGTCTGCGCCGCCAGAGTCACCGTCGGTGACCCCGTCCCCGTGTCCCCGGCCCTCGCGCACACCCCTCGGTGAGCTAGCATCCCCTCCTCTCTTCCTTTCTTCTTTTCTTTCTCTGTCGCGATTTTCTTGATCTGCAGTTCGGCCGCTGTCGTCGTAGGCCACCGCCGGAGCTCCGTCGACGTGGTCGACCGTCACCACCCGTCCCACAGATCCTCGTGAGCATTCCCTTCTCCATCCTCCTTCTCTTCTTCTTTATTTTCTTTTCTTTTCTTGTTGCAATCTTGATTGATTCGCTGTTTTGATCTCGCCGGAATCCGGTGATGCCGGTGACGTGTCCCGACGTTCCAGCGTGGTACCCCGACCCGTGTGGCTTCACTATTCATCGTTTGGGTTCATTCCGTGAACCGTGCGCCCGTCGCGAGTTTTCCCCGCCGACGTTTTACGTTCCGTTTTCCCGATCCGCGACCCGTCGAGGCAAGTACCCCTTGCTACATGCTAAATAATATTTACATACATATTAATGACACCCTAAAACCTGCAATTTAACCTTGGTATTATATTTTCTCTTTTTCGTGTTCATTATTGTCATATAACATTTTATCTTTCAAACTTGGAACCTATATATGTAGATATCATTGCATCCATGAAGTCTTAACTTGTTAACATGATTAAAGGGCTATAATTGTCTTACTGCATTCTTATAATGTTGAAATCGTAACTGTGTTGCTAATTGAATGAATCTGCCTATTGATTAATTCATTGCTTAGATCATGTTGTTGATAACCATGCTTGATTTTATAACTGAGTATGAGCACACCCATGATATTGTTTACATCTTGACCTAACTTGCTGCATACATATTGATTTACCCGACATGGTACCGTATACTGCTTGACTTGACCTGATGTACCATGACCTGACCCGTTACCTGATCTTGTGTCTAATGCCAACAAACTTGACATGTAGTCCTCATGGACCGTTCCCGTTGTCTATCCAGACAAACCTTTTTACCTGATCCTGTGTTGGCATTAGTTTCTTGATTTCGGGATACCTGACTTAACTTACACTTATAACTTGGGGGTATGGGGAAATCAAAGGTGAAACCTGACTTGTAACTCAACAGTTCACTACCTGTTTTGGGTGTACACATTCCTGTTTGGTGCCTAGCGGCATGTCTCGGTTTCAGCCGAGAATATTGAGGCCGTGGTCCCGGGTATGTACGGGATACTATTGAGTGTACACATTCCTGTTTGGTGCCTAGCGGCATGTCTCGGTTTCAGCCGAGAATATTGAGGCCGTGGTCCCGGGTACGTACAGGATACTATTGAGTTACATCAATGATTCATCAATTTGGTTTCAAAGACTTTAGAATAGAAAACCTGATAGAACAGTCCAGTTTACCCACTGCACACTACCCTGCACTGCTCTGATTCATATTATTGTTGCCCTTGCTTTATTCATGTTTATATTCGCATTGCCTGTTTATTATGTTATTACTTGATGACTTGACGCGCTGACGTCTGGGTTTTGCATGGCCCAGATTCTGTACCGCTGTCGCAGCCCGAGCAGGAGTACTTCATCCGACAGGCTGAGCTGTGTGTGTTAGCAGTAGTTAGCTTTTCCTTACTGCATTTTATTCTTGATGTGAGCCCGCATTGTGGGACATACTTTCCAGTTATTTTGTATTGGATCTTTCGCTTCCGCATTTATTTATTCTTGACTCATGTTATCTTGGATTATGGATATGTTTTAGATAGTTTTATTTGTTCTTGATATCTTTACAACCGTAATGTGACTGTGGATGGATACTTCCTACCCACAGGTAGCATGGTGTTTACCTCAATCAGAGCAAAGCTCTGGTGGGAAAAGAAGCAATGCTTCTGTTTTTCTCCAATCAGAGCAAAGCTCTGTCTTGAAAATTAAAGTGAAAATTAAAATTAAAATAAATGAAGTAACGCTTCAGATCCTCTGCGCTGCACGCAGAGCGCCACGTGTCAAAATCAGACACAGTAGCGCGAGGAGCGCAACGCCCAAGACAACGTACTCCATCAGAGCAAATTAAAAAAAAATGCGCAAAGCGCAACTGCTCAGTAAAAATAAAATAAAATAAAATAAAATAAAATAAAAAAATAAAAAATAAAATAAAATATAAAAAAATATTTAAAAAATAATAAAAAAAAATTTTGCGCGACACGTGTCTGCGCAGTTGCGCAAGCGCTGCGTTGCGCGACACGTGTCACGCGCTGGGGAGTTGCGCAAAAACAGAATGAAGATTTAAGAAAATCTTTTCTGTTTTTGTTAAAACAAGAAGATTTCTTCTGTAAAACAGAGCCCTTTGGATTAAAGATCCAACGGTGGGGAAAATTCCCTAAATCACTCAGAGAATGATCTCTTTAACAAACTTTAACTAATTTATGGCACTATAAAAAGGACCCTAAACCTCATTTCAAAAGGAGGAAGATCTTGCTAAAAAAAGAGAAGAGAACTCTTGTGAACTCTTGAAGAATAAAAAAAAAAGGTAAAAACCTTTAAAAGAAGAGAAAATTCTCTTATGAACAGATCATTGATCTAAGAACAAGATCATGTATCTTCAACAATAAATAAATAAATAAATAAATAAAATAAAATAGTGCCTTGCACTTGTTTTATGAACCATCGGTTCTTGAACCTAAAAGGTTCTTAAATTAATAGTGCTTTGCACTTTTATGAACCTTTGGTTCTCTGAGATAAGAAAAACAAGAAAAAACTTGTTTTTTCTTAGATCTAAATCAAATAGTGCCTTGCACTTGTTTTATGAACCATCGGTTCTTGAACCTAAAAGGTTCTTAAATTAATAGTGCTTTGCACTTTTATGAACTTTTGGTTCTCTGAGATAAGAAAAACAAAAAAAACTTGTTTTTTCTTAGATCTAAATCAAATAGTGCTTTGCACTTCTTTTATGAACCATCGGTTCTTGAATCTAAAAGATGCTCAAATTAACAGTGCTTTGCACAAATGCAATGCATTACTAAAAAGGCCAGGCCCAAATCAAAATGACCTGACAGGCCAAAATAAATTGCAAGGTAATAAATGGGCAGAGCCCAAATAAATTGATGGTTTGCATCCTTTATACAAGGGCAGAGCCCAAATGAAATTGATGCTCTGCATCATTTATAAAGGGCAGAGCCCAAAACAAATTGATGCCCTGCATCTTTTCTGGGCAAAGCCCAAATAAAAATAAAAATCAAATGCAAATAAAATATTGGACATTTTTAACTGGACTTAGCCCAATCGTGGCCATAAGTCCTTAAACTAAATTAACTGAGCAAAACGGCTCTCCTAAACCAATCCACATCCGGTTCAAGGGTACATCTCCGAACTCCTTTGATATCCATCGTTGTAATTCCTCAACGACGTTAAAGAGGTGACGGGTCCCAACGACCATACATCAATATGGACTGCGGGGTCCTTAAACTCGTGGACCGAAACGTCCTTAAACTAATATCGGACCGAAACGTCCCTAAACTAATATCGGACCGGAACGTCCCTAAACTAATATCGGACCGCAACGTCCCTAAACTGGAATATGGACCACCACGTCCCTAAACTGGCACAATAGAGCCCAAATGCTCTTTTGTCGGATCTAAACGGTCCCGTTAAGTTGATCTTAGTCTCAAACTGGACTAACGTATCCTTAACAAACGTTTGAGTCGATCTTAGCCTCAAAAATGGCTAACGTATCCTCCAAACAGACTTTAGTCCCAAATTGGACTATGAATCTCCCAAACTGGAACAATAGAGTCCAAACGCTCTTTTGTCGGATCTAAACGATCACGTTAAGTTGATCATAGTCTCAAACGGGACTATCGTATCCTTAACGAACGTTTAAGTTGATCTTAGCCGCAACGCGACTAATGCATCCTTAAACTAAAAACACCAAACCCAAATCTAAGTAAATACGGATTTGGACTAATCCACGTCCTACGGGCGACGGCATTACTCAGTCTCCGTATACAATCCACGGGCAACCACGAACAAAACAAACACCCACGACACGAAGTGAAATTCTGGAGAAGGAGAAAGTTGTTACCGCGACGCAGTAGCGTAATTAACTGCAGGGGCTTGCGCCTGCACGGAAGAGCGTCCCCACAATCAAAAACCCCTCAAGCGAGGGGGAATCTGACGAAGTCTGCTACATCGGCCGCATCCGTCTAAACCTCCGATACAAGGTGCCATAAATCAACTTGGCATCTTCGGAGAGGTATACGGATAAAACCAAATAGCATCTGCCCCGAATCTCAGTGCCAGGACTTCGCGGTCCTGTGCGCCGCCTTTCAGAGGGGAACAGATTCTGGCACGCCCGGTGGGACCTCTCCCTCTTTCCACTCCACACTTCGTGTGTCGTGTTCGCGAAAAATCGCGGTTTGCTGTGATTGCCTGTGGATTCAAGGTACTAAGATTTTGTGTCTTGCTCTATGCAGAAAACAGAAAATCGATGGCTTCGAACTGCGCCGCCCGCAGCGATAACTCTCGCTCCGTCATTGCTGGAGGAGTGACTTATGGGCCCCAAGCGGCCTCCCCTTTCAAAATGCCGGTGGAGCAGGTGGCTCAAGCCACCACTGGACTATCTTTTAGGACCATGCTCCCACCAATGAGCTTCAACGCCCCAATGAAATTGCAAGAAGCTCCAAAGAAGTCGGTCTTCGATCGACTTACCACTGCCGCGACCCCTCTCAACGGGTCGTCCAACTCCACTGCTTCAGTTTTTAACGGACTAGGCCAGAGCTCTAACAGGCTCATGAAGAAGCCTGCCATACCAGAAAGCGTTATCCCGAAGCGGATAGCCATTCCAACTCCCGTTCCTGGCAAAATCACCAAGGTTTCTTCCCATGTTCAGAAGTCCGCTTCTGACAAGTTGGCCGTCCCCGTTCAACGGACGTCGATCTTTAAAAAGCTGGTACCAGTATATTCTGACCAACACAGGGGGCATGAGGAGGTCACCCCTATAGCTGAAACAACTCCATCAGCACGACATGCCCGACGTCGCTACTGGCGCCGAGTGAGGAAGGCTAGGGGCAACTCCCCCTCTGGACTTACTGGTCCAACTCTAATGGTTGGGATCGATACTGCTGTTCCAACCAAGAACAGCTTTGAACTGCTCAACAAGGTGCGCAGAAACTCTCCTACTGCGATATTGAAACGAACTCCTTCACCTGTGGAGAATACTCCAGAGAAGAAGTTAGAGCAGCCCCCTCAACGGCTGTCCTTTAAAATTTACAAAGTCTGGCGACAGGTCCAAGAGTCAGTGATCGATCAAGACTGCCTCCGACGACAGAAAAAGATGAAGGTTCGGCAGGGGAAGGATTACTCTATCAAACCACAAAAAGCAAAAGCTACTTGGGTGCCCACTACAACGGCTCCCTTAACTCCAATCACTCAAAAAAGGAGGCTGCAAAAAGCCCCTGTGTCTTCGGCAAATCGCAAAGACACCGAACACAAACGCCCCAAGTCTGGGGGCATGGTGGTGCACACTGTTTATATGGCTTCTGGAAAGGAGGAAAGACGCACTTCTATGGGCCACCGACCGCTCACCCGATCCGTGACGAAAGCCCAGGAGCAACAACAAAAGCTTCAGGAAATGATGACTACAATGGCTGCACTCACTGAGCCAAAAGAAAGCTCTGAAACGTCTTCGGATGAGCGTCAAGAACAAGAAACCGACGCTGACTTTTTACGCAGAGTCCTCGAAAAGAGGGACAAAGAAGCTGCAGAGCAAGCGGCTAACATAAGCAGATGGGCCTCCTCTTCCAGGACATGATAGGGATGATGATACAACAAGATCCTCCCGCTGAAGATCCTCCGATCGTCCTTGAAGACGACAGGGGAGAAACGTCAAATCCTCCGCCGGCTCTGTCAACAGCCAAAGAGGAGGCAATCTCCAAAGTTGACCTAGAAGAATATATAGCTCAACAGATCCGGGTTCATCAGGCGAATGAAGCGGCTGGGAAAATTGTTAGAACCGGACGACCGTATCCAAGCTGGTATGACCAAATCAGTTACCCGCCGGGATACACGATCCCTAAATTCCACGTATATAAAGGGACAGGAAATCCACATCAACATGTCGCGCAATTCAGGGCCTTATGCGGCAACACTGGAGGCAATGACAAACTGTTGCTTCGCCAATTCATCGGCAGCTTAGCAGAAACGGCATTTGAATGGTATTCGGAGCTACCTAACGACTCTGTCAAAACATTTGCGGAAATGGAGCTGCTGTTTACACAAAGATTCGCAATTGCTAGTGAACGCACCCCGATAACAGCACTGATAAATGCCAGGATAAGGCCAAGCGAAACGTGGGTCCAATACGCAACACGATGGCGGAACCTATGGTCGAAATGCGAACAACGCATAGAAGAGGCACCTGCGGTAGGCATGTTTGTGGGCACTCTCGATCCGCAGGCGCCCATCTCACAATTCATGATGTTCTTCAGGCCGACCACCTTCCAGGCCTTGATTGACAAATTAGCCCAAATGGACTAGATAGGCCATAGACCGTCTCCTCCAAAATCAGATTCCGGAGATGAGAAAGGAAAAGAGAAAGCGATCATCGTCGCCAATGCTCAACAACGGTCGAACAACTCAAAGCCGGTCGTTCGCCAAAACAACGTGCGCCCACGCCCATCCCTCGAAGAGAGGTTGGGACGTCCTTACTCGTTTCCGCAGAATAAAACGAGAAGACTGTTTGAGCTGGCAGTGCGCAACAGACTCATTAATCTGCCGAGTCCAAAGCGTCTGTCGCAGCCAGGCGATCTTAATAATCCCAATTATTGCCCTTACCACCAAACGGTAAGTCACCCGATTGAGGATTGTTTCGTCTTTAAAGGATGGATCGAGGATCAGTACCTACAAGGCAAGTTCGCGCTGTCGGAAAACTGGTAGGTAAACCCACCACAGCCACACTCTCCAAAGAAAACGGACACGCCGGGGGCAACTTGTTCTTTCGTCGAGGATGAAAATGATAGAGAAAACTTATCGGATGAATCCGAAGACTACGTAGCGACTTGT
This sequence comes from Agapanthus africanus, assembly GCA_030015575.1. Lineage (NCBI taxonomy): Eukaryota > Viridiplantae > Streptophyta > Magnoliopsida > Asparagales > Amaryllidaceae > Agapanthus > Agapanthus africanus. Next base: position 788,911,803 of record CM057337.1, read on the forward strand.
CATGTAATTTCTCATTCACTGACAGATGATGAGGAGGCTCCTTGCGCTGAGAAATCAATGGCGAACCCTGAGCCAGAGATTCTACAGCCATCAGACGAGTTGATCGATGTCTTCCTAAATGAAATTCGTTTGAAAGCAAAAGCCAATCAAGAGCGTGAAATGGCCATACTGGAAAAAGCCAAGGCATTCCCGTCAAATCAAAAGCAATCCACTGCGGATAAAAACAAATTCAAGACGAGGAAAAGGTTCGCCAAAGCTCTGTCAGTAGGAATGAAGCTACCGCCCTCTGAAGAAAATACTCTCGCTGAGGCAGAGATGCACCCTAACTTCTGTTTATATCATCAGAAGATCATACATCCTACCGAAGACTGCGAATCCTTTAACTGTTGGTGGCAAGGGTATGTCGCTCAAAAGTAACACTTCGACGGGACAAAGTGTGAAACTTGTGGACATCGGAAAAATGCGATATATGAGCGCAAAAGAGTCGCCGACAATTGCCATATAGCCGACTCTAAGGTATCGCAAATTATCACCTTTGGAAGCAACTCTGACGAAGAAGCTATCCCCAACTCTTCCCTCGGGGAATCTATTTCAAAAATAAAGGAATTGAGAAGCTGCGAGAACGTTCAGCCATGCAATCGCATGCTACTCGGAAAGAATCCCGGCCCTGCAAACAACGGAGCAAACAAAAAGGATAAAAGAAAAGGAAAAAAGGCCCTCGTCGCCAGCGCTCACCAACAATCAGGTGACCCTAGACCGGTTGCTTGCCAAAGCAACAAGCGGCAACCCCTCCAGGAAAAGTTGAAACGTCCTTACTCGTTTCCGCAAAATAAAACGAGAAGACTGTTTGAGCTGGCAGTGTGCGGCAGACTCATCAATCTGCCGGGTCCAAAACGTCCGTTGCGGCCAGGCTATGTTAATAATCCTAATTATTGCCCTTACCACCAAACAGTAGGTCACCTGATCGAGGACTGCTACGTCTTCAAAAACTGGGTTGAAGACCAATACCAACAGGGCAAGTTTGCGCTGTCTGAGAACTGGAAGGTGAGTCCGCCACAACCGCACGCTCCGAAGAAGATGGATACGCCGGGGGCATCATGTTCATTCATGGAGAAGGACTTATAGACCGAAAAGTCAATAAACCAGATATTCACCTCAAATACGGCGACAACGGACCGAAACGTCCTTAAACTAACAACGGACCGAGATGTCCTTAAACTAATGATGGACCGCAATGTCCTAAAACTTGCAAATGACCGAAATGTTTTTAAACTACTACCGCAGCATTCTCAGGCTGACGAGAATATAAAAAAATAAATAAAAAAAAGATAAACGGTATGTCCATAAGCAAAATGGGCACGGATGAAAACCCGAAAGGGATCCGTAAGTAAAAACAGCAGGGCTACCAGCGAGTGTTCGTGAAAACCCGAAAGGGCGCGACCTCGTTAATAAAAAAAAGAGAAGAAGAAAATAAAGAGAAAAAAAAACGGTATGTCCATAAGTAAAACGGGCATGGATGAAAACCCGAAAGGGCTCCGTGAGTAAAAACAGCAGGGCTACCGGCGAGTGTTCGTGAAAACCCGAAAGGGCGCGACCTCGTAAAAAAAAAAAAGAAAAGAAAAAGAAAAAAATAAAAATAAAAAGAATAAAAAAAACGGTATGTCCATAAGCAAAATGGGCACGGATGAAAACCCGAAAGGGCTCCGTGAGTAAAAACAGCAGGGCTACCGGCGAGTGTTTGTGAAAACCTGAAAGGGCGCAACCTCGTTAAGAAACACTTATAGGGTCCTCTCGACCCTGTAAGGAGAAACCACCTGCGTGAGATCCTTACGACTCATAAAGGAACAACACACTTAGGGATACCCACGATTCCTAAGGAGAAAATACACTTGCGAGATCCTCACGACTCGTAAGGAGAACTCTTTTGTGGGACCCTTACGGCTCATAAGATTTGAAAGTCTTAAATTACAGAAACCTTAACCTGCTCTTAAGCAGCCCCCACAACCTTCGATATTGCCCTACAAGCGGCTCATATTGACCCTTGTATACAATCCACGGGCATGAATAAATATTTTCCTAACAAAGTCCCATCCGTGACTAGGGATATGCTTGTACAGCAAACAACACTTGTAAGTCCTCTCGACTTATAAAGAGAAAACCCTTTTGTAAGATCCTTACGACTTACAAGAGAACATGCACTTAGGAATCCTCACGATTCCCAAGGAGAAAACACACCTACAAGATCCTCACGACTTGTAGGGAGAAATACCTTTGTGAGACCCTTATGGCTCATGAAGTCAAAAACCTTAGCCGACAGGACCCTTAACCCTGTTTACTAAGCCACCTTTGTTCGGCATCGACAGAGGCAAATGATGATTCGCTCCTGGTAATATCCCAGTTGTAGCGATGCTGATGCCTAAAACGGTATCAAATTCCGAGTCCTTCCAAGGAAAATGATGATTCGCTCCTGGTAATATCCCAGTTGCAGCGATACTGATGTCTAAACCGGTATCAAATTTCAAGTCCTTTCACGGCAAATGCTGATTCGCTCCTGGCAATATTCCAGTCGCAGGGATGCTGATGCCAAGATTGGTATCAGATCCCAAATCCCCTACTCGCAAAAAAAAAAATCAGCGAGCCCAAAAAAAAATGCATATGAAATAGCCGAAATGATGGGGCAACTTGCAAACAAAATCAGCAAGTAAAAATGTATGCATGCAAAATAGCCGAAATGGTTGGGCAACTCGCAATAAAAAGCAGCGAGTAAAAAGAAAAATAGCCGAAATTATTGGGCACCGCGAAAAATAGCCGAAATGATTGGGCAATCGCGATTTTCGCGATATAAAAAGCTGAAATGATAGAGCATCGCGGAAAGAATAAAAAAAATGAAAGAATGAAACTTTTTGCCCTACAGGTGAAATCACATCGATCCCTGTATACAATCCAGGGGCACAGATAAAAAGGGAACAATACCTTCCCAACAGGCTCCACCAGAAAGCGAAACCAAATCTCGACGGTTCATAGATAACGTAGAGACAACCTCGACATTTGTCGCCATATTGCAGACACGATGTCAACAAACGGAGCAAAGGAAGGTCCCTAGCTTCAGGGTCTCGACGTCAATATCGATAACTTAGAGATCACAAACGGCGTTTCTCCTCACTCCAACCAGATGCAGACGTGACGTCAACAACCGACCCCAGATTCGCAACGAAACGGAACCATGACAAAGTCCCTAGTTTCAAATCTCAATGGCCACGTCTACAGCCTGGAGACCAACAACGGTGTGCCTCCTCATTCCAACAGGACACAGATGTTACACCATCAAGCGGAGCGATGGCAAAATCCCAACTCCATCTCAGCATTCGTCTCGTCACAGCAGACGCAATGTCAACAACGGCATTCCTTCGCAGTCCAGCAGGATGTAGAAGCAACGTCAACAAGAGACCCCATGGTCGAAACAAGCGGAGTGACGGCAAAATCCTAGCTCCACCTCAGCATTCGTCTCGACACAGCAGACGCAATGTCAACAACGGCGTTCCTTCGCAGTCCAGCAGGATGTAGAAGCAACGTCAACAAGAGACCCCATGGTCGAAACAAACAAAGCGAAGGCCAAATTCCTAGCTTCATACGTCTTGACGGCAAGTCATATAAAGCCTGAAAGACAATCGGAGATCATCTCACACCGGCGCGGAGTGGTCACCACCTCGACGATCGTCTCGATACAGCAGATGAAATGTCACTCCAGCGTTCTTCTCCCAACAGGATTCGGACGCGCCAAAGCAAACGAAGCGAAGGCCAAATTCCTAGCTTCAACGTCTTGACGGTAACTCATATAAAACCGAAAAGACAATCGGAGATCATCCCACATGGAGTGGTCACCACCTCGACGTTCGTTTCGATACAGCAGACGCAACATCACCAAAAGGAGCCACGGTAAAATCCCTAGTTCCAAACCTCGATGGTTCACCAGCAACCTAGAGACAACCATGACATTCGTCTCGATACAGAGGACGCGATGCCAGCAAACGAAGCGAAGGCCAAATTCCTAGCTTCAGGGTCTTAACGGCAAGTCATATAAAGCCTGAAAGACCACCGGAGATCATCCCACATGGAATGGTCACCACCTCGACGTTCGTCTCGATACAGCAGACGCAACATCACCAAAAGGAGCCACGGCAAAATCCCTAGTTCCAAACCTCGACGGTTCATCAGCAACCTAGAGACAACCATGACATTCGTCTCGATACAGAGGACGCAATGCCAGCAAACGAAGCAAAGGCTAAATTCCTAGCTTCAGGGTCTTAACAGCAAGTCATATAAAGCCTGAAAGACTATCGGAGATCATCCCACACCAGCGCGGAGTGGTTATGACTCATCGGGGCTCTCCAAAATGAGCCTAACCTCAAGTAAAAAGCGGCATGGCAAATTCCTAACGCTTGCTCTTCCGACGGTCAAACTGCCAAGTAGGATTGCTTGAAGACGTCTTGTCCAGCCTCCGAAGGGATCAGAGACACGGCAGTCACAGGGCTACTCGAACAGCACGATTGCCTATCGAGGACTATATCAGCTTATGCGACGGTACGATGGCCAAAACCCTAAGTACCGCCAACCTTAACGGGCTTCTGTCGTAAAGAGCAGAGGTTAAATGCGACGTTAAGATGTTCTTGCGAGAAACGTTCGATTCGTCTCGACTTGTGAAAAATTGTCAAGGCGGCTCGACTCGTGAGATAAAGCCTTAGGCAGTGGGCATAAAAGAAGCCTGTTTCCTAAGCATTGGGACCCCGTAAGTTGGCCCAAAACGGTCTCTTGCATACCATCCACGGGTCTCACTCTCCAACGTCGAACTTCGACAAGGAAGGAAACAACCGCTTACAAGTCCTCTCGACTCGTAAGAGGGAAAAATTCTCTTGTAGGATCCTTACGACTTACAAGAGAAAACCACACTTAGGAATCCTCACGATTCCTAAGGAGAAAACCCACCTACGAGATCCTCTCGATCCGTAGGGAGAAAAATCTCTATGAGACCCTCACGGCTCATAGAGTTGAAAAGTCTTAGGCAGCAGATCTGAACCTGCGGCCTAAGCCCTCGCTATCTCGCGAAGAAATCAAGAAGCTTACTCTATTACCTGCTAATTGTGACGACATGCTGAGAAAGAGGAAAAGCAACAGAAAGAGCATCCGATTTACATTTGATCAAGCGTTCAAAACACATTCATTCATGCATGGGCAAAAAGACTCAGGACAAAAGATATATAATAAAGACAAGCCGGGGTAAAAAAAAATTCCATTAATATTGCCCGAAGTTCTTACAGTCATAAAAACAATAAATGAAAGTTACAATGGAATAACCTCAGATCCAGGACATGGATTAAGGAATTCAAAAGCGACCCTATCTATGACTTTCCAAGCCTCGCGGACCATCCTAGTATGCTTTCTTTCGCGAGCACAAGCGTCAGGGTCCCTTCCGATGTCTTCCACCCTCCGATAAGCAGCGAGTATGGCAGACTGTTGAAAGACCTTGTGCAAGAGGTCGATAAGACTGTCTCGCCGTCTCTTCGAGATAAAGTTCAATAGGTACACAGAGTGCACCTTGTCCTCAGCGGCATCCAACGCCCTAAGCGGCACGCCGGAATAGAATAGGGGAAGCGCTTCCCAGATAGCTCCCACGATAAGTTTAAGAAGAGAGGAACGTCGGGGAAGCAGTGGACCATTGCATGCGTCGAAGCGACTCATTATTTCAGCACACTCCTCGTTTGTGAACTCCTGATTTTGAGAGCGGCCAAGTCGGCGGATGTCCTCATGAGAGATGATCTCGTTAAGAGTATACATGTGGGCGTTCATTGTTCCTGTGAAAGAGGATCAACAGAATTATCAGGAAGACTGATTAAGCAAAACGATATAATGCACTGAGGAATAAAATGTCATCTTTAAGTTCCAAGATCCATGAAGAATTCTTAAGAGTTCTTCTATATGATTTAAGAGGAGCAAAGCTCCATTAATGAATTAAGAAAATCCAAGGAAAATCTTTCAGAGAGCAGAACTCTATGGAACCCTAGTAGGGTCCCCTCTAGTTCTCTTTAGATCCCTTTAAGACCTGTAGAGCAAAGCTCTGCTAAGTGAAACCCTAAATAGGTTTCCTTTAGATCAGGGATCTATTGAGAGCGAGGCTCTATCAATGAAAATTAATTTAATTTAATTTAATCCAAATTAAAATTTTCACCTAAAAGTTTTAAGAATGTAACTCTTAAAGTTCTTGAAAATAAAGAGCAGGGCTCTGAGTTCTGAAAGTAAAATTTTAGAAATAAGAATCATCTAAGGGACCAAAGGTCCTATTTATAGGCATCAAGTGCCTCTTCAACTGCCAAAAGGTGCCACGACGGTTGGGAGTCTGCCACCGCTGCGCTCACGTTAGGAGGCCACGTAAGCGCAACGGTGGGGGGGCATCTGTTTACCTCAATCAGAGCAAAGCTCTGGTGGGAAAAGAAGCAATACTTCTGTTTTTCTCCAATCAGAGCAAAGCTCTGCCTTGAAAATTAAAGTGAAAATTAAAATTAAAATAAATGAAGTAACGCTTCAGATCCCCTGCGCTGCACGCAGAGCGCCACGTGTCAAAATCAGACACAGTAGCGCGAGGAGCGCAACGCCCAAGACAGCGTACTCCATCAGAGCAAATAAAAAAAAATGCGCAAAGCGCAAGTGCGCAGTAAAAAAAATAAAATAAAATAAAAAATAAAAAATAAAATAAAATATTAAAAAAATAATTTTTTTTCTTGCGCGACACGTGTTTGCGCAGTTGCGCAAGCGCTGCGTTGCGCGACACGTGTCACGCGCTGGGGAGTTGCGCAAAAACAGAATGAAGATTTAAGGAAATCTTTTCTGTTTTTGTTAAAATAAGAAGATTTCTTCTGTAAAACAGAGCCCTTTGGATTAAAGATCCAACGGTGGGGAAAATTCCCCAAATCACTCAGAAAATGATCTCTTTAACAAACTTTAACTAATTTATGGGCACTATAAAAAAGACCCTAAACCTCATTTCAAAAGGAGGAAAATCTTGCTAAAAAAAAGAGAAGAGAACTCTTGAGAACTCTTGAAGAATAAAAAAAAGGTAAAAACCTTTAAAAGAAGAGAAAATTCTCTTATGAACAGATCATTGATCTAAGAACAAGATCATGTATCTTCAACAATAAATAAATAAAATAGTGCCTTACACTTGTTTTATGAACCATCGGTTCTTGAACCTAAAAGGTTCTTAAATTTATAGTGCTTTGCACTTTTATGAACCTTTGGTTCTTTGAGATAAGAAAAACAAGAAAAAACTTGTTTTTTCTTAGATCTAAATCAAATAGTGCCTTGCACTTGTTTTATGAACCATCGGTTCTTGAACCTAAAAGGTTCTTAAATTAATAGTGCTTTGCACTTTTATGAACTTTTGGTTCTCTGAGATAAGAAAAACAAAAAAAAACTTGTTTTTTCTTAGATCTAAATCAAATAGTGCTTTGCACTTCTTTTATGAACCATCGGTTCTTGAATCTAAAAGATGCTCAAATTAACAGTGCTTTGCACAAATGCAATGCATTACTAAAAGGGCCAGGCCCAAATCAAAATGACCTGACAGGCCAAAATAAATTGCAAGGTAATAAATGGGCAGAGCCCAAATAAATTGATGATTTGCATCCTTTATACAAGGGCAGAGCCCAAATGAAATTGATGCTCTGCATCATTTATAAAGGGCAGAGCCCAAAACAAATTGATGCCCTGCATCTTTTCTGGGCAAAGCCCAAATAAAAATAAAAAACAAATGCAAATAAAATATTGGACATTTTTAACTGGACTTAGCCCAATCGTGGCCATAAGTCCTTAAACTAAATTAACTGAGCAAAACGGCTCTCCTAAATCAATCCACATCCGGTTCAAGGGTACATCTCCGAACTCCTTTGATATCCATCGTTGTAATTCCTCAACGACGTCAAAGAGGTGACGGGTCCCAACGACCATACATCAATATGGACTGCAGGGTCCTTAAACTCGTGGACCGAAACGTCCTTAAACTAATATCGGACCGGAACGTCCTTAAACTAATATCGGACCGGAACGTCCCTAAACTAATATCGGACCGGAACGTCCCTAAACTAATATCGGACCACCACGTCCCTAAACTGGAATATGGACCACCATGTCCCTAAACTGGCACAATAGAGCCCAAATGCTCTTTTGTCAGATCTAAACGGTCCCGTTAAGTTGATCTTAGTCTCAAACTGGACTAACGTATTCTTAACAAACGTTTGAGTCGTTCTTAGCCTCAAAAATGGCTAACGTATCCTCCAAACAGACTTTAGTCCCAAATTGGACTATGAATCTCCCAAACTGGAACAATAGAGTCCAAACGCTCTTTTGTCGGATCTAAACGATCACGTTAAGTTGATCATAGTCTCAAACAGGACTATCGTATCCTTAACGAACGTTTAAGTTGATCTTAGCCGCAACGCGACTAATGCATCCTTAAACTAAAAACACCAAACCCAAATCTAAGTAAATACGGATTTGGACTAATCCACGTCCTACGGGCGACGGCATTACTCAGTCTCCGTATACAATCCATGGGCAACCACGAACAAAACAAACACCCACGACACGAAGTGAAATTCTGGAGAAGGAGAAAGTTGTTACCGCGACGCGGTAGCGTAATTAACTGCAGGGGCTTGCGCTGCAGGGAAGAGCGTCCCCATAATCAAAAACCCCTCAAGCGATGGGGAATCTGACGAAGTCTGCTACATCGGCCGCATCCGTCTAAACCTCCGATACAAGGTGCCATAAATCAACTTGGCATCTTCGGAGAGGTATACGGATAAAACCAAATAGCATCTGCCCCGAATCTCAGTGCCAGGACTTCGCGGTCCTGTGCGCCGCCTTTCGGAGGGGAACACATGGTTGGCTATGTCACGTGCCCATTTTAGCGTACTCTGGGAAGCGGGGCGTGACATGGTTCTTTTGGTATCAGAGCGATAGGTTAGTTGGGTTGATTCTTTGTAGTTGGGTATTATACCCAATACACGAATCAGAATACCCGTGTTTAGGAAACATGTCCTGCTGATTATTCTTAAAAATTATACTTGTTAACCGTAATCAGAAACGGCGTCGCTTTGCAGCTAGCCGGTGAATACGGGTCGATCCACAGAGATGTGTAATTTTCTTAATGTGTTTTTACGAGTTGATTCCAAATGTTGTTTGGATTGATTTATTATGTCTAAAAAACCTAGATCTATCAATAAACTAAATTAATCTAAATTAAAGTCTTGCTAGGGTTAGGTTTAGGGGAAGTTAGGAGATTAAAGGTTTCCTCACCGCTTTCAATGCCTTATTTTAGATCTATTAGATATTGTGGTAATTATCAATAAAGTGGATTAGAATCTTTTGGGAAGATGTTTCTTCCTCTAGATTCTTATCCTTCCTTTATCGATCCTTACCCTAACCTCCATGGAAAACACGCGCAACCGGTCCTTTATACTACGGTTCACCGTTACCTCGAGGGATAAGGTGTCGTAAGGAGCGGTTGTGCGTGCATGCATGGAGTTCTAATTCTTAGGTGTGAATGGTATGAAAGGGGTGAGAGATCTCATCTCTCAAACCTTTCCCTAAGGCTAACCCTAACAAGCGAGGAGATTACTCGCTCATTTGGGGATTAAAAGACATTCTAATTAAAAGATAATTAAAAGCGAAGAAATAAAATTAACTTACTACTTTGATGGCTCCCTCCAAGCAATAATACAGAACAGATCTGAATTTGTGTATTGAAAAGAGGCATGAGTTTTACAGATCTGTGATTACAATTTATAGGAAAACAGGAAAACTAGGGTTACAGAGTCTCGCGCATGTGCAATTACAGATATGCCCACGAAAAATCCCAACACCCGCACCGACGCACCGACACCAGAAGTTTGCACCGACAAGGGCACTTGATGGCCGCGGAACCGCGGCAATGATAGGCCTTGGGCCGCAGTTCCGCGGCCCTTTGGTGAGATCATCTCACCAAACTTTCTGGGTTGCTTCTTGTTGGCTTGGACTTCTTATTTATATATATCTTTTTCCATTTGGGCTTCTAGGTTGGTTCCAGATCTTCAGTGAACAATTTGCAATGGATTTTTAACCGTTCGCTTTGAGTCGATGTCTTGAATCTTGCTTTGTGAATTATTCCTTATGTAGGCTTGATCAAGATTCTCTGTTTGTTGGATAAAGTCCACATTTTCATCGTCTTTACATCGTTTGCACTGTTTTCTGTCCAAGAACCTGTAACCTGTAACATGTAGCAGACATGCGTCAAAAGCACCTGTTTATTTATAAAACGAATAAGAATTGGGGAATATAAACTGCAATATTATGATATGAACAAATACCCCCAAACTTATCTTTTGCTCGTCCTCGAGCAAACTTATTTTTTATTCACTAAAATCCTAACTGCACTTTCGCAGGGAAACGCGATTGCACTGAGCACGTGCAACAAGCCGTTAAACCTCTAAGTGTCTCCAGTAGGAGGAGTGTTGTCTCCTGAGGGTTTTCAGAGGATACTACCCACAAAATCCCATCAATTCAGCCCATTGACTTTTGTTCTCCAATTAAGTTCTCCAACAAGGAATTCTATTATCTTATACTCGTAAATTATCCACCCATATTCTTCACACTTTCTAATCATCTAACTTAAGATTATATATGTTATGTAGACCTACTTAGCTTTCGGTATCTCTTAAGTCTTCCTTCTAGGGTTCCATCTCCACTTAGGAATTTCTATCAACCCTACTAAAGATACAAGTTTTATTCTTCATTCCTTTCTCTCATCTAAACTCTAATCATATATCCCCACGTGTGTGTATAGATCACCCCTACACTTGGAAATTCAAATTAAGCAATCGTACTCTCGTCCATTGTCCAAAGCACTTATTAATTAGTGAATTTTTAATAGAATTTTGCTTACACATCCTTCATGCGACCGTTAATACTTCTTGAGGTACCAACAACCGATTACAAGATGTGTTAGCACTTTAAAGCATACTTCCTAGTTTTGCAACACCCAAGGCTTTTAGCAGTGACTCCCAAACCAGTTGGTCTAAGGCACTAGGTGATAAGGCACCCTTGCTAAATATATTTTTTTCTATTTTTGCAGCCTTAAGTAATCACAAAAACCAGTGTCCATTTTTTATTCTTTATTCACACTTGTATTTTTTTTTCCATTGTACTAAGGACTTTAGATAGGAGCATTTCAAGGTCTCTTCTACTATTCCAAGTTTCAAGGTGCGTGATTGTGCAAGTTGTAGGGTATACATTTTCAGAATCTAGACTTAAGCTAGGAACTATTTTTCAAACTTATACTCTAATAAAATTATCAATACTCTTCCTTTGTTTCAACTTAGCCCAAGAAGTGAACCCAAAATTTGCCTATTTCTAAATAAACTACAAGGCATATACTTTCTACCGTTAAACTTTAAGGAATGTTATTTTTAGGGTTTTTAATTTACTAAGTCTAAGATCTAGTTGCTCCTAGCCAGTTAACCTATCTGTCAAACTCTAGTCAAATAAGCCAAACTTGAATACAATAATTTTTATAATTTTTGAAATTTTTGAAATTTTTATGGTTTTTCAAATAAATATGCAAATGCAAAAATATATACAAATGAATGCGAAGGAAGAAGACATACCGAGTGTTGGAGATAGTGCCCTCAGAGTCAATTATTGGATCACAGGTACGTGATTGCAATGATTGAGGGAGGTCATGTCCCAGTAGGATAGTCTTACTCAAGATGATAGTATGCTATCTGGTTTATCTTTATCATCGTGTACTACTTTAGGTGACCTGAGAGGTCGCTATTACACGTTGATAGAGCCCCTAGGATTCTTGCTTGACGGCCAGCAGTATGATGGCGATCATATACGTGGGAGCTGGTAGTCTATAAGCACATCCTTAAATGGTCCCTAGTCGTGGGAGTTTCGAGACTGGACATCGATACTCCATTAGTAGACTAGTGTATACAGTCGAGACCCCGACGAGGGGCGGTGGCCGGTCTCACAAGCCACTGGTGTCAGTTGGTTCACCTAAGATGTATACAGGTGCTCATTGGGTTATGAGTACACCGGACAGGACTCGCCGGGAACCTGTTATTTGGGATTATACCAGACGTCGGATAGCAGTTCCCTGGTGACATGTGTACAGGTTAGTTCATCGACCTGAGATCGTCATTTATCTCGTGTGAGTTCCCACTGTACTTTGATTACTACCCTACCACGGCTTAAAGGAGTCATGCAAACAGGTTTTAGTTGGGTACAGTCCCGAGCCACATGGAGGCAGTGAGCGGATCTGCAGGGGTTCGTCTCTCCCGGTATTGGGAGTGAGGTCGCGCTGTGTCTAGGAGAGCCATTACACAAAGCCCTCGACCAAGGAAGGAGATTTACTGGTAGGTATTCTAGTAGTATCTCAGGGTGTTCTGGGCTACACTCCGACACGACTTGTACCGCTTTTGGGGGTCTGACTTTTACCAACCCCCTAAGCCCGCCATGCGATGTTCATAGACGAACGGACCGGACTGTACGGATATTGTCACTGACAGGCTCAGTAGGGTGTCAGGATGAGTTCGCTCATCGACGTCCCTTTTGGTCAATAGCTGGTAGCCCGTCACGTATGGCTAATACCTCTGACGTGCTAGTGGTTAAATCCACAGCCATAGTATTGACGAGTCTTTAGAGTCCACCACACACTCAGTTACTCAAGTTTCGGGCGAAACGCTGTAGAGGCCGTATGGAGATATGGCAGGGTTCGATCAGATACGTGCGGTATTGCACGGATCGTGATCGGACGGATTTTACTAGCCGGCTTTGGCTTAAGCCGGATCCTAGTATTAGACAGTGTAGATTTTGTCTCTTTGCATTTGTATTCAGTGGGAATACAAATGCGGGCATGTATATGCAGTCGCGGGGTTTTCCTGTAATTTATTACGGGATCAGTTTTCTGAAGTTGCCAGTTTGCATTCCGTTCCGGCCGGTTTTCCTTTGTTCTTTCGCGGCCGGACTTTTCCGATGGAGGGGGTTATTTGCAAGTTTGCAAATAACATTTGTGGAGGGGGTTTCTTGCATTTGTGGCATTATGAAAGGTTAAGCATCTTTGCTTTTTCATGATGGCTTGCTTTATTGAATTTGAAAGGATTATGATGGATTTGATTTTGATATGATATTGTTATCATGGTTTTTGGGTGTGGTCACCCCTTTACTTTTACTACCATCACCTCCCTTCTTGTGTTGTATTTTCCTCCACTATATTTCCAATGAGGGGGAGCCGGCCACAATGGAATGAGAGAGAGAGAAAGAGAGAGAGAGGTTCATTTTTGAGGAGTACCATATTTCCTCATCTCATTCCTTGCAAGAAAATGATAGCTCCATTTTTGCAAAGTTCATTTTCTTCCTACACCTCCACATCCATGGCAACTTCACAAACCCCAAAGAGACAAGCCTCTACACTACAACCTACAGTACCCTTGGACGCGTCGGCTGGCCAACTTCGCGCCCGAGTTGCCTCGGTCCAGAGGTGGGAGCCCGTAAAAGAATCCGGCTACGTGGTGCCCTTTCCGGCGAGGAGATGAAGACCGGAGATTCCGCGGGAGATCGGGACGACGACGAGAAGACCGGAGGACACGGATCACTCGGTATATCTTTCACCCCTTCTCTTGATAGCTAGGATTAGGTTAATGGTTATGATCCGGGTATATTGTTCGCGGTAGCACCGGTTTAAAAGCTAAGAAAAAATTTTGATTCCGCATTTTGGCCTCGGATAGACGGCCGGGACGTTGCCGTAGCGCAACATGGTATCAGAGCCATACCATTAACCTAGTCTAGCTTGGTCTAGTGTGTTTAAAACTTCGATCGAACATTTATCCCAAAACCGCATTTTCATTCCATGTGTTTTCTGTCGAAATTTTTTTAGCTCCAAAAATTTTTCAGGTTGTTGCAGAATGATGTACATGGAATTATAAGAACACTATGAAAATTAGGTAGTGTGATCCCTCCATACGACCGCGGAACTGCGGCCATAACCCCTATTTGGCCGCGGTTCCGCCGCAGTATTGAGTCTTCACTTCACTAATTTTTTGCAGTGGGCTTTTGGGCTGGAAATAGGGGTTTTGGTATATTCTTTTTGGGCCCAGATTTTCTTTATGTGCTAAAGTAATGCTTGGGGGCCCACTTAATAAAATTTGTTCGATCGGATATTTTAAACATGCTAGTTCACAATATTTACATTATATCTGCGACCGTGAATGTCATTTGATCGGTAAATCCTGTCTAACTGCTATAGCCCGGTTAGACGGATTTGCGAACGTGACATTCACGTTGATGTTCTGTGATTGTGCTGTGATGTTGCGGATCGGTCGTGGGGGATAGCCTGGATGCAATGTTAGTACAGCTTTGTTTTATATGTACATTTGATATTGCGGGGCGAGCGTTCGACATGTGGACTGTCATCACTGCCTGTTTGTATTATTCTTTTGGGGCACGACCTGGTTGCGGTCGATGCACCCGTTGTATGTATATTTTACTTTCTGTACTAGGATTATCCCGCGGAGGGGTGCACGGATAGCCGGGTTCTAGAGGGCAACGGGCCCGCATCTCATGGCATTGAGACGGAGGGGGCTTTACTCTAGAATTGGCGGGCTATTCGCCGCACTCGTAGGGGGTATAGGTTGACCCAGGAAAGGTGCCCAAGTTACCGGATTCCATGAAGTGCTGGGTGGTCCATTCACGTTGCTGAAGGGGGCTGCCTCGCTTCAGGTTTTGGCGGGTAACTTGCCGCGCCCGTAGGGGTCTAGGATTTCATTGCACAGGCTATCCACACGACCAGAGGAACGTCGGGTTTCAGTAGTGGCTCTATGAAACCCGAGGATCCCAGATATCTGTATTATTCTGTGATGCTGTACATTTCTGTGATGTTGCATTTTATCACGCCTTGAGCGAAAATTATATATTATATATATACTAGTAGATGTTGTATATGTTTTGCATCCGCGCTAGTCCAGTCCCCGCTTTGTCGTTAGTTAAGTAACCTAACGGGTGATGACGGGACCCAGTGGCGAATGCGAATGGCATATACGTACATCATAATTTTCGTTCTTTTGTGGTGTGATCAATTGATGGGACTGCGTTGATTCGGATCAATGCAAGATAAACAAACCTATTCTGATGTTGTTGGAACATTTTTCAAAAAGCTGTTATTGCAATGGCGTTCTCTTTTGTTTTGCATCGTGGTATTCAGTTGGAATATCCTGCTCCTCAGTCGACGAGGTAAGGGCCGAGATCCCTTCACCGGGAGTGACCCCTTGGACAAAAGTCTGCGTCAGGGCAATAACTTCACTATAGCCGATTGCCTTTTGCTTTGCATCGTGGTATTCAGTTGGAATATCCTGCACCTCATTCTACGGGGAAAGAGCCGAGATCCCTTCACCGGGAGTGACCTCTTTAGCAAAAGTTTTCGTCACTATAATTTTTATAAAAAGTTATCCGGTTCCTTCAACGATATCAAGTTCATTACGTTAAATGTTTTTCGCCAAAAACCAGCCGTAGCCCTCCGTCATTTCAGATTAGTATTGCTTAGTATTCGTGCTACGTATGTCGTGCTCAGCTGAGGCGTAGTGTACGGTAGCTCTGTAATGCTTTTCTGTCTTATGGATATGTGATTGGTTAGGACAGTCGTACGGTCATTTTGGCTTAGTCAAGGACTCGTGCGGGTGGGTCTAATGCAATCAAGATAATGACGGGTTGAACTTGACTAGGATCCTTTGATATGTTGGCTCAGTCAAGGTCACTTGGGTCCTAGGGGTAAAAATCACATCGGGGGTTTCTAAAGAAACTGAAACTTGCCAGGCATGCGCATACCTTCTGGAGTGTGGTGACTTGAGTGGATTCCGTCAAGTTATCATGCGATGATAGTTGGATCCCGATTCCTACTGATGAGTTGGTTTACTCCTCGGGTGATCCCGACTAATTCTTCTTTCAGGTTTGGAGAAGAATTTGAGGTTACAATGGGAGGTTTCCAGATTAGATAAAGTGATAACCATTCTGATCTAGGTTAGAGTGCACGCTGAGTATTTCTTTCCTCTCTCTCTTTGGCAGCGACCATTGACCCGACCCTTGACTATGACTCAGTGACTAAGTTGACCGAACCTTCTTAACACTGGCTTTTAGATTGTCAGAGTTGCTAACCTCGTTGCCACTCCTACTTTTACCCTTTTCTCCGGGACACCCCGTATTACTACGAACGTCCACTTCCATTGGACAAAACCATCGTATGGTTATATACGAACTCGAAGGAGTTCGAGGATGGTTTCCGGTTCTGGAGAAAACGGATAGGACTATTCAGTTGTCTTTTCCTTTTACCTTCTCTCAGGTTGCGAGTATTCCTTGGTTCAGGAGATAGTACACCTATTACGCAAATTGGATAGTCTTCTTCCAAACCTTAGGCTGGTGCTGAACGGTAGGGAATGAAGAAAACCAATTAGCATAACGATGGTGTGCAGAAGGTATTAAGTTAAGACAAAGAAAGGGATTAGTAAGAGGGCAAAGTAAATTGCGACTGCTATTCACGACCAAACCAAGTATTTCTTCGCCAATCCTAAATCACCTTTGTATTTCTCCAGGACACTCCGTATCACTACGAAGATCCCAAGTTTATTGGATAATCCATCGTATGGTTATATACGAACTCGAAAGGAACTTGTTCCAGTTCGGGGATGGATCCTGGTTCAGGAGAAATAGGAACAAGGTTCATTCGGTTGTCTTTTATCTTCACCTTCTCTCGCATTGCGAGTGCTCCTAGGATTAGGACAGTACACCCTTTATGCTTATTGGATAGTCTTCTTCCAAACCATAGGCTGGTGCCGAACGGTAGGGAAGGAAGAAAACCATTTGGCCTAAAGGGGTGTGCAGAAGGTAATGACTAAAGACATATAAAGGGATTTGGAGAGGTCGTAAAGAGATATACGGTTACAGTTGTGAATCTGGATAATGGAAGAGGCATTACTAGGAATACCCGGATACCCCATCGAAACGTTTCAATGTTTCAGTTTCACTGTGTACTGTTAAAAGAAAACTGATTTCCCAATTAGACACTTGCTCCAGGGTATGTATTTACCAGGTATGATTCTCACATCTGTATGGTTTTACAGATGATGAGTGGGAGTAAGTTATTGGGAATTAGGTGATCATCCTCATTATATCGGAATTCGTTGTAATTGGTGATATTTGAGGAACTCACCTGGGTTGTTTGCCGGACGACAAATATATGGTTTTGAATATCCACTGTTGTGCACCAATTTCAAATTGATATATCTGTACGTCTATTTTTATAGAGTGAGATATATCTTTTTGAAATTATGTCTATGACATTTACCTATATCAGTGGATGGTTAGGTAAGGAGCATTGAACAGCGGTGTAATTCTTCTTAACCATAAGTACAGTTTTCAACCTACGACACATAGTGAATGAGTTATTAGACTCAAGGGACTTGTACAAAGTATTGTACATTGTCCAGTGTCCATTAGGACAGAAGGGTTGGTCCTCGTACTATATTCGGCTTACTTATGACTTCCCTAGTTTTTAGACAAGTGTTTCGTAGAAACACAAGGTCCGAATTTTGAGAAGTTATAGGTATAAGAGTAAAGTAGAGAACCAGGTATTGCAAGTATCAGGATTCTTCAAGGTGATCGAAGATGTAGATACTTGTGTATGGTATTCAGTTGATAGTAATGATTAAGAGGACTTGCTTCTTTTTCAGGTTACTCATAATTGGAAGTACTCCTAAGTTGAGTAATGCTGATCGGCCTCTTTCCATTTAGTTGACATGCACTGGAGACAGCTGCATGATTTGAATCTGGTTCAATTAAATCAGTGCCTCTGTTTCTATATTGGATATAGAACAGTTCATATCTTGACATTGTTAAGCTACGGTGAGTTGTCCGACTTATGCTTAAAACCAGACACTGGACAACTCAAGACACGTTTCTGTAATGGCTGTTTGTGGGTTGACCCGGGCTATGACGAGGGTTGACTTTCTACCATCTGGAAGATCAATAGTGATATTGTTCTTGACTCGCCACATTTTTTAAAAGAAATGGATTTTTCAGAAAACAGTAGTGGGTGTATGGTAGAGTTGGAAGTGATTCCAGAACCGCAAACGATTACTGAAGATTTTATAAGAACCTAAAGATTCAATCTGATATGACATTCCATTGGCCACTCCGCAGATAAAGTTGGTAACCTCAGGCACCCGAGAGGTACTTCGGTATGCTCAAGGACGGTGGCAGGGAGGTTCTTGTTTATCCAGACTTGCCATTGCTGTTGTTCCAGACTGTGAGACCCGGCAGGAGGATGAGTATAGCGTCATTCTAAACTGGCTTTAGAAGTGTACGTCTATATGACTCTGCCAGAGGGTTGTCGTAGTCAGTGGGAGCAACGGAAGCACAGTGGGCAAGAGGCTTATGTCTATTTATAGACTTAAGCAGATATAGCGGAGATAGATCATCTATTTCTGATGTGACAGTCATAGGTTTGACTTCATCAGAATAGGGGATGGATCTGTTAAGAAGATAGTAGGGTGTGATGTCCTGGTATTAGGATGACATACACAAAGTAGGAAGTGATATTCCTATACTACGATTGGTTATTCTTTAGTTGTCACACGGTGGTTTCTCCACATAGGACTTGGATATTATATTAGACATTTTGGTTACTAGATCTATGGTTTTAGATCTAGATTTGGGTGGTTTCCTAATCTGGGTACTTTGACCGCATTCTAAGAGTATTTAGAATGGACGACTCCTGGCACGGTAGTATACCTGCAGGTGATGGAGTCACCCTCTCTAAAGGTGTCTTACAGACTAAAGGGGAGAGGGGTGTGCATGATTGGCAGATCACTTGCTTAGGCAATTGAGTCAATCATGAGATGTCAAGTACCACACCAGATGTTGTTCTAGCAGCAGATGCAATAAGTTGATATTCATCCAATCCTAGAGAAACAATCGGAAGCAGTTTTAGAACATAAGTTGATGTTCTAGAGAATTGATAACGGCAGCCTCCTTTAGGAGACGGTTATCATTCCAGGCTTCCAAAGTGACCTGGACGGCAGAGTGGCTGTCAGAGTTGTAGTTTTCCCTCTGACGAGGGGCAGTATATTGGACAGGTGGTCCAGGTGGATACTGAGGGAAAGCATGGCGCAGGATACTGATTAAGTTCAGTTGACGATACAGTCTAAGAAGTTTGGATTTGGAGTTCATTTATGAACTGGGTCCCATCAGACATCCAGAAATTCCAAGACAGGTATTGCTCATTTCGGGAGATGGCTTTCTCCGCGAACTTGAGATATAGAGAGACATAGAAAGAAACATCACAGCGGATTCACTCACTAAGGCTATTCCTCGAACACAATAGTTTCGCAAACGAGATTTGTGAGACTGACTGGTAGAGGAGTTGGGTGTTCAGTATCACACGGGCTGTGAGTATGCGACATAGCAATAATTAGCCTTGAGTGCAAGTGGGAGATTGTTGGAGATAGTGCCCTCAGAGTCAATTATTGGATCACAGGCACGTGATTGAAATGATTGAGGGAGGTCATGTCCCAGTAGGATAGTCTTACGCAAGATGATAGTATGTTATCTGGTTTATCTTTATCATCGTGTACTTTTAGGTGACCTGAGAGGTCGCTATTACACATTGATAGAGCCCCTAGGATTCTTGCTTGACGGCCAGCAGTATGATGGCGATCATATACGTGGGAGCTGGTGGTCTATAAGCACATCCTTAAATGGTCCCTAGTCGTGGGAGTTTCGAGACTGGGCATCGATACTCCATTAGTAGACTAGTTATACAGTCGAGACCCCGACGAGGGGCGGTGGCCGGTCTCACAAGCCACTGGTGTCAGTTGGTTCACCTAAGATGTATACAGGTGCTCATTGGGTTATGAGTACACCGGACAGGACTCGCCGGGAACCTGTTAGTTGGGATTATACCAGACGTCGGATAGCAGTTCCCTGGTGACATGTGTACAGGTTAGTTCATCGACCTGAGATCGTTATTTGTCTCGTGTGAGTTCCCACTGTACTTTGATTACTACCCTACCACGGCTCAAAGGAGTCGTGCAAACAGGTTTTAGTTGGGTACAGCCCCGAGCCACATGGAGGCAGTGAGCGGATCTGCAGGGGTTCGTCTCTCCCGGTATTGGGAGTGAGGTCGCGCTGTGTCTAGGAGAGCCATTACACAAAGCCCTCGGCCGAGGCAGGAGATTTACTGGTAGGTATTCCAGTAGTATCTCAGGGTGTTCTGGGCTACACTCCGACACGACTTGTACCGCTTTTGG
Source organism: Agapanthus africanus (assembly GCA_030015575.1). Taxonomy (NCBI): domain Eukaryota; kingdom Viridiplantae; phylum Streptophyta; class Magnoliopsida; order Asparagales; family Amaryllidaceae; genus Agapanthus; species Agapanthus africanus. The sequence continues at coordinate 788,932,184 of CM057337.1, forward strand.
GGGTCTGACTTTTACCAACCCCCTAGGCCCGCCATGCGATGCTCATAGACGAACGGACCGGACTGTACGAATATTGTCACTGACAGGCTCAGTAGGGTGTCAGGATGAGTTCGCTCATCGACGTCCCTTTTGGTCAATAACTGGTAGCCCGTCACGTATGGCTAATACCTCTGACGGGCTAGTGGTTAAATCCACAGCCATAGTATTGACGAGTCTTTAGAGTCCACCACACACTCAGTTACTCAAGTTTCGGGCGAAACGCTGTAGAGGCCGTATGGAGATATGGCAGGGTTCGATCAGATACGTGCGGTATTGTACGGATCGTGATCAGACGGATTTTACTAGCCGGCTTTGGCTTAAGTCGGATCCTAGTATTAGACAGTGTAGATTTTGTCTCTTTGCATTTGTATTCAGTAGGAATACAAATGCGGGCATGTATATGCAGTCGCGGGGTTTTCCTGTAATTTATTACGGAATCAGTTTTCTAAAGTTGCCAGTTTGCATTCCGTTCCGGCCGGTTTTCCTTTGTTCTTTCGCGGGCGGACTTTTCCGATGGAGGGGGTTATTTACAAGTTTGCAAATAACTTTTGTGGAGGGGGTTTCTTGCATTTGTGGCATTATGAAAGGTTAAGCATCTTTGCTTTTTCATGATGGCTTGCTTTATTGAGATTTGAAAGGATTAGGATGGATTTGATTTTGATATGATATTGTTATCATGGTTTTTGGGTGTGGTCACCCCTTTACTTTTACTACCATCACCTCCCTTCTTGTGTTGTATTTTCCTCCACCATATTTCCAATGAGGGGGGGCCGGCCACAATGGAATGAGAGAGAGAGAGAGAGAGAGAGAGAAAGAGAGAGAGGTTCATTTTTGAGGAGTAGCATATTTCCTCATCTCATTCCTTGCAAGAAAATGATAGCTCCATTTTTGCAAAGTTCATTTTCTTCCTACACCTCCATATCCATGGCAACTTCACAAACCCCAAAGAGACAAGCCTCTACACTATAACCTACAGTACCCTTGGACGCGTCGGCTAGCCAACTTCGCGCCCGAGTTGCCTCGGTCCAGAGGTGGGAGCCCGTAAAAGAATCCGGCTACGTGGTTCCCTTTCCGGCGAGGAGATGAAGACCGGAGATTCCGCGGGAGATCGGGACGACGACGAGAAGACCGGAAGACACAGATCACTCGGTATATCTCTCACCTCTTCTCTTGATAGCTAGGATTAGGTTAATGGTTACGATCCGGGTATATTGTCCGCGGTAGCGCCGGTTTAAAAGCTAAGAAAAAATTTTGATTCCGCATTTTGGCCTCGGATAGACGGCCGGGGCGCTGCCGTGGCGCAACACCGAGCATACCCCCAAACTTGAACTTGACAGTGTCCTCACTGTCATGCTAAACCAAGAGGGTCAAAATACCGGCACTTCCCTGTTTATTTATTTATAATAATTTTTTTTTATTGTTAAGAAAAACAAAAAATATATACAGAAAGGCCCTCCCCCAAACTTCATTTAAACAATGTTAGACATTACTGCCAAACTTTGCATAACCCAAACGTCAACACCAACCAGTTGAAAAATTTATCAGTAAAGAGTATTAGTTGGTGGAAGAATAAGTCGTAGCGATCTATAAAGAATTGGGGAAGATAGAAGTGGTGGTATGGAAGGTATGGAGGTGAATAGACAGGAGGTAGTGATGAATCAAAACGAGAATGCAAATGATCAGCAATCAGTGGAATGTTGGCATTCTCGTAGCTTCTTAAAAGAAATGCGGGTGGTTCAATTTCTAAAGGAGGAGGTTGACTAACCACAATACCCCTAAAATGTTCCTGTGGGTCCTCTATTGACTTGGCATCATCCATCAATTTCATATGATATTCAATTATAAGGGAACTGATCTCCTCGATGTCCGCCATAGTCCAACCGAAAACTTGCCGCCTATCTTGTAAGACTTTTAAAATAGAGTTCTCTTGCTCGAAGGCTAGAGAGGCTGATATTATAATGGGAAAAGTCTCATTCTCATCTATGTAAGCATATTTAAGGTGAGGCAGTAAGGACATGAGTTCGAGTTTCGGAGGCGAAAGAATCATTGCGGAATCTACCTCGAACTCAAAGGACTCCAACACAGGTTCGAAATCACCGCAAACAACCGATTCGGATGGTTCAACTAACTCATCCACAAATTCAAAAGACTCATATTCGGGCTGTGAGTCGTCATCATCTAAAAAAGTGAAACATTCATAATCCATATCGGTTGTATCAACGGTGGAAGGCTCAAGGAGGGACGCACTAGTGGCATCAAAACTGTTTTCATCAAACAAGAATCATTCAAGCTCGCAGTCCTCCTGCATGATTTCATGAACAGAGCAAACTTCTCGTGTACTAATTTTAGGCACGGGGGGCAGACTTCCCATCTTATAAATATTGAACTCACTAGACATCTTCCCAAAGGATAGAGTCATGGAGCCATTGCAACAGTTTATTACAGCATTGGAAGTGGCCAAAAATGGTCGACCGAGGATCACCGGAATTTGGTTCCGTGGGTTAGCAACAGGTTGTGTATCCATAACAATAAAATCAATGGGGAATATGAACTCCCCAACTTTAATCAACACAACCTCTAGCTCACCCCTTGGATGGGTGATTGATCGATCAGCCATTTGGAGAGTACAACGAGTGGGTTTCAACTCTCCAACCCCTAATTGTTCGTACACGGAGTAGGGAAGCAGGTTAACACTAGACCCAAGATCTAAAAGTGCTCGATTAATTTTCTTATCCCCAATTGTGATTGAAATCGTAGGACAGCCGGGGTCCTTTCGTTTTTGGGGTAAGGTTTGAGGGTGGTTAATAGCATTGCTCACTGCACTAGCCACTAGCACTTTCTTGGGTACTTGAGATGCCTTTCTCTTCAAGGTGCATAAGCCCTTTAAGATTTTCGCGTATGAAGGGACTTGTTGGATAGCATCCAAGAGAGATATATTTATGCTAACCTGCTTAAATAATTCCACAATCTTCTCCACTTGTGCAGTTAGTTTATTGGGACTCAACCTGTTTGGAAATGGAGCATTTTGAAAATTTGTTGAGTCAAAAGTCTGTGGAGTAGAATGTAGAGTAGGAACGGATCCCAGTGTGGATGTGTTCGTGTTATGAGAAATGGGTCCGTTCGAGTCAGAAGAAGTAGAGCCGTGTGAAGGGTGGAGAATAGGCTCTAAAGAAGAAAGTGAAGAAAATGGTGAAGAAAATGAAGAAGGGGAAGATGACGATGGAGAAGAAGAAGAAGAAGAAGAAGAAGAACCAACGGCGGGGATGTCATCACTAATACCCACATTATTTTCCAACACTCTTCCGGATCTCAACGTGGTCACCGCATTTACATTGTGATTGTGATATGCGTTTTGAGTGTGACCGGGATTTGGCAATGGTTGAGATGGAAGCTTTCCCTTTTCTCTTTCGCTCAACGCAGCAGTTAATTGTGCAATTTGTGCCTCAGTAGATTTGATACTTTGATTGTGTGAGGCATTGTTATGCATCAAAGACTGAACATAATTTTCAAATCTTGCTGCGGATTCTGTAGATTGCTTGAGAAATGCGTCTAGACTTTTTTCTAGCGAGATAACCTTATCATCATTTGGTTGAACCAAATTGTTCGTTTGATTTGTATACGGTTGTTGTTGGAAAGGTTGCTGATTTTGAGTTTGTGAAGGTGCTTGTTGTTGTTGTGGAGGAGGAGGTCTTTGAAAATTGTTATTTTCTTGGAATTGTTGATTTTGGTTCCAAGCGAAATTTGCGTGACTCCTCCACCCCGGATTGTATGTCGAAGAGTACGGATCGTTTCTTTGTCGTTGCTGAAATGCAGCATTGGCTTGATCCTGTGCTCGAGTAGATGCATTATAAGGACACTCTTCGGTTAGATGCGATGGATCCGTACAACAAGCACAAACAGTTCGTGGAGGCATAACAGGGGCAGGAGAAGACGATGAGATTTTGGTCTCAATGGCTTCTAGATTTTTCATAAGTGCGGCCATCTCGACCTTCATAGCAATCGACATATCTACTTGATGTACGCCTGCCCTAGATTGACCAATAGAAGAAGATGATGTGGTCTTGGTACTCTCCCACTGAATTATTTGCTCACTAAGATCCTCAAGAAACTGCCACGCTTCGTCGCTAGACTTGGAGAGAAAATGACCTTGACATATGGTTTCTAGCAACTGCTTCGTTGCTGAGTTCAATCCCTCATATAATGTTTGGCAAAGTTGCCAACTTTCGATCCCATGATGAGGGCATTGAACGAGTAGGTCTTTAAATCTCTCGAAGCACTTCCAAAATGGTTCGGAAGGAAGCTGTGAAAATTGTATAATCTCGTTACGGATTCTAGCAGTTTTGTGATGAGGATAGAACTTTTTCAGAAAAGCTCTCACAAACTCGTCCCAATTTCTAATGGAATGTGATGCGGTGCTGTATAGCCACTTCTCGGCTAGGTCACATAAGGTAAAAGGAATGACCCTTAGCCTTATAGCGTCATCACTTAATTGGGTCGTCTTCATCATAGCGCACACATTTTAGAATTTATTGATAAAGATATATGCATCTTCAGATTCCAAACTATGAAATTTTGGCAGCATATTGATGAAATATGGTTTTATTTCAAAATTGTCCCCATTTGCCGGTGGGGGTGAAAGACATGTAGGTAAAGAAGTGCGGACGGGGTAGAAAAGATCCTGGAGCGCAACTCGTGCGGGCGCTACAACAGGCGGGTGATTCGGGTTATTCGCACCTAACGGAGGTGGAATCATTCCCGTCGGTAAGGTATCGTTGGGGTCATGTCCCGACATACCTTCGAAAGAAGAATTTGAAGGTGGAGGTAAGGAAATGGAGGGAATTTCGACTTCGGTGTCGAAAGGTTCGTCGGTCGGTACCAACGAAACACGGACTAATCGGGCGTTAGTATCCCTAGTCCAAAGTGACATACACTAAAAGGGGTAGTGTAGTCAGAAAAAAATTGAAAAACAGAATGTGGAGGTAAGATAACGTCAATGAGAAGAAGTGGTGTAAGCGAGGTGCAAGATTTCTTTAGCGACAAGTTGCAAGTTTTGAAAAGATTTTTCTCTTTTTTCTTTTTTTTTATTTATGTGAGAGTTTTGCAAAGAGGTTTTTGAAAAGAGACTTATGACACAAATGCATCAACCACACATGCACAATCAGGCCTAGATCTAGGGTCACCTAGGTCTGCTAGACAGCTCCTAACTAGGACTAGAAATAGGACCTCAAACCGCCTCTTCACCGACACTTGCGGCCAGGTAAGTGCCAGGTAAGTGGGAAGGAACCACCGTAGTGGGCCTAATTAATAACCACTAGCCTAGACACACTTGCCTAGACACCACAAACTCAGGTTAGGAATAACGGTCGATACCTATACTAGTCCTTTTCCTATTCAGCTCGATGTCCTTAGGGCTGAATCTAGTATTTTTTAATTAATTATGGTCAATGCATATGCTTTAAGTGTTTTTTGGGGTCCTGGGAAGGGTGATGAAATCCCCACCCAATCTGAGTTTGGTCAATTAGCCCCTTAAAGTCCGATTAAATTATGCAAAACAATAAAATTCACTTGCAATCAATTTTTTAGCGCGGCGCAAAGAAACCTGCAGAAAATCTGTTATTTAGAAGGGGAGAGAAGATTTTTAGCATAAAGAAATCCTGCAGAAAATTTTCACAAAAGATATATGGGGATTTTCAGAAGGGAGAAGGAGGAAACAGACCAAAAAATTTGGTGCGCTGACGTGGCAGTCAGAGCGCGGAACCGCGGTCTGGGACCCTCCTATGCGGCGGAAGCGCGGTCAGTTGATCAGATCAGTTTCTCAGAAAGTTTGTGGTGCTCTGTTGGTTCAATCTACCTCTGTTGTGATATGCACTTTACTGATTTACCTTCTGAAAAATTCCAGATCCGCGATTCTTCGCTGTTCTTGCAAGATTCAAACAATAAACCCTTCAAACAGATAAAAATTGATAAAATTTTTTGTACTTTTTTATATTTTCAGATTTTTATAATTTTTAAAATTTATATCAACCCGAAATCTCACAAAAGAAAAATTACGCCATCCCCGGCAACGGCGCCATTTGATTTTTCCAAAAATATTTATGTATACTTGTTAACCGTAATCAGATCGGCGTCGCTTTGCAGCTAGCCAGTGAATACGGGTCGATCCACAGAGATGTGTAATTTTCTTAATGTGTTTTTACGAGTTGATTCCAAATGTTGTTTGGATTGATTTATTATGTCTAAAAAACCTAGATCTATCAATAAACTAAATTAATCTAAATTAAAGTCTTGCTAGGGTTAAGCTTAGGGGAAGTTGGGAGATTAAAGGTTTCCTCACCGCTTTCAATGCCTTATTTTAGATCTATTAGATGTTGTGGTAATTATCAATAAAGTGGATTAGAATCTTTTGGGAAGATGTTTCTTCCTCTAGATTCTTATCCTTCCTTTATCGATCCTTACCCTAACCTCCATGGAAAACACGCGCAACCGGTCCTTTACCGTTACCTCGAGGGATAAGGTGCCGTAAGGAGCGGTTGTGCGTGCATGCATGGAGTTCTAATTCTTAGGTGTGAATGGCATGAAAGGGGTGAGAGATCTCATCTCTCAAACCTTTCCCTAAGGCTAACCCTAACAAGCGAGGAGATTACTCGCTCATTAGGGGATTAAAAGACATTCTAATTAAAAGAGAATTAAAAGCGAAGAAATAAAATTAACTTACTAATTTGATGGCTCCCTCCAAGCAATAATACAGAATAGATCTGAATTTGTGTATTGAAAAGAGGCATGAGTTTTATAGATCTGTGATTACAATTTATAGGAAAACAGGAAAACTAGGGTTACAGAGTCTCGCGCATGTGCAATTACAGATATGCCCACGAAAAATCCCAACACCCGCACCGACGCACCGACACCAGAAGTTTGCACCGACAAGGGCACTTGATGGCCGCGGAACCGCGGCAATGATAGGCCTTGAGCCGCGGTTCCGCGGCCCTTTGGTGAGATCATCTCACCAAACTTTCTGGGTTGCTTCTTGTTGGCTTGGGCTTCTTATTTATATATATCTTTTTCCATTTGGGCTTCTAGGTTGGTTCCAGATCTTCAGTGAACAATTTGCAATGGATTTTTAACCATTCGCTTTGAGTCGATGTCTTGAATCTTGCTTTGTGAATTATTCCTTATGTAGGCTTGATCAAGATTCTCTGTTTGTTGGTTAAAGTCCACATTTTCATCGTCTTTACATCGTTTGCACTATTTTCTGTCCAAGAACCTGTAACCTGTAACATGTAGCAGACATGCGTCAAAAGCACCTGTTTATTTATAAAACGAATAAGAATTGGGGAATATAAACTGCAATATTATGATATGAACACATGCCACCTTGCCGTTTACCATTCTTGAATCACATTCTTCCTGATTATATCTTTTACGATGTGCGAACTTCCTTTGCATATCGACTCGAAAACCTGATTCCTTGTTATCTCTAGGACTTAGGCGACTTAGGTGGAGTTATGTAATTGTGGCTATGATACCGCGGCATAGTTACAATGCGGCACTCTATTTAAGTATCTTGGAAATTCTAGCCTTGATCTATATTCAGAATCTATCATCATGCTAATGTTGGGTGTTTTGATTTCAGGAATATGGCCGGTAAGAATTTGAAGACGTACCAGAGGCGTGTGGACGAAGCCGCCATGCTTGGAGTGATAAGAGGAATGCTGGAGAATCAAAAGAAACAGACCGAGCTGATCCAGCAGCAAGCGGAATCGTTTCAGGAAGGTTTGCAGATCGTTCAGCAGTCTGTGAACAATGTTGGAGCTAAACCAGTTGACCAAGTAGGGACCGTAGCAGATTTCAGGCGTTTGGGTCCGTCTACATTTATTGGTTTGGAGGGGCCGTTGCCAGCGGAGCAGTGGCTAGTTGACACAGAGAATTTGCTTATTGCGGCACAGATTCCAGATGAGAAAAGAGTTGATGTGAGCCCGCATTGTGGGACATACTTTCCAGTTATTTTGTATTGGATCTTTTGCTTCCACATTTATTTATTCTTGACTCATGTTATCTTGGATTATGGACATGTTTTAGATAGTTTTATTTGTTCTTGATATCTTTACAACCGTAATGTGACTGTGGATGGATACTTCCTACCTACATGTAGCATGGTTGGCTATGTCACGTGCCCATTTTAGCGTACTCTGGGAAGCGAGGCGTGACACCATCCGAACTCCTACTGAGCCTGATGTGACAATCTCCGTACAGTCCGGTCTGCTCGTCTAGGACTATCGCATATCGGGCCTAGGGGGCGGCAAGCGTCAGTCCCCTAAAAGCGGTATAAGTCGTGTCGGAGCGAAGCCCATTACACCTTGAGAAACTACTGGAAAACCTACCAATATATCTCGCTTGCCCTGGCCAGGGACTTTGCGTAATGGCTCTCCAGACACAGCGCGATATCAACTCCCAATACCGGGAGAGACGAATCCTGTCTAACCGCCACTGCCTCCAAGTGCTCGGGACTGCACCCAACTGCTACCTGTTTGCACGACTCCTTTGAGCCGTGGTAGGGTAGTAATCTAAGAACAGTGGGACACACTCGAGGCGAAGCAGCAGTGTCAAGTCTACGGACTATGCTATACTCATGTCACTTGGGAACTGTTAACTGACGACGGGTATAATACCAACCAACAGTTCCTCACGAGTCCTGTCCGGTGTACCCGTAACCCAACGAGCACCTGTATAATATCTCCAGTACGACGTACTGATGGCTGTAGGACAAACCATCTCCCCAACTGGGATGAGAAGCGTACACACTAGTCTACTCCGAAGTATCGATGCCCTGTCTCGATAATCCTACTACTAGGGACCTGAAAAAGGATGTGCTTGTAGACTACCCAGCCCCCACTAGTGTGACTGCCATCACAACGCTGGTAGTCAAGCAAGATCCTAAGGGCTCTATCAATACGTACACATATATTAAGATAGATATAACCAAGTAGCATATTACCATATTTAGCAAGGCTGTTAATATAACTGTGAATATCCCAAGCTTCCATTAAGTAATATACAAGCTAGTATGATACAATAATGGCCCCTAGGGCATATACACTAACAATCTCCCACTTGCACTAGGGCCATGTACTAGCATATCGAAGAACGATCATCTCGAGTGGTTTCTCGAACTGAATCTGAGGCAAGGCCTTTGTGAATGGATCAGCAGTATTCTCCTCTGTATCAACTCTCCGGACCTCGATCTCCCGGTGATCTATGACCTCCCTGATCAGGTGATACCGCCTTAAGATGTGTCTGGACTTTTGATGGGACCTGGGTTCCTTCGCTAAAGCTATAGCTCCGTTGTTATCGCAATACAGCGGTATTGGATCAACAATGGTAGGAACCACCTGAAGTTCTGTTAGGAACTTCTTCATCCAGACCGCTTCTTTTGCGGCATCGCAAGCAGCAATATACTCCGCTTCCATCGTCAAGTTAGCAACGGTGTCCTGCTTGGAACTCTTCCAGCACACCGCCCCTCTATTGAGGATAAAGACATAACCTGACATGGATTTGGAGTCATCCTTATCACTCTGGAAGCCGGAATCAGCAAAGGCCTCGATCTTGAGGTCTTTTCCGCCGTAAACCAAGAACATCTCCTTAGTCCTTCTCAGGTACTTGAGAATGTTCTTCACTGCTATCCAGTACTTCTCCCCTGGGTCTGACTGATACCGGCTTACCACGCTCAGTGCGTAAGCTACATCTGGTCCGGTGCATAACATCGCATACATTATAGAGCCCACCGCAGAAGCGTAGGGTATAATAGACATGCGATCCCTTTCCAAATCAGTCTTGGGGACATCTCTTTGGAGAGGATGATTCCGTGACAAGCCGGTAGATTACCGCGCTTAAAATCTTTCATACTGAATCTTTTCAGTATAGTGTTGATATACTTGGACTGCGAAAGTCCCAACATCCTCTTGGATCTATCACGATAGATCCGAATCCCCAGAATGTAAGAGGCATCACCCAGGTCTTTCATGGAGAACCTGTGTGACAAGAATCCTTTGACAGATTGTAGCATAGGAATGCCATTTCCTATCAATAGAATGTCATCCACGTACAAGACGAGGAATACGACAGTACGTGCTACAATTTTACTATATATACATGGTTCATCTGGATTTTTGATAAAGTCATATTCTTTGACCGTTTCATCAAAACAGATGTTCCAACTCCGCGATGCCTGCTTAATTTATAAATGGATTTAAGCAACTTGCACACTTTCCCGCTGCTCCCACTCTGATTGAAGCCTTCTGGCTGATCCATATAGACGCACTCTTCTAAATTACCATTTAGAAAAGCCGTCTTTACGTCCATCTGCCAGATCTCATAATCATGGAAGGCGGCAATAGCAAGAAGGACCCGAATGGATTTGAGCATAGCCACTGGAGAAAAAGTTTCGTCATAGTCCAAACCAGGTCTTTGACGAAAACCCTTTGCAACAAGTCTAGCCTTATAGGTTTCCACCTGCCCATCTACACCAATCTTTTTCTTGAAGATCCATTTGCATCCTATGGGTTTTACCCCATCTGGAGCAAAGTCCAAAGTCCATACTTTGTTGGTGTACATGGACTCCATTTCGGTCCGCATTGCATCAAGCCATCGTACCGAGTCACCGCTCTGGATGGCCTGCTGGAAGCTAGTAGGTTCATCATCATCAATGACGCAATCCCCTCCATCCCCTTCTATGAGAAAACCGCAGTATCTCTCAGGCGGATGAGGCGGCCTACTACTCCTGCGGAGGGGTGCGGGAATGTCCTGTTCTTCTTGAACTACTGGTTCTACCAAACTTTCAGTAGTAGTTTGTAGTTCTGGAATTTCTTCCAGTTCTATTGCGCTCCCACTTGTTTCCTTTTCTAAAAACTGATGTTATAGAAAATGGGCATTACGAGAAACAAAAACCTTTTATTCCTCTGCGTAATAGAAATAATACCTCTTGAAGTTTTTTGGATATCCCACAAACTTACACTGTACTGATCGTGCCTCGAGTTTGTCCGCATGCTGCTTTTTAACAAAAGCTGGACATCCTTATATCTTCAGATACTGAAGATAGGGTTTCTTCCCACTCCACATCTGATATGGCGTAGTAGGCACAGTCTTGGTAGGAGCCCTGTTCAAAAGATATGCAGCTGATTCTAGCGAATAACCCCAGAAAGATCGCGGTAACTCAGCATTACTCATCATGGAACGTACCATATCCAATAGGGTCCGATTCCGTCTCTCCGATACACCGTTATGCTGTGGAGTGTATGGAGGAGTAAGCCGAGAGAGAATTCCTTTCTCTTTTAGGTAACCTAGGAACTCGGCACTTAAGTATTCACCACCTCGATCAGATCTCAGTGTCTTGATACTTTTGCCGGTTTGGTTTTCTACTTCATTCTTATACTCTTGGAATTTCTCAAAAGCCTCGGATTTATGTTTCATCAAGAAAATGAATCTGTACCTAGAGTAATCATCCGTAAAAGTAATGAAATAGGAAAAACCACCTCTTGCATGTGTAGACATTGGACCACATACATCGCTGTGTATGAGTCATCAGAGCTCGCTCGCTCTTACTCCATATCCAGTGAATGGAATCTTTGTCATCTTTCCTTTGAGACATGATTGACAAGTGGCATAAGATTGATATTCGAATGAATCCAAATATCCTTCTCTATGTAACTTAGTTAACCTTGTCTCATTGATGTGACCTAGTCTACAATGCCATAAGAAAGCTTTATTTAAATCTGGAGACTTTCTTTTTAGTGTGTTCTGGACATTGAAAAGCTGTAATTGGTTTAAGACATATATACTGTTATCTAGTGTACCGGACCCAATCAAACCATGATTAAGGTGGATGTTAACAATATCGCTTACAAACGTGAAATCATAACCTTCTTTTGATAACAACGAAACCGATATGATATTACACGTTAAACTGGGTACACAAAAACAGTTATGCGAAACCAAAATATGTCCACTCGTCAATCCAAGGTGATAATCCCCTACAGACACAGCTCTCACGCTAGCTCCGTTAGCAACCTGGAGGGTCATATCACCAACCTTCAGCACTCTACGGTTTCTCAGTGCCTGCAATGAATTGCATATATGAGATCCTGATCCGGTATCCAAAACCCAGGAAGTAGAGTTGATTGACAGACAATTCTCAATTACAAACACACCTGAAGTCAAAGCCACAGCTTGCTTCGGTTCCTGGTTCTTGGCGTTCCAAGCCTTGCAATCTTTCTTCCAGTGCTCTTTCCTATGACAATGGAAGCACTCATCCTTTGCCACTATTGGCACCGCAATCTTTTTCTTTCCCTTTGCTCCCACCTTACTAACACCTCCTCTAGGTTTGGTGGCGGCCTTATTCTTCCTTCCTTTGGCCCTAGCCTTGGACCCGGAAGAAGAAGCACTGCGAACAAACATAGCGGGTGTATCCCTTGCCTTCTGTAAGGTGCCCTCTGCACTTCTCAACATGTTAAAGAGTTCTGGAAGTTCAACTTCTTTTCTTTGAATGTTGAAATTCAGAATAAACTGGGCGTAGGTGGAAGGAAGGGACTGGAGAATCGAATCTATATAGAGCTCGTTCTCCAAAGTCGTCCCAAGGTCTGCAAGCTCTTCTATATAGCCAATCATCTTTAGGACATGTTCTCCTACCGATGATCCGACGGCCAACCTCGCCTGAAACACGTTCTTTGAGGTCTCGTATCTTGCTATACGAGATTGCTCTCCATAAAGTTCCTTTGTATGGAGAAATATGGCATCTAGATCTATATCCTCGTGCCTCCTCTGATGTTCATTATTCATCGAGGCAAGCACGATGCACTTGGCCCTCGCGCAATCTAACTCCCAGGTTTTGCGGATTTCCTTATCTGCATTACTAGATTTGGGACCAGGGACAGCAGGTGCCTTAGCAGTAAGAACATACCCCAATTTGTCATAGGTCAAAACCATCTTGACATTCCGCAGCCAATCTTTATAGTTTGGCCCTGTCAATATATTTTTTTCTAGTAGTAACTTAAGTCCTGTCATTTTCTGGGTCACTGCAACTAGGAGAGAGAGAGAGAACACTTTAGCATGATGCTCTTGCAAATTTAGAGTGGTTTTTAGTTTATCTAAACTGGATGGCTCCCACTGTTTCTCGAATCCCTCCTCAAACCAAAAAGTAAGAACTAGTCAGGACTATTCTCACTGTACAATACTTGCTTAACCGTTCAGCCAGGCCGGTATCAGTACTTCGAGGGAGGTTTTCCAACGCTTTCGCCAAGTTCCTTAATTAAATAACCTCTTTTCTCTGGGGCGTAGCCCCGCTGACACCTTTCTCGGCACCAACTTGGTTTATAGCATTGATCGTTAAGTGACGAATCTCCTGATGAGTAGCATATACTCACAGTAGGATCGGGATCCAAATATCATCGTGTGATAATGTTGAAGGAATCCTACCAACATTCATCAAACTCCAAATGGTATGCATCTCTTTGCAAATTTCAGTTTCTTTAGAAATTCCCGATATAAATTTCTGCCCCATGCTCTTATGACCTTGGCGTTGGTCAAAATGTCATAAGTCACATGTCAAGTTCTACCCATCATTATCTTGTTAATTTGAACCCATCCGTACATATCCCTGACGTTGGCCAAATGATAATACGACTGTCCCAAACTAACTCATCTATCTATGCAACAAATGAATACCCAGCAGCTACCAAACACTATACCTTGGCGTTGGTCAAAATACATAGCTTGAATACTACTGAATACCCAAATGAAATGACGGAGGGCTACGAATGGTTTTGGCGAAACCGTGAACGTAGTGAACTTGATATGATCGAAGGAACCTGATAGCTTTTAAAAGGAGTGGTTAAAGCTCCACAATTAAAAAATATCCTTTGTTTTAAAATAACCGAGTGGTTTCTTTTAAACTGTTCCAACGATTCAACTTTGGTTTATTTTCTTTGCATTAAAATAATGCGTCCCATCAATTAACCTATCATTGCAGAAAACAACGAAAATACAACGTCCTCTTATGCCATCTGCATTCGCCACTGGGTCCCGTCATCACCCGTTAGGTTACTTAACTAACGACAGAGCGGGGGCTGGGCTAGCGCAGGTGTAAAACATAAGTGACGTCTAAATAGCTATCATATATAGATATTGTACATTCATCTGATGCAATAATAGGCATTCCAGATCACAGATGAACATATTGGATTTTCTACGAATCCGCATTCTTTTGAGCCTGCAAAGAAAGACGGATTACACAGTTGTGATGAATAGCCATTACCCCACCCTAGACCCCTACAGGTACGGCAAACTACCCGCCAAGTACCCGAAGTGAAGCGGTCTCCCTCAACAACGTGAGTAGGCCACTAAACACTTCAAAGTACCCGGTAATTTGTGCACCCACCCCACCTTAGGTCTATCCTAGGAGCAAAAATCAGTAAATGAAATAATACAACGGTGGCTACAACCGCAACCTGGATGTGCCCCGCAAAAGAATATTACATCATATTACAATTTACATCGAATGAATGAATATAAAAACCCATCTCAAACCCTGGCTAATCATCACAACGATCCAATCAAGTTCATAAACACAAACAGTAAAAAATCATTACAGAAATGTGCAACCCCCTGCTAACCGACATACTAGCAGTTAGGGGAGGTTTACGAACACATTATACAAATCACAGATATAATCTAATTAGCCAAACATCGTAGAATTTCGATCGAGCAAACACAATTGATTCTACTCCAAAAACTTCTCTGTGCACCTGAGACTTGAGCAAAAACAAAACATTCCAGAAAGAACAAAATTATCACAGAAGAGTTCTGGGGAATTTTGGGCTGACTCGGCCCCAACTCGGCAGCGGATCCGCGGCCGATCGCTTGGATCGGCCGCAGTTCCATGGCGCTTTGGCCGATTCAGGAACCCAAATTTCTCCAGTATTCTTAAGTTTCCCTGCTTGTAATTTTAAGGGTCCCTGAAAAATTTTTATACCCTGTTTTAAAATCGACAGAAACTTGATAAAAATGATGTTTCTTCCGGTTCATTTTGCGATCGAATTTCTAACGACTTTGCTAACAAGTTAGTTATGGTTTAGCGAGGCTCTGATACCACTGTAAGTCGACGTTGTACACCCTACGAGTTGCGGGGAGGCAGAATAGGTAAATCAATCATTTTGTTTAAAACAACATCGACTAACCGAAAGGATATTTGCTAAACACTAACTAACATAATCATAGGAGTAATTAGCTACTATGAAAGAAGATTATACCTAATGAACCAAGTCCTTCTTCTTCTCGTTAACCACCTCCTCGTCGGCCTCCTCTTTGTAATAGACGATCCACCCGAGAGCTTCTACTCCAAGCTTTGCCTCTAACTTGAGGAAACTAGGTTACTCTAATTGCTAATCAAAGTCACCTAGGGAATATAGAGTGTGATTAGGGATTAACAAGTCTTACTAACCCTTGATCTCAATACATGAGAGGTTAGGGTTAGGGTTTGAAGAGAGAGAGCTTGAGGAGAGAGAAGATGAGAGTGAGAATCCTTTTGGAATAATGATCTCATTTGAATATATGAAGCATGATGATTTATTAAAATGAATAACAAATAAATATGTGTCATCATGCTTCATTAATTCAAAGAGTGATTCATCTCATGAGTCATTTAAATCATTAATGCAACATTAACTCCATGGATGATTCACTCTCATGACTCATTAATCCAATAAATGCAAATGCCACCTTAGCCCCCAAGTCATCATCCTTCTAGAAGCTTCTAGAGAATTTACGAGAACACCCCTCCTATCCGTGAAAACACGGAAAAACTTTAGACTGTATAAATCCAATAATCCGATACTAGAATCTGGTTTAAACCAAAGCCGGCTAGTAAAAACTGTCCGAACATCGTACGTGCATAAATGCACGTGCATGTCCGAACCCTGTCGTAAAACCATACGACCTCTATATCGTTTCGCCCGGAGCAGGGAAACTCTCTGTGTGGGACTCTAAAGACTCGACTACTACGCTGGCAGTGGGTTTAACCACAGACCGCAAGTGGTACTAGCTATACGTAACGGTCCCCAGGTAGATGTCGATAAGAAGGCTGATGAGGAAACCCATCCGAACTCCTACTGAGCCTGATGTGACAATCTCCGTACAGTCCGGTCTGTTCGTCTAGGACTATCGCATATCGGGCCTAGGGGCGGCAAGCGTCAGTCCCCTAAAAGCGGTATAAGTCGTGTAGGAGCGAAGCCCATTACACCTTGAGAAACTACTGGAAAACCTACCAGTAAATCTCGCTTACCCTGGCCAGGGACTGTGCGTAATGGCTCTCCAGACACAACGCGATATCAACTCCCAATACCGGGAGTGAAGAATCATGTCTAACCGCTACTACCTCCAAGTGCTCGGGACTGCACCCAACTGCTACCTGTTTGCACGACTCCTTTGAGCCGTGGTAGGGTAGCAATCTAAGAACAGTGGGACACACTCGAGGCGAAGCAGCAGTGTCAAGTCTGCGGACTATGCTGTACTTATGTCACCTGGGAACTGTTAACTGACGACAGGTATAATACCAACCAACAATTCCCCGCGAGTCCTATCCGGTGTACCCGTAACCCAACGAGCACCTGTATACTATCTCCAGTACGACGTACTGATGACTGTGGGACAGACCATCTCCCCAACTGGGATGAGAAGCGTACACACTAGTCTACTCCGGAGTATCGATGCCCTATCTCGATAATCCTACGACTAGGGACCTGAAAAAGGATGTGCTTGTAGACTGCCCAGCCCCCACTAGTGTGACTGCCATCACAACACTGGTAGTCAAGCAAGATCCTAAGGGCTCTATCAATACGTACACACATATTAAGATAGATATAACCAAGTAGCCTACTACCATGTTTAGCAAGACTGTTAATATAACTGTGAATATCCCAAGCTTCCATTAAGTAATATACAAGCTAGTATGATACAATAATGGCCGCTAGGGCATATACACTAACACTAAGATGCCTGGGACCTAAAGAAGCAAGGAGAGTCGTCCAAGAAACTCATGACGGACTCTGCGGTTCTCATCAAGCCGGGCCAAAGATGAAGCTGAAGATTAAAAGAATGGGTTATTATTGGCCCACAATGATTCAGGACTGCCTTGAATATGCGAAGCAATGCCATTCGTGCCAGATTCATGGAGACTTCATTCACCAGCATCCAAACCCGCTACACCCAACAGTGGCGAGCTGGCCGTTCGAAATGTGGTGAACTGACATAATCGGGCCCATCGAGCCAGCATCGTCCAGGAGACATCGGTTCATATTGGCAACAGCCGATTACTTCTCTAAGTGGGCAGAAGCAGTACTACTAAGAGAAGTGAAGACGGAGAATATTCTCCATTTCTTCAAGACACACGTCATCTATCGGTTCGGCACTCCGTGATGGATTATCTCTGATAACGGGCCGGCCTACAGAAGTCATAAAATCAGCCGCTTCGCACAGCAGCATAATATAGACTGGAGATACTCTTCGGTCTATAATCCTCGAGCTAATGGTCTAGCCGAGGCTTTCAACAAGACCTTGACGAAGATCACAAAGAAGACGGTGTCTCGAAATAGGAAGGACTGGCATGAGAGACTGCATGAAGCTCTCTGAGTGTATCGAACCACGTTCAAAACAGCCACAAACACAACGCCGTATGCATTGGTATTCGGCACTGAAGCAGTGCTCCCCTTGGAGATAGAGGTACCTTTCTTACGAGTGGCGGTTCATTACGAGCTAACAGACGAAAAGAATGCTCATCTTCGGCTTGAGGAGCTCGACGCCCTTGACGAAACCCGGCTCATGGCGCAACAAAACTTAGAAGCTTACAAAGCAAAAATGACGCGCTCGTACGAGAAATTGACTAGGCCGAGAACATTCCGCCAAGGTGAACTCGTGTTAGTGGTCAAGAGACCTATGACCCCTAATCATGCCAAACGGGGGAAGTTTGAGCCAAATTACGAAGGCTCGTACATCATAGACAAAGTCTACCAAGGTGGGGCTTACCTGCTCATGGATATGCAAGGCGAGAGACCCTTCAGGCCAATAAACAGCCGGTTACTGAAAAAATATTACACCTGACAAGTTACGGCCTAGGTTAATGATAGATGACGACGCCTATGTCCGCTCGCTATCTTCCCAAGCCCAAACTCTATAAGTAGTATCCGTGGGACAGACCGAGATATCCCAAAACTAACAATGGACCGAAACATCCCTAAAACTAACAATTGATCGAGAAGTCTATAAACTACTACGGACCGAAATGTCCCTAAACTAACGATGGACCGCAATGTCCTAAAACTTGCAACTGACCAAGACGTCTATAAACTACTACGGACCGTAGCATCCCAAGGCTGACACAAAAAAAAACGGTACGTCTATAAGCGAGATGGGCACGGATGAAAACCCAAAAGGGCTCCGTGAGTAAAAACAGCAGAGCTACCGGCGAGTTTGTGAAAACTCGAAAGGGCGCAATCTCGTTAAAAGACACTTGCAAGGTCTTTTCGACCCTATAAGAAGAAAATACCTGCATGAGATCCTTATGACTCACAAGGGAGCAACACACTTAGGAATCCCCACAATTCCTAAGGAGAAAACGCACTTACGAGATCCTCACGAATCGTAAGGAGAATTCCCCTTTGAGACCCTCATTGCTCATAGGATTCAAAAGCCTTAAGCTACAAGGATATGAACCTGTTCTTAAGCCATCACAACCCACAGACTTCCCTATAAGCGTTTCAATATTGACCCTTGTATACAATCCACGGGCACGAATAAATATTTCCCTAACAGAGTCCCACCAGCGACTAGGGATATGCTCATACGGTGAACAAACACTTGTAGGTCCTCTCGACTTGCAAAGAGAAAACACTCTTGTCAGATCCTTACGACTTATAAGAGAACACACACTTAGGAATCCTCACGATTCCTAAGGAGAAAATGCACCTACGAGATCCTTACGACTGTAGGGAAAAAAATCTTTATGAGACCCTTACGGCTCATTAAGTCAAAAGCCTTAGTTGATAGGATCCTAACCCTATTTGCTAAGCCACCTTTGCTCAAATCGACAAAGGCAAATGATGATTCGCTCCTGGCAATGTCCCAGTTGTAGCGATGCTGATGCCTGAATCGGAATCAAATTCTAAGTCCTTTCACGGCAAATGATGATTCGCTCCTGGCAATATTCCGGTCGCAGCGATGCTGATGCTAAGATTGGCACCAGATCCCAAATTCCACACTCGCGATAAAAATCAGCGAGCCAAAAATGCATATGAAATAGCCGAGATGGTAGGGCAACTTGCAACAAAATCAGCAAGTAAAAATATATATGCATACAGAAATAGCCGAAATGATTGGGCAACTCGCAATAAAAAGCAGCAAGTAAAAACAAAAAAAATAGCCAAAATGATTGGGCTCGCGCAAAATAGCCGAAATGATGGGGCAATCGCGACTTTCACGATACAAAAAGCTAAAATGATAGAGTATCGCGGAAAGAAATAAAAAAATAAAATGAAACTTTTTGCCCTACAGATGAGATCGCATCGATCCCTCTATACAATCCAGAGGCACAAATAAAGAGGGAATCATATCATCCCACCAAGCTCTTTCAAACGAAGAGTCAAATCTCAACGGCGACATCTACAGCCAGAGATCATCAACGTCGTATCTCCTCATTCCAGCAGGATACAGATGCGACATCCACTAAACGGAGCCATGACAAAGTCCCTAGTTCCATATTTCAACGGCGACGTCTACAGCCTAGAGATCATCAACAGCGTTCCTCCTCATTCCAGCATGATTCAGATGCGACAATCAATCTCGGAGCCACGGCAGAGTCCCTAATGCCAAGTCTCGACGGCCACATATACAGCCTGGAGACCCACAACAGCGTTCCTCCTCATTCCAGCAGGATTCATATGCGACAATCAATCTCAGAGCCATGGCAAAGTCCCTAGTTTCAAATCTCGACGGTTCACGGACAACCTAGAGACCACTTCAACATTCGTCTCATTACAGCAGACGCAACATTAGCAAAGCGGATCCGTAGCAAAGTTCCCAGTTCCAGGACTCGGCGGTGCATAGACAACCGAGAGTCAACCCCTGACCCTGTACGGCCAAAGTCAATCCTGACCCTGTATGGCTAAAGTCAACCCTTGACCCCGTACGGCCAAAGTCAATCCTAACCCCGTATGGCTAAAGTCAATTCTGACCCCGTATGGCCAAAGTCAACCCCTGACCCCTTACGGCCAAGTCAATCCTGACCCGTATGACTAAAGTCAACCCCTGACCCCGTACGATCAAAGTCAATCCTAACCCCGTATGACTAAAGTCAACCCCTGACCCCATACGACCAAAGTCAATCATGATCTGTATGGCTAAAGTCAACCCCCGACCCCGTACGGCCAAAGTCGATCCTGACCCCGTATGGCTAAAGTCAACCCCTGGCCCCGTACGGCCAAAGTCAATCCTGACCCCGTATGGCTAAAGTCAACCCCCGACCCCGTACGGCCAAAGTCAATCCTGACCCCGTATGGCTAAAGTCAACCCCCGACCCCGTACGGCCAAAATCAATCCTGACCCCGTATGGCTAAAGTCAACCCCCTGACCCCGTGGAACACGGCTAAAGTCAATTCTGACCTCGTGGAAAACGGCCAAAGTCAACCCTCGACCTCCCCGTCAAAGCAACGCTTTGATTCGGGAGCAGGTCAACTCATCACTCATTTACGAGTCCTCTCAACTGGTAAGGAAGAAAATTCTCTTGTGAGATCCTTACGACTCTTAAGAGAAAAACACACTTAGGAATCCTCACGATTCCTAAGGAGGAAATATACATATGAGATCCTCTCGACTCGTAGGAAGAAAAATCTTTATGAGACCCTCACGGTTCATAAAGTTGAAAAGTCTTAGGTGGCAGATCCTAGCCCTGTCTCCTAAGCCATCATTGCCCTGCCGGGAGGTCAAGATAGACTATCTACGGCCCATATTCTCCGAAATCGAACATCGGCAAGGAGGGAAACAACCACTTACGAGTCCTCTCGACTTGTAAGGGAGAGAATTCTCGTGTGAGATCTTTACAACTCTCAAGAGAAAACACACTTAGGAATCCTCACGATTCCTAAGGAGAAAATACACCTACGAGATCCTTTCGACTCGTAGGGAGAAAAGTCTTTGTGAGACCCTCACGGCTCATAAAGTTGAAAAGTCTTAGGTGGCAGATCCTAACCCTGTTTTCTAAGCCATCGCTACCCTGCAAAGAGTCCAAGATGGACAGCTACCTACTATTTACAGACCACATTTGCAAAAATTACATGCCATAGACATGGAGGTGCTACTCAAGAGTGCGTAAACTGCTTGGCGTCAAATCGAGATGAAAAGGCGTAACCTACGGACATCAATCACATACTATGAATAACAATAAGAAGAATATTTAATTCGCATCCAGTTAAGCGTTCGAAGCATACCCATTTATATATGTGCAAAAGATTTAGTCCGTAAAATAAACACACGGAAACAAGGAATTTACTATTCATACTTCAAAAGGTTATTACAACGATGAAAATAGTAAACAAGATCATTAAAATGATTACAATGGCAAGACATCAAATCCAGGACATGGATTGAGAAACTCAAAAGTAAGGCCATCTAAAATATTTCGGGCCTCTCGGACCATTCTTGTGTGCTTCCTCTCACGATCACAAGCGTCAGGATCTTCACTGATGTCCTCCGTCCTTTGATAGACAGCGATTATCATAGCCTGTTGGAAAGTTTGATACAGAATATCAACAAGATTGTCTCGCCTTTTCTTTGAGATTAAGCCCATCAGATACACTGAGTGTACCTTATCTTCGGCATCATCCAATGCCTTAAGCGGCATGCCTACATAGAACAAAGGAAGTGCTTCCCAGATCGCTCTCACAATGAGCTTCAAAAGAGCGGAACGACGAGGAAGTAGTCGACCATTGTATTCATCAAAGCGATGCATGATTTTGGCGCACTGAGCGTTTGTGAACTCCTGGTTCCGGTAGATGCCTAGTGAGCGGATGTCCCCATAAGAAATAATTTCGTCAAGGTCATACAAATGAGCGGCCATAACACTTGAAAAAGAAAATCAGTGAGAGTTTAGCGGACAGGCTGATCAGAACACGGGGATTCAGACAACTCTTGATATCCACATGAAGAAAACAAGTGCTGATTAAAACACCCAACATTCAAATTTGTGCAATTAAGGGGGGATCCTAAAAAGGATTCTCATTTCATAAGAGACTCCTCGAGTCAAGGAGTTAAACCTCCTCAAGAGCAATGCTCTGCAACAGACAGACAACTGTCATAATTAATCATGAGAGGAATAAAATCCCCCCCCCCAAAATTTCTAAAGAGCAATGCTCTGTAAGGAAGATGAAACAATCCATTAAGAAACCCTAAGAAGCAAAGCTTCTACAGAGTAAAAAAATCCAAGATCTTCAAGATCTGTGAATAAACCCTTAAATTCTTCATGAACCATATTCCAGTTCATGGGTTAAAATCACCCTAAAAAAATTACATCTTGGAAATGAGCATAGCTCTGTTAATGGGTAAAACCCTAAAGATATGTTTTTAGATCTATGATCTAAGGAGAGCAAAGCTCTGTTAAAAAGTTCAATTTTTACCTAAATCGGGCAGAGTTTTGACTCTTAAGAAATTTCATAAAGGGAAGAGCTATGCTCTGAAAGAGAAATAATTCTCAGAAGGAAAAAAGTGAGAAGATGAACAGAGATCATCTAAAGGGCTAAGGGTCCTATTTATAGGCACTGAGAGCTGTTTCAACTCCTAAGTTGATCCAATGGCAGAGATGCTGCCACCGGTGCACTCACGTGTGGGCCATGTGAGCGCAACGGTGGGAGGCATTTATTTCCCCCAATCAGAGCAAAGCTCTGTTCAAATTTCAAATTTTGAAATGAAGCGGTGCTTCATAGCAGCGCCAGCGCCGAGAGAGTCAAAGACTCTGAGCCAGCGCTCACGTGCAAAGCACATGAGCGCTAGCACTAATAGCGCTGCACTCTAAGCAACGCACCACGTGCAAAGCACGTGAGCGCTGCACTCTAAGCAGTGCACCACATGCAAAGCGCATAAGCGCTAGTGCTAAGTGCGCTGCACTCTAAGCAGCGCACCACGTGCAAAGCACGAGAGCGCTAGCGCTGGAACTAAATGTTCCAAAACGTTGGATCAAAGATCCAACGAACATGATTAAAAATCATCAATTAACCAGAGTAAAATTCTGTTAAGGAAACATTCCTCACAATCTTTCCAAACAAGAAAGATTGTGCTCTGAAAATCAGAGCACCGTTGAATCAATGATCCAATGGTGATTAAAAATCACCAAAATACAGAATAAATTCTATATAGGAATAGATTTCCTAATCTTGTTAAAAACAAGAAGATCGCCATCTGTAAATCAGAAGCCCTAAGATCAAAGATCCAACGGTGGGGAAATCCCCAAATCAATTAGAGAAAAGATCTCTTCAACTGATTCAACAAATCAGCTTGTCCTATATAAAGGCCCCAAGACTTCAAGTCTGATGGAGAGGAACCCCCCCCCCCAATAAATTTTGAGAAATTTCAGAGACAAAGAGCAAGCTCTCAGAAGAAGAAAATTTTCTTCAAGGTAAAAAAAAAGAAGAACAAAGAGATGAAATTATCTCACATAAAAAGAAAAATTTACTTCTTTTTCTAAGATCATAGATCTATAAGACCAAGGTTTTTCACACCAAAGATCAAAGTATCTCATCATAAAAAAAGGGAAGAACTTAATCTTCTTCAGATCATAGATCTATAAGACAAATTGTCTTTCAGAGATTATAATATCTCATTATAAAAAGGTGGGAGAATAATTCAATTCTCTTAGGATCCTAGATCCATAAAGGCAGAGCCTTTCATCAAAAACCATAAGAGATTGAAACATCTCCTATTAAAAAAATAAGAACTTTGTTCGTAGATCCATGAGACAAAATCTCTTATAAGAAAGAGAATTTAATTCTCAAGGCACAACACTGCCTAAAAAGAGACATAGCGCTCCAATCAAAAGAAACACTTCAGCCCTCCAAAATTAATGCATAGCGTTGCAGAGCCTTAACGCTCCAAACTTCACCAGAAGCGCAATGCGCTCATTGACTGGCGCTCAGCGCCAAGGGCACCACGTGCTCCTCATGTGTGCGCTACTTCACCAGAAGAGCAATGCGCTCATTGTCTGGCGCACAGCGCCAAGCGCTCCACGTGCTTCTCATGTGTGCGCTAAATGAGCATAAACTGTTCTATAAAAAAGGCCCCAGAGCTATAATAAGTGCTCAGCACTCAATAAAAGACAAAAGGGCTGTCAGAATCCAAACCAATGTTCAGCATTGCTAAATGTTCAACATTTTAACTGAGTGGGCCGAGCCCAAAGTGGCCACAGAACCCTCATTCAGATTAAT
Source organism: Agapanthus africanus (assembly GCA_030015575.1). Lineage (NCBI taxonomy): Eukaryota > Viridiplantae > Streptophyta > Magnoliopsida > Asparagales > Amaryllidaceae > Agapanthus > Agapanthus africanus. The sequence continues at coordinate 788,956,732 of CM057337.1, forward strand.
TGAGCCTATATGCTCATAAATCTTTAATCTTAGCCCCAAATTGGACTACAGATCTCCCAACCAATATTGGTTCAAGGGTATATCTCTTCACTCCTTTAATATTTGTCGTTATAATCCTTCAACGTCTTCAGAGAGGTGACGGGTCCCGACAACCATACATTTCACGAACTGTGGGGTCCTTAAACTCATGGACTATGATGTCCTTAAATTTTATAGACTATGACGTCTCTAAACTACCATGGACTATGGGGTCCTTAAACTTATGGACTATGATGTCCTTAAACTTTACAGACTAAGATGTCTTTAAACTGGACCGCAAAGTCCCTAAACTAAAACAATAGAGCCCAAATGCTCTTTTGTTGGATCTAAATGATCCCGTTAAGTTGATCTTAGTCTAAAATTAGACTAATGTGTCATTAACAAACTGTTGAGTTGATCTTAGTCTAAAATTAGACTAACGTATTCTCAACGAGCGTTTAAATTGATCTTAGTCTCAAATAAGATTAACGATCCTTAAACCCAAACCAAAACCCAAATCTAAGAAATACGGATTTGGACTAATCCACACCCTACGGGCGACAACATACATTAGTCTCCGTATACAATCCACGGGCAACCAAAAAACAAAACAAACATACATGACACAAAGTGACCATCTGGAGAAGGAGAAAGTTGTTACCGCGATGCGGTAGCGTAATTAACTGTAGGGGCTTGCGCCTGCAGGGAAGAGCATCCCCACAATCAAAAACCCCTCAAATGAGGGGGAATCTGACGAAGTCTTCTACATCGTCCGCATCCGTCTAAACCTCCGATATACGGTGCCATAAATCAACTTGGCATTTTCGGAGAGGTGGATGGATAAAACCAAATAGCATCCGCCCCCAAATTCAGGTGAGACGTCAGTCTTCCCGGATTTCGGCGGAGAACAAGGTTGAAGCGGGACTTCGAACAGACTTGTTGATTCATGAAGATGGTTCGTTGCGATATAGTAGCCGTTTGTGTGTGCCGAAAGGAGGCATTCGTGAAGAAGTTATGAAGGAGGCGCGCAGTTCTGCATATTCCAGGAGGCACGAAGATGTACCGTGATCTACGACAGCATTTCTGGTGGGAAGGCATGAAAAGGGAGATTGCTCGTTTTGTAGTGAAGTGCTTGGTGTGTCAGCAAGTTAAGACTGAACATCAAAGGGTAGCTGGTTTATTGCAACCACTTCCAATTTCTCAGTGGAAGTGGGAACATATAACCATGGATTTTGTGACAGCTTTACCGCGGAGTCCAAAGGGTAATAATGCAGTTTGGGTGATTGTTGATCGATTGACCAAGGCAGCTCATTTCATACCATTTCGAGTTGGTCAGTCAACGGAATCGTTAGCAGAACGGTACAGGCAGGAGATTGTGAGATTGCGTGGAGTACCTGTAAGCATCGTTTCTGATCGTGATACCCGATTCTTATCACACTTCTAGAGGAGTTTACAGGAAAGTTTAGGGACACGATTAAAGTTTAGCACCACTTATCATCCTCAGACAGATGGCCAGTCGGAGAGAACGATCCAAACTCTTGAAGACATGATGAGAGCTTGCATGTTAGACTTCAAGGGTTCATGGAAGGATCATCTACACTTGGTGGAGTTTTCTTACAATAACAGCTTTCAGGCGACTATTAAGATGGCTCCATTCAAAGCATTGTATGGTCGCAAGTGTCGCTCACCTGTTTGTTGGGACAATGTTGGAGAACGAAGATTGTTGTGACCGGATTTGATCGTGCAAACTGTGGAGAAAGTTAATACTATCCGGAATCACATGAAGGCAGCACAAGATCGGCAGAAGAGTTGGGCCGATACATCGAGAAGACCTCTAGAGTTCGCTGTTGGTGATCTTGTATTCTTGAAGATATAACCGACTAGAGGAATGATTCGTTTTGGGAGTCGAGACAAGTTTAGTCCTCGATTCGTGGGGCCTTTCGAGATTATTGAGTGTATTGGAGAAGTGGCTTATCGATTGGCTTTACCACCATCTTTGGCGAATGTTCATGACGTGTTTCATGTATCTCAACTCTGTAAGTATGTTCGAGATGAAACACACGTGCTAGATCATTCGGAGCTGACTGTAAGGGAGGATTTGACCTATGAAGAACGACCGATGTCAATTATTGATCAAAGAGAAAAGGTACTCAAGAATAAGGTTATCCCTCTCGTACTTGTTTCATGGGGGAATCTCTCGCACGGAGAATCGACTTGGGAATAAGAAGACGAGATTCGACAGAAATTTCCACACCTCTTCTCGTAGTTTCATGGTTGTTTATTTTTCTTGTTTTGGGAATTTCAAGAACGGAATTCTTTTGTAGTTGGGTATAATGTAACACCCTAATTCATTTATACCAGTTCTATTTTGGGTATTTCTTTATTTATGTTTTTTTTTCTTGATTTATTGTTGTTTGGGTGTGAATAGTATAACTGGTATCTGTGGTTGCATCCGACCCGACCCGCTTGTTGGGAAACCCGTTTTGATTCCTGTTTGTGATCTATCCTAGCTAGTTATGACGATCCGTGCACTTTCATATTGTTTATACTGCATACTGGCATTATATCTGGCATCTGTATTTTTTCAATAAAACAAGTAAAGTCAAATAAAATATTTTAAAAATATCTAGTATGGCCTGCATCATACCCCTGACCCTGTGGTAGCATCTGTGTATCGTGTTCTCGTTCCGTTAAGTGAAATGGTGGATAGCTACATGCACACTACGTGCATCCGTTCTTGGGGGTATGCTTTTTCATTACTCGGTTATCGTATTTTGGTTTTGGTCACTACGTATATTATCCGTATTTTCAAACCGTAATTTTAGACCCGGCCTGGGCATATTTTGGAGTAAGTTTGTATTTGCTAAAATCTCAAAATTAACTAATATTATATTTTTATATTTCTAACTGTTAATATAATTATATATATACATTTAAAAAAAATTTATAACTAAAATATATTTTTAAATAAAATCCTAACCTGCTCTCTCTCTCTCTCTCTCCCCTCTGCATATATATATTTATTTTTTTTAACCCTATTTTTTTACACCCACGTCTCCCTCTCTCCTTTTTTCTCATCCGCGACCATGAGAAACCCTAACCCCCGCGCTGCGCCCCTTGCTTCACCGGAGCTCCGTTCCTAACGCCTTCATCACCTCACCTCACCCTCTTCCACCTCACCTCCTCTTCTTTCCCCGACCAACCCCGAGCCTGCACACCCTTGGAAACCACCCAAGAACCCATCATCTCGCCTGCCCCTGCCTTCGCCGACCTCGTCGCCGTCCCCATCACCCGACCTTATCCCGGCCTCTTCACCTTCCTCATCCCTCTCTTCCGACCTCCTGGCACCACCACCACCACCATCAACCCACAACCCAAGAATCCCGCTGCCTTACCGTTACACCCCGACGCCGGCACCCCTCATCGCCGGAGATCACCCTGAGCTCGTCGTCTTCTCCTCTGTCCCAGAACCTAACCAAGCCGAGCCATACCCCATTCCTTCTCTTCTTTTCTTTTCTTTCTTCTTCTTCCTCTCTTTTCTCGATTCTTGGTTTTTCCCGGTGATCACCACCGGAGCCGTGCTCGTCGCTGATGATCCATGCGACCCAGTGGACATTCCCAGCCAGCATGATCGTGTTCTCGCTTTGATTAGTTCGGTTCTGTACGCCGTGTGTGCATTGCGATGTTTACCCGAAGTCGGACACGGCGTACGCACCCCGTCGTGAGATCCGTTCAGGCAAGTTTACCTTGCTACATGCTATAATACATATTTTACATCCATATGAATAAAAATATCACATGTTGACTGCATTGTACATCCATATTATTGTTTTACTGTTTTCGGATATCCGTACACATCCATATCATTAATTACATATCTAGTTGCATGCAAGTTAGCTTGATACAGGCTTTATTATTATACTTGCATCTATATTAAAAAAAAATATTGCATATTTAATGTCTTGTGCATCCATGTTTCAGTTTTACCGTTTTCTGATATCCGTTCACATCCGTATCATTTATTACATATCTAGCTGCATGCCATATCATATTATTTCATACTACTGTTATATTAGCACCCCGTGCTTGATAACGTGCATCCTACGTAGTTATGGAGTTGTAGATGTAATTCCTGATAGATATTTGTGCATCCGTGTTGTACTGTGCATCCGTACTTTATCGTGCATCCGTACTTGCTACAGTTTTATTATGAGCATCCGTTGATACACTGTGCACTACCTAACATGACCTGTTATACCACTGCTTGACTTGATACCTGATCCTGTTACTAATGCCGACAACCCTGACTTGTTGTCCCGATGGATGTTACTGTTGTCTGTATAGACAAAACCTGTACCTACTTGATCCTGTGTTAGCATTAGATATCGATTGGCAATACCTGACTTGAACACATAATCTTGGGGGTAAGGGAAAATCAAGAATGTAACCGAACGTAACTCAAAGGGCTATTATATTGTTTGTCGTTTTTTCGAGCGTTACGGAATATATTGTTTGCCGTTTTTCTGGGCATTACGGAATATATTGTTTGCCGTTTTTCCGTGCGTTACGGAATATATTGTTTGCCGTTTTTCCAGGCATTACGGAATAATCCTGTTACCATGGTCCCGTGGGGAATGAACGGGGCATAGACCGATGAGTTACGATGAGGATTACATTAATTGATTTCGAAGACTTTAGATTAGATAACCCAGTAGTCTAGTTTAGATTACTCACTACACTTCACCTGCACGTATACACTTCACTGTTGCATATCCATGTTTACTGGTTATATTCATGTCATCGTTTATATTCATGCCTGCATATCTCGTGTATCCTGTTCATTTATTATTGTTGATATTATGACGCACTGACGTCTGGATTTTGCATGGCCCAGATCCTCTATCTTTGTCGCAGGCTGACAGGAGTACTTCAGCCGACAGGCCGAGCAGTGAGGATCCTGTTAGATTCTAGTTTAGTTTAGTTTTATTTTCGTATTTTCATTTCCTGATGTGAGCCCGTATTTGGGACGTACTTTCCAGATGTTATCGTTTATTGGATTTATTGCTACCGCATATTATTACTTGACTCGTTTATTCTGGCATATGGACATGTATTAGATAGTTTATTTTATTTTATTGTTCTTGATATCTTATAGACAGCCGTAATGTGACTGTAAAGGGATGTTTCCTAGCCACAGGTATCATGGTTGGCTCTGTCACGTTCCGATCTTACCGCACTCTGGGAAGCGGGGCGTGACAGTCTTCATTATCATTCACTTTGATGTCATAACTTGCTGGCTAAGTACTGCAATACATTCTCGGCTACAGTCAATCCGGAATCTCTTACACAGACTCGAAATTACGAACTCAGGTATCTTCACCACTCTGTGAAAGATATCTAGTCGATCACGTCCTCGGGAACTCATCCAAAACATCGGAGGAATATTCTTCACTCGTCCTTTCTCGATCAACTAACAACGCATCTGGGGGAGGCCCTTCTATCTGAAGCGGGTCGACTTACTGATCTCACATCGGATCATCCAACGAACAATATCCTCTCTTGTTCGATTTACTTTAGATCTGAGTAATATCCTCCAAACTGGAATTCTTCAACTTAACTGAGCTTACGTCGGCGCATCAAATCAAACGATTCATCTTCGTCACTCTATTCAAGATGGACTAGCAGTCCTCTATCACATCTCTACCTGAAAGCTGCAGTGGTTTCTGCTCATAAACTCTAGAGGCGACATCCCGTCAATCTCAGCAACAGCTGGGTCATCTGTCTGCACGGTAGACAACATCGCGACCTCTGGGGTAGGCTGTACATCAACAATCCTCTCAATCTGACAGTCTCTAATAATGGCCTGATCATCCGGCGCAAATCCGAACGCTCGCCTCAAACGAGTGATCTCAACACAACCACTATACCGGTACGTTCCTATGTCACCAGAAAATATCATGGTCAGCCCTCGTCCATGACGGGCTCGCTCTGACCGCAATTCTAGTAGCAGCCCTCTCTGCGCTCAACACCCTGGTGACAGGAACCTCAAGCAGGTATCGATGAAGATAAATTAAAGAAACGAAAGGAATTGATAAGTCAGAAATGGATATATGATCATAGAGAGGAATGGAATCAATGAAAGTATGATCATAGGAACGAATAGAATCACGAATCTCAAGAAATGTACATCCAAAGGTCACTTAAGCGGAGTAGCGTGTCGTAAGTATGCCGCGGAACATACACACGGTACGTCACTCTACTCAAGCTACCTTCTCCATCAATCAAGGTCAGCCTACGCGACGAAAGTTCGGGTCTAATACCCCCTCAGTCACGTCTAAGTTCCGTAAGGTCAAGCCTAAACTCGAACAAAGGTTAAACCTAACGCTCTGATACCAACTTTGTCAAGACCCGGAATTTAGCTCGTGACCGGAACTTAAATCACACAACGTCTAAAGGCGTAACGTAATTCAAGTAAGCCGAAGCCCAGAAATCTAAATCTTTTTGCGGAAAATAGTAAATGTGCAGTTTTGAAATAAAGGTATAATGAAATCAAGTTTTTCTTTAAATGCATAGATAAAGATATAAGAAAATGCAAGTGGGTTAAATACTAGTTGAAAACATTTTTTGTCTTTTTAAAAATTTGGGTAGCACCTCTCTTGTATATTTTGATCCAAAACCATATACAAGCAATATATATATAAGCATCCTCAAGTGGGAGCTAGCTCTTCGACAAATGGCGGAATTTCAACCATGCAAGTAAGCAATATATACAACGCCCAACGGCGAAGATCAATACAGAAAGAATAAGTAAATACAACAAGACATCAACAACCTAACAGAAGCGAACATACTCCCATAGCTTTAAGTCTCTCAATACAAGTTTGTCTAGGTCTACCAATATATAAAGTCTAGTTTCTAATTGATCGAGTTTATCTAGATACAATAGAAATAAATACAAGAGTGGGCACGATCCAACGTGTCCCACCTACCAAAGCAAAACACCCTAAAGGAACTGGGTGCCAGCAATGCCGCTACTGATCCAAGCGGTCAAACCTGCAAGAAAACTGTGGAACAACGGGGGTGAGTTGCCAAATCGTGAGTAGAAAACATCAGCAGATAGAAATCGAATAAACAACGACTCCTAGGCCATACTGTATCATGAAGGTAATACTATGGTATCTAGGGTGTCCATGTATGCATATGTATCAACAATATAATCAATGCCAATGACATGTAAAAGCAATCATCTGAATCAAATGCCTGTATGTATAAGGAAAATCAACCAACATGTGTCCATCAACGACACATCAATATCATGGAACCTGAGTGTCCAACACCGAAACTCGAAATATCATGAAACCCGTGTCTAGCATCGACACGTAAATCCTCATATCTCAGGCGCCGCATCCTCTGATCGGCCCTCAGGCGCTGCATACTCTGATCGGCCCTCATATCCATCTCACGACTCTGGTCGGTATCCTCCGGATAACCGCCGGGTCCAAACTATCACCTGTAGGTAGTGCTCCCCCTGCCAGGCTCATCGTCTACATCTTGAGCTTCTTGCCCTGAGGTATCTTACCGATTCCACCATGTACCCGCAGACGGTGCCTTCTCTTTCCTCGAATCGGGTCTCGAAAACACGCTTAGAACCGAGAAAACTCATGGTGGACACGAAATATCAGATCAAGAAAAACCGTGTTTTTAAAACAATTCATAATTTCCTTTTGAAATATAACCGCGGTTCTCAAATCCAGAGATCTTATGAAAATAGCATCTCAAAGCATGTAACCATAAAGTACGATGTATGCAAACACAAAACAGTAATATGAGCATGTCAAGTATATCATGCAAGCATGTCCTAAGATAGTGCTGAGCAATGAATGTACTTTACGGTTATGAATAGTATCATGATATGGCAGTTCTACTGTACAAGTGGCATAGCAATTACCGATGATGAAAGTGTGTGAGCCGGCAAATCTGGGTAAGTGTAACATGCGCATCATCGATAATTGTGCAGGTGTACTAGCAGATGATATCATATAACGATAGATACCGGGAACATAACACGCAAGCCACGAGGAATAAGTCAACATAAACATGAACTATAATAAGGTATACATCTACACATGAACCATATGACCAGTTTAAAAGATACGAATCGTAGTTTTGAAAGTGCGGGCTACGGTGTTTTTAAGGAAAAGACACCATTTGAAAATCCATAGCATTCCCTTGAGGTTTCCATATAAAAGTGCATACGATTCGTCAGTTTTGGAAATAAGTATGGTTCATGTGACACTTTTACATCGGCGATCCAGCCTCATAGTATCCGATATGGCAAAATTCTCGATCATCATCCTCAAATCACGAGCGCGGATCAATCATCCGGTAACACATCGCGTACGGTAATCCATTGTACAGGGTCAATAAACAGAATAGGGATCATATCGTCCTATTCATCAACAAGGTACGGATCTAGGGTCTCACACATCATATCTTATTAATCTCACAACACATCTATCTAATTCTCATGTCGTATTTATACCGATCTCCAGTCGTATCGATATCGATCTCATATCATACCACTATCAACTCATACTTGTCCTCTTTCAATTCTATATATCATGATTCACATCCTCATATCATATTTTTTAATCATACCCGTAGGTTCATATCATAGGCTCCCTATCTCTACCTATATTATATATATATATATATCACGACTTTTCGTTCAAAGTTTTCGGGGGTGCTATACGCCATCCACCCGACTTCCCACGTAGATATAAATCTACTCACTTGCAATATCCTCGCTTAGTCGAAGTCGATGTGCTTCTTCGTATCGGAAGTCCACACGAAGGTACCTACAATCAAAACACATCGAAACGCAATTAAAACCAAGTCCGGAAAACCAATACGGCACACGATGTGCTCATAGGTTAGAACATATAGCCTACGCATGAAAAAACAACCAAATAACCCTCGTCGTTGACGTACAAACGTCCAACGACCAAATCTCATCAAGAATTTCATAAATCCAAGTTTCAAATATCGGAATATATAGCCACAACCAACTCAAAAAAGCTTCCAGATTCAAGCTCAGGTAGTCTAGGACAAAACTAACAATACAGTAGCTAGGTTATAAGGTAAGTAAGCTACAGGCAAAACCCCAACAACAGAAGCCAAAACATGGCCGGCGAGAATGCAAGATTGACCGGTGTCGCCGGTTTTACCTTGATGGTTGGGTCTCGTATTCTGGTGGTGGTCTTCTAGTGGTCCTATTAGGTCAATGTACTTGTTTGATTTTCTTATAAACATCCTAGGTTACTCCAGATTCCATATGAGTATCACAATCAAAAAGAAAACCGACATCGGGAAAAGTTCTAAGTTCGTATATAGGTTCTAGTCTCTGTTATAGTTTAGAAATCATCTCTAAAGACTTGTAAACCCTCACTAAACCTCAATAACCACATTATAAGTCCACACATCCCCTAAACATCAACTTGGAAATTTCCAAGATCACAAATCTAACTAATTCGAACTCTAAACTAAACTAGGATATACTAAACATAAACAACTTAACTAAAAGTGTAGGGATTATCTCATTTGGCAAATCAAGAAAATTCTTGGGTTGTCCAAAGTCTTCAAAATCCAAACTTGAACTTGCCATAAGGTGGAGGATGAGGATGCGGTCATATTTAAAGAAGGGAGTGTGTGGTTTTGACAAGGTTTTGGGGATGATTCATGGAGATAGAGGAGGTGGAGGAAGGAGGTGAGGAAGATGAAGGTGGAGGGATTGAAGAAAGGAAAAGAGAAATGAGATGAAGAATTTGTCAAGTATGGAGCCATACCCCTCTCTCTCTGTCATACTCTCACATGCCATGTTTCCATGTCATAACTTGTCCCCTCTCTCTCTCCTCAATTATCTTTCTTTTTCTCTTTCTCACAAATACATAAAAACCAATACCACAAATACAAATCAACAAATATGCAACAAAATGCAACATGCCATGGTGCACTAGCCATGGATTTGTAAAAATACGGATTTGGCTCAATTGTGATTAGTAGTGCACTAATCAAGTTTAATATAAACTTGCATATAATAATTGCATAATTATTTATAAAATGCCTAAATCCAAATAAATACATTTTAAATAAATAAATAAATATTAATATCCAAATATTGGTATATAATTATACCATTTTACGAAAACCCCAAATTCGTAAATCGAATAATTTTCGTGAAATATATTATTTTAATATTTAAATTCTAAAAATAATATTTTATTTTTTTGAAATGCTACAGATATAGTGGTAAGGTTTAATGAGTCCTTTAGATCAATCGGTAATGTCTTACCGCTGCTCTAATTCAAATGATTGTTCTGCAACTACCTTGTAAGGCCGCGGAAGAAATCTGGGATCGTGTCAAAATTATTATTACCTAAATATGCATACTGAAGTTTTGACAAGCCAATAAGAGATGGTAGAGATAGTAGAGGAGAGTTTATTGCTTTCAAGGTCGAGATCGATAAACTTGGTGGGTTGGTTAAGATTTTGAGAGAGAGAGGCCTGCAAATTTAGATATTTCATTTGGATTTGGTTTATCTAATGACCATCACAATAAATACAGTTCCATTTTTCACCACACGGATCGCTGTCTGAAAGCCATTTGTGTAATATTTCAGAAAAATAAAATATTATTTTTGTAATTTAAATATTAAAATAATATATTTCACGAAAACTATTCGATTTGCGAATTTGGGGTTTTCGTAAATGGTAAATGATATACCAATATTTGGAAAATATTTGGAGATTAATATATATTAATTATTAAAAAGGTATTTATTTGGATTTAGGCATTTTATAAATAATTATGCAATTGTTATATGCAAGTTTATATTAAACTTGATTAGTACACTACTAATCATGATTAAGCCAAATCCGTATTTTTAATTAGCCATGGCTAGTGCACCATGACATGTTGCATGTTTCTTCTTTTGCATTATGGGTATTTGGTTTTATTTAGTTGTAAGAGGAAAAGAAAAGAAAAAGAGTATGATGATTGAGGAGAGAGGGGGGGACACATGATGGCATGTGAGAGTATGAGAGAGGGGGGGTATGGCTCCTACACCCTTGACCATTCCTCATTCTTTTCTTCACTTCTTCAACTCCTCCATCTTCATCTTCTTCTCATCCTCCTTCACCCTTCTCTACCTCCATGAAACCACCTCAAATCTTCATCAAAACCCCACACTCCCTTTATTAAAAATGATCCCCACCTCAAATCATACCGTACGAATAATGATATATGATATTTGACCCGTACCCTTGATTTTGAGGAGGCTGTACGACGGACTATACCATACGAGATGTATATATGATGATTGATCCGTAATTTTGAATCGGGATCAGTTTAGCCTTTTAGTCTTTTAATTACTTAAGTAGATATTAGAATAGGGTTCGAGTCATACCTATTTTCAAAACAAACGAATCGTGTATATTTTCAAAGGACAAACCGGGGGACTCTACGGATTTCAAAAGGTATTTCTTTCTTTAAAAACGCCGTAGTCCCTACTTTTCTAAAATATAAAGATTCGTGCTATTTTAGATACGATAATTGTATGGCTCGTATATCGAGATATAACTTAGCTTGTTGCGTTACTATTTACCTTTCTGCTATGTTTATTTTACTCTCATTACATTTTATATATATACCTATGCTTCCACTATTTGTTATGATATCGTCTGCTAGTACACCTGCACAATTATCGATGATACGCACGTTACACTTACACAGATTTGCCGGTTCACACACATTCATCATTGGTAATTGTTATGCCACTTACACAGTAGAATGGCTATATCATGATATTATTCTTAACTGTTCAGTACTATCATATGACATGTTTACATAATATACTTGATATGCTCACATTACCGTTCTATGTTGCATACATCGTACTTTATGGTTGCATGCATTGAGATATTTTTTTCATGAGATTTCTGGATTTGAGAATCTTGGATATATTTCAAAGGAAATTATGAATTGTTTTAAAAAAACGCGGGTTCTCGTGATGTGATTCCGAGACGTCTACCATGAGTTTTCTAGGTTCTGAGCTTGTTTTCGAGACCCGATTCGAGGAGTTGAATGAATCGTCTACGGATACATAGTGGACCCGGTATGGTACCCTGGGGCGAGAAGCTTGAGATGTGGACGATGAGCCTGGTAGGATTGAGCACTACCTACCGGTGATAGTTTGGCGCGGCGGATATCCGGAGGATACCGACCGTGGTCGTGAGATCAAATGGATTTGGGCCGATCCGGACTGACGGAGCCCGAGATATGAGAATTTACATGTCGATGCTGGACACAGGTTTCATGATATTTTGAGTGTCGATATTGGACACTCAGGTTCCATGATTTTGATGTGTCGTTGATGGACACACGTTGGTTGATATCCTCATACATACAGGCATATGTTTTCATGATGATTCGAGTGTCGATATTGGACACTCAGCTTCCATAATATTAATTGTGTCGTTGATGGACACACGTGGATGATATCCACATGCGTACAGACATATGATTTCAGATGTTTATTTGTATATGCCATTGGCTTTAACTCTATTGTTGACATATATGCATACATGGTCGTCCTATAGATCATAGTATTACCTTCATGATACAGTATGACCTACAAATCATTGTTTATTCGATTTCTACCTGCTGATGTTTTCTACTCACGAGTTGGCAACTCACCCCCGTTGTGCCACAGTTTTCTTGCTGGTTCGACCGCTTAGATCAGTAGCGGCTTTGCTGGCACACAGTTCCTTCTGGGTGTTTTACTTTGGTAGGTGGGACACACGCTGGATCGTGACCACTCTTGTACCCTTTATATTCTATTGTATCTAGATAAACTCCATCAGTCAGAAACTAGAATTTGTATATTGGTAGACCTAGTCAGACTTGTGTATTTGCGAGACTTGAGCGATGGGTGTATGTTCGCTTCTTTGAGATACTGATGTCTTGCTTTATTTATTCTTTCTGTGTTTGATCTTCGCCGTAGGGCGTCGTATATATGTTTATTTCATGGTTGTGATTCCACCAATTGACGAAGAGCTAGCTCCCGTTTGGGGATGCCTATATATTATTATGTATATGGTTTTGGATCAAAATATACAAGGGAGGTGCTGCCCAAAATTTTAAGGACGAAAATATTTTCAAAGATAGTATACATTCATTGTCTTTTTTTATATTATATGACTTATACTTTTAAAAATGAAGGCTTGAATTTCTAATGACAATGTTTCAAAATTGCACCCCCCCACTATTTTCCGCAAAAAGGTATAGATTTACTGGGCTTTGGCTTACTTGAATTACATTAAGCCTTTAAACGTTGCGTGATTTAAGTGCCGGTCACACGCTAAATTACGGGTCATGACAAAATTGGTATCAGAACGTTAGGTTTAACATTAGTTCCAGTCTAGATTTGACTATGCGGAGTCTAAGACGTAAAATATATTTCAAACCTAGGCTTGACCTTACGGAACTTAGACTTGACTGGGGGGTATTAGACCCAAATTTTCGATACATAGGTTGACCTTGATTGATGGAGTAGGTAGCTTGAGTAGAGTGACGTACCATGCGTATATTCCACGGCATACTTACAATACGATACTCCGCTTAAGTAACCTTAGGATGTACATATCTTGAGATCTGTGATTCTATTCATTCTTATGATCTATCCTCATCGATGTCTGTTGCGGTTCCTGTCACCATGGCTTCACGAGCTGAGAGAGCTACTGCTAGAGATGCGGTCGGGACGAGCTCGTTATGGATGAGGGCTGACCATGATGTTTTATAGTGACATAGGAACGTATCAGTATAGTGTTTGTGTTGAGATCCCTCGTTTGAGGCGAGTGTTTGGATTTGCACCGGATAATCGGGCCATTGATAGTGGCTGCCAGATTGAGAGGACTGTTGATGTACAGCCTACCCCATAGGTCACGATGTTGTCTACTGTGCAGACAGATGACCCAGCTGTTGTTGTGATTGACGGGATGTCGCCTCCAAAGTTTATGAGCTGAAACCGCTGGAGCTTTCAGACAGAGATGTGACAGAAGATAACCAGTCTATCTTAAGTTGAGCAACTGAGATGATTCGTTTGATCTGATGCGCCGACGCAGGTTCAGTTGAGTTGAAGAGTTCCAGTTTGGAGGATGTTACTCAGATCTAGAGTAAATCGATCAAGAGAGAATATTGTTCGTTGGATGCTCCGATACGAGATCAGTAAGTTGACCAGCTTCAGATAGAAGGACCTTACCCAGATGCGCTGTGAGTTGAGCGAGAACGGACGAATGAAGCATATACCTCCGATGATTGGGACGAGTTTCCGAGGACGTTTTCGGCTAGATATCTTCCACAGAGTGGTGAAGATACCCGAGTTCGTAATTTCGAGTCCGTGTGAGAGACTCCGGATTGACTGTAGCTGAGAACGAATTGCAGCACTTAGTCCGCAAGATATAACGTCGAAGTGGAAGATAATGAAGATGGTGGAATAAGAGGTTCGTGTGAGATGTTAACGAGCTGTTGATACTCCCCGTTGATGCCAGAGGATTAATATGTATGCAGAGACGCTGGATACGACCAAATTCCAGAGGAAAGCCGTGCTGAGGACGCAGCTGTTCGGAAATAAGAAAAAGATTTCAGTAAAGAGTGCCAACCTCCATATGGTTCGGCATGGGCGAGATCGGAAGAGATCTTAAGTAGGTTCTTTCCAGGATGCCGTAGTGATAAAGATTTGCATCCAGGATCGGTTGCATCGCGCTTATTCAGAGGGCCAGATGCCGCCATCAGTAACATGCTGTTTTGTGAGTGGTCATGTTAATTAGCCGAGAGATGATTAAAGGAGTGCCAGAACGGAACTGTTCCATTATTATCCCTAACCGGGACGACGAGCAGAAGGATGGTGGGATTGGTAATCCATTGAGAAGATAAGGATCCAGAGACAGAGAACGCCAGACCGTGAGCAGGAAGCAAGTGCATATTCTTGCTCTGCCAGCCTTGGGCGCACCGGTATTTTTTCGACATTGAAGGAGGTGTACCTCAATATCATTTATTGCGATTTGCGTTTTGTGATCCGAGTATCGCACTTTTATCGCTTGGATTTGAGTTTCGGTGATTGAGTTTCATGATATTTGTTTTCGTGCACCATGGCTGCATCTACTAGATATTTTCATTTGTGCATAGTTATTGCTCTTGATTTATGTTTTATACACTATTACATTGGTTTATGATTTGTGCATGTTTATTGCACTTGATATCGATTTTGTGCATTGGCTGCACATATTTATGATTCCGTGGATTTCGATACCGTCGATCTGATTTTGTGCATATTATACGCACTCAATTTGATTTTTGCACTCGGTATAGCTCATATGTGTTTGCAGTGCATTGATACGTATTTTGTGCACACAGTTGCACACGTTTATGATTTTATAAATCTTGGCACGCTCGGTGTTGTTTTTGTGCGCATTTGAGACATTGATAGGTTTTCGGGCACCTAGTGCACCAGATTTATATTTTCGTGCATTTACTGCACTAGATGTTTTGTGCGGATCTGACGCACGCGATTTAGATTTTCGCGCACACTGGACGCATGTGATGTGATTTTGTGCACACTAGGTGCGCTTGATTGAGATTTTTATCCGTGCATGTTAATTGCACTTGGTTGAGATTTTCGTGCACTCTGAATGCACTTAATGTTATCATCGTGCACACCCGTTGCACTTGACAGATACTTTCGTGTACACTCGTTGCACTTAATTTTTTCTTTTATGCACATTCGTGTCACTTGTTTTTGGTTTTGATTTCCGTGCGCACTCGACACGCGTGATATTAGATACACCTTTTGAGCCTGATTTTACTCATGAGCATCGTATTTTTCATGATTGGTACTATATTATATAGTAGTTGAGAGGGACTGATGTGAAAATAGTACCTGAGTACTTTTGCATGCATAAAAGTTTACCAAGAGATTTTCAAAAAGAAACTATAGTCTCGCTATTTCCTATGTGCTCAGGAGTGACACGAACTTTCATAAGGAAAAGCTTTTGGGATATTTCAAAAAGCGGGACGTATATCTTAAGAAAACATATATAGATATATATCTACTACTTTACAAATGAGCATCGGCTACTTGTGCCGTAAGTTATGCATCACATGGCGATTCGGAAAAGATTTTGCATGTTTTTTATTCAGTTTTTAGAGGATTTTACAAGGATGCGTACTATATACGTATTATGATTTTAACTATAGTATATTTGGATTTCAGTAATGGATTTCGAGATTTGTATTTCCATTATAACTCCAATGATTGCGTGACGCTTGACGGAGTTTGATTTTTGAGCTTCGCATTCGCTTTCATGCGCACACGATGCGCTATCGTATTTCTGTGTATTCCATGATTTCGGAGCCCCGTTGATTTAAACTGATTATTGAAATGTTTTAGTATTTGGGGTTTAAATTTAAATTCGGGGATCGAATTTATTTAAGAGGGGAAGATTGTAATATTTCAGAAAAATAAAATATTATTTTTGGAATTTAAATATTAAAATAATATATTTCACGAAAACTATTCGATTTGTGAATTTGGGGTTTTCGTAAAATGGTATAATTATATACCAATATTTGGAAAATATTTGGAGATTAATATGTATCAATTATTAAAAAGGTATTTATTTGGATTTGGGTATTTTATAAATAATTATGCAAGTTTATATTAAACTTGATTAGTGCACTACTAATCATGATTAAGCCAAATCCGTATTTTTAATTAACCATGGCTAATGCACCATGACATGTTGCATTTTGTTGCATGTTGCTTCTTTTGCATTATGGGTATTTGGTTTTATTTAGTTGTGAGAGGAAAAGAATAGAAAAAGAGTATGATAATTGAGGGGAGAGAGAAGGACACATGATGGCATGTGAGAGTATGAGAGAGAGGAGGGTATGGCTCCTACACCCTTGACCATTCCTCATTCTTTTCTTCACTTCTTCAACTCCTCCATCTTCATCTTCTTCTCCTCCTCCTTCACCCTCCTCTACCTCCATGAAACCATCTCAAATTTTCATCAAAACCCCACCCCCTTCATTAAAATTGATCCCCACCTCATCCTACACCCCATAGTGGAACCAACTTTGGATTTTGAGTATTTGGAGCATCTAGGGTTTTTCTTGAGTTATTTCCAAGAGGTATAATTTTCACTTCTCATCTTGTAAATTGTTTCTTAACCTTCTAGTGTAGTTTAGAGTTCGATCTAGTGAGATTTGTGATCTTGGAATTTTCTAAGTTGATGTGCAGTGGGAAACTTGACTTGTAAAGTGACAATTTAGGTGCAGTGAGTGTTTGTAAGACCTTAGTGATGGTGTTACTGGCCAAGACCAGAGACTAGAACCCCAAACCACGAACTTAGAATTTCCTGACATTTGGATTTTGACGAATTGTGGTGATATTTTGGAATCTGGGATGACCCGAAAGACCCATAAAATAAGTTCCCATGATCGTGAGACGTGCATGCTACCTAGAGTTTTCCCCCAAGACCCGAGACCCCAACTCTTTTCCCAGGCCGCAAATTAAATCCCCCAAGCTGCAAATTGCGGCCTGGTCATGTTGGATTCGTGTGATTTTTGGTTGGTGAGCCCCTTATGTTATATTTAGAGCAACCCTATATGCAAAATGTCTTGATTTGACTTAGGGTAGAATCTAGGAGAGATTTCCTTAGTTGCTGATTTCGTGCTTTCTGATTTCTGAAACTTGGTTTTGGTAATTGAGTTTGGATTTCGTTGTTGGACGTTTGTACGTCAACGACGATGGTTATTTGGTTGTTTTTGCATGCGTAGGTTATGGTAGGAGTGAGCAAAAAAATTGAACGAACCGGAAAACCGATCGAACCGAAATTAAAACACCGATTTTCCCGGTTCGGTTCGGTTCTTCGGTTCAGTTTCGGTTTTAAATATTGGCGAATTTCGGTTTTCGGTTCGGTTTCGGTTATTGGCAAAACCGAACCGAGAACCGATCCGAAACGAACCGAGGAACATATTATATTAGAAAAATTGTGATGCATATATTCCATTATCTCTCGTTCTCGCCGCCGCCCCCTTCTGAAGTTCCTAGTCTCGATCTGGACTCCCTCTCTCTCCTTTCTCCTGCTCTGAGTGCTCTCGACCTCGCTCCGACGCTCCCTGTCTCGTTCCCTCACTCGCGACCTCGCTCCCTCGCTCGCTCCCTGCCCTGGCTCGTGATCTCGCTCCCTCGCTCGTGATCTCGTCTCCCTCGCTCGCGATCTCGCTCGCTCCCTCGCTCGCGATCTCGTCTCCCTCGCAAGCCTAGGACAAGCTTGCACTGTGGACTAAGACAGCAAGCAATGAAGCTGTTCAGGTTTGAAATTCTCTTTAAGATCAGTGTGAAAATATGAATTGAATTGCATATAATCTTGATTTTTCGTACTGTGCAATTTATACAGATACATGCTAGATTGTTAGATTTTATTTTGATTCTATATTGAATTATTAGGTTATCTCTGCATTATGCCACTTTACTTGCATTAATCGATCTGCTTTCTATGGGATTCACCTTACCTCCGTGCTGATATGCAGATGAGCATTGGAAAGAAGTGGAAGGAAATTATTGACGTCTCTGATAAAATCGTATACAACTTCCATGTAAGTATTCCCTTGAACCTTTTTCAATCACGCGGTATTTTCTTGTTATTGTGGCACTGGGCTTTTTCTAGTTTTGCCTATATGTATTGTTTGACAATGTGAATACGCTTATAGCTGAAGTAAATATGAAAAGCTTAAACCAGGGATATGTAAGACCCTGCTACATTTTGTTTGATTATTCAGGTCACAGTAAATGATGCCTAGCCTCATTCCCTCTTGCCATCCTTCTC
Source organism: Agapanthus africanus (assembly GCA_030015575.1). Lineage (NCBI taxonomy): Eukaryota > Viridiplantae > Streptophyta > Magnoliopsida > Asparagales > Amaryllidaceae > Agapanthus > Agapanthus africanus. The sequence continues at coordinate 788,975,698 of CM057337.1, forward strand.
TATTGGATCAGGTGACAACTCATGTTCCTGAACCCAATAATCTGAATCATATAACCTTTTATGACGCCTAGGCAGCCTGCAATAGAGTTCCCCAAATCTATTCAGTCGTACCTGTATTATCGGCAACTCATATTCCATATGCAATAGCTGAGGGCCTGTGGCCAAGACCTTTTATCTTTTTAAATCATTATTTGTGTGGTCTCTTCTCCCTGTTACCTTTCTATGATCCGTAGTAATCTGTGGCCTGTTGTATTAGTTTTTTGCTATCATACTTCGTCTAACCTTTTGGCACGGCATCAACATTTTCTCTTGCTTAATGATGCTTTAGCGATCTTAGATGTGTTTGCCTCAAGTTATTCCCAAACTCAAATGACTCAGACATGCTATACCATGTTCTCTTAGATATTGTTCATCTGACCCCATCTTGTCTCCAAAGATGCATCCTTTCCGGTTTTCGAACAAAAAAGGATGCTTATAAGTTAGAACTATCAGACTCTCTAGGTTAATTATCCTTGTGAAGCTCATATCAATTTTTAAGCAAGATGTTGATAGTCTCATAACCACATAGGTAATTGGTGAAATCAGTGGTTCATAGTCCTTTCGAAAACTGAACAGAGACAATGCTATTAACAGCTGAATAATTGATTGGTTCATAGTCGCTCACGATCTCGACTCCCTGACTGTCGATCTCGACTCCCTCGCTCATATCGTTCAATAATTGATTGGTATTGATTTTTCTTTTAGAGATTCAATTTTTTTAGGTTAAAAATCCATAGATTTTTCTTTTAGCGATTCAATTCTTTTAGCGATTCAATTTTTTCTTTTACATGTACTAAAATTTCAATGTTCAAATTTGGTTTTACATCAGATTATGTGATTTGGTCCATTTGGCTATGAAATTTAGGAATTTTACAATTTTTCTTTAAATTCGACAGCAGCACCAGCATCAACAGCTAGCAACAGGCACCACTTTCTTGTATTGTTAGTGGCTCGCGCTCTTGACTCCCTCCTCTCCCCTGTCGGCCGTCGCTCTCGATCTCATTTCTCCCTTCTCAGTCTCGGATCTCGCTTTTCGTCAAAATCAGCGACATGAGTACTTCAACTTCGCAGCCTTCAAATCCTAATGGACTAAATCCAGAGATTGCGCTTATTATTGTGAACGATGAGGTTTATTTCTATTTTTTTTTTATTTAGGTGAAATGAAATTGATTAGATTTCAATAACAGCAGCCCTTGGACTAAACCCACATCTTTTATAGCAAATCAATCTCAGCAATTCCAAAAAAATCACTGCAAATTTGCATTGGATTGATCTTATTATCCAGCCTTTTCTTTTATGTTTTTTTTTGGGGTTTAAAAAAAGATCGTATTCATGTTGAAATTACAGAACAAAGGTAATTTGCATTGGATTATGATCGTTGTTTTTTCTACGTTCATCGTAATTCATACATATAGAAATGGGCTCAATCACTTATTTCATACAAATATATTTGAAGAATTGGGTTAGATCGGTTATGTTTACTGTATATTACTTTTCATGTTAGATCATGCACCTTTTGTGAAGTATTTAATTAAATTGTTGAAATTTGCTGGCTAATTTGAGTTAAATTTTTTAAATGCTTGTTGAAAATTTGGTTTAATGTGTTAATAATATGTTATTTAAGTGTATTTGATTAAATGACTCAAATAATTAATGAATGAATATTTAATATACACAATCTCTAAATTTTATAGACAAGTCAAGCTGATCCACCGAATGAAGGCACAAAGCAATCAGTTGCATCCTCTTCTTTACCAAAACCGAAGAACATGTCTAAAGCTTAGGATCATTTCACGCCGTTGAAAGATAATCCCGATATGGCAAAGTGCAATTACTGTCCTAAACAGTATCATTGTAATAAAATGAGAAATGACACAAAAGCATTACTTACACATATGGAAAAGTGCCGATTTAACCCTCATTTTAGAGATACAACGCAAGCTCAGCTGTCTCTTAAACTTGGTGAAGATGGGCAGATTGCATCTGTTGGCACATGGGCTTTTGATCAAGCCGCGGTGAGAAAAGCTCTTTCATATTTCATTATTATTGATGATCTTCCTTTTAAATTGGTGGATGGTATAGGGTTCAAGCACTTTATGTCCATTGCTTGCCCTTCTTTTTTTATTCCATCTCGTTTTTCACAATTCAAAGAGATATCTTTGGAATATATTTGGAAGAGAGAAAAAAATTAAAATTAATGCTGCGAGACCAAAGGGTGTGTCTTACCACCGATACATGGTCGTCAATCCAACGCATTAATTATATATGTCTTATGGCATATTGGATTGACGATAATTGGATCTTAAGAAAAATGATATTAAACTTTTGCCCTATTGATAGTCATAGGGGTGAAGATCTTGGTAGGGCGGTTGAGAAGTGTTTACTAAATTGGGGTATTGAAAATGTCTTCATCATTACCGTCGATAATGCAAGTTCGAATGATGTGATGGTTAATTATTTAGAAAAAAGGATTAATAATTGGGGTGGTTGCTTACTTAGTGGGAAATTTCTTTATATGCGTTGTATTGCACACATTCTCAATTTAGTTGTTAGCGATGGCATTAAGGAGTCAGGAAAATCGGTAGCCCGTATCCGTGGGGCCGTGCGATATGTTAGGTAATCTCATATGAGATTTAAAAATTTCAAACAATGTGTAGAAATTGAAAATTTGAAGTACGAGAAAAAGATTAGTTTTGGATGTTTGCACTCGATGGAACTCAACATACTTAATGTTAAATGCCGCCCAACAATATGAAAATGCTTTTGATACGTTTTCTACTCAAGATCGTTTTTATATTAGTGAATTTGAGAATGGGGATGAAATTCCTATGGAGAATGATTGGCAAAATACTAGAAGATTGTGCACATTTCTAAAAAGTTTTTTTGAACTTACCAATTTCGTGTCGGGTTCTTCCTATGTTACAACTAACGGATTTTCCCCAAAATTTCCGTTGTTGCAAGTGATTTGATCAAGTATCAAGCAAGTAATGACATTGAGTTGAGCATGATGGCAAAGAAAATGAAGGAGAAGTATGATAAATATTGGGGGAATTGGGAAAAAATGAACTTCTTGATTTACATCGCGGTTATTCTTGACCCTCGAGAAAAAATGGGTTATATGGAGTTTGTTATCCAAGATTTATATGCAAATGACAATTATGTCGATAAAATTCAAATTGTGAAAAATACGTTATTTGCTTTGCTCAATGAATATCATCAAAAGAAATATGATGGCATATCTCAATTTAGTAGTGCTACGAATCCAAATGTTGAAATAGAAGGAGAAGATTTGAGATCTCGTTATAAAAGGATGAAAGCGGCAAGAGAAGGTGGTGATTCAAAATCGGAATTGGAGAAATATTTAAGTGAATCGCTTGAAAGAGATACTCCAAAATATGATGTATTGAATTATTGGAAAAATGCACGTTCAAGATTTCCTATTCTTTCAAGAATGGCTCGTGACGTGTTAGCCGTTCCTATCTCTACGGTAGCTTCGGAGTCTACATTTAGCACAAACGGACGAGTTCTTGATACATTTTGAAGTTTATTGACTTCACAAATTGTCCAAACTCTTATATGCACGGAAGATTGGCTTCGGGCTTTGATGGGCTCGAAAAAGAAAATGAATATCGAGGAGGATTTGGAACATCTAGAGACATTAGAAGTTGGTAAGAATTTAGAAATTAAAGCTTCAAGTCTTTATATTTTATAGCATTTCATAATATATATTATTGTTTATGTCATATTAAAATTTAATTCTTTTTTATATTTCAGAGTTTGACAAATTATCTATTGACTATGACTGATCTTTGAATTGTTGATTGCTGGGGTTCCAGCTGAATCGGCCAAGGTAAGTTTCCTCATACATTTGACCTTAAAAATTTCATGATAACGATTTGCTTTTTTAGTCAAGTTTCTTCATCTTCTGTCATTTTTATCCTTCTTTTAGATCAATACATTTGTCAAAACAGCTGCACAGGTACAAACCTGCAGCAAGTAAATTAACAACAATAATAGCTTGTGTTTTACTTCCATTCACAATTGTTCTGCCCATTTTAGATTTGTTTACAAATGAAGTTGCAGATGAGCAATGCAGGGGGTTATAAAATACCATTTCTTATGAGCAAACCATATAATAAATAGTGAAATATAAATCCTGTTACAGTAATAAATTAAATCTTTCGTCGCTTATATAAAATGCTTCCACAACCATTGTAACAAGATTTTAACATAATACATATGAATAGTACAAAATACATTCAGCTATGCTAACATTCTTATATTAACTTAAGAATGATAATGTTAAATAGATTAATTTCACAAACAAACAAGTATATATGAGGGAAACCATAAATAACATTCAAAATGGTATCTCTTACATTTTATGCAAGAATCAGACTTGAGACCAGATTACCTCCAAATTCCGCTGCATCCTTTTTCCAAAATGATGCGAGATATAGCACATCAATAAATAAGATATCAATTCCATACAGATAAGGTTAACACATCCATATAACTACCAAATCCTTACATATCACACATCCAAATAATACCAAACTAACATATCCAAGATTCCAAGTTACGATAAACCAACACATCTAAATAACATGGTTCAAGTTTTCAATTGCAGCTCCAAAATGCTGCTGCGTGTTGGTAATACCTGCTACAAAACATGGTTGATGCTAACAGTTGCTATAATATGCCGCTACCGCTGCTACAAAATGCTGCTGCTGCTTGCTCCAAAATGTTGTATGCTAACAAAACCTGTGTACAATGTACTTGAAACAACAATAATGTTTAAGATGGATGAGTGGTCCATGAGCTTGTGAAATCATCCATTGAAATATAATACTGGGCTATAAATAATTAAGTTTGCAATACTTATTTTAAAATTACCTCATAGCCTCCATGGTGCTCTATTCATAGTTTGCAATACTGATTTTGTTATGCTTAAGTTAAAAGAAAAGCCATTTCTTTAGAATGTTGGTGCAGTTGAGGACCTGAGGTAATCAATTGATGTAATGTATTATATTCGATACTCTTGAATTTGAATTTTATTACAACTGTGAATCTTAATGTTTTTTTGTTTTGCATCCAAGCATGAAGATAAGGTCTTTTGAATCCGAGCCTGCAAAATGATAGAAGAAATTAGCAATAGCGAGACAATGATGCCTTTAAAAATTTTTAATTAGCTACTGGATTATTAAGTTTAAAATGTATGATGTATTGAATTTATATTTGGTATGGTTATATCATGTAGAATGTTGAATTCAAGCATTTTTCTTCTCGTTTATATCATCATATATTGATGTTAAAGGTAGTTTATATTTTATGTTGATATGATATATGATAGATTGATTTAAGGCCTTTTCTTTTTATTAATTTGTTATGATATATTCAATTTTATTATTATCTGTCGGGTTTATTAAAAGCCCAAAAAACTATTTGGGCCCAACCGAAAAACCGACCGGACCGGACCGAATCGGTTCGGTTCGGTTCAAATTCGGTTTGCTTTAATTTTCGGTTCGGTTCGGTTCGGTTTGGTTCATTAATATAATCGGTTTTGTTTGGTTCAAAAAATTTGGCAAAAAACCGAACCGAACCGACTCATGCTCGGTCTCAAGCTATGGGTTCTAACCTATGAGCACTTCGTGTGCCGTATTGGTTTTCCGGACTTAGTTTTAATAACGTTATGATGTGTATTGATTTGTAGGTACCTTCGCATGGACTTCCGAGACAACGAAGCACATCGACTTTGGCTAAGCAAGGAGACCAACAGGTGAGTAGATTTATATCTATGGAGAAGTCGGGTGGATGGCGTATAGCACCCCCGCAACCATTGATATGGAAAATCGATACATAAATTATGATTTGAAGAAAAGATATGCTACGAACTTACGGACATGATTAAAGGTTTTAGTATGAGTTGATATGATAAAAGTTGACACTAATGGATATGTTGGCTTGAGGATGCGAGGCGATGTACATATTATATTTATATGCCAATAGATGGTGTAAGATTATACATACATACAAATAAGAATATGATATATATACAAGATGACTTGATGTGGGATATTGATATGATGAAAAGAGATTATGATAAAGTAAGATGACTTAGCTTAATATGTCGATATACGGATGTGACACGATATGAGAATATAGATACTTTTGCCAAGACATGATATGAGATTAATACAGATGTGACTGGAGATATATGTGTGCATACATGTATATGAGAATAAAGAGTGATATGATGTACGTGACCTTAGATCTGTACCCTTAATTATGATATCGTACGTCGGATCATACCGTATGAATTATGTTATATGATATTTGACCCGTACCCTCGATTTTGAGGAGGCTGTACGATAGACTATACCGTACGAGATGTATATATGATGATTGATCCGTACTTTTGAATTGGGATCAGTTTAGCCTTTTAGTCTTTTAATTACTTAAGTAGATGATAGAATAGGGTTCAAGTCATACATATTTTCAAAACTAACGAATCGTGTACATATTCAAAGGACAAACCGGAGGACTCTACGGATTTCAAAAGGTATTTCTTTCTTTAAATACACCGTAGCCCCTATTTTTCTAAAAAATAAAGATTCGTGCTATTTTAGATACGATAATTGTATGGCTCGTATATCGAGATATATCTTAACTTGTTGCGTTACTATTTACCTTTCTGCTACGTTCATTTTACTCTCATTGCATTTTATATATATACCTATGCTTCCACTATTTGTTATGATATCGTCTGCTAGTACACCTGCACAATTATCGATGATGCGCACGTTACATTTACACAGATTTGCCGGCTCACACGCATTCATCATCGTTAATTTTTATGCTACTTACACAGTAGAATAGTTATATCATGATATTATTCTTAACTGTTCAGTACTATCATATGACATGTTTACATGATATACTTGATATGCTTATATTATCGTTCTATATTGCATACATCGTACTTTATAGTTGCATGCATTGAGATATTGTTTTCATAAGATTTCTGAATTTGAGAACCGCGGATATATTTCAAGGGAAATTATGAATTGTTTTAAAAAAAACGCGGGTTCTCGTGATGTGATTTCGAGGCGTCTACCATGAGTTTTCTCGGTTTTGAGCTTGTTTTCGAGACCCGATTTGAGGAATTGGATGAACCGTCTGCGGGTATATGGTGGACCCGGTATGGTATCCTGGGGCAAGAAGCTTGAGATGTAGATGATGAGCCTGGCAGGAGGGAGCACCATCTACTGGTGATAGTTTGGCGCGGCGGATATCCGGAGGATACCGACCGTGGTCGTGAGATCAGATGGATTTGGGCCGATCCGGACCGACGGAGCCCATGGGCCAATCCAGACTGACGGAGCCCAGGATATGAGAATTTACGTTTCGATGCTGGACAAGGGTTTCATGATATTTCGAGTGTCGATGTTGGACACTCAGGTTCCACGATTTTGATGTGCCGTTGATAGACACACGTTGGTTGATATCCTCATACATACAGGCATATGTTTTCATGATGATTCGAGTGCCGATATTGGACACCCAGCTTCCATGATATTGATTGTGTCGTTGATGGACACACATGGATGATATCCATATGCATACATGCATATGATTTCAGATGTTTATTTGTATATGCCATTGGCTTTGACTCTATTGTTGACATATATGCATACATAGTTACCCTAGAGATCATAGTATGACCTAGGAATCGTTGTTTATTCGATTTCTAGTATTACCTTCATGATACAATATGACCTAGGAATCGTTGTTTATTCGATTTCTACCTCCTGATATTTTCTACTCACGAGTTGGCTACTCACCCCCGTTGTGCCACAGTTTTCTTGCAGGTTCGACCGCTTGGATCAGTAGCGGCTTTGCTGGCACACAGTTCCTTCTGGGTGTTTTGCTTTTGTAGGTGGGACACACGTTGGATCGTGACCACTCTTGTACCCTTTATATTCTATTGTGTCTAGATAAACTCCATCAGTCAGAAACTAAAATTTGTATATTGGTAGACCTAGTCAGACTTGTGTATTTGCGAGACTTGAGCGATGGGTGTATGTTCGCTTCTTTGAGATGCTGATGTCTTGCTTTATTTATTCTTTCTGTATTTGATTTTCGCCGTAGGGCGTCGTATATATGTTTATTTCGTGGTTGTGATTCCGCCTATTGGCGAAGAGCTAGCTCCCGTTTGGAGATGTCTATATATTGTTATGTATATGGTTTTGGATTAAAATATATAAGGGAGGTGCTGCCCAAAATTTTAAGGACTAAAATGTTTTCAAAGATAGTATATATTCATTGCCTTTTTTATATTATATGATTTAGACTTTTAAAAATGAAGGCTTAAATTTCTAATGACAATGTTTCAAAATTGCACCCCCATTATTTTCCGCAAAAAGGTTTAGATTTACTGGGCTTTAGCTTACTTGAATTACGTAACGTTTTTAGACGTTGCGTGATTTAAGTGCCGGTCACGTGCTAAATTATGGGTCGTGACAATTTGATCTTCTGGATTTTTTAATCCTTTTAGAAATTCTTGAAGGAGAGCGAAGCCATTAGGGTCAGTTGTTGAATCTACTCTTGTTTTTTGGTCTCAACTCCAAAATTACATATAGAAAATCATGCATTCATAAAAAATAAAATACAATAAAATAAACTTGCTTGAAAATCTGAATAGGAGGAGGAGAAAGAACCAGTTGAAAGAGAAGGAGCGGGAAGAACCAAGTTGAACTCAAGGAGCAGATTCAGATCACAAAGAAGAGTTATTTTAGAAATATAGTCAAAATTTACATTCTAATTAAGTTTGTTCCGCGATCTACAAAAGGCAAGACCATAGGACCAACACCTTGCTTATTGGTACACTATTATCAGACAGGTTTAGAATCCACCTACTCTAGACATAATACAAGCCAGATCTAAACTGGGAAGAGTGGAAACATGCTAAAAACATGTAAGGAAGTTTTCAGTTTTCTCAAAAAAAAAAAAATATTGGATTTCCTCTTGCAACTCTTATGGTGCGCTCCTTTTATTCGACATTTCTCTTCCAATTCTCCATTTTTCTCCTTTCTTTCTCGATCCTTCTCTTTCATTTTCTCATTTTTTCTTCAATCTATTCTCACAAAATATGCATCTCCATTTTCAAATCACCCATCTCCAATACAATTATTCTGATTCGCTCATCTCCGTTTTCAATTTATGCATCTCTCATTTCAAATTGCTTATCTCCAATCCAATTCTTCCGATTTTCCTATTTCCGCTCCTAATCCTTCAATCTTCTCTCGTTTGTGGTATCTCCACTCCATGATGGATAAAAGTAGGGCAATCAATAATAAAGAGAGAATAAAAATAATCAGAACGAGAGTAAACAATAATGAAGAGGAAAAACAACAATGAAAGAGACGAGATTAGGAAGAAAAAAAATTTAGTGCCATTAATGGTACAAAGAGAATAATAGAAAGGTTATAGAAAACTACAGGTACATGTTAAAAAAATCTCATGCTTTAATTTCTTGGAAATAAAAAAATCTCATGTTTTAATTTCTTGGAAATAAAAAATTCTCATGTTTTAATATCTTAAAATATATTGAGAGGGTATTATTATAGGCGATACATACATAAATACGTATACAAAAATTAGGGTTTGTGTTCAAAATAATGTTAAAATATAATTTTGGGGATTTTGGAAATTTGTTCGTTTAAAAAAAATCATCTTTCCAAACTGTTCTGGAAAACACAACTTTCCCTTTAGCATATGTTCAAAATAAGAAAAAATCTACTATGTAAGGATTTGCATGGTGCAAGTTTTTGCATAGCCCTTGGATGGGCTTCCCCCACATGCAAGGGGAGCCCATCCAAACGCTCTATAGAGGCTTACACCATGCAAGCCCTTTCAGAGTAGATTTTTTCTCAAAATAAATGGTACTGATCATTGGAAAAAAATGATAGATCAATGACTTTTGACCGTCTAGAAAGAAATTTCCTCTTGTATCTTTGATGGCCACATCTCTGCTGTTATATTTTCTTTTCTATAGAGTAATGCAAGAATTGGAGAAAAATTCCTCATTGAAGCATGGAACAAGAGCATGCCAAGTCAACCTCTAAATTATATGTTTTGACCATGCAGAAAGTAAATTGCAAACCTTTGTCAACTCATCCAACACCGTTTAGCCCACTTTTTATTGAATGTGGTTCCGGCGGAATCACATCTAATGCATAATGGTTGAAACCGGGTTATCCGTAATATATGAACAATTAAGATTAAAAGACATGAATAATCGTCTCAAAAATAGTAGTTTTTTTTTCTTTTAATCTTAACCGTCCATATATTACACCATGCACGGTAGATAACCCGTTGATATTTTTGCATCAAACCAAGGATTTAGAACCGCGGTCATAAACTTGCTCATGTTAACTACAGGAAAAAAGACAACTTTTTTTCCTGTAGGCATGCTAGAGACAAAACGGTTAGCCTGTACCAGCAACAAGTCCTACTAATGTAAAATTTCGAATTTTATATACCCATTATAAATTTATAAGTCATGCAAAACACAATTATTTTTTTTCTTTTTCTAATTCCTAACGATTTTTCTTAGCTATTGTTTCAACTTGAAATGGACGGCGGTTTTAAATTAGCATCAAAGATTTCATTGATGACATGTGAAGAAAAATCTTTAATTTAAACATTTTGGATTATTTTATGATTAAACCAAACATATATTTTTCGAGGTGTGGTCCATTGCAAACCGGTCCACGTTTTTAAAAAACGGGAACTCCCGATCTACGATATATTTTAACGATCCGATCCGTTTAAGTTGATCATTCTATTTTTAAATATATGTGTATGAAAAATCAAAGGATTTGAAAACTTCTAGTATATCCATCGGATGAAGTTTATGCCGCATTATTGAATGACGTTTATTTTCGCATCCATTGATGCATAGGTTAGAGGTCTTCAAATCGTTTAATTTTTCATATACATATATTTGAGGGTTGGGTGATCAACTTACACAGATTGGATCGTTAAAATATGTCAGAGATCGGAAGTTCCCGCTTTTTAAAAACGCGGACCAGTTTGTAATAGAGCACTTCCTTATATTTTTCCATTAATATTTTACACATCACACATGCCAAAATCTTTACAGGAGTTGGTATGTGATCTTTTGCCATATTTTACTTAAAGGGTTATTTTCGTATACAACTTCAAAGACAAGGATTTTGGAAAAACACCCGAAGATTAAAATTTTTAAAAACAACCCTCTAAAATAAAATTGACCGTTAACTAAATACAATCTTATGTTCACTTACTCATGTTTGATCCCAGCCTACGATTAACCATGTTTATTTAGGATATTTTCAGATATATTAATTGTCTAATTTACCCTCAATTCCTAAGATCCCATCATCTCCAAAAATCATGTCCCTTCTCATCTCATCATGCAAAAATATTAGCTTCTGCTCTCTCTTCGTTTTCCTAAAAAACAAGCCATCATCTAAGTGCTCCTCCAACTCAAACCCTCAATCTCAAACAATGAGTCCGTTCGGAAGGAGGGAAGGAGGGGGGAGCGGCGATGGGCGTCCATCGTTCAAAACGAGCGGTGGAAAAAGCAAAAAGGAGGAAGCTTTTTCAACCGCTGGGGGGAGGGGGAGCTTTTTCCACCGCACGTTGAGCGGTGGGGAAGATGATGCCCTCTCCCCCCTCCATTAAATTATTTTATCATCCTTTCAGTAGAAAGTTGGTGGGCCTCCCTAAAAAAGTTTTAAATAATGGGTCTTTCTGTACTTTATTCTTATTTTTTAATATATTGATTCTTTTAAAAAATATATATTTAAAAATCCATGGTTTCACTGAGCACACCCGAATACATCTCAAAATATGGTTTGGTTACAAACCATGGTTTCATACCGCTTACTCGAACTAGCCCGATATTCACACAACTCTTTACATCTTCTCCACTCTCTTAGGATCGCTTTTCATCCTCAACTCTCCCATCTGCCACGTCGCTCTCGTCCACTCACTTATCCCTGTCTTTTCTACTTCACAAGACCCTCTCCAGCTTCTCTAAACCCTTCCTCTCTACTTGATCCACCACCACATAAAAAAAACAAAAGAACAAAAACAAACCCAACACATAGATGGAGCGGGGAATGTTAAAGGAGAGGGTAAAAATGTCTTTTTACAAACCTATCAACTAGTTCTAATCTCGTTAGTAACAGAAGTTAACTTCATAGTCCATTTTAGTTAACTTAACATCTTTGGAGGTTGTTTTTAAAATTTTGAACTTCGGGTTTTTTTAAAAAATCCCTCATCTTTGAGGGTCCAATATCAAAAAACCCCTTAATTCAAAAAGGAATTCAAATATGTTTTAAAATTTCTATAATTTTTTTCCTAATTTCCCAAGCCCCCACATTGTATTCTCTCTCTCTCTATCACAAGAGACAACAATATTTCGTGGAACTTGAAACAAAATATTATATATATACTAAGCATTATTTACTAATACAATTCATAGATATACTGGTCATTGTTATATTCTACTTTAATTTCACATGCGATGTGTGTGCATGAATTCTTAGTTACTCATACCTACACGACAATGTGGCCAGCCGATAGGCAAGCAAAGAAAATGCAATGTTTTCCAATGGTTAAACGATTGCATATTACTCAAAAATTAATAATAATAATATTCTGACCCAATAGTTGGATATTTTACCTGTTTACCTTCTCTACATATATCTGAAAACATTGTGAACCAACAACATTTCAGATTAAAACATTATTAGAAAGATATAAGAACTCCGCAAAAACATTATTACAACCATATGCCAAACCGAGAAACAGAAGAAAAAGTGGTCACCGTCAAACTCTTTATCGATGGAAAGAAAATTACAGTTCAAAAACCCCTCTGCGATCAGTCTAGAGCTTACACCTCATTCAATTAGTCTAGAGCATGCACCAACAGTGTTATCACAAGGTTAACTAATCATGCATTCAAAAGCCGACACAAACAAGTTTCTAAGTAATCAATTAACGTCTCTTCTTGCTTCCTTTTGCGCCGCTGGATTTCGAAGGGCTAGCAACCGCATAGACAAACAGGCCAACAAATGACAGAACCGAAACTAGTGATCCATATTTCGCTAATAACCTCTGTATAAAGATGCTTTAATCATCAGTATCAAATAATAGTAAGGTTTACTGAAAAGATTTACATTGTAAATTACATAAACACAATCGAACCTTTTACAGACTTTAAATAAAAACCTATAGAGCATTGGAAAAACTACTAACACCACTAATCTTCCATTATTACACTTGAGATCATGATGGTGTTAAAGGTGATGTTACCAAATTCTCTTCATCCTCCTAACTTGCCCTCAGGGGGTATTTCAGAGTAACATGGACTCATAGAGTCACATGACAGGCAACTTTTGAGTAATTGTTTGCAACCAAAATGGCAGTTCAATGGGGGTGTAATTTTTCATTTAAAAAAAAATGATGAGTATCTGACTGGAGACTGAAAAGGTTTAATAGTGTTCTATGTAATTTACCCTTCTAAAAATGTTTAGAACATACCTTTGCCTGAAGAAGTTTGAATGCGAAGGTGTCAGTGGCCAAGAGAACGAGCATGCATAATATGAACAGTCACAATCAGATTATGGGGGGAAAAGATGAATTTAACAAATGCTGTAGATACTGAACTTACCCATTCAAACTTTTTCTCTGGAGCTTTGTCGGCAAGGATATCTAGAAGCTGTATGGGTGTGGAAAGTGCCTCCTAAAACAGAACATCATATGGTCTGTGAACAAAGATGTGTAACCAAATAACCGCTTAAACAAAATATTATTTAATTGCACCAAAGAGTTGTTTAGTTTGCTGCAATAAAATAAAAAATAAAAAATCCACCATTTGTTTCCTGCAATATTTATTACAGGTAAATAACCCAAAATTTGATATTTTCAACTTCTGGTGCCATATCCAAAAGCACACTTTTTGGCAAAATGAAATTCTGGAAATGCAACATTTGTTGCAAATTTCCAATAACAGTGATTGAAGGGCTGCTGAGGAACCCCCAAAGTAAATGCTATGATAGTACTTCCCAAATACTAAACATTCCTTGCCGCCCACCCTCAATGTAAATCCATCCGAATAACCCCTGAAATGGAATATGTCTAGCCATGCATAACAATACTAGCTTGTATGCAAACAAAGTTACCAATTGTAAATGAAAGCAAAATAACAAGCATGGAAATAGAACATGGTTTCAATCTTCATAACCCCCACAAGAAACTGGCTTCAAGGCCTACTTTCGAGGTACTCGGAGGAGACAAACATGAAGTTAGTTTGATCCATGTTTTATTTGGATGGAATAGAATTACATGTAAGGATTGCAACTGGAACATTACAAGAAAGGCTAAACTACCCCTAACTATCGTTGTTTTTCAGTTAACTGCTTCAATTACAGTGTCCCTTAAAGTAAGGGTATTTTAGACTTAAAAGCAAAGTTCAAGGGAGTTTTCTGTAATAGAAAACTTTAAAACTTTAAGGTGGTTTGTGGAAAACGACAAGAGTTAAGGATATTTTAGTGCAGTACAAGACATTATTAGGAAATCAGCCCATTTCCTACTACAATGGTTGGGTATGCTTGCAACTATAGTAAGAGGACCAAGAGAACTAAACCTGCAATGCAGCTTTTGTTGGAAGGCGAAATTTGATTACAGCAGGGGACCCTTGAAACAGGCCCTTCACTTGGGAATCCAGAACAAATGAATGAGAGACAGAGGCACCACTGAATCAAGCAGCATAGGGGATATTTCTCATCAAAAATAGTTTAGGAGATAAAAAAAGGATGACATTGTACGAAGGGGTGAATATTTACTGTTGTGGACTTACGCATCAAGTCTTTCCCATGTCTTTGAGGTGCTGCCTGTGATTGGATCAAATCTATCATGAACCCAACTATCATCATTAAGGCTTAGATCATATGCCGTCCTGGAAGTAGCCAATGAGATAATGAATTAGGAACGTTATTGTAAATACAAATGCAAACAGAACGTGCTTTTTCCACCGCTCGTTTTGAACGATGGACGCCCATTGCCGCTCCCCCCTTCTTCCGAATGGGCTCATTGTTTGAGATTGAGGGTTTGAGTTGGAGGAGCACTCAGGTGATGGCTTGCTTTTTAGGAAAATGAAGAGAGAGCAGAAGCTAATGTTTTTGCATGATGAGATAAGAAGGGACGTGATTTTTGGAGATGATGGGATCTTAGGGATTGAGGGTAAATTAGACATTTAATATATCTGAAAATATCCCAATATGTTTCTAATAAGGGCCCGGGAAAAACTAATTGGATGCGATGGGTCTTCCAGAAGGGGAAAAAGGGTCGCAGGTTAGCAGTACCCTTGCCCCTGGCCTCACTCTGCGAGTTAAAATGATAAATCCTATAAACGCAACTCAGAAGTATTGTTTACCAATACAAACAATATTAGGTAGTAAACAAAACTTAAAAGTTGGGGATTGGAGGAAGGCCCTACCTTAAGGACAAATGTATAATCAGATCGCATATATCGATTTGATCATAAGCTTGTTTTGAAGAGGAAAATATCAAATTAGTTCCGCAAGAAATCTAATAAAAATGAATGAATAAATAACACAATCTACATTAGAGTGCTGCCTTCACCATTGCAATTAAACAAGCCTCCTTCCTTAGCTTGAGGTTTATTCAACACAAGCTAAAGCAAATATCTTCCCTTCTGCCAACTCTCTGAAGAAAAGGACTGAAATGCTTCATGGCAGAAGGAATACACTGTGTGAACTTACACCTAATTATCAGTTCAGATATGGAGAGTCCAAGTCTCTTGAGAAATTCTAACAGATCCACCACTCCGCTAGAAACATAAGGATTGTAATGGTTAAAATTTGACCACTTTATCCATACAATGAGTTGTTCTCCACAACTAGTTAAAAACCAAACAATGCTAAAACACAATCCTTGCCCAAATAGAATATCAAACACTTCTAAAATCAACAAAACTATCGCGCATAAACACCACTAACAAATGATTCTGGCAGAAGTATACTCATTTCCTCGGCGCAAAAGAAGCATCCAAGAGTTAATCAAACACACATCCTGGTCTGAATTTAATAAAAGCATAATACCCATCAGAGATTGAGATAAACATTTCAAACAGGATTTTTTTTTTGGCAGAAACCAACCCTAAAATCCACATAGATGATAGATACCAAAGAGATATCAATCAAGAGTCATAGATCGACGGGATTAATTCAGATCCTAAGCTGCAAGAGATCAATCGAGGCCCAAATCCCTAAATTTGGTGGAGAACTTACGCGGATCCTTGGTTGTAGATGTCGATGGAAACGGAGACCCGCTCCATGCCGGACTTTTGGCGAGCGAGGCTGACCTTCTTGTGCGCCACAAGGAAAGGGCCATCGGAGATCGCTGCCATCGATGGGGAGATGACAAGGAGCAGCAAAGAGAAAAGAACGAGAGCATCGTATCGCGATTTCGCCATTGCAAGGGTTTCAGAGCTCTATCTCTCCTCCCTCTTTTTCCGCGATCTGAAGTATGAAAGAAACACGTTGTTTGGGTGAGAGTTGAGGTAAAAAAACCGCTACAGCGAAAAATTTGGCACGTCAGTGTTGAAAGCTCTCAGGCTTTTGAAAAAGAGAAAACGGGCCGGGCAGCGACCGTGCAGGCACAACGCTCCAACGGGTTCTTATATGGGTCGGTGGAGTCTAAGGTCTAACTGCAAAATAGCCAGTGGACCCAATTGGTCCATGAAAAAGGCCATTTCTTGTGCTGACTCCATTTCACAGATGAAATTGTACTGAAACGCTAACTTTCACCGTTGCTCAAATAAATACATTGGATTTTATACGTTTCGATAAAACAATATTGGTTCGTTGAAGGGCATATTTGCCAGCTAGAAAGTTAACAGAAAATAAGAAAATAGAAGTAAAATGAGGTGGAAAAAAAGTGAAAAGAAATTATTAATTTTTGTTTGTTTTGTTAAAATAAAAGTGCGAAAAAACCTGAGCCGGCGCTTATGTAGCGGTTGAAAGTGAGTTTGGGTTATTTGGTTGAAATGATAAAAAGTAAGAAAGTGTGAATGAGAAACGGAAAGTAAAAATAAAATATAATAAAATCTATACTTTCTTGGTTTTGGAAGAGAGTGAAATTGAAGAAGAAGTTGATGTAGAGGAAAATACATTCTTAATTTTCAACTTTCCTTTTTACACCAAAACAACAAAAAGCAAGAAAGTGTATTCACTTTCTAACTTTCTTTCATGCTTTCCTTCTTCCAAACGGTCCCGAAAAATAGATTTTCACCATTTAATGACCCACGTTTGATAACTTAAACGGTAAATTATCAAAAAGCCTTTGGCCAGCTCTTAAGTTATCTAAAACCACATGTATAACTACTGCAAATTCCATATACCATTTTTTTTGTAATTCCCTATAAGGACTGCAAATTCCATATACCATTTTTTTGTAATTCCCTTCATTTAATTAAAATTCATTTTCCTTGAAACATCCATATGTATATATTCTTTTCTAAATTTATACATGGTCAATTCTTGTATGTATTGGTTATCAACTGTACTGCTATTCCACAAGTCACATATTTGAGGCCCAAGTATTCCTAAATTTTCGTTCTTTTTTTAAGTTCTTTTTATTTTCTTTGAACCATATCTTCACGTGTGAGCCACACAAACTCCATAGCCTCTAAATATAAACCAAATACATGTTGCAGATGAACATGTTGACACGAGCCAGGGAGGCAAAGCTTGAGCCCAAACCCCGAGGAATGACCGTCCCTGACGGTCCCCAAGCGGTCCCGACGGTTCTATTGTCTCTGGATCGCACGATCTTTTTCGTGCGATCTTATTTGGTAGTTGGTATCCTAAATACTATCCCGGATTTTCCTAAACCCAATCGTGCGAGCAATTCTCGTTAAAACTTATCCAAACCCTAATTTTCTTTCGGCCGTATTCTAAAAACTTCTCCCACTCTGAATTTCCCTTCTTCTTCGCTGTCTCCTTCATTTTTCTCCTTGTTGACATCAAAAATTTGAACTCCAATAAAAAAATCCCAAATTTACCATTAACGTATAACTTTCGAGTCGGATATCCCCTACATATGATACCTCTAAAAATGCATGCATTTTTAATCGACCAAAGTCAAAGCGTATATCCGATTTGATGAAGCGGTTGCGGATATCCCTAAAAAGATATCTGCATGTGTGGTCATTGACCATTTTCAATATGTTAGTGTGGGTGTTATTCTCTTCCCCCACTCCTATCAAAATAAAGGAGTGGTTTTGCAACAACTCCACTCATATATATACCTTAAAGAAAGAAAGAAAAAGGATCTTTCCCTCATTATTCAATAACAGAGCAAGTTCTCCACTTTTTTTTACACATTTGGAGACTTAAAGACTCTTTTTGTTCTCATCTCCAACAAAAACAACAAGAAAGAAGAAGGTGATGACTTTGATGAATACTATCTTCTAATATTTTTTTTCTATTTCTTGTTTCTAATAGGGATCTCCATACGAGCCCTATTTGGGATTGAGGGCTTAGAGAAATTCTATCAATTACTGCAAATCAAGAATTCCCCGATGGACTTAAAAAATAATTAATTTTATTTTCTTTGATAAACCGAGAATACGAAAGTAATTTTCTTTGGAAAAACAGGGGAAACACTATTTTTCCACACATATAAGAACATAGACATTAAAATCTATATTTCTTCATATATAAAACTTAAAAATAGAAAGGGGGACTCTGCCCAAATTTTAATAAATTTAAAGCAGATTTTCGGATTTAATCTGCCTGCATCGACACATCTAAGCAAAACAGCCATAACTCTCACACGAGAGTATCAAATCATGATCCGTTCGAAACGTATGAAAACTAACTCAATAAGCTTCGAAAAGAGACCCCACATGAAGATTAATGGTCATGAAATAGTATATTTTCGGATATGTCAAAAGGTATCCGCAGATTCGCGGGTTGGATCTGCTAGCCCAGACACATAGCAAAATGGTCATAACTTTCACTCGAAAGTACCAAATCGCGATTCGTTTGAAGCATATGAAAGCTAATTCATTAAGATTCGAAGCGAGACCATGCATGAACATGAAAACTTTAGAGCTTATGCTCTTAATGAACTTTGAATATTGAGTAAAATTCTATGTTCTTTTCAAAACTTATGTAAGCGGAAACCTTTCAAATGCAGGAAGCTTTCAATGCGGAAACGTTTCAAATATTGCGGATATCTTAAAGAGTACCCAATGCAGATCATAAAATACTCCCATCGGATATCTAAAAGATATCCGCATGAACATCCACAAATTGAAAAAAGGAGCGGATATTTTCATAAAAGATACCCATTGCGGGTATCTTAAAATAGATAGCCTCAAATGTCAAAATGGAGCGGATATCTCCATAAAGGATATCTGCTGCGGGTATCTTAAAATAGATATCTACAAACGCCAAGATGTAGCGGATATATCCAAAAAAGACATCCGCTGCCGATATCTAAAAGGAGATATCCGCAAATGCCAAGAAAGAGTGGATATCTATCTAGAAGATATCCGTATCTGCTCTATATAGGGTTTAAACCTCATTTGAATTACAAAGTATTCCGTTTTTTCTTTGTTAAGTGTTGATCCCACAAGTGAAAATATCCATCCGACTTTAAATATAATATCAAATTTTGATATTAAAACGTTCCCCAACTGGTTTGAAGCATATTTGTATTTCTCTTTTCTTTATTTGAACTTGAGATGTAAAGAAATGCATATGTACCTATATTGTAAACAAATAATGTGAATGAAATTTCCTACGATGATTACTTTATGTTATCTTTATTTTTGCAAGTAAACTTATTTGTGATACGATCTTTATTCAAATTGATGTGATTTAGAACAACTTAATAAGATATGCCATCTAGGTATTTTCTAAGAAAACATGGTATAATTAACGGTAAGTACTTGCGCTTATCGAAAGTCTCGAACTCCAGGACCTTCTAGTCAAACTTTAAAATTTTAAAACTTGTTTTGTTTAAACTCTACCTTTATCTTAATGTTCGATCGTTAGAGGTCAGAAAGAGGGTAAACACTCCTCCCACCCTCTGTAGAAACCTAGACCTAGAGCTACGAAGAAGGAGAAGGAGTCATCCACCCATCGCCGAAAGTCTCGAATCGATTTGAGACTAACTCTACTCGATATCGTCAACTTGATACAAAGATCAAGTTGCTATTTTGTAAGTCGCCTTTTCCTTTTCTTATCACCCTCTCTCTCGTCATGTGAAGATCCTTGCTAAGTCACAATATTTGTCCCCAGATCTAAAAGCTTGATTTTCCTTTTTAAGAGGAAAGATGTACTTTTTGTTATGTTGATTTGATCTATCTTAGTCATGTGAAAGACTAGTTTTTTTTATTTTGATCTATATTTTCTTCCATGATTCATTAGCACCCTATGTTTATTGCTCTATGAATTTTATTGTGTGATATCATCCAACTCATATCACAGGTGTGATGATATCGATATTGATTTCATGGATTATTTGATCGATGTATTTACACCCTATGTCACGGGTGTTATATTGAAATTTATTTTAATTTTTCGCATGAAATATGTTCCACCCTATGTCACGGGTGTGTTATTACAATTTTCTTTATATAGGTGATTTAGTGGTAATCATGTAGTTATGTTTATAATTTGTTAAAAAGACGTATTCTTTAAAAATCGTATTTTATTTTTTTTCGAGACCGAATTCTCCATGAGAAGTTCTGCATCTCTCTTTACTATCCCAATGACGTGTGATAACCCGCACCATTCTCAAACGGGTTCTCTAACGAGGGTTGTAGAGGCGTGATTGCAAAAGGCTTAAAATAGCGATAAAAGCATTTATACAAGTGAGGGCATTTTAATGTAAATTGTTTACTTTCAAATTAAACTTGTATCAAAAATATCGTGCTATGAAGCCATAGTGTGTATGATCAGGTAGGTCGTTACCCCATGAATTTTCTATAGGTATATATTTCTAGATTTCGATAAAAAGGTTACTTTTAAAGTTCAAGGTATTTATATGAAAAGTGTTCGATATGTGTTTATTTCGCATGAAATTGTGAACACATTAAAAGTAATTGAGATGAATAATCTTTTCAAGCGATGTTACAAGTATTAGCGTGAATTATATAACATAGTAAGGGTGATAAAAAATGTTTAAAAGAAAAGTTTAAAAGTTACCTCCACTTTGTCGATTTTTGTATTAAAGAATAAAGGGAAAGAATAGAATAAAGAGAGAGTAGGAGGGACTTACAGGTTTTGGAGCATTGAGAAGAGAGTAAAAAGAGAGAGGGGGTCTTCGTGGATCGTGGTAGTGTCGATAGTGGCTCGAGTTTTCGAAAACGGACTTGGCTTGAGCTAACTCTACTTGACTTTCTTTAACTTTTCTTGCACAAGGATTTTTTTTTGAGAATTTTGATAATGATTTTTAGAATGGGAGAGAGCTAGGGAATGAGTTGGTATTTACAAGGAAAATTTTGAGAGTATGGGAATTAAAATTTAATTAAAAAGAAATAAAAATAGTGTTAATGGAGGGATTGAAGGGTGTTTGGTTGAAATTAGATAAAACAAACAATAAAATGGAGTAGAGAGGAGTCAAAAGGGTACACAGGAAAATAATGGATGCATTTAGGGCCATCTGAACCGCCAATAGCGGCTATAAGAGGGAAATAGACGGCCAGATCGTTGCATTTATAAAAGTGAGGGTATTTTAATGTAAATTGTTTCCTTTCTAAGTAAATCTGTATCAAAAATATCTTGCCATGGAACCATAGTGTATGTGATTGGGTAGGTCGTTAACCCGTGAATTTTCTATAGGTACATATTTCTAGGTTTCGATAAAAAGGTTACTTTTAAAGTTCATGGTATTTATATGAAAAGTGTTCGATATGTGTTTATTTTGAATGAAATTGTGAACACATTAAAAGTAATTGAGATGAATAATCTTTTCAAGTGATGTTAGAAGTATTAGCGTGAATTATGTAACATAGCAAGGGTGATAAAAAATGTTTAAAAGAAAAGTTTAAAAGTTAACCCCGCTTTGTCGATTTTTGTTTTAATGAATAAAGGGAAAGAATCGAATCGAGAGAGAGTAGGAGGGACTTACAGGTTTTGGAGCATTGAGAAGAGAGTAAAAACAGAAAGGGGGTCTTCGTGGATTGTGGTAGCATCGATAGTGGCTCCGGTCTTCGAAAATGGACTTGGCTTGAGCTAACTCTACTTGACTTGCTTTAACTCTTCTTGCACAAGGAATTTTTTTTGAGAATTTTGATAATGATTTTCAGAATGGGGAAGAGCTAGGAAATGTGGTAGTATTTATAGGGAAAAGTTCGAGAGTATAGGAATTAAAATTGAATTAAAAAGAATTAAAAATAGTGTTAATAGAGGGATTGAAGGCTCTCTGGTTGAAATTAGATAAAACAAACAATAAAATGGAGTAGATGGGAGTCAAAGAGAAGCACGGGCAAAGAATGGATGAATTTGGGGCCATCTGAACTGCCGGTAGCGGCCATAAGAGGGAAATGGGCGGCCAGATCGTTGCCAAGTGTCTCGAGACTTGTGCCATGTGTTTAACTCGTAATTAACACCTCATTTATCCTGTTTGATTTCTCCGAATCTTTTTGTTTCTCTGTGTATTGCACGTGCAACTCTTGGGCTTCCGAAAAATTAAAAAGAAAAATATTAAAAGTAATTGGGACTGATGGGATTCGAACACGCAAGTTATGGCACAGCAGTAGAGAGTACTAAGCAGTGAGCTACAAGTTGTTTCTTTTTTTTACTGAATAATATCAATTTATAACTCCTAAACAGTCTGAAATACTCTTTCTATATATTGAACAAATTACATTTGTATAGGGATTTCAGAGTCGTTACATTCTACCCTCCTTATAAAAATTCTGTCCTCGAAATTTACACAAAGACTAATTTTCAAATAGATGAGGGTACCATGCACACATATCGTCTTCTTGTTCTCAGGTTGATTCTCTTGGCGAATCCTTTCTCCACATTACTCGGACTAAGTTCACCTCCTTGTTCCATAAAGTCTTCACTTTTCGATCCAAGATTTCAACTGGTTGCTGCTCGCAAGTTAGATCGGTCTGTACAGTGAGCTCTGAATGATCAAATATGTGGTTATGGCCGCTCACATATCGTCGTAGTTGAGATGTGGAACACGTTGTGCACTCCTTCTAATGAGGGTGGTAGTGCCAAGCAGTACGCCACTTCTCCAACTCGTTCAAGTATGTCGAACGGTCTGATGTACCATGGACTAAGTTTACCTTTCTTGCCAAAAAGTATCATTCCTCTGTTCGAAGAGATCTTCAGAAACATATGCTCCATGGGTTGGAACTCTAGGTGTCGAAGCTTTGCATTTGCCCAATGCTTCTGTCGATCCTGGGCTATGCGCTTCTTCTCCCTGATCGTGCGAACTACATCCACAATTGCCACGATCATCTCTGGCCCAAGAAGTTCACGATCTCCAACGTCGTCCCAACTCAGCGGGGAACGACATTTACGTCCGTATAGTGCTGCGAAAGGTTCCATCTCAATTCTTGTCTAATAACTGTTGTTATATGAAAAATCCACAAGGTGTAGGTGATCTTCCCACAAACCTTCGAAGTTTAGTATACAGGCTCTCAACATATCTTCTAGGATCTAAATTGTTCGCTCGGACTGTCCTTTTGTCTGGGGATGATACGCCGTGCTGAAGTTTCGACTTGTTCCCAGACCGGCTTGAAGACTATGCCAAAACTGGGATCAGAATCTAGTATCACGATCGAAGACGATGCAAACAACTACCCTATATAATCTCACGATCTCCTGTATGAGTTTATGGGTATCAAGACATGTATGGTACATCTTTAAGGTTTAAATCTTACTTTATATTTTTACTCATCTCTATGTACTTCCTTACTAACATCTTGGTTGATTGGCCAACTCTGAATGGAATAAAGTGAGCCGACTTGGTGAGTCGACCTACAATAACCCAAACTGCGTCGTTACCCTTCGTGCTGTGAGGGAGTGCAGTTATGATGTCCATGGTAATGTGCTGCCATTTCCATTCTAGGATAGGTAACGACTGAAGTAGACCAGCGGTTCTATGATGTTCAGCCTTCATTTGTTGACAGATTAAGTACTTTGTTACGCTCCTTGCTACTTCTCGCTTCATTCCATGCCATCAGTAGTGTTTCCGTAGATCTTTGTACATCTTCGTGCTGCCAGGGTGTACAGAATATGGAGACCTGTGAGTTTTTTTCATCAACTCTTCTCGAACAGGGCCGACAGGCATGCATAAACGGCCCCCATACCGCAAAGATCCATCTTCGTGGATGATGAAGTTAGTTCGAAGACCACTTTCTACTTGTCCTCGGATTTTTTGTAGCTTAGCATCATTTTCTTGAGCCGTCTTAATCTGATTGAAAAGAGTGGACTGGACTTATAAATTCATTAATGATGAAGCGTTACCTGGCATAACTACTTCAATCTTTGGTCCATGCAGTTCTTGCTGTAGTCTCCACTGAGCTGTGAGGTACATTGCTAAAGGCCGGCGACTAAGTGCATCGGAGACTACGTTCACCTTTCCAGGATGATATTGTAGGTTGATATCAAAGTCTGCCAGGAGCTCTAACCATCTTCTTTGCAGCATGTTGAGTTCCTTCTGAGTAAATACATACTTCAGACTCTTGTGATTGGTGTATATATCCACTCACTCTCCTAAAAAATAGTGACACCAAATCTTGAGTACGAAGATGACGGTTGTCAATTCCAGATCATGTGTTGGATAGTTGCGCTCATGGACTTTTAACTGCCTTGATGAAAAATCCACAACTTTTCCATGCTGATGTAAAACACATCCTAATCCTTTACCGGACACATCACAATGTACATCGAATTCGTTAGATCGATCCAATATTACGAGAATAGGCGTAGAGGTTAACCTCGACTTGAGTTCTATAAAAGCCTTCTCACATGTTTCTGACCACACGAATGCTTCCTCTTTATGTATAAGCTTGTTCAGGAGTGCTGCGATGGTTGAGAATCTTTCTATGAAGCGTCTGTAGTATTCTGATAAGCCCAAAAAATTTCTTATATCTTTGACGGACTTTGGTGTAGGCCATTCGCTGACAGCTGACACCTTAGCGGGATCCATAGAGATTCCTTCACCTGAAATGATATGTCCGAGAAATCCGACCCGGTCTAGCCAAAATTCACACTTGTTGTACTTGGCTGCTGTCTTAGTGTCTCCAGGACAATGCTATTCATCGCCGAAAGACCGGACCGAGACGTTGGGAGGTTTGTCCTGAATTTTGGGGGCAGACGCTATTTGGAAATATCCATCCACCTCTCCGAAGATACCAAGTTGATTTATGGCATCATATATCAGAGGTTTGGACAGATGCGACCGTTGTAGCAGACTTTATTAGATTTTCTCTCATTTGGGGGGGGGTTTGATTGTGGGGACGCTCTTCTCTACAGGCGCAAGCCCCTGCAGTTAATTATATTATCGCATTGCCATAACCACTTTCTCCTGCTCCAGCAGTTCACTTTGTGTCGTGTATTATTTTTGTTTATTTTGGTTGCCCGTGGATTGTATACGGAGACTAATTTATGTCGTCGCCCGTAGGGCGCAGATCAGTCCAAATCCATATATTTTAGATTTGGGTTTAGGTTTTGAACTTAGGTCATATATTTCTTTAGTTCAAAAATATTTTGTTTGGTTTAAGGACCGTTAATCTAGTTTGAGATCAAGATCCACTTGAGCATTTGAGCCCAATTTATTTTAACTAAGGAGATGTTGGTCTTATTTGAGACTAAGGACATCTTAGCAATATTTTCAGGATTCTTAAATTTTATTAAGGTCCAACAACAGAGCATTTGGGCTCAACTGCAAGAGACTTAGCCAATTTGGGCTTAGTCTGCTCAGTTTCTTTTTTGTTCAAAAGTGCTAAGCACTTATTTAGGCTTTGTTTATTCATCCCCCCTTTTTTATGCAAAAGTGCTAAGCACTTGTTTGAAGCTCTGACGCTCACATGGGTATCATGTGAAGCCTTAAGTTACGAGCGCTGCCCAATCTGCTAAACACTCAGTTATTTTGACTGAATATATATATATATATATATATATATATATATATATATATATATATATATATATATATATAGTGCTAAGCACTTTTTTTTGGCGTTCACGTGAGGAGCATGTGAGGCGCTGGGCGCTGTCCAATCAGTGCTAAGCACTCAACCATTTTGGTTATATATGAAGTGCTAAGTAGTTTTGTGTGGCGCCTACGTAAGGAGCATGTGAGGCGCTGGGCGCTGCCCAATCAGTGTTAAGCACTCAGCCGTTTTGGCTGTATATGAAGTGCAAAGCACTTTATTGTGGCGCCCACGTGAGGAGCATGTGAGGTGCTGGGTGCTGCCCAATCAGTGCTAAGCACTTAGCCGTTTTGGCTGTATATGAAGTGCTAAGCACTTTTATTCAGCGCTCACGTGTATTTCACGTGGGGCGCTGGTCTTCTGCTATGGGCGCCCGTGTGTTTTTTACGTGAGGCGCCGAGCGCTGTTGGGAGGGCGCCCACGTGGGAAACATGTGAGGCGTTAAGCTCTTTTCTTTTGAGAGATTAACTCTATGTTAATGCCATTTTTTGCCATTAATGTTCATCAAGATCTCTACTTTGAAGACCTTGGATCGTTTTTTTCTTCATTGGAGGACTAAGTTCTTCTTTTCTTTTTATAAGAACTAAGTTCTTTATGTAGGGTTAAACCCTAATTTCTGAGAAATTAAATTCCCAGAACATATGTTCTTTTTCTTTTTTCTTTCTTTTTAACCTAGTTCTTTTCTGAATTTTTGATTCTCAAGAACAAAATCTTCCCGATGAGAATTAAATTCTTAACTTGTGGGAGACTTGTCTTGTGGATCTCTGATCTAGAGAAGAACTAAGTTCTTTGAGAAGGGTTAAACCTTTAGATAGGTAATAAGAGATATTTTGATCTCTGTGTTTTCTTTACCTAGGGTTTTGAGGAGGAAAGTCTTGTTCTTTTATTGAGATTTAAATTCTATGTTGTTTTGAAAGCTTTCTG
Source organism: Agapanthus africanus (assembly GCA_030015575.1). Taxonomy (NCBI): domain Eukaryota; kingdom Viridiplantae; phylum Streptophyta; class Magnoliopsida; order Asparagales; family Amaryllidaceae; genus Agapanthus; species Agapanthus africanus. Next base: position 789,002,933 of record CM057337.1, read on the forward strand.
TTTTTTTCAGAAGCTTATGGGGGGTTTCCTCTATATGAGACTTGAAGTCTCGGGTCCTTTATATAGTGGAGGAAAATTGTTAATTAGTTTTGAGAAAATCTCTCATCGAGAGATTCTAATTTGTTTGGGGAATTTTACCCACCGTTGGATTTTTGATCCAAGAATTTCTGTTTTACAGAATATGTTTTCTTGTTTTTAACAAGATTGGGAAAATATTTTCCCTTATACAGAATTTATTCTGTCAAACGGTGACTTTTAATCACCATTGGATTTTTGATCCAAGAGTTCTCTGTTTTACAGAGAGCAATCTTTTTTGTTTGTAAAGATTGAGGACAAATATTCCTCAGAATAAAATTTAATTCTATTGTTTGATGATTTATCATCACCATTGGATTTTTGATCCAACGGCTCTGTTTAACAGAGAGTATCCCAATTTTTTAGGGAAATATGCTCATGTAGAATTTAATTCTATTGATATAAAGTTGGGCGCCGGCGTTCACGTGTTGTGCACGTGGGCGCCACTTAAGAATTAAATTCTTATTTATGACAGGCGCTTCTGTGCTTTGCACATTGGCGCCTATGTGAGCTTCACGTGCGGCGCCACCATAAGATTTAATCCTAAAGCATTGGCGCTGGCGCGGACGCCCTCGTGAGGGGCACGTGAGGCACTGTCTCAATAAAATTTAATAGAACTTAGCTCTTTTTATATTGTTTAAATTTTGGGGGAACAAATGCCCCCCACCGTTATTCTCACGTGGATCACACGTGAGTGCAACGGTGTCACTTTTTCCACCGTTTGATCTTCTAGGGAGTTGAACCGTTCCTTCACATCTTATAAATAGGGCCTTTGGCCCTTGAGATGACTGCCGTCTCATCATCTTTCTTGAGTTTTCTTCTTTCTTGAGAATTTAATTCTCATTTCAGAGCTTAGATATCTGTCCATAGAACTTTCTCAGAGTTAAACTCTGTCAAAAAAATTGGTAAGGATCATGACCAAAGTTCAACTCTTAAAAGAACCTTCCTTTTTGTTTTGGATTTTTAACCTATTAATAGAGCTTAGCTCTTTTTTTAAATTATCTCTTAAAGATCTTAAGAAGAACTTCTCACCCCTTTTTAAATAAACCATGGGTCTCAAATCCCTGTTAGTTCTCTTCTTAGGATTTTACCCTATCATTGATCTTGTTCTTTGAGGGTTTCTGGAATTTAATTTCATTATGTTTCTCATCTGTTTCCCAACATGGGAGACATCTGGGATTTAATCCCATTATCTGAGAAATTTTAATTCCATTTTGTCTTACAGAGCTTAACTTTGAGAATTTTTTTGATTTTTTTTAGAGTTTTATTCCCCTTCCTATTCCTCTTTTTTTTTATGTATAGGGTTCTAATACCCATTTTTACAGATTTGAATCTGTTGCAGGGCTTGTTTTTCGAGAACATTTGGAGTTTTTAACTCCACTGCTCAATAGGATCATTCATTTAATGAGAATCCTTTTGGATTACAATGGGTGCATGTCTCATCATTGATGAGCCATCACCTTAATTTTATGGGGCCCACTGTTTTTTGACTGCAGTGATTTTATTATGCCATAATGGAGTATAGATTTGGGTGTACTGAAAAATACTAAGGCCTGTTTCCCCCATTAAATGAGCAAAGCTCTGTTTAAAACTCAAGAGGCAGCGCTTCACGTGCCTTCCACGAGGGCGCCGGCGCCAGAGTTAAAAAGTCTTATATGAGCAGCGCCCGTATGCAAATCACACAAAACTCAAGAGGCAGCGCCTCACGTGCCTTCCACGAGGGCGACAGCGCCAGAGTCATTGGCGCCACACGTGCTCCTCACGTTGGCGCCAATGCGAAAAGCACATGAAAGAATTAAAACCTTAATAAGCGCCCACGTGCACAGCACATGAGCGCCGGCGCCTTGTAGAATTAAATTCTACTCTCTGTTAAACAAAGCCGTTGGATCAAAAATCCAACGGAGATGATAAATCATCAAGATGCAGAACTAAATTATGTTGAGAGGAAATATTCCTCAAATCTTTCTAAACAAGAAAGATTGCCTTCTGTAAAACAGAGTACCGTTGGATTAAAAATCCAATGGTGATTAAAAGAATCACCAATCTACAGAATAAATTTTGTATGGGAAAATATTTCCCTAATCTCGTTAAGAACAAGAAAAATATCTTCTGTAAAACAGAAGCCCTTGGATCAAAGATCCAATGGTGGGTAAAATCCCCAAATTAATTAAGATCTCTCAATGAGAGATGTCTTCAACTAATCAACAGACTTGCCTCTACTATATAAAGGACTCAAGACTTCAAGTCTAACATAGAAGAACCCCCTATAAGCTTTAAAAAAAAGGAGAAAGCTTTGAAAGAACAGAGAATTAAATTCTCGAGGAAGAAGAACTCTCTTCTTGGAAATTTTAGGTAAATAAAATTAGATAAAGATCCTGTGGATCATTCAAAAAAAAAAGAAAAGAGAGAACTCAGGAGTGCTTAGCACTCAGTGGGCGGCGCTCAGCGCCCAGCGCCCCGCGTGCTCCTCACGTGGGCGCCATAAAATAAAGAGTGCTTAGCACTCAGCGGCTAGAACTGAAACTCAAACTAAAACCCCAAGGATGGCAGGCAGATATTAGGCCATCAACCCTTCCTTCCGATATCTCATTGGAGATGAAAGTGCCGCCTTCCGGAAAAATCAAGGAAAAAGTGCTTTATGGATGTTCCATTCCTGGGTGCTTGGGAATAGGCGCAGCGCCTCACGTGCCCCTCACGTGAACTTTAGCTTTAGCTGGTCGTGACCAAGAAACCACTGGTTTCGCTTGGTGGGCCGGGAATGCCAGACTTATTAATTTGTCCGGTAAACTACTTGCGGCTCACGTAGCCCATGCCGGATTAATCGTATTCTGGGCCGGAGCAATGAACCTATTTGAAGTGGCTCATTTTGTACCAGAGAAACCCATGTATGAACAAGGATTGATTTTACTTTCGCACCTAGCTAAAATATCACCAGCTTCTATCCAAGATCCCAGCATCACAATTCCATTTCTGTCTAAATTTCGGAGTAAATGAGCCTCTAAATGCGGTATTTCCTTAGTGATTCTTTCGGGACCCTGGTTTGTCACATGAGTCTGAATTTCATATTTCCGTATATGAAAAGAAGTATAAATATCTTCATATACCAGACGTTCGCTAATTAGTACTGCGTCTTCAGAATTGTAACCTTCCCATAGCATATAAGCTACTAATACATTTTTTCCTAAAGCGAGTTCCCCACCAACTATAGCCGCACCATCCGCTAAAATTTGTCCCTTTTTAATGCATTTACCCTGCCGAACGCTACAAAATAAAGAGTGCTTAGCACTCAGTGGTTGGCGTCCAGCGCCCAACGCCTCACGTGCCCTTCAAGTGGGCGCTACAAAATAAAGAGTGCTTAGCACTCAGTAGATGGTGCTCAGTGCCCAGCGCCTCACGTGCTTCGCACGTGGGCGAACATAAAGTGCTTGACGCTCATCATTCAGCGCCTAGCGCCTGGCATCTCACGTGCTTCGCATGTGGGCGCCATAAAGAGTGTTCAGCACAACATATAGAGACAAAGAAAAGAGGGAGTAAAGTGTGAGCGTCAGAACTCACATGAGTGCTCAACACTTTTTGCAAGAAAAAGGGGACTGAGCCCAAACCAATGGTTAACACTTCTTTCAAATAAAAGAAAATTGAGTGGGTCAAGTCCAAGTTCAGATCAATTGAGCCCATGGGTTCATTACTTCCCAAACATGACTTATGACATCCAAAATGATGTTTATCCCACATTTCCTAAGTTAATCTTAGTCCCCCAAAAATGGCTAATGATTCTTAGATGGTCCACCATGATCTCTTTCCTCAGACACGGGAATTGGTTCAAGGGTATATCTCTCCATACCTCTGATGCATGTCGTTATAATTCCTCAACATCTTCAGAGAGGTGGCGGGTCCCGACAACCAACTTCTCTTGGGTGCACTTCTCAAGTTGACGTGAACACCTTAAACGAAACCATACCAAATGGGTGTATCCTGCATCATCGCCATACATCCCGCCACGTAAAAAATATACGGGCATAAAATGGTGATCTATGGACCGTAACGTCCTGAAACTAAACTCTACGGACCGAAACGTCCTTAAACTAAACCCTCACCTCAAAAAGGGTGATCTACGGACCGTAACGTTCTCAAACTACTACAGACCGAAATGTCCTTAAACTAAACCCTCACATCAAAAATGGTGATCTACGGACCGTAACGTCCTCAAACTACTACAGACCGTAACGTCCTTAAACTAAAACCTCACCTCAAAAATGGTGATCTACGGACCGTAACGTCCTCAAACTACTACGGACCGTAACGTCCTTAAACTAAAACCTCACCTCAAAAATGGTGATCTACGGACTGTAACGTCCTCAAACTACAACGGACCGTAACGTCCTTAAATTAAAACCTCACCTCAAAAATGGTGATTTACGGACCGTAACGTCCTCAAACTACTATGGACCGTAACGTCATTAAACTAAAACCTCACATTAAAAATGGTGATATACGGACCGTAACGCTCTCAAACTACTACGGACCGTAACGTCCTTAAACTAAAACCTCACCTCTAAAATGGTAATCTACGGACCGTAACGTCCTTAAACTAAACTCTACGGACCGAAACGTCCTTAAACTAAACCCTCACCTCAAAAAAGGTGATCTACGGACCGTAACGTCCTCAAACTACTACGGACCGTAACATTCTCAAACTAAACCCTCACCTCAAAAATGGTGATCTACGGACCGAAACGTTCTTAAACTAACAATGGACCATAACGTCCGTAAACTAAAACAATAGAGCCCAAATGCTCTCTTGTTGGATCTGAATAATCCTAAAACCCTGTTAAGTAGATCTTAGTCTCAAATTGGACTAACGTATCGTTAACAAAAAACTAATCGAGCCCTAACTGCTCACAAACATTTAAGTCAATCTTGATCTCAAAATAGATCAACGATCCTTAAATCAACCCAAATCCAAATCTAAGATATACGAATTTGGACTAATCCATGCCCTTCGGGCGACAACATAAATTAGTCTCCGTATACAATCCACGGGAAACCAAAAATAAAACAAACACATATGACACGAAGTGAACTTCTGGAGCAGGAGAAAGTGGTTATCGCGATGTGATAACTTAATTAACTGCAGGGGCTTGTGCCTGCAGGGAAGAGCGTCCCCACAATAAAAAAACCCCTCACAAATGAGGGGGAATCTGACGAAGTCTGCTACAACGGCCGCATTCGTCTAAACCTCCGATATACGGTGCCATAAATCAACTTGGCATCTTCGGAGAGGTGGACGGATAAACCCAAATAGCATATGTGTTGGCTATAGTGCCCTCAAGTCAATTATTGGATCGCAGGCACGTGATTGCAATGATTGAGGGGGGACCTATACCGGTAGAATATTCTTACTCGAGATGATAATATGCTAACTGGTTTGTCTTTATCATCATGTACACGCTTCAGGTGACATTACAGATCACTATTACATGTTGATAGAGCCTATAGGATTCTTGCTTGACTGCCGGCAGTATGATGACAATCATATACGTGGGAGCTGGGTGGTCTATAAGCACATCCTTAAAACGTCCCTAGTCGTGGGAGTTTCGAGACTGGGCATCGATACTCCAAGAGTAGACTAGTGTATATTGATCGAGACCCCGACGAGGGGCAGTGGACAGTCTCACAAGATATTGGTGTTAGTTGGTTCACCTAAGATGTATACATGTGCTCATTGGGTTATGAGTATACCGGACGGACTCGCTGGGAACATGCTAATTGGTATTATACCAATTGTCAGATACCAGTTCCCTGGTGACATATGTACAGGTTAGTCTATCGACCTGAGATCGTCATTTGTCTTGTGTGAGTTCCCACTGTGCTTTGATTACTACCCTACCACGGCTCAAAGGAGTCGTGAAAATAGGTTTTAGTTGGGTATAGTCCCGAGCCACATGGAGGCAGTGGGTGGATCGTCAGGGGATTCGTCTCTCCCGGTATTGGGGGTTGATGTCGCGGTGTGCACGGATGGTCATCACCAAAAATCCTTGGCCAAGGTAGTCGAGAATTACTGATTCAGATCAGTAGTTTCTCAGTTGGTGATGGGCTTCATACCGACACTAAATGTCGCGTTATTAGGGGTCTGACTTTATCCACCCCGTAGACTCGATATGTGATACTTATAGACGAACGGACCGGACTGTACGGATATTATCACTGTCAGGCTCAGTAGGGGTTTCAGGATGAGTTTGCTCGTCGGCCCCCCTTTCGCTCAATACCTGGGTGGCCGTTACGTACAGCTAGTGCCGCTGACGTGCTTGTGGTTGAACCCACTGCCAGCGTATTGACGAGTCTTTAGAGTCCCACACAGAGGGTTTCCCTGCTTCGGGCGAAACGATGTAGAGGCCGTATGGTTTTATGGCAGGGTTCGATCACATACGTGTACTTGTGCACGGATGATGTTCGGATGGATAATACTAGTGGGCTTTGGTTTAAGCCGGATCCTAGTATTATATTTGTTGGATTATTTTCGTCCTTTTGTATTCGTATTCTTCGGAATACAGATGCGGGTATGTATATACGGTTGAGGGGTATTCTTGTAATTTATTACAAAATTACTTTTAGAAGATTACACCTTATCATGGTTTAGACCTTTTTGGATTAAAAGGTTATTGAGGTGTAGGATGAGGTGTTTATTGTATTTTTATGGCATGGCTAATTAGTGACCCATGATTACTATTCTGGCATGCTTAGGGTTTTTGTTTGTTGTCAGATTATGTTGACTTGAGAAATTTTTTTGTTGACTAAGATATTTTGGAGACATGGACATTTATGTGATGGCTCCATTATTTCTTATCATACTCACACAACAAACAAAAAAAACCAAGCCATTATTCATTTCTTTCTCTCTCTCTTGAGTTGCTCTCAACACCTCATTCTCATGGTATCTTCTTCTTCCTCTAGCTCCACCTAAATCCTATCATGAGTTGAGAATTCTTAGGTGTCTTGAGACAAATTAATCCTTCATCACTCTCTACTTCATCTACGGTATCTAGAGTAGCGATCTAGGTGCCCTAGTTGCCTCGGATATGAGGTTGGAGCTCGTTGCATAGACTCTCGGGTGGATCATCTTCGATGGAGGGAGACCAGAGATCAAGCCTGATCAAGGAAGCCCCTAGGAGCTTGGGATGATGGTTGAAGACCGAAGGACACGGATCTATTCGGTATAACCATTCTAACTCCTTTGCATATTTTGTTATCTAGGGCTTATGGGTAGATCCGGGTAATTGGTTGTGGTAGCGCTAAGTTTTATAAATTTTTGTTCTGCATTTGGTCACGGATTGATGGTCGGGGCGCTGCCGTAACCCAACAATATGCCCCCAAATTCAGGCCAGACGATCCATCCCGGTTCGTCTCTATTTTCGGCGGTAAACAGATTCTGGCACGCCCGGTGGGAACTTTTACCTTTTCCACTCCACACTTCGTGTGTCATGTTCGCGAACCAATCGCGGTTTACTATGGTTACCCCTGAATTCGAGGTACTAAGATTTGATGTCTTGCTCCTGTCTAGAAAGAAGAAGTGAATATCAATGGTTTCCAGCTGCACCAACTGCAACAGCAATTCCCGCTCCCCCCTGACTGTAGGAGTGACTTACGGGCCCAATGCGGCTTCCATCTTTTCAATACCGGTAAGGCAGGTGACTCAAGCCACCACTGGATTGTTCTTCGGGGCCATTCTCCCACAGCAAGCTTCAGCGCCCCAGTGCTACCACACGAAGCTCCCGAGAAGTCGATCTTCGATCGACTTGCAACCACCACGGCCCCTCTCGACGAGTCGTCCAAGTCTGCCACCTCAGTCTTCAACAGGCTGAGCCAAAGCTCAAGTGGGCCTGCAAAGAGGCCCGCAATACCTGAAGGGGTTATCCCGAAATGAATAGTCGTTCCAGCTTCGGCGGGTGAAGTCGTTAAAGGGGTTTCTCCTACTAAAGGATCGGTCTTCGCAAGATTGGCCGTTCCAACTCCTTCTACGGGCCAAGTCATCAAAAAAGCTTCCCTTACCAGAAAGTCGGCCTTCGAAAGATTGGTCGTCCCCTTTCAACGGACGTCGGTCTTCAATAGGCTGGCACCAGCAGCAGCCCCTAACCAAAGCAGGGGGCATGACGGAGCCACTTCCATAGTTGAGGTGATCCCATCTGCAAGACACGCTCGACGTTGCTACTGGCACCAAGTGAGAAGAGCTAGGGGCAACTCCCTCTATGGACTTACTCCACCAGCTCCAACAGTGGAAGTTGACGCTGCTGTTCCAACTGGGAACAGCTTTGAACCGCTTAGCAGGGTGCGGAGGAACTCTCCAACCGCAGTGCTGAAGAAATCTCCCCCACCGGCTGAAAGCATGAGGCAGGCGAAGCCGGAGCAGCCTCTTCAGTGGCTGTCCTCCCAAATCCACAGGGTCTGGCGGAAAGTCCAAGATTATGTGATCAACAAGAACTACTCTCGTCAACCGGAGAAAATGAAGGTTCGACAATAGGAAAATTATCTCTCCACCATACGGCGAGGGACTTCTTTCACGCAGGCGCCGGTCACAATGGCTCCTTCAACTTCGACTTCTCACAAAAAGAGAAGGCCAGAGAACCTCCCACCTCCGGCGGCAAATCCCAAAGGTGAGGGATCTAAACGCCTTAAGTCTGGGGGCATGATTGTGCACACAGTTTACATGGCTTCCGAAAAAAAGGAGAGCCATGCTTCCATGAGTCATCGGCCGCAAACTCGGTCATTAACAAAAGCTCAGGAGCAGCAACAAAAGCTCCAGGAGATGCTGACGAAAATGGAAGCACTCACCGGGCAGAAAGAAAGCCCGGAAGCAGCGTCTGACCAGCGCCAGGAGCTGGAGACTGATACGGAGTTCTTGCGAAGGGTACTGGAAAGGAAGGATAAGGAGGCCGCGGAACAAGCGGCTAATATAAAATAGATGGCACTCCTATTCCAAGACATGGTTGGAATGATGATCCAGCCATAATCTCCAGCGGAAGACCCACCGATAATCATCGAGGACGACAGAGGGGAAACATCAAACCCTCTTCCGGCTTTATCAGCAGCCAGGGAGGAAAAGATCTCCAAAGTCGCCCTCGATGACTACATAGCTCAGCAAATATGAGCTCATCAGGCAAGTGAAGCGGCTGGCCAAGTCGTCAAGACCGGGCAACCGTACCTAGGCTGGTACGATCAAATCAAGTACCCAACAGGATATACGATCCCTAAGTTCCACGTGTATAAGGGAACATGCAACCCGCATCAGCACGTCGCCCAGTTCAGAGCATTATGCGGCAATACTGGAGGCGACGACAAATTGCTGCTTCGCCAGTTTGTTGGCAGCTTGTCAGAGACGGCGTTTGAATTGTACTCGGAGCTCCCAAATGACTTCGTCAAAATATTCACAGAAATGGAGTTCCTATTCACGCAGCGGTTTGCAAGCGCAAGCGAACGCACCCCGATCACGGCATTAATCAATGTCAGGGTGAAGCCAGGAGAGACCTGGGTTCAATACGCAATTCAGTGGCAGAACCTATGGTCGAATTGCGAACAACTCATCGAAGAGGCTCCTGCCGTGGGCATGTTCATAGGGACTCTCGAGCCTCAGGTGACCGTGTCCCAGTTTATGACGTTCTTCAAGCCGACCACCTTTCAGGCTTTGATCGACAAGCTGGTCCAAATGGACTAGATGGGCCACATGCCCCCTCTTCAAAAATGGACCCTCAGAATGCAAAGGGTAAAGGGAACGCAGCCTTCGTTGCAAACACTCAACAGAAACCGAGTGACCCGAAACCGGCTGCTCGCCAAAACAATGTGCTCCCGCCTCAATCCCTCGAAGAGAAGTTAGGACGTGCTTACTCGTTCCCCCGTGATAAAACGAGGAGATTGTTCGAACTGACAGTGCGCAACAAACTCATCACATTGCCGGATCCAAGACGTCCACTGCAGCCCGGTGACCTCGACAACCCCAACTACTGCTCCTATCACCGAATGGTGAGCCACCCCATTGAGGATTGCTACATCTTCAAGAACTGGGTCGAGCAGTAGTACCGTCAAGGGAAATTCGCGCTGTCAGAGAACTGGAGGGTGAACTCGCCACAGAGGCACGCTCCTAAAAAGGTGGATACGCTGAGGGCATCATGCTCGTTTGTGGAAGAAGCTCCCTGGGAAGTGGTCCTTTCAGCTAAAACTAAAAGAATGCTGAAGGATCTTCAAGCATGTCCGGCGATCAAATGGAAAAGCCCGTTAGAGCCCGAGATCATTGAGGGGATGCTTAAACCGTGCCCAACACCGAAAACTGGTAATGATGGGCAAGACCTCAAGGCCAAGCCATCGAAGGGAAAGAAGAAGACCAAGAAGCCCACGCAGCCTGATGACAAGCGCACGAACCGGCAAAGGTACATCGATGTGCTGGAGGAGTACAACCAGAAAGCACGGACCCTAGTCACCCTCGAAGAGTTTCTCAACCATATACTTGAGAACGGAGATAGCGACGATGATGAGGGAAATGGCTCGTCGGGAGAAACCGAAGATTATGTAGCAAGTTTCCACATGGTTTCTCATTCGTCGTTAAATAACGAAGAAACTCCCTCGGCGTCGGAAAGTAACGCAAAGGAACTGGGGCAGGACCGACGCCAAAATCCCCGGAGCTGCCAGAAGACCCAATTGACAGGCTGCTAAACGAAGCCTTTCAAAAGAGCAAAGCCAGGCCTAGAACATTCCGCCAAGGTGAACTTGTGCTAGTTGTCAAAAGACCTATGATCCCCAATCGTGCAAAATGGAGGAAATTCGAGTCAAACTATGAGGGCTCGTATATCATAGACAAAGTCGACCAAGGTGGGGCCTACTTGCTCATGGATATGCATGGCGAAAGACCTTTCCGGCCAATAAACGGCCGGTTCCTTAAGAAATACTACGCTTGACAAGTCACGAATCTGGTTAATGATAGATGACGACGCTCGTGTCCACTCGCTGTCTTCCTGAGTCAAGACTCTATAAGTAGTATCCGGCAAAACTTCACCTCGAAGCTGGCCCTCGACCGAGATGTCCCTAAACTAACAACGGACCGAGATGTCCCTAAACCAACAATGGACCGTAATGTCCTTAAGCTAAATACGTCGCCTCAAACACGGCGATAGTGGAATTCAAGTCCACAAGTCCCAACGGCGAGGACTGCAACTCAAGTCCTGCTGGCTGCACAACTGCCCCGGTGGCGAAGTCCTCCATAAGTTCCATTGGTGAACAGAGGGGTAAAAAAAACGGTACATCCACAAGCTAAATGGGCACGGATGAAAACCCGAAAGAGCGCCGTGAGTAAAAGCAGCAGGGTTACCGGCGATCTTATGAAAACCCGAATGGGCGCAATCTTGTTGTCAAAAGAAAAAAATGGTACGTCCACAAGCGAAATGGGCACAGATGAAAACCCGAAAGGGCGCCGTGAGTAAAAACAGCAGGGCTACCAGCGAGCTTGTGAAAACCTGAAAGGGCGCAATCCTGTTGTAAAAAAAAAGGTATGTCCACAAGCGAAATTGGAACGGATGAAAACCCGAAAGGGCGCCGTGAGTAAAAACAGCAGGGCTACTGGCGAGCTTGTGAAAACCCGAAAGGGCGTAATCTCGTAAAATTTTCACTTACGAGATCCTCTCGACTCGTAAGGAGAACCCCCGTATGAGACCCTCACGGCTCATAGGATTCAAAGTCTTAAGTTAGAGGGATCCAAATCCTTAAGCCGTCATATTCCCCAAGTTGCCCTACAGGTGGTCCGATATTGGCCCTTGTATACAATCCACGGGCACAAATAAACGTTTCCCCCACCAAGTTCCACCAATCACGAGGAATGTCCTCATATGGTGAACGACACCTGTAAGTCCTTTCGACTTATAAGGAGAAAACACTCTTGTAAGATCCTTACGGCTTATAAGAGAACACACACTTAAGAATCCTCACGATTCCTAAGGAGAAAATACGCCTACGAGATCCTCACGACTCGCAGGGAGAAATACCTTTATGAGACCCTTATGGCTCGTAAAGTCAAAAAGCCTTAGTCGACAGGATCCTAACCCTGTTTGCTAAGCCACCTTTGTTCAAACTGACAAGGGAAAATGATGATTCGCTCCTGGCAATATCCCAGTTGTAGCGATGCTAATATCTAAATCAGTATCAAATTCTAAGGCCTTTCATGGCAAATGATGATTCGCTCCTGGCAATATTTCAGTCGCAGCGATGCTGATGCCAAAATTGGTATCAAATCTTAAGTTCCATACTCGCGATAAAAATCAGCGAGCAAAAATATGCATATAAAAACAGCCGAAATGTTTGGGCAACTCGCAATAAAAAGCAGCGAGTAAAAAGAAAAAATAGCCGAAATGATTGGGCACCGCGATAAAAGGCCGAAATGATTGGGCAATCGTGACTTTCGCGATATAAAAAGCTGAAATGATAGAGCGTCGCGGAAAGAAATAAAAAAAAATGAATGAAAATGAAACTTTTGCCTTGCAGGTGAGTCCACATCGACCTCTGTATACAATCCATAGGCACAAACGAAAAGGGAACCACATTTTCCCACCAGGCTTCGCCAAAAGGGAGAGCCAAGTCTTGACGGTTCACAGGACAACCTAGAGATCACCTTAAAATTCGTCTCGTTACAACAGACGCAGTGTCAACAACGACGTTTCTTCTCACTCCAGCAGGATGCATACGCGACGTCAACAAGCGACCCCAGGATCAAAACAAAACAGTGCCATGGCAAAGTCCCTAGTTCCAAGTCTTGATGGTTCACAGAAAACCTAGATCGTCTCGTTATAAAAGACGCGGTGTCAACAACGGCGTTTCTTCTCACACCGGCAGGATACAGACGCGACTTCAACAAGCGACCCCAGGGTCAAAACAAAATGGAGCCATGGCAAAGTCTCTAGTTCCAAGTCTCGACGGTTCACAGACAACCTAGAGACTACCTCGACATTCGTCTCGTTACAGCAGACATAGTGTCAACACCGGCATTTCTTCTCACTCCAGCAGGATGCAGATGCAACATCAACAAGTGACCCCAGGGTCAAAACAAAACGGAGCAATGGCAAAGTCCCTAGTTCGAAGCCTCGACACTTCACAGACAACCTAGAGACCACCTCGACACTCATCTCGTTACAGCAGACGCAGTGTCAACAACGGCGTTTCTTCTCACTCCAGTAGGATGCAGACGCGACATCAACAAGCAGCCCCAGGGTCAAAACAAATCGGAGCCATGGCAAAGTCCCTAGTTCCAAGTCTTGACGGTTCACAGACAACTTAGAGACCACCTGGACATTCGTCTCGTTACAGCAGACATAGTGTCAACAACGACGTTTCTTCTCACGTCAACAAGCGACCCCAGGGTCAACAAAACGGAGCCATGGCAAAGTCCCTAGTTCCAAGTCTCGACGGTTCACAGACAACCTAGAGACCACCTCAACACTCATCTCGTTACAGCAGACGCAGTGTCAACAACGGCGTTTCTTCTTACTCCAGCAGGATGCAGACACGACGTCAACAAGCGACCCCGGGGTCAAAACAAAACGGAGCCATGTCAAAATCCCTAGTTCCAAGTCTCGACGGTTCACAGACAACCTAGAGACCACCTCGACATTCATCTCGTTACAGCAGACGCAGAGTCAACAGCGGCGTTTCTTCTTACTCCAGCAGGATGCAGACGCGACGTCAACAAGCGACCACAGGGTCAAAACAAAACGGAGCCATGTCAAAGTCCCTAGTTCCAAGTATCGACGGTTCACAAACAACTTAGAGATTACCTTGTCATTCGTCTCATTACAGCAGACACAGTGTCGACAAAGGAAGCGAAGGCCAAATTCCTAGCTTCAGAGTCTTGACGACAACTCAAATAAAACCTGAAAGAATATCGGAGATCATCCCACACCAGCGCGGAGTGGTTATGACTCATCGGGGCTCCCAAACTGAGCCTAACCTCAAGTAAAAAGCGGCATGGAAAAATTCTTACCGCTTTCTCTCTCGACGGTAATATGACCTAAGGAGATTACTTAAGACGTCTTGTCCAGTCCCCGAAGGGATCAGAGATACGACAGTCGCGGGGCTACTCGAACAACAGTGTAAAGTCTGCATATCGGGAAATGCATTAGCCAACGTAACAGTACGATGGACAAAACCCCCAGTACCACAGACCCTAACGGACATCTGTCGTAAAGAGCATGGGTTAACTGTAACGTTAGGACAAGTTTGCCTACAAGCCCAAGAGAGGTAAACTAAACAAACTCCGAAATGAGTCCATAAACTAGAGACTCCGGAATGAGTGAATAAATTACAAGCTCCGAAATGAGTTCATAAACTAGAGACTCCGGGATGAGTGAATAAACTACAAGCTCCGAAATGAGTTCATAAACTAGAGACTCCAGGATGAGTGAATAAACTACAAGCTCCGAAATGAGCTCATAAACTACTTCACGTTAAGTCAAGACAGAAAGACGCAAACCATGAGCACCAACCGTGTACTATGCAAGGAAGGAAGGAGAGTCTTTGATTCGCACCCTACTAAGCGTTCATTCATGACTGCATACCTACGTAAATGGAAATAGTGTTCAAAGCGTGCTGATTTATGTATGTGTGAGAAGGATTAGCGCATGACACAACAATGGCGCTCGCACTTAGCAAAAATTCCTAAGGGTAAAGTATAAAGCTCATGCACAGAGGCGTGATACACGTACGGATATATGATGAAGAGGAAACATTCAACAGTGAACAATAAGAGAAATACATTGAAATAAACATACTACTCTACAGGGAAGAGATCACCAAATATGGGATCAGAGATACAGGGGTTAACAAAACAATAAACAAAGTTCTCTAATTCCCTCTCTGCCCACTCTACTATGTCGAAGCGGCGGTCTTCGCGAGGAGTTGCTCCCCATCGATTAGCGCCGTTCTCATCAGCGAAGGAAGACATGATAGCCCGCTGAGCCCGTATTCGGCTTAGCAACTGAACCGAACGGCCCCTCAAAGACTGGGTAATCAAACGTGCCTCGTGAAAGCGCTCGATCTTGTCCTCCGCCGCATCTAGAATCGCCGAAGTCATCTCTACCGGATGAGGGGGGATGTCAGCAAGCATGGATAGGAAGATCATCCGAAGCCAAATTGAGCCTATAGGAAGAGGAGAGCCCCTACGAGTCAGGAGCTCATACATCACCGCGTCACATTGAGCGTCGGTAAGAAGGGGATCTGCTAGCCGCGCAGTAAAGCGAGGAATAGTCTCCTCAATGGGCACCTCCCATGGTTGCCGACAAGCATGAGGACGATTGCAAGCCATAGCTCTTGGTTTGTTCCTTTGGAAAAATGGTTTACCTTGAGTTCTGTTAATAGAAATGGGTTTCTCTTTGAGAAGAAGTAGGAAGACATAGCTTCGGGTTATAAAGGGAAGCATTCAAATCTAGGCACAGAAAATTCTGTGCATGGTGGAACTATTTCCAAGGCCGGGAAAAAGGGCATGGGGAAAGAAGATAGTTGACCCATAGGAATCAGAGCAAGAAGGTGAACCGATTCCAGCACTTCACGAACAGTGGAAAATATGCCATCACTGCACTCACGTGTGAGCCACGTGAGCGCAACGGTGGGGGGGCATTTGTTTCCCCCAATAAAAAAGCAAAGCTCTATTCAAAACTCAAGAGGCAGCGCTTCACGTGCCTTCCACGAGGGCGCCAGCACCAGAGTTAAAAACTCTTATATGAGCAGCGCTCGTGTGCAAAGCATACAAAACTCAAGAGGCAGCGCCTCGCGTACCTTCCACGAGGGCGCCAGCGCCAGAGTCATTGGCGCCACACGTACTCCTCACGTGGGCGCCAATGCGCAAAGCATATGAAAGAATTATAACCTTAATAAGTGCCCACGTGCACAGCACAGAGCGCCGGCGCCTTGTAGAATTAAATTCTACTCTCTGTTAAACAGAGCCGTTGGATCAAAAATCCAACGGAGATGATAAATCATCAGGATGCAGAACTAAATTCTGTTGAGATGAAATATTCCTCAAATCTTTCTAAATAAGAAAGATTGCCTTATGTAAAACAGAGTACCGTTGGATTAAAAATCCAATGGTGATTAAAAGAATCACCAATCTACAGAATAAATTATGTATGGGAAAATATTTCCCTTATCTTGTTAAGAACAAGAAAAATACCTTCTGTAAAACAGAAGCGCTTGGATCAAAGATCCAATGGTGGGTAAAATCCCCAAATCAATTAAGATCTCTCAATGAGAGATGTCTTCAACTAATCAACAGACCTTCCTCTACTATATAAAGAACCAAAGACTTCAAGTCTAACATAGAAGAACCCCCATAAGCTTTAAAAAAAAGGAGAAAGCTTTGAAAGAACAGAGAATTAAATTCTCGAGGAAGAAGAACTCTCTTCTTGGAAATTTTAGGTAAATAAAATTAGATAAAGATCCTGTAAATCATTCAAAAAAAAGAAGAAAAGAGAGAACTCGGGAGTGCTTAGCACTCAGTGGGTGGCGCTCAGCGCCCAGCGTCCCACGTGCCCCTCACGTGGGCGCCATAAAATAAAAAAGTGCTTAGCACTCAGTGGCTGGCGCTCAGCGCCCAGCGACTCACGTGCCTTTCATGTAGGCGCTACAAAATAAAGAGTGCTTAGCACTCAGTGGCTGGCGTTCAGTGCCCAGCGCCTCACGTGCCCCTCATGTGGGCGCTACAAAATAAAGAGTGCTTAGCACTCAGTGGCTGGTGCTCAGCGCCTAACACCTCATGTGCTTCGCACGTGGGCGCCACAGAACATAAAGTGCTTGACACTCATCATTCAGCGCCTAGCGCCTGGCGCCTCACGTGCTTCGCATGTGGGCACCATAAAGAGTGTTCAACACTCTATATAGAGACAAAGAAAAGAGGGAGTAAAGTGTGAGCGTCAGCACTCACATGAGTGCTCAACACTTTTTGCAAGAAAAAGGGGACTGAGCCCAAACCAGTGCTTAGCACTTCTTTCAAATAAAAGAAAATTGAGTGGGTCAAGTCCAAGTTCAGATCAACTGAGCCCATGAGTTCATTGCTTCTTAAAAATGACTCATGACATCCAAAATGATGTTCATCCCACATTTCCAATTTTAATCTTAGTCCCCCCAAAATGGCTAATGATTCTTAGATGGTCCACCATGATCTCTTCCCTCAGACACGAGAATTGGTTCAAGGGTACATCTCTCCATACCTCTAATGCATGTAGTTGTAATTCTTTAACGTCTTCAGAGAGGTGGCGGGTCCCGACAACTAACTGCTCTTGGGTGCACTTTCCAAGCTGACGTGCACACCTTAAACGAAACCATACCAAATGGGTGTATCCCGCACCATCGCCGTACATCCCGCCACATAACAAATACATGGGCATAAAATGGTGATCTGTGGACCGTAACGTCCTTAAACTAAACTCTACGGACCGAAACGTCCTTAAATTAAACGCTCACCTCAAAAAGGGTGATCTACGGACCGTAACGTCCTCAAACTACTACGGACCGTAACGTCCTCAAACTAAACCCTCACCTCAAAAATGGTGATCTATGGACCGTAACGTCCTCAAACTACTACGGACCGTAATGTCCTTAAACTAAAACCTCACTTCAAAAATGGTGATCTACGGACCGTAACGTCCTCAAACTACTACGGACCGTAACGTCCTTAAACTAAAACCACTCCTCAAAAATGGTGATCTACGGACCGTAACGTCCTCAAACTACTATGGATCATAACGTTCTTAAACTAAACCTTCACCTCAAAAATGTTGATCTACGGACCGTAACGTCTTCAAACTATTACGGACCGTAACATCCTTAAACTAAAACTCACCTCAAAAATGGTGATCTACGAACCATAATGTCCTTAAACTAAACTCTACGGACTGAAACGTTCTTAAACTGAACCCTCACCTAAAAAAGGGTGATCTACGGACCATAACGTACTCAAACAACTACGGACCGTAACGTCCTCAAACTACTACGGACCGAAACGTCCTTAAACTAAACCCTTACCTCAAAAATGGTGATCTACGGACCGAAATGTCCTTAAACTAACAATGGACCGTAGCATTCTTAAACTAAAATAATAGAGCCCAAATGCTCTCTTGTTGGATCTGAATAAGTAGATCTTAGTCTCAAATTGGACTAACATATCCTTAACAAAAACCAATCGAGCCCCAACTGCTCACAAACATTTAAGTCGATCTTGATCTCAAAACAGATCAACGATCCTTAAATCAAGCTAAACCCAAATCTAAGATATACGGATTTAGACTAATCCATGCCCTATGGGCGACAACATAAATTAGTCTCCGTATACAATCCACGGGCAACCAAAAATAAAACAAACACACACGACACGAAGTGAACTTCTGGAGCAGGAGAAAGTGGTTATCGCGATGCGATAACGTAATTATCTGCATGGGCTTGCGCCTGCAGGGAAGAGCATCCCTACAATCAAAAACCCCTCACAAACGAGGGGGAATCTGACGAAGTCTGCTATAACGGCCGCATCCGTCCAAACCTCCGATATACGGTGCCATAAATCAACTTGGTGTCTTCGGAGAGGTGGATGGATAAACCCAAATAGCATATGCCCCCAAATTCAGGCCAGACGATCCATCCCGGTTCGTCTCTGTTTTCGGCGGTAAACAAGGCCCTTATTTGCAGTTAATTACATTATGCCAATCGCTAACTTTCTATGGTTTTTTAGGTACTATGGCTTCCGATTCCTTTTTTCCTTATGTCCGTTCGGAGAACGCTTTTACCGACGCGCCTACGGATCGGGAAGTCTTCGCTTTAATCCGGGACTACGACCCAAAGCAGAAGTCTCTTTATCTATGGGGATCGTAATACAGTTATATTATCCGGGGTCGACGCAGCTTTAATTTGCGTTGCCATCAGAACTGATCCCGTCGATTCATTATGTTGACCCTCCGCAAGTCGCTTATGCAGTGGAAGAGATCAATTGGCCAGCAGAAGGTCGTCTCCAACCTTCCATGGCGTCGATATCAGTCCAGCCACCGATGGCCCTAGATATTCCGGGGTGTCGCATATGCCAAGGAGAAGTGCGTCCTTGGGGTTAGGTTTATACAATAGGAGTGACCACTCGACATCCGGCTGGTTATCTGCTGTGGGCCCGTTACATTTTATCGGCCAAGAAAACGTTACTGCTTAAGACCGGGTTGTACCTAGCGGTTACGCGTCTTTATTCTATTATCATAATCCTCATGTGTGGTGGGTTAAATCCTTCTTGGAGCAGTGGAATATTCCGACCCACACATTTCTTTTATCGGACGGTGAAGTATCGATCTCGCTGGAAGAATTCGCAGAAATCTTTGGGTTACCTGTCAGAGGGGAGCATTATGAGGAGATACTTCCTCCTGACGAGTACGTTTTTGCCACCGAGTCGGTAGTCATAGGACTTACCCCGGAAAATGCTATTCAACACAAGTTCCTGAGTTTGATCAAAGTGCTGAATATCTATGGGAGCTTGTTTCTGGAGTCCGGGGGGGTATGGAGTTAGATTTACGTCCTTTGTCGCCCGTTTCCTTCGTTCAGAGGTTCTATCGAAGAAAGCTACGAAGTTTGCCAAGCTCGATGATCCATTCGGATTTGGTTCAGACAAATTGCTAACTGCAGTGGTGGATTTAAAGCAGTTTTTTTTATTCCGGATACCCCCATCGTCCCTTTTGCAGAGATTGCCACTCCGGATATTGATGAGGAGACGTTTTTCATAGGCTTTATTGGCTTGTGGCTGAGCTGGTTTGCGCTCCCAATGCACCCTCGCTATATGAGACCATCTGTCTTCTATCCGGATCATCGCATCGCGGCGGGGACGCGTATGGCTGTTGGGGTTGCCGGACCGACCCACTTGTATCATGGCCTAAGTATAGCGTCCGACACCGCTCAGCCAGGTTTGAAGCCCGTAAATCTCCCCTTGCACTATTTCACCTCATGGATCAAGATGCACGTGCTGGATGCCTTTGGCGTGCATGAAAGTCCTAGATTTTACGAAGTGTACAACTTCCCTCGGATCAAGCAATTGGTCGATGCTTTTTCTCCAGACCCAACACAGCGAGAGGCTCGGCGATTGCTTCTACGTCCGCGCATGGTTGGGGACAGCATGACCTTCGTTGAAAGGGTTTTGACCATTGGTAAGGAACCCTCCAAAGTGATCCAGCCGCTCTACGATGTCTTCAAGGATGGAGCTTCTGCTTTGAGGGGCCGGGAGATTGCACATTTGTATTCTATCAGGCCGGGTTTCCTTATATTCAGACAAAATGCCTCGGTGTTGTTCATGAGATATAACCCGCATCGCTTTGCCCAGTAATTTGGTTATAACCAAGGCGTTCCACTTAAAGCGTTTTTCATTGATCCGGTTGCTACAGAGGAGAGCATTCGCAATGTGGTGCATCATTTTATGCGTGTAACACCCTAGCACTGTTATACTATATTTTATTTGAGGTATTTCAAATCTTGCGACAAATTTCTTGAGTATTATTGCTTTTGGGTGCGGATAGTGCATTTGGTAACTGTGGTTAGTATCCGACCCGACCCACATGTTTGAAACCCATTATGGTTCAATATTACGTCAATATTTGCTAGTGCAAAGGATCCATGCACAACTAGATTCTATACACACACATAATACATTTTGTATCCGCATATCTTTTAATAATACAAATAAAAATAAATAATATATTTTGATATCTAGCATGGCATGTCATCGTACCCCATATCATATAGTTGCACCCATGTAGCATGTTCATGTCCTAATTGTTAAAACAGACTCTTTTGGACCGCTACGTATAATTACATAGATCCGTACTTGGGGGTACGCATTTTTATTGACCGGATATCACATTATGGTTTTAACTTTTACGTATATTCTCCATATTTAAAAACTAGATTTTTAGAAGAGACCCGGATAATATTCGAAGTAATTTGATATTAGCTATATAATCCCAAATATATATATTATAATATTTCTTATGCTAACAGTTATATATAATATATATAATATAAAATATTATCTAAACTAATCTATCTCTCTTTCTCTCAGCATCTTTGTCTCTCTCTCTCTTATTATATATATAATTTTATAAAATCTAATATTAAATTATAATATTTCTTATGCTAACAGTTATATATATGTATATATAATATATATATATAATATAAAATATTATCTAAACTAATCTATCACTCTTTCTCTCAGCATCTCTGTCTTTCTCTTTCTCCCCGCTCTCTCTCTCTCTCATTATATATATCATTTTATAAAACCTAATATTATATTTAACCCATCACCTTTTCTCTCTCCCCTTCATTTATTTTCTTCTTTTCCCCGCAAGAAACCCTAGCCCACGTCCTCGTCATCGCCGCCGTCCTCACCTCGTGCTCGACCTCACCTCACCCCCTCGCCCTCATCACCTCCGTCACCACCTCCAAGACCTCCACCTCCTCTCCCTTTCTCCACTCCCGAGCACCACCCTGCAGCAGCCTCCCCACGACGCCAACCCCAGGTTACCACACCCCTCGCTGTTCAACCTTGCCGTCACTGCCCATCATCACCTCCATCTTCACATCCTCACCTCCTTCTCCTCTCTAGAAACCCCAGACCACCGCCACCATCATCCTCACAACTCCCCGACCCCGAATCACTAACCCAAGAAAGCCCAACCATTTTGCCGACGCATCACGTCGCCGTCGGCCATCGCCGCTGTCATCTCGCCTTCGTCCTTGCCACCTCAGAACCCAACACAATAGCCACCCACTGTTCTTCTTCATTTCTTGCTTTTCTTGATCGTTTCTTGATTCTTCGATCGGCTCGCCGGAGTTGCGCGCGTCACCGACGATCCAGATGACCCAGTCACCGTCGTCTTCCAGTCTAGTCACCACGTCACGTCCCTGCTCAGCCAGGTCTAGTCCTGCGCACGTAAATTTGCATCGCGACGTTATTCCGACGTCGGACATGGCATCCGTATCTCGACGTGAGATCCGATCAGGCAAGTTTTAAACTTGCAACATGCTATGTTATTATATCGTTCTCTATATGAATAAGAATAGTGCATGTGTTTTATTATTCAACAAATATTTCCGATTTACAGTTTTACGGTATCCGTTCATATCCGTACTGATAATTGTTTAAATAGTTGCATGCCGGAACATCATGATATCATCATACTGCTATATCAGTACAACATGTTATCTAGTTTGCATCATATATGGTAATGCATGTATAATGGTCATTACAGATAGATACATTTTCATCCTGGTATCAGTTGTATTTACCATGTTCCGATATTGATCACAGTTTCACATTGGGTATCTATTTGGTTAATATACATTACATGCATGTTCACGACACACTACCAGAATTGTTACTTGGATCTAGTTACTAATGCCAACAATCCTGACTTATCGTCCCGACGGACATGATTTGTTGTCTGTATAGACGAGAACAATACCTACTTGATCCTGTGTTGGCATTAGATTTATATCATTAATACCTGATTGGAACACAAACCTGAGGAAAAAGGGAAATCAAGAATGTAACCGAAACGTAACTCAAGAGCATATTATTATTGTTTGCCATGATTCCGGGCGTTACGGAATAATCATTATTGTTTGCCATGTTTCCGGGCGTTACAGAATAAATCATTGTTTGCCGTGTTTCCGGGCGTTAAGTAATAAATCATTATTACCGTGGTCCCGTGGGGAATGAACGGGATATATATTGTTGAGTTACGATGAGAATTACATTAATTGATTTCAAATACTTTTTAGAATAGATAACCTAGAAGCACAGATTTAGGATACACATCACACACCTATACATACACATAGCTCACTATTTATACCTGTGTTTATTATTTATATATATTCATGTTTAATAATATATTCTGGTCATTACTGTTATTATGACGCACTGATGTCTGGGTTTTGCATGGCCCAGTTCCTCTACCTTTATCGCTGGCAGATCAAAAGTATTTTAGCAATCAAGCCGAGCAGTGAGGAATTGAACGTGTATTATTAGAGATGTTTAGTTTATTTATTTCTATAGTTTTGTTTATTGATGTGAGCCCATATTGGTACATGATTCAGATATTGTTTATTGGATCTTGATTCGTTTCCACTTTATATATTTCTTGATTTTATTTATTATGGCAGATGGACATGTGATAGTTAGATCATATATTTTACTGTTCTTGATATCCGATAGACAGCCGTAATGTGGCTGTGGACGGATGATTCCTAGCCACAGGTAGCATGGTTGGCTCTGTCACGTGCCGTGTTTACGTATCTTGGGAAGCGGGGCATGAAAATGCGGCTGAATACGGGGTCTCATTTCCTGATCAGTGAGCCGAGTTATATCCCGAAGGCCTCGAATGCTTATATTGCCTGGTATCAGCATGCGACGGGTGTCGTTGTCGAGGAGGAAATGCCGATGCTTCTTGACCATAAGGATTCTGTCCCGGTCAGTAACCTTGCGGTTCCGCTGAAGCGACGGGCAGTTGTCTGTCCTTCTTTAAGAGAGAGCACCGCGGCTGTAGTTCCGCGAGCCTTTCTGGCTAAGCCACGGCCAGACGTAAGTGCTCCTGGAAATGTGGTGGCTGCGGCATCTCCTGAGTCGGGTATTGGCTCGAAAATCGGGACTCGCCGTCCCAAGAAGCCCGTAAAGCGTAAGCTTTTATTGTCGGGTGTTGTTGCCGGCTCGCAGAAAAAGAAGAAATCTTTATTTTCGGCTGATGTTGTATTTGTTTAGGAGCTGTATGCTCCCTACAGCGAGGGCTTGTCTGAATACGGCACCAATGACAGTCTGCTCAGGGCTTCTACTAATGAGAATGCCGCTACTGATCTTCAAGCCACCCTCAAGGCTTTTATGAGGTTAGCCCGCGAGCAAGCAGAGCTTGCTTCTCTTTCGGCGTCAGGTATATCTCATTTACATTCTTCTGTATATTTTTGAATCTATTATGCTTTATTAACGCTCTTTTCTTAATAGGCACCTCCACCGAAGAGGCTCTTTTGGCGTCCCTCGGAACATTTGAGGAAGAGGAAAGGCTTCGCGTTTCTATAGGTCTCGGTATATTCGTTTTGCGATCCCTTTGAATTCACATGTTTAGCTCATTTCGTTCATACCCTGACTCCCTTCTCTCTTTCTTTTTTATTACAGGAACCACCGCAACTTGTGTTGTTTCGAGTGTGATGCCGTCGTGGTGGTGCGGAGGAGCCTTCAGAGCTACCGGCTACAGTTGCGGTCACCCAGGGCCGCTACGAGAAGCATCGCTAAAGCAGTCGATGACAGGCATTGCAGCAGATCCGGAGGCTGAGCCTGATTTAGATAAATACGTTCCTCTCTCGGAGGTTTTGAGGAGATCTCTTCGTACAGCTAAAGCTGAAAAGAAGCGCCGAAAGCACGCAGCAAGGGAGCATCAAGCTAACTTGGCCACAGGCGCGGGCTCGAGTGATATACGACCCCCTGATGTTCCCATGGAGGACATTCCTTCTGCCTTGTCAACCGCTCATAGGCGGATTACGCGTACGGCTCGCAAAGAAGCTGAGCGGTTGCTTCGTGCACGATCCCTTATTGAAACCTAGTAAGACTTATTTACTTTTCCAGGTTTCTTCCTACAGCAGTTTTTCTTGAATTATAACACATTTGTCCTTGAATGGTGTTGCAGGGCTGAGTTTAGGTGTTAATGTAGCGGGTGAAGTGCCAGTGTTTGAAGAGTCTGGGGCGTCGGGCTTTCATTTCGAATCTGGAACTGTTCTAGCTACCGCTTCCTCTCCTTATGGATCCCCGGCATCGGCGGGTGATGCGAGTATGACGACGGCCCTTATTGATTCGGGAGACGAAGGTGTAGACGTTGAATCCATCTTCCCGGTGATGGTGGAAATCGAGGAAGCCGTCATAGTTAGTGGCGCTCCAGATACCGGTATGGTTTCTGCCCCGTCAGGTATTCCTCGTGTTATTACTTTTGGGATCTCACCCCTGCTGGATATATTTACTGATATCTCCTTTATTATGAATATAGGTGCGGTAAACCCCAGCGCTGTGCTGATTGAAGAATCACCGTCAGCCGTGGTTATGACTGTCGCTGCTCCACTTATCTCTTTTGTACTCCCCTGAGTTCTCTCGGGTTCAATGACGGAAGGTAAAGATTTTTTATTTCCTTGTTTCAGTATAAATATAATTTCTTGGATTAATTTCTTTACCGTATATTGTTGCAATCCTATAGGAGTGCTTTTCGACCGCTTATGCCAAATTTTAAGCTCGCACTTCGCCTTCCAATCGGAATTCGTCCCTCCTTCGGGCGTTGGTTAGTATATTCTTCATTTCTTATGTCATCTTTTTACGAGTAATCTTTCTATTGCTAAGCTTTTCTCGTATTGACCACAGTATTATGGCTCGAGGGAGAGGACGAAGGAATAGCTGAGCCTCCTATGCTCCTCGATTTGCCATTTTTGACTATTGGTATGTTAGATTTCATTCATCACCATTCTTTTTTATTTTTAGGTTGAAACTTGACCTTTCTTTGTGCGTGTCTTACTCTGTAGCAGGTACACCGGCTTTGGCTCCTCTTGAGTCTCGCATTTCTATGCCCGTGGGGCCCTTCACTAAGCGTCAGTCTTCCAGGGGTGCGGTAAATAGCAGGCGGATGCTAAGCGAATTTATTGAAGACCTTAATGTCGAAGCTCTCACTTCTGCAGCGGACTTTATGGACAAAGCTAACCCTATGCTGGTGATCTTTGTGACTTTCCACAATGAAGATTTCGTCGGCATTTGGGTTGACTACTGTAAGCGAATTGAGGCTTGTCTCTATGAGATCGAGCGCAAACATCTTGCGCCTGAGGCATTGTCCTCGAAGGCTCAACTGGTCGCATGAATCATGCAAAGTGCCGCTTCCATTCAATATTTCGAGCAGAAGTTGGTCCTGAAGCAAAAGGAGCATGAGACGGCTTTTGGCGAATCCAGCCAATTGCGTGCCCAGGTCGAAGCGAATGCCGCGCAACTGCAAGTTATTTTTGAAAATCTTCAACAATGCGTTTCTAAAGGAGTGGCGCTGAGGCAGAACCTTGACTCTACTGAGCGGGGAATGCGAGATTGCGAAGTTGCTAAGCAGGAAATTACTGAGAAGTTTTCTTCATGCTTGCAACAACGGGCTCAAGTCGAAGCGATGCTGGTTGCAATAGTGGAGCGTGAGGAGGAGCTGAGACAAGAGAATGAAAGGGTTGCTATTTTATTGAAAGCCCCGCCCTCTTTGAGGCTATAATTGCATCTTCTTCTTCTTCTTTTTTATATAAATTATATCTTTCAACATTTCGATTCATGAATAAAGAATATACATGTCACGACCCGAAAGTACGGAATATGACCGGCACTTAAACTACGAACGTCTCGAGGCGTACGTAATCTAAGTAAGCCGAAAAAACCCAGAAACCCAAACCAAGAAAAGTAGTAGAGTGAAGGAAAACCAATTTAAAACAAGTAGTTTTAATAGCATAAGCCGAATTATGCGGTTTTTTTAAAAAAAAACATCGAATATTTCCCGAAAATTTCGGCAGAGTCTCCTTTGTAAATACTGGCCCCCAAACGGGATACAACATGAATAGTATACGAAATCAATAAAATGGCATCCCCAAGCGGGAGCTAGCTCTTCGTCAATCGACGGTCACAACCATACAAGCAATATAATATACAACGCCAACGGCGAGGATCAAAATTCAAAAGGAAACTCAAAACCACAAGAAAACCATAGAGATATAACGCGCGACTCTAAGGTCGAAGGAATAACATCACTGGTCTCTATCTCAAATAAATACATGTTTGGTTGATGGAACTTCTAGATACAACAGAATAATGATATACAAGATATAATGATGGGTGCGATACAAATAAACCCACCTACTAGCAAGTCACCCGGAAATGGAAACAGTGCCAGCAAGCCGTAATGAAACCTGTACGGCGAAACCTGCAAGAACTGTGGCACAACGGGGGTGAGTTGCCAACTCGTGAGTAGAAAAACATCTACGCACAGAAATCACATAAATAATGCAATCCTAGGTCAATGATCATAATATATCCTCAAATATGTATATAACATGCAGCCTATAACAATGGCTAGGGTAAATATCTAACCTGAGTGTAATCTCATGTGCCTGTGTCAGTGCCTCAGGTAGAAATATATTATATGAATGAGGTATGAATGCATGAAAACAGAATACATGTAAATGAAGAAACTGTTTTCATAATTTAGTGAGATTTCCTTGTATTTTTAAAACGAGGTATCATAATGAAATCAGCAAAAACAGTGCCTAGCATCGGCACAAAACGTAATCCCAAAATCTCGATATCTCTGTATCACAGTCTCTGTACCTCAATATCTCGAAATCTCAATGTCTCAATCACAATATCTAGGGCGCCATCAGTCCAGACCGGCCCCTACCATCCATCTCAAGACCACGACGGTATCCTCCGGATATCCGACGCGTCGGGTAAAATCACCGGTATGTAGTGCTCCCCTGCCAGGCTGACATCATCATCATCACGCGCTTCTTGCCCCGGGTTACCTTACCGGGTCCACCATGTACCGGAAATGGTTCATCCGCCTCCTCGAATCGGGTCTCGAAATCCATCAGCAAACTCATGGTGGACGACTCATACATCATGGGAAAAACCGCACTTTTTATTTGAAAAGAGCGAAATCAGTTTATATAAGTTTTGCGGTTTTCCCCCCAAATCCAGAAAATTTCATGGAAATCCGAATCCAAATCATCAATAGCATGTAAAACCATGAATATAGGCATAACAATGAATAACAGTATGCATGAAGTGACAAGTAATAACTACAATGTTAAGCTGGCATATAAGGCAGGTACACTAATATCATGTCAAATTACTAACTAACAAGCTAAGTCAAGCAATAATATTTTCTAAGGTGTACGTGACATGGCAATTACCGATGAAGATGTGTGTGAGCCGGCAAGTAAGTGTACGTGGTACATACGCATCATCGGTAAGGGTGCTGGTGTCCTAACAATATGATATCAACATTGCAATAAGAAATTATAACATAAGTATGCGATGCGAAGTGAACCACAATAATAAGCGGGAGCTGAACACTAGACGCAACTGTAACTAACCTGCATTAATCTAATATAAGTCCTACAAATGGTGCCTTTTGAAATAACACGAATCATGGGGTTTTGAAAATAGGGGCTACGGTGTTTTTATGAAAAGATACGTCTTTTGAAATATCCGTAGGATCCCTTGGGCTGTCTTTTAAAATACCCACGATTCGTTAGTTTTTGAAATAGGTAAGAAGTCTAATCTAATCTAACAACTACACTAACTATACGGCTGAACTAGCAAGCTGAACTACAGGTAAGGAAACCGCCTATCATCTGAGTCGATACATATACATACCTGTATATGTATAGTCGGTGATCCCGCCTCAATAATATCATATCTATAACCAGACATCCCAAGTCAAGAGTGCGGATCAATCATCAATATATAGCTCGTACGTAAAACCGTCGTACGGCATCCCAAATCTGGGTACGGGTCAAAATCATATTCATCACACTATTCATCCGGTATCCTCTTTATCAAAGATCATAGTCTAAGGTACTGACCTATGTCTAATACAATACTAATATCATCAATATAGTCATGATCTGACTACAGATCGACAATCTCGTACAACCCGATACCGTCAGCACATAGCATCATCAAGGGGTATACATCGCCCAATACAGCCTAAGATCAATATCCTATCATATCATGCCTCATATCACGATCACATGTCGACCATTTTATTTATAACACTATTCACCCATATCGCCGCCCCAAGATCCGCTATAACACCAGGACGTACCTCAAGTACGAATCCTGCCATATCACCGATATCATAACCACAAAACAAATCCCATCGACTCAGCTCAATCCCAAGTATCATCCATAAATCCAGTATGTGAACACCTAGTCCCATACCACACAAACACATCTCCCCATATACGCACAGGTAATAACATAGATGTATGCATGTGTGTGTGTGCGTGTGTGGGTGTAAGGACTACTCTAGGGTTTCGCAACTAACACTAAACTAATCCATGAACACCTAGAATCTACCTTTATCATCAAGTCTCATATCAACATAAAATATATGTGTCTATACGTATTCATATACATCACCACGAACTGCGGGGGTGCTATACGCCATCCACCCGACTTCTCCCCGTAGATATAAATCTACTCACCTGGTCCTCGCTCGCCGGTGCCGACGTCGCCACGCGCTTGCTTGTCGTCTCGAAGTCCACATAGGATACCTACATATCATAACAGACCATATCGCATTAAAATCCGACTCATGACCAAAACGACATATGAATCCCACATAGGTCAAAACCTATGGTTTGCTTTCACAAATCAACCCAAAACCCTCGACATCGGCGTACAAACGCCGAGTGATCGCAAAAAAACTCAAACGCACCAATCGTGGTTTCAAAACTCACTAATCATATAAGAAATAGGTTTTAATTCATCAAAACCATAAAAGTAAACAAATCGTTTTATTCCCTAAAAATCTAGTTTGCGGTCGTTAACCGTATTAATACAAATCTTGATGTTTAAACAAAACTAATGACCATAATATTTACTAAATAACTTAAATAAGCCATACAAACCATTTCCACAATTTAATTTCACCAAACTATATACGTTCAAAAAAAACTAGTTTGCAATCTTATCCAAATTTCGACAATTTTAGCAAAAATGCAAATACAACAATCTAGCTTGGATTTGCATGATCTAAAACATTAAACTACATCTTAAAATGTTAACAATGTCATGAATACCCTAATAAGATTTTTATCCCAATTGATTAATTAAATTCCCAAAACCTAGTTAACAAAATTAACACAATTAGCAAAATTTAAACTAAAAATTAGCAACTAGTAATTAGCTTTTCCTTGCATGACTTAAGATCTCAAATTACAACACCCAAATCATGATCCAAATACCCCAAACTCTAGTTTGATCACAACCCCTTCTCTTGAATTTTTCAATCATGCAATTTGAACCCATATAAAACCTAATTAATACTTAATTAAGCTAACATAAGCATTAACCAACAATTTTAACTACATGGTTAAAATTATACCTCCACAAATTTGTAGATCTCACTAGAAATCTAGCCATGCAAAAAGATCTCTTTTCACCACAATCCATGCTTGATAGCCTAAACTAAAATGGGTAGGAGTTGGATTTGGATGTTGGGATTTTTATTGATGGGTTTTGAGGCAATTTTGATGAAATTTTTTCAAGAGAAATGAGGGGAGGAAAGGGAGGAGCTGCTGTTGAGAAGGGGAAGGGGTTTCGGCTGGAATGGGGAGTGATTGGAGAGAGAATGAGGTGGGGAAAGTGTTTCCAAGTCAAAGAAGTCAAAGGTCAACACAACCATATCTCTTTTCTTATACATTTCTTTTGTTTTGTTTTCTTTTCTTTAGCAAAACAAGTGGGGAAAATGAGGGGGCACTAGGGCTGCTGATTTAGAGAGGGGAGAGAGGGTGTGGGTGAGTGTGGGTGAGGGAAAAAGATAAATGTATTACCCCAATTCCTATTAACACTAATTTCACCGAAAAAGAAAGCCTTTTTCTTCGATATTTTCTAAACCGTTTTGGCAAACGATTTCATTTCAAAAACCACAAGATAAAATTTTATTTAATGTTTTATGATGTACAAAATTTGTTTTAACTCATTCCAATTTGTAATTTTCCCTAATTAAATGCATTAGTGACGGCTTAAAATAATATTAAAATAATATTTTTTTCAGAAAATTTGAAATTTCACCAGTGGCTCAATAAACACCAAATACTAGCAATTACAAAGCTAGAATATGTATATTTAATTTTATAATAAAGATATTTGCATTTTGACTTTTTATAGAAAACCCTCTTATTTTACCGTTTTTTTCGAAATTTCACCGTAACGATTTTCAAAACGTTACAATCTTCCCCCCTTAAAGAAATTCGGTCCCCGAATTTAAATTAAAACTTCCCTCCCAAATACTAAAATATTTCAGCCAAAACCATTAAATCGCCCGGGCTCCGAAATCATAAATACATAAACACATCATAGCGCAATGCATGCGCATGAGTAATGAGTAGATAACTCGAAATCAAAACTCCGTCAAGCATCTCGCAATCATCGGAGTCAAGGTGAAGACACGAATGCCAAATCTCAAGCAAAACCGATATGCTATAAATGGGGACTATACATGCAAATATCAGGAGGAAATGCATGCCAAATCCTTTAAGTTGCTGTGCAATGCACATAACACTGCACAGTGGCGAACGTCTATCATAAGAAAATAACTATATACATATATACCTTTGTTTAAAATGTACGTTCCGCCGTTTTGGGAAACAATTTAGAAGGGTTTTCCTAGTTTTAAACGTTTCGCGTCATATCAGACACGTAGGTAAATACTGAGACTATAGCTTGCTTTTTGGAATTCCCTTCAATAGCTATCAATGCATACAAAATACATTCAGGTACTGTCCTCTGACTAGTCCTGCTTAGTACGAAAACACATCGCAATTATCATAAAAAAAACGTACTGCTCTATAAGAAATCAATCCCAAAATACGCGTATGAATACTACGTGCGTCTGGTGCGCCCGACAATCAAAATCCATATACGTGCCATATAAGTGCACAGAAACAAGATCTAAGTGCATCGGGTGTGCACAAAGTATCTGTCGTAGGCAACATGTGTGCCTGACAGCAAAATCAGGTGCATCTGACATGCACGAAAAAATCTCGATTTAGTGCATCTGGTGTGCACCAAAATCGCATCTCAAGACATGCGCTCAACATGCGCGAAAACCCAAAACCAGGGGCATCCATCATGCACGAAATCATGAAATCCAATATCAAGTGCCGAACATGCGCAAAATCAAATCAGGTGCACAAGGTGCACAAAACAAATATCGAGTATCACAATCGAAATCGAAGTCCAGTGTATCTAAGTGCACAAAAGGCGTATCACTGCACTGCAAGCATATATAAACTATACAGAGTGCAGGAACCAAATCGTGTGCGTGCATACGCACAAAATCAACTCAAATGTCTAAAACCGTAAATCACAAACATGTGAAACCCAAGCACGAAAACGATATCAAGTGCAACACTGTGCAAAGATCGTAAATCCTCAATCATCAAAATCAAATCATGCGAATAAATCACCCAAAACATCGAAATCAATAATGGCGGAATAGTACCGCTCAAGTGCATCCTCTAAGAATCTCGGGCCAACTGTCCGGAAGTCATCGTCCTTTCCTATATCTGCATCTTGCTCTGGAACGACTGCATACTCATCGCGACTCCTTCTGGAAGGTAAATCCAAGTACCATGCCTCGGCATGCGCATCGCATCTCTGATGTCGGCGGAGTGAAACGTCATCTCATCTAGATCTGGTACGAACCTCTTACTTCACTTTTCTCTAATGTCGTCTTCTTTGGACTCGTCTCGTCGCGGCTGCATGGACTGAGCTCCAACGGCTATCCTCGTATCGGGAGTCTCCCAAGAAATGCATCTCACTACCTAGCATCCGAATTAAGTCGAGCCATCCGATCGAGTCGTCAAAACCTCATAATCCCCCAAGAGCTCAACATCTTGGGCACAGTTTAATAGTATCGAGTACATACCACAGCATCGGTGGTCCAGCCGTAGAAGGGCAAACCTAAGCCTCACTAATGGCGCCGTAGAACTGCCGCAAACCCGAAGGTTCAAAGGCTTTCACACGGTCATTAAGTCGAGTTAGGGTTTCATTCTTCTAGAGGGACCATAGAATTGCCTGCATGTCTTTCCGACTACTTTAAACTTGGAATAATAGGTTTCTGACATTCGATCGTCTCTGTCGACTATCAACGTCTCCGCGTGAAGTCGTCTGTAGCTGGAATCAATCTATCTGATGACCTCGCATCGGGGCAGGCGAACGATCCACATGTCCTAGTCATTCATCCTCGATGACTAGCGACCTTCTATCATCTCTTAGTACAACTCGTACTGCATTAGCTCCAGCATCTGGGGCAATATCTCGTCGTTCGCAGCAATAACTGGCTCGCTCGTCTGCACGCTGAACAGTGCCTCGACCATCATGAATAAGAAACACACCAACGGTCATCAAAATCTGGCTGGCCTCTGTCAGTGGCCCAATCCTCTAGTGTCGATCAGCACATCCGAGTAACCTCATAAAGGCGATCCGCCAAACGCTCGTGGCGCGGAAACACAGTAAAAAGACACATGTCTGCAATCGTGTGTTGCCGGATTTTCGCCCTGGTCAGTTCTCGTTCGTGACGAGCTCGTGCTGACCGCAACTCTAGCTGTAGCTCTCCCTGCCCGTAATCGTGGCAGCAAAACCATAACTGGTACTGATGAGGCTAAATCGGAATGAATATAATACTGAGCAAAGAAATGTACATCCTAAGGCTCCTTAAGTGGAGTGGTGTGTCGTAAGTATGCCGCGGAACATACCCACGGTACGTCACTCTACTTTAGTCACCTATTCTATCAACCAAGGGTCATCCTATGCTCCGAAGGTAAAACCTAACGCTCTGATACCAACTTTGTCAGGACCCGAAAGTACGGAATATGACCGGCACTTAAACTACGAACGTCTCGAGGCGTACGTAATCTAAGTAAGCCGAAAAAACCCAGAAACCCAAACCAAGAAAAGTAGTAGAGTGAAGGAAAACCAATTTAAAACAAGTAGTTTTAATAGCATAAGCCGAATTATGCGGTTTTTTTCAAAAAAAACATTGAATATTTCCCGAAAATTTCGGCAGAGTCTCCTTTGTAAATACTGGCCCCCAAACGGGATACAACATGAATAGTATACGAAATCAATAAAAAGGCATCCCCAAGCGGGAGCTAGCTCTTCGTCAATCGACGGTCACAACCACACAAGCAATATAATATACAACGCCAACGGCGAGGATCAAAATTCAAAAGGAAACTCAAAACCACAAGAAAACCACAGAGATATAACGCGCGACTCTAAGGTCGAAGGAATAACATCACTGGTCTCTATCTCAAATAAATACATGTTTGGTTGATAGAACTTCTAGATACAACAGAATAATGATATACAAGATATAATGATGGGTGCGATACAAATAAACCCACCTACTAGCAAGTCACCCGGAAATGGAAACAGTGCCAGCAAGCCGTAATGAAACCTGTACGGCGAAAGCTGCAAGAACTGTGGCACAACGGGGGTGAGTTGCCAACTCGTGAGTAGAAAAACATCTACGCACAGAAATCACATAAATAACGCAATCCTAGGTCAATAATCATAATATATCCTCAAATATGTATATAACATGCAGCCTATAACAATGGCTAGGGTAAATATCTAACCTGAGTGTAATCTCATGTGCCTGTGTCAGTGCCTCAGGTAGCAATATATTATATGAATGAGGTATGAATGCATGAAAACAGAATACATGTAAATGAAGAAACTGTTTTCATAATTTAGTGAGATTTCCTTGTATTTTTAAAACGAGGTATCATAATGAAATCAGCAAAAACAGTGCCTAGCATCGGCACAAAACGTAATCCCAAAATCTCGATATCTCTGTATCACAGTCTCTGTACCTCAATATCTCGAAATCTCAATGTCTCAATCACAATATCTAGGGCGCCATCAGTCCAGACCGGCCCCTACCATCCATCTCAAGACCACGACGGTATCCTCCGGATATCCGACGCGTCGGGTAAAATCACCGGTAGGTAGTGCTCCCCTGCCAGGCTGACATCGTCATCATCACGCGCTTCTTGCCCTGGGGTACCTTACCGGGTCCACCATGTACCTGAAACGGTTCATCCGCCTCCTCGAATCGGGTCTCGAAATCCATCAGCAAACTCATGGTGGACGACTCATACATCATGGGAAAAACCGCACTTTTTATTTGAAAAGAGCGAAATCAGTTTATATAAGTTTTGCGGTTTTTCCCCCCAAATCCAGAAAATTTCATGGAAGTCCGAATCCAAATCATCAATAGCATGTAAAACCATGAATATAGGCATAACAATGAATAACAGTATGCATGAAGTGACAAGTAATAACTACAATGTTAAGCTGGCATATAAGGCAGGTACACTAATATCATGTCAAATTACTAACTAACAAGCTAAGTCAAGCAATAATATTTTCTAAGGTGTACGTGACATGGCAATTACCGATGAATATGTGTGTGAGCCGGCAAGTAAGTGTACGTGGTATATACGCATCATCGGTAAGGGTGCTGGTGTCCTAACAATATGATATCAACATTGCAATAAGAAATTATAACATAAGTATGCGATGCGAAGCGAACCACAATAATAAGCGGATGCTGAACACTAGACGCAACTGTAACTAACCTGCATTAATCTAATATAAGTCCTACAAATGGTGCCTTTTGAAATAACACGAATCATGGGGTTTTGAAAATAGGGGCTACGGTGTTTTTATGAAAAGATACGTCTTTTGAAATATCCGTAGGATCCCTTGGGCTGTCTTTTAAAATACCCACGATTCGTTAGTTTTTGAAATAGGTAAGAAGTCTAATCTAATCTAACAACTACACTAACTATACGGCTGAACTAGCAAGCTGAATTACAGGCAAGGAAACCGCCTATCATCTGAGTCGATACATATACATACCTGTATATGTATAGTCGGTGATCCCGCCTCAATAATATCATATCTATAACCAGACATCCCAAGTCAAGAGTGCGGATCAATCATCAATATATAGCTCGTACGTAAAACCGTCGTACGGCATCCCAAATCTGGGTACGGGTCAAAATCATATTCATCACACTATTCATCCGGTATCCTCTTTATCAAAGATCATAGTCTAAGGTACTGACCTATGTCTAATACAATACTAATATCATCAATATAGTCATGATCTGACTACAGATCGACAATCTCGTACAACCCGATACCGTCAGCACATAGCATCATCAAGGGGTATACATCGCCCAATACAGCCTAAGATCAATATCCTATCATATCATGCCTCATATCACGATCACATGTCGACCATTTTATTTATAACACTATTCACCCATATCGCCGCCCCAAGATCCGCTATAACACCAGGACGTACCTCAAGTACGAATCCTGCCATATCACCGATATCATAACCACAAAACAAATCCCATCGACTCAGCTCAATCCCAAGTATCATCCATAAATCCAGTATGTGAACACCTAGTCCCATACCACATAAACACATCTCCCCATATACGCACAGGTAATAACATAGATGTATGCATGTGTGTGTGCGCGTGTGTGGGTGTAAGGACTACTCTAGGGTTTCGCAACTAACACTAAACTAATCCATGAACACCTAGAATCTACCTTTATCATCAAGTCTCATATCAACATAAAATATATGTGTGTATACGTATTCATATAAATCACCACGAACTGCGGGGGTGCTATACGCCATCCACCCGACTTCTCCCCGTAGATATAAATCTACTCACCTGGTCCTCGCTCGCCGGTGCCGACGTCGCCACGCGCTTGCTTGTCGTCTCGAAGTCCACATAGGATACCTACATATCATAACAGACCATATCGCATTAAAATCCGACTCATGACCAAAACGACATATGAATCCCACATAGGTCAAAACCTATGGTTTGCTTTCACAAATCAACCCAAAACCCTCGACATCGGCGTACAAACGCCGAGTGATCGCAAAAAAACTCAAACGCACAAATCGTGATTTCAAAACTCACTAATCATATAAGAAATAGGTTTTAATTCATCAAAACCATAAAAGTAAACAAATCGTTTTATTCCCCAAAAATCTAGTTTGCGGTCGTTAACCGTATTACTACAAATCTTGATGTTTAAACAAAACTAATGACCATAATATTTACTAAATAACTTAAATAAGCCATACAAACAATTTCCACAATTTAATTTCACCAAACTATATACGTTCAAAAAAAACTAGTTTGCAATCTTATCCAAATTTTGACAATTTTAGCAAAAATGCAAATACAACAATCTAGCTTGGATTTGCATGATCTAAAACATTAAACTACATCTTAAAATGCTAACAATGTCATGAATACCCTAATAAGATTTTTATCCCAATTGATTAATTAAATTCCCAAAACCTAGTTAACAAAATTAACACAATTAGCAAAATTTAAACTAAAAATTAGCAACTAGTAATTAGGTTTTCCTTGCATGACTTAAGATCTCAAATTACAACACCCAAATCATGATCCAAATACCCCAAACTCTAGTTTGATCACAACCCCTTCTCTTGAATTTTTCAATCATGCAATTTGAACCCATATAAAACCTAATTAATACTTAATTAAGCTAACATAAGCATTAACCAACAATTTTAACTACATGGTTAAAATTATACCTCCACAAATTTGTAGATCTCACTAGAAATCTAGCCATCCAAAAAGCTCTCTTTTCACCACAATCCATGCTTGATAGCCTAAACTAAAATGGGTAGGAGTTGGATTTGGATGTTGGGATTTTTATTGATGGGTTTTGAGGCAATTTTGATGAAATTTTTTCAAGAGAAATGAGGGGAGGAAAGGGAGGAGCTGCTGTTGAGAGGGGGAAGGGGTTTCGGTTGGATTGGGGAGTGATTGGAGAGAGAATGAGGTAGGGAAAGTGTTTCCAAGTCAAAGAAGTCAAAGGTCAACACAACCATATCTCTTTTCTTATACATTTCTTTTGTTTTGTTTTCTTTTCTTTAGCAAAACAAGTGGGGAAAATGAGGGGGCACTAGGGCTGCTGATTTGGAGAGGGGAGAGAGGGTGTGGGTGAGTGTGGGTGAGGGAAAAAGATAAATGTATTACCCCAATTCCTATTAACACTAATTTCACCGAAAAAGAAAGCCTTTTTCTTCGATATTTTCTAAACCGTTTTGGCAAACGATTTCATTTCAAAAACCATATGATAAAATTTTATTTAATGTTTTATGATGCACAAAATTTGTTTCAACTCATTCCAATTTGTAATTTTCCCTAATTAAATGTATTAGTGACGGCTTAAAATAATATTAAAATAATATTTTTTTTAGAAAATTTGAAATTTCACCAGTGGCTCAATAAACACCAAATACTAGCAATTACATAGCTAGAATATGTATATTTAATTTTATAATAAAGATATTTGCATTTTGACTTTTTACAGAAAACCCTCTTATTTTACCGTTTTTTTTCGAAATTTCACCGAAACGATTTTCAAAACGTTACAATCTTCCCCCCTTAAAGAAATTCGGTCCCCGAATTTAAATTAAAACTTCCCTCCCAAATACTAAAATATTTCAGCCAAAACCATTAAATCCCCGGGGCTCCAAAATCATAAATACATAAACACATCATAGCGCAATGCATGCGCATGAGTAATGAGTAGATAACTCGAAATCAAAACTCCGTCAAGCATCTCGCAATCATCGGAGTCAAGGTGAAGACACGAATGCCAAATCTCAAGCAAGACCGATATGCTATAAATCGGGACTATACATGCAAAAATCAGGAGGAAATGCATGCCAAATCCTTTAAGTTGCTGTGCAATGCACATAACACCGCACAGTGGCGAACGTCTATCATAAAAAAATAACTATATACATATATACCTTTGTTTAAAATGTACGTTCCGCCGTTTTGGGAAACAATTTAGAAGGGTTTTCCTTGTTTTAAACATTTCGCGTCATATCAGACACGTAGGTAAATACTGAGACTATAGCTCGCTTTTTGGAATTCCCTTCAATAGCTATCAATGCATGCAAAATACATTCAGGTACTGTCCTCTGACTAGTCCTGCTTAGTACGAAAACACATCGCAATTATCATAAAAAAAACGTACTGCTCTATAAGAAATCAATCCCAAAATACGCGTATGAATACTACGTGCGTCTGGTGCGCACGACAATCAAAATCCATATACGTGTCATATAAGTGCACAGAAACAAGATCTAAGTGCATCGGGTGTGCACAAAGTATCTGTCGTAGGCAACGTGTGTGCCTGACAGCAAAATCAGGTGCATCTGACATGCACGAAAAAATCTCGATTTAGTGCATCTGGTGTGCACCAAAATCGCATCTCAAGACATGCGCTCAACATGCGCGAAAACCCAAAACCAGGGGCATCCATCATGCACGAAATCATGAAATCCAATATCAAGTGCCGAACATGCGCAAAATCAAATCAGGTGCACAAGGTGCACAAAACAAATATCGAGTATCACAATCGAAATCGAAGTCCAGTGCATCTAAGTGCACAAAAGGCGTATCACTGCACTGCAAGCATATATAAACTATACAGAGTGCAGGAACCAAATCGTGTGCGTGCATACGCACAAAATCAACTCAAATGTCTAAAACCGTAAATCACAAACATGTGAAACCCAAGCACGAAAACGATATCAAGTGCAACACTGTGCAAAGATCGTAAATCCTCAATCATCAAAATCAAATCATGCGAATAAATCACCCAAAACATCGAAATCAATAATGGCGGAATAGTACCGCTCAAGTGCATCCTCTAAGAATCTCGGGCCAACTGTCCGGAAGTCATCGTCCTTTCCTATATCTGCATCTTGCTCTGGAACGACTGCATACTCATCGCGACTCCTTCTGGAAGGTAAATCCAAGTACCATGCCTCGGCATGCGCATCGCATCTCTGATGTCGGCGGAGTGGAACGTCATCTCATCTAGATCTGGTACGAACCTCTTACTTCACTTTTCTCTAATGTCGTCTGCTTTGGACTCGTCTCGTCGCGGCTGCATGGACTGAGCTCCAACGGCTATCCTCGTATCGGGAGTCTCCCAAGAAATGCATCTCACCACCTAGCATCCGAATTAAGTCGAGCCATCCGATCGAGTCGTCAAAACCTCATAATCCCCCAAGAGCTCAACATCTTGGGCACAGTTTAATAGTATCGAGTACATACCACAGCATCGGTGGTCCAGCCGTAGAAGGGCAAACCCAAGCCTCACTAATGGCGCCGTAGAACTGCCGCAAACCCGAAGGTTCAAAGGCTTTCACACGGTCATTAAGTCGAGTTAGGGTTTCATTCTTCTAGAGGGACCATAGAATTGCCTGCATGTCTTTCCGACTACTTTAAACTTGGAATAATAGGTTTCTGATATTCGATCGTCTCTGTCGACTATCAACGTCTCCGCGTGAAGTCGTCTGTAGCTGGAATCAATCTATCTGATGACCTCGCATCGGGGCAGGCGAACGATCCACATGTCCTAGTCATTCATCCTCGATGACTAGCGACCTTCTATCATCTCTTAGTACAACTCGTACTGCATTAGCTCCAGCATCTGAGGCAATATCTCGTCGTTCGCAGCAATAACTGGCTCGCTCATCTGCACGCTGAACAGTGCCTCGACATCATGAATAAGAAACACACCAACGGTCATCAAAATCTGGCTGGCCTCTGTCAGTGGCCCAATCCTCTAGTGTCGATCAGCACATCCGAGTAACCTCATAAAGGCGATCCGCCAAACGCTCATGGCGCAGAAACACAGTAAGAAGACACATCTCTGCAATCGTGTGTTGCCGGAATTTCGCCCTGGTCAGTTCTCGTTCGTGACGAGCTCGTGCTGACCGCAACTCTAGCTGTAGCTCTCCCTGCCCGTAATCGTGGCAGCAAAACCATAACAGGTACTGATGAGACTAAATCGGAATGAATATAATACTGAGCAAAGAAATGTAACTCCTAAGGCTTCTTAAGTGGAGTGGCGTGTCGTAAGTATGCCGCGGAACATACCCACGGTACGTCACTCTACTTTAGTCACCTATTCCATCAACTAAGGGTCATCCTATGCTCCGAAGGTAAAACCTAACGCTCTGATACCAACTTTGTCACGACCCGAAAGTACGGAATATGACCGGCACTTAAACTACGAACGTCTCGAGGCGTACGTAATCTAAGTAAGCCGAAAAAACCCAGAAACCCAAACCAAGAAAAGTAGTAGAGTGAAGGAAAACCAATTTAAAACAAGTAGTTTTAATAGCATAAGCCGAATTATGCGGTTTTTTTAAAAAAAAACATCGAATATTTCCCGAAAATTTCGGCAGATTCTCCTTTGTAAATACTGGCCCCCAAATGGGATACAACATGAATAGTATACGAAATCAATAAAAAGGCATCCCCAAGCGGGAGCTAGCTCTTCGTCAATCGACGGTCACAACCACACAAGCAATATAATATACAACGCCAACGGCGAGGATCAAAATTCAAAAGGAAACTCAAAACCATAAGAAAACCACAGAGATATAACGCGCGACTCTAAGGTCGAAGGAATAACATCACTGGTCTCTATCTCAAATAAATACATGTTTGGTTGATGGAACTTCTAGATACAACAGAATAATGATATACAATATATAATGATGGGTGCGATACAAATAAACCCACCTACTAGCAAGTCACCCGGAAATGGAAACAGTGCCAGCAAGCTGTAATGAAACCTGTACGGCGAAACCTGCAAGAACTGTGGCACAACGGGGGTGAGTTGCCAACTCATGAGTAGAAAAACATATACGCACAGAAATCACATAAATAACGCAATCCTAGATCAATGATCATAATATATCCTCAAATATGTATATAACATGCAGCCTATAACAATGGCTAGGGTAAATATCTAACCTGAGTGTAATCTCATGTGCCTGTGTCAGTGCCTCAGGTAGCAATATATTATATGAATGAGGTATGAATGCATGAAAACAGAATACATGTAAATGAACAAACAGTTTTCATAATTTAGTGAGATTTCCTTGTATTTTTAAAACGAGGTATCATAATGAAATCAGCAAAAACAGTGCCTAGCATCGGCACAAAACGTAATCCCAAAATCTCGATATCTCTGTATCACAGTCTCTGTACCTCAATATCTCGAAATCTTAATGTCTTAATCACAATATCTAGGGCGCCATCAGTCCAGACCGGCCCCTACCATCCATCTCAAGACCACGACGGTATCCTCCGGATATCCGACGCGTCGGGTAAAATCACCGGTAGGTAGTGCTCCCCTGCCAGGCTGACATCGTCATCATCACGCGCTTCTTGCCCCGGGGTACCTTACCGGGTCCACCATGTACCCGAAACGGTTCATCCGCCTCCTCGAATCGGGTCTCGAAATCCATCAGCAAACTCATGGTGGACGACTCATACATCATGGGAAAAACCGCACTTTTTATTTGAAAAGAGCGAAATCAGTTTATATAAGTTTTGCGGTTTTTCCCCCCAAATCCAGAAAATTTCATGGAAATCCGAATCCAAATCATCAATAGCATGTAAAACCATGAATATAGGCATAACAATGAATAACAGTATGCATGAAGTGACAAGTAATAACTACAATGTTAAGCTGGCATATAAGGCAGGTACACTAATATCATGTCAAATTACTAACTAACAAGCTAAGTCAAGCAATAATATTTTCTAAGGTGTACGTGACATGGCAATTACCGATGAAGATGTGTGTGAGCCGGCAAGTAAGTGTACGTGGTACATACGCATCATCGGTAAGGGTGCTGGTGTCCTAACAATATGATATCAACATTGCAATAAGAAATTATAACATAAGTATGCGATGCGAAGCGAACCACAATAATAAGCGGGAGCTGAACACTAGACGCAACTGTAACTAACCTGCATTAATCTAATATAAGTCCTACAAATGGTGCCTTTTGAAATAACACGAATCATGGGGTTTTAAAAATAGGGGCTACGGTGTTTTTATGAAAAGATACGTCTTTTGAAATATCCGTAGGATCCCTTGGGCTGTCTTTTAAAATACCCACGATTCGTTAGTTTTTGAAATAGGTAAGAAGTCTAATCTAATCTAACAACTACACTAACTATACGGCTGAACTAGCAAGCTGAACTACAGGTAAGGAAACCGCCTATCATCTGAGTCGATACATATACATACCTGTATATGTATAGTCGGTGATCCCGCCTCAATAATATCATATCTATAACCAGACATCCCAAGTCAAGAGTGCGGATCAATCATCAATATATAGCTCGTACGTAAAACCGTCGTACGGCATCCCAAATCTGGGTACGGGTCAAAATCATATTCATCACACTATTCATCCGGTATCCTCTTTATCAAAGATCACAGTCTAAGGTACTGACCTATGTCTAATACAATACTAATATCATCAATATAGTCATGATCTGACTACAGATCGACAATCTCGTACAACCCGATACCGTCAGCACATAGCATCATCAAGGGGTATACATCGCCCAATACAGCCTAAGATCAATATCCTATCATATCATGCCTCATATCACGATCACATGTCGACCATTTTATTTATAACACTATTCACCCATATCGCCGCCCCAAGATCCGCTATAACACCAGGACGTACCTCAAGTACGAATCCTGCCATATCACCGATATCATAACCACAAAACAAATCCCATCGACTCAGCTCAATCCCAAGTATCATCCATAAATCCAGTATGTGAACACCTAGTCCCATACCACACAAACACATCTCCCCATATACGCACAGGTAATAACATAGATGTATGCATGTGTGTGTGTGCGTGTGTGGGTGTAAGGACTACTCTAGGGTTTCGCAACTAACACTAAACTAATCCATGAACACCTAGAATCTACCTTTATCATCAAGTCTCATATCAACATAAAATATATGTGTGTATACGTATTCATATAAATCACCACGAACTGCGGGGGTGCTATACGCCATCCACCCGACTTCTC
Source organism: Agapanthus africanus (assembly GCA_030015575.1). Taxonomy (NCBI): domain Eukaryota; kingdom Viridiplantae; phylum Streptophyta; class Magnoliopsida; order Asparagales; family Amaryllidaceae; genus Agapanthus; species Agapanthus africanus. Next base: position 789,046,845 of record CM057337.1, read on the forward strand.
CCCGTAGATATAAATCTACTCACCTGGTCCTCGCTCGCCGGTGCCGACGTCGCCACGCGCTTGCTTGTCGTCTCGAAGTCTATATAGGATACCTACATATCATAACAGACCATATCGCATTAAAATCCGACTCATGACCAAAACGACATATGAATCCCACATAGGTCAAAACCTATGGTTTGCTTTCACAAATCAACCCAAAACCCTCGACATCGGCGTACAAACGCCGAGTGATCGCAAAAAAACTCAAACGCACAAATCGTGATTTCAAAACTCACTAATCATATAAGAAATAGGTTTTAATTCATCAAAACCATAAAAGTAAACAAATCGTTTTATTCCCCAAAAATCTAGTTTGCGGTCGTTAACCGTATTAATACAAATCTTGATGTTTAAACAAAACTAATGACTATAATATTTACTAAATAACTTAAATAAGCCATACAAACCATTTCCACAATTTAATTTCACCAAACTATATACGTTCAAAAAAAACTAGTTTGCAATCTTACCCAAATTTCGACAATTTTAGCAAAAATGCAAATACAACAATCTAGCTTGGATTTGCATGATCTAAAACATTAAACTACATCTTAAAATGCTAACAATGTCATGAATACCCTAATAAGATTTTTATCCCAATTGATTAATTAAATTCCCAAAACCTAGTTAACAAAATTAACACAATTAGCAAAATTTAAACTAAAAATTAGCAACTAGTAATTAGCTTTTCCTTGCATGACTTAAGATCTCAAATTACAACACCCAAATCATGATCCAAATACCCCAAACTCTAGTTTGATCACAACCCCTTCTCTTGAATTTTTCAATCATGCAATTTGAACCCATATAAAACCTAATTAACACTTAATTAAGATAACATAAGCATTAACCAACAATTTTAACTACATGGTTAAAATTATACCTCCACAAATTTGTAGATCTCACTAGAAATCTAGCCATCCAAAAAGCTCTCTTTTCACCACAATCCATGCTTCATAGCCTAAACTAAAATGGGTAGGAGTTGGATTTGGATGTTGGGATTTTTATTGATGGGTTTTGAGGCAATTTTGATGAAATTTTTTCAAGAGAAATGAGGGGAGGAAAGGGAGGAGCTGCTGTTGAGAGGGGGAAGGGGTTTCGGCTGGAATGGGGAGTGATTGGAGAGAGAATGAGGTGGGGAAAGTGTTTCCAAGTCAAAGAAGTCAAAGGTCAACACAACCATATCTCTTTTCTTATACATTTCTTTTCTTTTGTTTTCTTTTCTTTAGCAAAACAAGTGGGGAAAATGAGGGGGCACTAGGGCTGCTGATTTGGAGAGGGGAGAGAGGGTGTGGGTGAGTGTGGGTGAGGGAAAAAGATAAATGTATTACCCCAATTCCTATTAACACTAATTTCACCGAAAAAGAAAGTCTTTTTCTTCGATATTTTCTAAACCGTTTTGGCAAACGATTTCATTTCAAAAACCACATGATAAAATTTTATTTAATGTTTTATGATGCACAAAATTTGTTTCAACTCATTCCAATTTGTAATTTTCCCTAATTAAATGTATTAGTGACGGCTTAAAATAATATTAAAATAATATTTTTTTTAGAAAATTTGAAATTTCACCAGTGGCTCAATAAACACCAAATACTAGCAATTACATAGCTAGAATATGTATATTTAATTTTATAATAAAGATATTTGTATTTTGGCTTTTTACAGAAAATCCTCTTATTTTACCGTTTTTTTCGAAATTTCACCGAAACGATTTTCAAAACGTTACAATACATTTTTTTTTGCATGCGCTCCTCCTTGTTTGATGTCTTAATTTAGTGCAAATTAGTTTATTTACTCGTGACGGAGTTTGTAGTTTATTCACTTATTTCGGAGTCTCTAGTTTATGTACTCATTTCGGAGTTTGTAGTTTATGTACTCATTTCGGAGTTTGTTTAGTTTACCTTCTTTAGGTTTACAGGCAAACTTGTCCTAACGTTGTATGTAGATAACCCCCATTCTTTTTACGATAGAGGTCCGTTAGGTTTGTGGTACCAGGGTTTTAGTCCGTGGTACTGTTGTGTTGGCTGATGTATCCCTCGATGTACAGTTTTTAAGCCGCTGTTCGAGTAGCCCCACGACTGTCATGTCTCTGATCCTTTCGGGGGCTGGACAAGACGTCTTCAAGTAATCTCCTTAGGTCATATTACCATCGGAAGAGCAAGTGTTAGGAATTTGCCATGACGCTTTTACCTGAGGTTAGGCTCAATTTGGAGCCCCGATGAGCCATAACCGCACCCTTCTGGGGTGGGATGATCTCCAATGGTCTTTTAGGTTTTATATGAGTTTCCGTCAAGACCGAAGCTGGGAATATGCCGTCATTTCATTTTTGTTTTGATGATATCGTGCCGATTCTTTGCTGAAATAGGGTAGACATCTGTAGGGCCTCTATGCTGTGTGTATTGCAATTGAAGTCCGGAGCTAGAAATATGCCATTGCTCCAGCTTCATTTGATAGCTGCGTTCGCATCCTGCTGAAATGAGAGGGAACGCCAGGATAGTCTCTAGGTTGTATATGTACCGTTAAGACTTGGAGCTAGGATTTTGCCATGGCTTTATTTTTGCTTTGACCCTTGGGTCTTTTGTTGATGTTGCGTTTGCATCCTGCTGACATGAGAAGGAACGCCTGGATAGTCTCTAGGTGGTATATGAACCGTCAAGACTTGGAGTTAGGATTTTTCCATTACTCCATTTTTTTTTCGACCCTTGGGTCTTTCTTGTTTGATGGTGGCGTTGCGTCTGCATTCTGCTGGAATGAGAAGGGACGCCTGTATAATCTCTAGGTTGTATATGAACCGTTAAGACTTGGTTCTCCTTTTGACGAAGCGTGGTGAGAGGATATGGTCCCTTTTTCCTTTATTTGTGCCCATGGATCGTGTACAAGAGTCAATATGGTCATACTTGTAGGGCAGAAAAGTTTCGTTTTCATTTCATCATTTTTTATTTCATTTTTATTTCTTTCTGTGATACTCTATCTTTTCAGCTTTTATATCGCGAAAGTCATGATTGCCCAACCATTTCGGCTATTTATCGCGGTGCCCAATCATTTCGGCTATTTTTGTTTTTACCGGCTGCTTTTTATTATGAGTTGCTCTATCATTTCGGCTTTTTTATGCATATTTTTTGCTTGCTGATTTTTATCGCGAGTTGGGGACTTGGTCCTGACACCCATTGTGGCATTAGTATCGTTGCAACTGAAATATTGCCAGGAGCGAATCATCATTTGTCGTGAGAGAACTTGGAGTTTGACACATGTTTAGGCATCAGTATCGCTACAACTGGAATGTTGCCCGGAGCGAATCATCATTTGCCTTTGTCGATTTGAACAAAGATGGCTTAGTAGACAGGGTTAGGATCCTGTCGACTAAGGCTTTTGACTTTATGAGCCGTAAGGGTCCCATAAAGGTATTTCTCCCTACGAGTCGAAAGGATATCGTAGGTGTATTTCTCCTTAGAAGTCGTGAGGATTCCTAAGCGTGTTTTCTCTTGTAAGTCGTAAGGATCTTACAAGAGTGTTTTCTTCTTGTAAGTCGAGAGGACTTACAAGCGTCGCTCACCGTAAAGGGACATTTCTCGCCATTGATGGAACTTGGTGAGAGAATATTTATTTATGCCCGTGGATTGTATACAAGGGTCAATATTGGACCGCCTGTAGGGCAATATTAGGGGAATATGACGGCTTAAGAACATGTTTAGATCCCTGTACCTTAAGGCTTTTGAATCATATGAGCCGTGAGAGTCTCATAGGGGGGAAATTCTCCTTACGAGCCGTAAGGATCTCGCAAGTGTAGCTTCTCCTTAGGAATCGTAGGGATTCCTAAGTGTGTTGCTCCTTTGTGAGTCATAAGGATCTCACGTAGGTATTTTCTCCTCACAAGGTCAAGAGGACCTTTCAAGTGCACATGAATTTTTTTTATGAATTTGCGCCCTTTTCGGGTTTTCACAACTCGCTGGCAGTCCTGCTGTTTTTACTCACGGCGCTCTTTCGGGTTTTCATCCGTGCCCATTTTGCTTGTGGACATACCGTTTTTTTTGGTTTTTTTGGTTGTTTTTCTTTTATATTTTTATTTTTAATGAGTTTGTGCCTTTCCGGGTTTTCACAAGCTTGCTGGTAGCCCTGCTGTTTTTACCCATGGAGCCCTTTCGGGTTTTCATCCGTGCCCATTTAGCTTGTGGACGTACCGTTTTTTTTTCCTGAACGGTGAAACTCTCGAAAGTAGCTTCGTCACAGGTGACCCATCTGTTTTCCGCTGGGATTTGGGGGTGGCTTCATTGCTGGAGTAGCTGTGTAGCCAGTGGGATTTGTAACAACCCTAAATTTCCTGTACAACTTTCTGTACAAAATTTTCAAAAAATACAGAAAGAGATATTTTTTCCTGAACACAAGATATAAGTTTGTTTTGCTTTTTAATAGAAAGAAAGAGCTGGTAGCTCATTGGTAAGACCTTGCACTGCTGAACCAAGCCACCAGAATTCATATCCCATCCTCCACATTATTTTTAATATTGTTTTATTTTGAATTTTTAGAATATCAAGGGTTTACACCTGCATAACTCACAAAAACCCCACTACACATGAAAACCTAACAGTACCAGAGGCTACATGAACCGACAAGGGACCCTCCGACCACCCGACTCGGCCGGGATCAGCCGAATCGGCCGGCGGCTCGGCCGACTCGGGCCGCCTCCGCCGGCCGGACTCGACCGGACCGCCGAGTCCCCAACATGAAAAAGTTGGCTTTTCACATTCCCTGCACATCTATATACTTTATTTCTTCAGACCAGTAACAGAGACACTTTAAAACACCAATTACTCTATTTTATTACATTTTATCACATTTTTTTCATTTCAACCTTTCACCTACCCTAACCCTATAGATACAACCCCTAAACACACCCCCTTCACTCCAAAATTCTGATCAAAACTCTCAAGAAATCCCTAGAAGTTTAGTGTACTTTTGGAGTTAGCGAAGGGCGAAGCTCCGGCGATTTTCCGACGACAACCCTAGGAGCTCCCGGCGACAAAACGACGCACCGGCGCCTCCTCCCGATTCCTCTTCCTCTGTTCTAAGCTCTAAAACCGTAAGTCCCACCTCCCTCTTCTACTTTCTTTTCTAAAAATACGTAATTCCAAAACCCGACGGAATCGGAGTTAATCCGATTTCCGATTCGGTTCTTTCTAAAAATTCAACCTTTTCTTAAATACAAACATATCAAACAATTACATGTTGACTATTAATCATTAACAAACATGTTGAACAAGTTTCATGACAATCTATATCATTTTGTAACTTTTATCGCTCTTTTTCAGTAAAATACCATGTAGTTTCATTTTGAAATTAAAACATCACAATCTTGCTATACCTTTAAGTAGATCACGAGATAATGACTTACCTCCTCACAACACTCATATGCAACATAGCACAATATATTTCGGGAACATAGAATACGGGAAAACGAAACCTTTCAAACAAATACCATTTACTGATAAAACCGTTTTCTAAAAAGATTATGTAATTTATAAATCTTTGCAAAGCGCCGCTACAACCCATTTGGGGAACCCGTTCGGGATGGTGCGGATTATTGCACATCCTCGGGCTTAGTAGTGAGAGATGCAGATCTCCGCAAGGAGCATTCGGTCTCGAAGATTTAAAATACGAATATCTTAAGAAAATGAGATTTCTAGAAATATAATATATATTAAAAATTATTTTTATATAAATATATATATATATATATATATATGTATCATTAAAATATCTATTTTGTGATAATATAAATATTCCAGCTTTTTCTAAAATCACAAGAATCACTTTACAATAAAATACCATGAATTCCATACAAGTTCAATATTACAATTAAATAACCTGTATTATGAAAAATATAGGTTTATTCACTAGAAATATCACAAATATGAAATCTACAACTATGAAAATTCTAAAGACGATAACAAAATACTTTGGGTGTATTCTGAAAAGTATACAAAATTATTTTTACATAAAACCCTCTCAAGTTCTATAAATTACCTTAAGAACCCTAGTAAATATAGGTTTAAGCTGGACCAGTCTCTTGAGCCTCAGGGAGCCGGAGATATGGGTGTTTGCCTATCTAAGTTAGACAACTTAACGACGGTGTTATCAATACGGTAATCGTCTTTGAAAAAGACACAAATTCTGCCGCTCATGTGTAGCGGTTACCGATAATATCAAAACAATCAGGACTTCAATTTCTTTTCTAATTATTCCGACTCAGACTGAGTCTCATTATAAATAATCTGAGTTGAATATGATTCAAGTATCCAAACTACAATTCAACATGAATCCATGAATCCATATATTCAATCTATTCGATCTATATTGACCGAACCGAACCATGGATATACATGATTCTCCAGTTACATCCATTTACATGATTCTACAGTTACATCCATTTACTGATATCATGGTTTCGGCAAGTCATCTATACAATTCAATTTTCAATACAATATAATACAATACCATCAGTACAATTATTACTATCAATACAATAAATACACAGGGTATTGGGGTAGTTCATTCGTGAATCCAACGGAATCTCAAGACTCCCCCTAGATCATGAATCCATGTCTACTAACACAAGCAAGCTATCATGAGGGCCCGTGTTTCCATGCTCTTGGATTATAGCCTGTTGAGTTTGGAATACTTCGATGACGGTCGAAGTCCCGTTACTAACATTTGATTCGGGCCCGTGGTTCCCTACCCCTGGATTACAGCCTGTTGGGTTTGAGAACACTCTTGAGATTGGTTGACATTCACCCTTGAACTTACGATAACAACAACATTAACACTAAATACAACAATATAACAATATAATACAACTGTAAAAGCTACACACTCTCTCTCTTACTCTCTGTCTATTCTATTTCTCCCTTATCTTTGGGACTTACCGAACGATTTGTTCACTGACGACATTCTCTTTCTTTCTTCTTTGAATGTCGTCAGGTGATTCGGACCTTCCAGAGATCGAGCCTAGCACTGAAGACTTGGACCGGTTTATTGAAAATCCCGAGCTGTAGTTTCACCTGTACATTTCCTTTATATTCTGTATTTTCATTTCTGTTATGCCACCATTTAGGCATTGCTTTAATTCAGATGTATTTACTTCCATGTATTGTAAAAAAAAAAGAATGTGAATAAATAAAGTTGCTGTTTTATTATATCTTGTCTCTTGTGCATATATATTTATATTGCTTAGATACGCTTAGCGGTAAATACGTAGCGGCCTCGTCGTGCGCTCTGCCAGTACACTGGGAAGCGGGGCGTGACAGGTTTTGTTGGCGGCCCATGCAGGTCAGAGCTGTATGAAACTCTATCATGCAGTTCTGTTCTGCGTGAACAACCTAAGTAATATAACACAAGAACCAGCAACTAAAACATTCTTTACAATCCATACTCCTTGAATCTTATCATTTCATATTATTTGAATCATATACTTTGAATCTGTCATAACCTAAATTTTTCTTCAAGGTTATGGATTCCCTAAACAACACCAGCACCAACTTCAACAACACTCCACCACTACCACTCACACCTGCCGTCCCTTCTCCGCTCAACGAGCAGACGGTTCTGCTTGAGGAAATCCGAAGCCTCCTGGTTGGACTGCAGCAGCAGACTGCTATATTAGTGAACCGATCAGAAGCAGAAGCAACCGGTATGAAGCGCTCTGCCACCCAGATGGCAGGAGGAGCCTACCTTATACAACCTTCTGAACCTAAGAGACAGAAATAAACAATTAACCGATCAAGATCAAGTTTTTGTTTCTACTGCAAGAAGACTGGATACTTGTGGAAGGACTGTAGGCGCGCAAAAGGCCTGTGCCTAGTTTGTGGCGCATCCGATCATAGAATTGGAATCTGTCCCTATAGACACAACTCAGCTCACACCCCCACCAATTACACCTTAGCAGCCGTAGAAGCCGAGACAGTTGACCAAGGTAACACTAGTAATTCGCTTTCACATTCTCAAACTCTTGTATCACCTTGTTGTTCATACACTATCAGTACTCCAGTCACCAAACTTTTCTTGAATCTGTTACACTTTCCTCTTACAAATTTCGAGGATGAAATTTTTATAAGGAGGGTAGAATGTAACAACCCTAAATTTCCTGTACAACTTTCTGTACAAATTTTTTAAAAAATACAGAAAGGGGTATTTTTGCCTGAACACAAGATATAAGTTTGTTTTGCTTTTTAATAGCAATAAGGAGTTGGTAGCTCATCGGTAAGACCTTGCACTGCTGAACCAAGCCACCAGAGTTCAAATCCCATCCCCCACATTATTTTTAATATTGTTTTATTTTGAATTTTTAGAATACCAAGGGTTTACACGTGCATAACTCACAAAAACCCCACTACACATGAAAACCTAACAGTACCAGAGGCTACATGAACCGACAAGGGACCCTCCGACCACTCGACTCGGCCGGGATCGGCCGAATCGACCGGCGACTCGGCCGACTCAGGCCGCCGCCGCCGGCCGGACTCGGCCGGATCGCCGAGTCCCCAACATGAAAAAGTTGGCTTTTCACATTCCCTGCACATATGTATACTTTATTTCTTCAGACCAGTAACAGAGACACTTTAAAACACCAATTACTCTATTTTATTACATTTTAATACATTTTATCACATTTTTTTCATTTCAACCTTTCGCTTATCCTAACCCTAGCCTTACCCTATAAATACAACCCCTAAACACACCCCCCTCACTCCAAAATTCTGATCAAAACTCTTAAGAAATCCTTAGAAGTTTAGTGTACTTTTGGAGTTAGCGAAGGGCGAAGCTCCGACGATTTTCCGACGACGACCCTAGGAGCTCTCGGCGACGAAACGACGCACCGACGCCTCCTCCCGATTCCTCTTCCTCTCTTCTAAGCTCTAAAACCGTAAGTCCCACCTCCCTCTTCTCCTTTCTTTTCTAAAAATACGTAATTCCAAAACCCGACGGAATCGGAGTTAATCCGATTTTCGATTCGGTTCTTTCTAAAAATTCAAACTTTTCTTAAATACAAACATATCAAACCATTACATGTTGACTATTAATCATTAACAAACATTTTGAACAAGTTTCATGATAATCTATATTATTTTTTAACTTTTATCGCTCTTTTTCAGTAAAATACCATGTAGTTTCATTTTGACATTAAAACATCACAATCTTGCTATACCTTTAAGTAGATCATGAGCTAATGACCTACCTCCTCACAACACTCATATGCAACATAGCACAATATCTTTCGGGAACATAGAATACGGGAAAACGAAACCTTTCAAACAAATACCATTTACTAATAAAACCATTTTCTAAAAAGATTATGTATTTTACAAATCTTTGCAAAGCGCCGCTACAACCCATTTGGGAAACCCGTTCGGGATGGTGCGGATTATCGCACATCTTCGGGCTTAGTAGTGCGAGATGCAGACCTCCGCAAGGAGCATTCGGTCTCGAAGATTTAAAATACGAATATCTTAAGAAAATAAGATTTCTAGAAATATAATATATATTAAAAATTATATGTATATATATATATGTATGTATCATTAAAATATCTATTTTATGATAATATAAATATTCCAGCTTTTTCTAAAATCATAAGAATCACTTTACAATAAAATATCATGAATTCCATACAAGTTCAATATTTCAATTAAATACCCTGTATTATGAAAAAAATAGTTTATTCACTAGAAATATCACAAATATGAAATATACAACCATGAAAATTCTAAAGACGATAACTAAATACTTGGGGTGTATTCTGAAAAGTATACAAAATTATTTTTACATAAAACCCCCTCAAGTTCTATAAATTACCCTAAGGACCCTAGTAAATATAGGTTTAAGCGGGACCAGTCTCTTGAGCCCCAGGGAGCTGGAGATATGGGTGCTTGTCTATCTAAGTTAGACAACTTAACAACGGTGTTATCAATACGGTAATCGTCTTTGAAAAATACATAAATCCTGCCGCCCATGTGTAGCGGTTACCGATAACATCAAAACAATCAGGACTTCAATTTCTTTTCTAATTATTCCGACTCAGACTGAGTCTCATTATAAATAATCTGAGTTGAATATGATTCAAGTATCCAAACTACAATTCAACATGAATTCATGAATCTATATATTCAATCTATTCGATCTATATTGACCGAACCGAACCATGGATATACATGATTCTCCAGTTACATCCATTTACATGATTCTTCAGTTACATCCATTTACTGATATCATGGTTTCGACAAGTCATCTATACAATTCAATTTTCAAGACAATACAATACAATACAATACCATCAGTACAATTATTACTATCAATACAACAAATACACGGGGTATTGGGGTAGTTCATTCGTGAATCCAACGGAATCTCAAGCGTCCCCCTAGATCATGAATCCATGTCTGCTAACACAAGCAAGCTATCATGAGGGCCCGTGTTTCCATGCTCCTGGATTACAGCCTGTTGAGTTAATACTCCGACGACGGTCGAAGTCCCGTTACTAACATTTGATTCGGGGCCGTGGTTCCCTACCCCTGGATTACAGCCTGTTGGGTTTGAGAACACTCTTGAGATTGGTTGACATTCACCATTGAACTTACGATAACAACAACATTAACACTAAATACAACAATATAATACAACTGTAAAAGCTACACACTCTCTCTCACTCTCTGTCTATTCTATTTCTCCCTTATCTTTGGGACTTACCGAGGATTTGTTCGCTGACGACATTCTCTTTGTTTCTTCTTTGAATGTCATCAGGTGATTCGGACCTTCCAGAGATCGAGCCTAGCACTGATGACTTGGACCAGTTTATTGAAAATCCCGAGCTGTAGTTTCACCTGTACATTTCCTTTATATTATGTATTTCCATTCCTGTTATGCCACTGTTTAGGCATTGCTTTCATTCGGATGTATTTACTTTCCATGTATTGTATAAAAAAAGAATGTGAATAAATAAAGTTGCTGTTTTATTATATCTTGTCTCTTGTGCATTTATATTTATATTGCTTAGATACGCTTAGCGTATTTACTTCACTGTAAATACGTAGCGGCCTCGTAGCGCCCTCTGCCCGTACACTGGGAAGCGGGGCATGACAGGATTTGAGTTGCAACCTTCGCCGTTAGGACTTTGATTGCAATATTGATCTAAAAGGAGCATATCGCCGTATCTTGGGCGATGTGCTAGTTTAGGGAAGTTCCGGTCCAACATTCTCATTTTGGGGACGCAATTTAGTTTAAGGACATTTCGGTCCATTATCGCCGTATTTGGGGCGACGCGCCGCGTTTGAGACGACGCACTAGTTTAGGGACGTTTCGGTCCAACATCGCCGTGTTTGGGGCGACGCTCTAGTTTAGGGACATCTCAGTCCATTGTTAGCTTAAGAACATCTCGGTCCGTTAGTTTAAGGACATCCCGGTCCGTTGTTAGTTTAGGGACATCTCGGTCCATTATCGCAATGTTTGAGACGACGGAGGTTTTTGGATACTACTCTCGAAATTCTGACTCAGGAAGATAGATAGCGGACACAAGCGTCGTCATCTATCATTGACCTAGGTCATGACTCGTTAGGCGTAGTATTTTTTGAGGAATCAGCCGTTTATTGGCCGGAATGGTCTTTCGCCATGCATATCCATGAGCAGGTAGGCTCCAACTTGGTAGACTTTGTCTATGATGTACGGGCCTTCATAGTTCGGCTCGAACTTCCCCCGTTTTGCACGATTGGGGATCATTGGTCTTTTGACGACTAGCACGAGTTCGCCCTGGCGGAATGTTCTCGGCCTAGTCAGTTTTTCGTATGACCATGTCATCCTTGCCTTATAAGCCTCCAAATTTTGCTGTGCTATAAGGTGAGTTTCATTGAGGGCATTAAGCTCCTCAAGCCGAAGATGAGCATTTTCTTCATTTGTCAGCTCGTATCGAACCACTACTCATAGAGAGGGGAGTTCTATCTCCAACGGGAGCACTACTTCCTTGCCGAACACCAAGGCGTACGATGTTGTATTCGTGCCCATTTTGAACGTTGTTCGATATGCTCAGAGAGCTTCATGCAGCCTTTCGTGCCTGTCATTTTTTAATATTTCTTAACACCGTTTTCTTTATAATCTTTATCAAGGTCTTGTTGAAAGCTTCAGCTAGACCATTGGCTTGAGGATTATAGACTGAAGAGTATCTCCAATCTATTTTATGCTGTTGTGCGAAGCGGCCTATTTTATGACTTCTGTAAGCTGGCCTATTATCCGAGATAATTCGTCACGGAGTGCCGAATCGATAGATGACATGGGTTCTGAAGAAATGGAGGATATTCTCCATCTTCACCTCCTTTAGTGGTACTGCTTCTGCCCATTTAGAGAAGTAATCGGTCATTGCCAATATAAACCGGTGTCCTTTGGAGGACGCTGGTTCGACAGGTCTAATTATATCTGTTCCACACATCTCGAACGGCTAGCTGGCCACTGTCGGGTATAGAGGATTTGGATGTTGATGGATGAATTCTCCATGAATTTGGCATGAGTGACACTGCTTCGCATATTTGAGGCAGTCCTGAATCATTGTGGTCCAATACTAACCCAGTCTTTTTATCTTCAGCTTTATCTTTGGTCCGGCTTGATGAAAACCGCAGAGTCCGTTGTGTATTTCTTGGACGACTTTCTTTACTCCCTTTGGCACCAGGCATCTTGGCCACAGACATTCGAATGATCTCTTACAAAGAGTATCATTGACGAAGGCAAAAGACAGAGCTCGTTTCATGAGCGGATTTCTACATGCATTTTCGGGCGTTGGGATTTGAAGTAGTCTATGAAGACTTCCCTCCAATCCTTGACCTTTTCTTTGTCCTCTATTTGAAGGGCTACTTGTTCGGTCGTTTCTTTTCCTTCGGATGGTTCTATCAGGTCTTCAGAAAATACATTTGTTGGCGCGAGAATCCTGCGGCTTTGCACAATGATCTTTACGTTATCAAGATTTTCATCGACCAATTCCTTAGCCAATTTGTCCAATGCATCTGCCTTGCTGTTTTTCGCACGTGGTATACTTTCCAGGGTATAGGCAGGGATTTGTGTTATCAGTTGCTGCACTCTTTTGCCAAAGTTTATCAGCTTTGGCTTGCATGTCTGATAGTTGCTATTTACTTGGCCAACGATCAGCTGGAAGTCTCCATATATGAGGAGGTATTTGATTCCCATGTCGATAGCGATCTCGAGACCTGCTATCAAAGCTTCATATTCAGCCTCTTTATTGGTCCTTGGCTCTGTTAAGGAGAGGGTATAATGCAATATCCCTCCTTGCGGAGTCACGAAGATAAGGCCCACCCCGGCTTTGATTATGGGGGTGTTTTGCTTTCGCCGCTTCATGAAAGATGCTCAATCGAAGTAGAGTTCCCATTAGGAATCATTTTCTTCTTCGGTTGTATCAAACACATGTTCGTCTGGCAATTCACAACTTAATGGGGATTCAGCTGGTATCGGATGCTCCACAAGAAAGTCGGCAATGGCCTGTCCTTTTACTGCTTTGAGAGGACGATACGTTATCGAGAACTCCATCAGGAGGAGGGCCTATTTGGCAAGCCTTCCTGTTAGTATGGCCCTTGACATTAGATATTTGTGAGGATCCACCTTCGATATGAGATGGACTTCGTGTACCAAGGCGTAATGTCTGAAATTCGTTATTGCGAAGATCAGTACCAGGAAATACTTTTCGATGGGGGAATAGTTGTTTTCTTCCCCAAGAAGAACTCGACTCAAATAGTATAGAGCTCTCTCTTTTCTCTGATCATTCTCTTGTGCCCACAATATGCCTAGAGAACCCTCAAGGGCTGTTGTATATAGGATAACGGGTTTTCCCTTAACTGGAGCGGTCAATACCGGCAGATTTTGCAGGTATTGCTTGATTTCGTCTAATGCATTTTGGCACTTTTGATCCCAGACGAACGAGATCCCCTTCTTCATCAAATGACTGTAGCGACGGAATTTCCGGAGAGGTTGGTTATGAACCGCCGGATATATGCGAGCTTTTCTTAGAGAGATCGCAACTATTTGAGGGTTCTTGGCGTGGGCATTTTCATAATCGCCTTGATCTTTGAGGGATCGATTTCGATACCCCTGTGACGTATGACGAATCCTAGGAATTTGCCTAAGGAGACTCCAAACGCATATTTTAGAGGATTCATTTTCAGATTATACTTTCGAAGACGTTGGAACTGTTGGGTTACGCCAGCGCCCCGGCCATCAATCCGTGGCCAAATGCGGAACAAAAACTTTTAGAAACCCGGGGCTAATGGAACCCGATTCCCGGATCATACCATTAACCCTACACTAGTTGTATGTAAAGAAGTTTAGAGAGGGTAAAAAGAAAAGACAACGAATAGTCCTATTCTATTTCTCCAGAACCGAAAACCATTCTCGAATCTGAAACAAGTTTCTTCGAATTAGTATGTAACTATACGATGGTCATATCCAATAAATGTGGATCTTCGTAGTGATACAGAATGTTCCAGAGAAAAGCAAAGGGTAAAAGTAGGAGTGACAATGAAGTATGCAACTCTGACAATCCAAAAGTCAGTGTGTTTTAAGAAGGTTCGGTCAACTTGGTTTATGAGTTCTAGTCTAGGGTTAGGCCATGGTCGCTGCCAAAGAAAGAGAGAAAAGAAACACTCAGCGTGCACTCTAACCTAGATCAGAATGGTTAATCACTTTATCTAATTAGGATGTCTTCCACTGTATCCTAAAATTCTCCTTCAAACCCGAAAGAAGAATTAGTCGGGATCCTCTAAAATCACCCGAGGAGTAAACCAACTCATCAGCGGGAATCAGAATCCAACAATCATCGCATGATAACCTGATGGAATCCACTCAATTTATCACACTCCAGAAGGTATGCGCATGCCTGGCAAGTTTCCTGCTTGTTTGAAACTCCTGATGTGATTTTTACCCCATGCTCTTATGACTTTGACGAAGGCCAACAAATCATAAGTCACATGTCAAGTTCTACCCATCATTGTCCAGGTTAATTTGAACCCACCCGTACATACCCTTGACGAAGGCCAACAAAGTAGTACGACTATCCCAAACCAACGCATCTATCTATGCAATAGAAAAGTAACAAACAGCTACCATACACTATGCCCTGACGAAGGTCAACAAACATAGCATGAATACTAAGTGCTACCCGTCTGAAATGACGGAGGGCTACGAATGGATTTTGGCAAAAAACCTTTAACGTAATGAACTTGATATCGTTGAAGGAACCGGATAGCTTTTTACAAATATATAGTGGCGAAAACCTTTGCTAAAGAGGTCACTCCCGGTGAAAGGATCTTGGCTCTTTCCTCGTGGAATAAGGTGCAGGATATTCCAAACTGAATACCTCGATGCAAAGCAAAAAGTAATCGACTATAGTGAAGTTATTATCCTGACGCAAATTTCTGCCCAAGAGGTCACTCCCGGCGAAGGGATCTCGGCTCTTGCCTCGTGGAATGAGGTGCTGGATATTCATAACCGAATACCGCTGTGCAAAACAAAATAAAACGTCCTTTTTTAACGCCGGAAACTGGGAAGACGGACTCTCTTGCCTAAATCTGGGGGCAGATGCTAATAGGTGCTATCCGTCCACCTCTCCGAAGATGCCAAGTTGATTTATGGCACCATGTATCGAAGGTTTAAACGGATGCGGCCGATGTAGCAGACTTCGTGAGATTCCCCCTCGTTTGAGGGGTTTTTGATTGTGGGGACGCTCTTCCCTGCAGGCGCAAGCCCCTGCAGTTAATCACGCTACCGCATCGCGGTAGCAACTTTCTCCTTCTCCAGATGGTCACTTCGTGTCGTGGGTATTTGTTTTGTTTGTGGTTGCCCGTGGATTGTATACGGAGACTAATTTATGTTGTCACCCGTAGAACGTGGATTAGTCCAAATCCGTATCTTCTTAGATTTGGGTTTTGGTTTTGGTTTAAGGATACGCTAGTCTTATTTGAGACTAAGATCAGCTTAAATGTTTGTTAAGGATACGTTAGTCTAATTTCCAGACTAAGATCAACTTAACAGGATCATTTAGATCCAACAAGAGAGCATTTAGGATCTATTGTTTAGTTTAGGGACATTTGGGTCGCTTTCCAGTTTAAGGACATGGTGGTCCAATATTAGTTTAAAGACATCACGGTCAAGATTAAGGACATCATAGTCTGTGAAATGTATGGCTGCCGGGACCCATCACCTCTCTGAAGACGTTGAAGGATTACAACGACAAATATCAGAGGAGTTCAGAGATGTACCCTTGAACCAATGTTGGTTGGGAGATCTATAGTCCAATTTGAGACTAAAGTCTGTTTAAAGGTTTATGAGCATATGGGCTCAGTTGATATGAGTTGAACATTTTATTGTTTTGGCTATTGAGCCTTTATTTGGGCACTGCCCTTTTAATAATGCTAAGCATTGGGCTCTGACATTTTTGCCTTGTATAGCATTTATCAGAACAAAGTATGTTCTGACAGTGCACCACGTGGCGCTTCAGGCGCTTTACGCCAAGGAAAGAGCGCATTGCGCTTCTGTTGGATAGCGCACACGAGGAGGACACGTGTCGCGCTTAGCGCTAGTTTGTTAGCGCATTGCGCTTTTGATTCATGAGCGCGCTGCGCTGGTTCGTGGGTGCGCCAGTGAATGACATGTGGCGCGCTTGGCACTGAGTGCCAACCCAAGAGCGCAGTGCTCTGTTTTCAGGAGCGCAAAGCGCAAGCTGTGTCTGTGGTTGACACGTGGCGCGCAACGCGCAGTTCAAGAGTGCAAAGCACTTTCCGGTAGCGCAAAGCGCATCAGATCAAATTTAAGATCAAAGAACAAGTTTTTTGTTCTTCAAAGGAGGCCTTGCCTCAAGATCCAAGAACCAAAGTTCTTGTTCTTATCAAAAGGCTATGCCTTTGTAGATCAGAAGATCCGTGAAGTAAAAGTACTTCTTTTATTATTATTTTCTTTATGATTAGATCTTTTGATCTTTTGCTTTTTATTAAAGACCTTGGTCTTTTTTAGATCTATGATCTTTTTAGAAGAAGATTCTTTACGAAATGGATTCATCTCTGTTGTTCAAGAACATAGTTCTTTTTACCTTGAATATGAAGAAATGATCTTCTTCTTTCTAAGAGCTTTCTCTTCTTTTTGCAGAGGGTTTCTCTCTCTCCTTTTTTTCTTTTTCGTCCTCCTTAGACTTGAAGTCTAGGGTCCTTTATATAGGGCCAAATGATTTGTTGAATCAGTTTAAGAGATCTTTCTCTGATTGATTTGGGAATATTTCCCCACCGTTGGATCTTTGATCCTAAGGCTTCTGTTTTACAGAAGATAATCTTCTTGTTTCAATAAGATCGAAAAGATCTTTCCATAACAGAATTTTAATTCTGATTAATTAATAATTTATTATTAGTAGATCTTTTGATCTGACGGTGGGGAATTTTTTAATTCCAGCGCTGGCGCACCCGTGCTTTGCACGTGGTGCGCTGCTCAGAGCGCAGCGCACTTTGCGCTAGCGCACTCACGTTTGACACGTGGCGCGCAGCCGTAGTGCAAGTACGCTAGTGCACTCGCGTTAGACACGTGGCGCGCAGCGCAGAGCGCAGCATATGAAGCGTTGCTTCAATTTAATTTTGAATTTTAAAGTAGAGCTTTGCTCTGATTGGGGGTGCGCTGCCTAGGGCGCAACGCACCTGGCGCTAGCGCGTCTTCTTTAGACATATGGCACGTAGCACGCAGCGCACGGGATCTGAAGCGTTGCTTCGATTTTTGAATTTTGAAATTCAGAACAGAGCTTTGCTCTGATTGGGGGAAACAAATGCCCCCCCACCGTTGCGCTCACGTAGCGCACACGTGAGGGCAACGGTGGCAACATTTGAGCCTTTGGATCAACTCAGAAGTTGAGGAGGCGGTTCAACGCCTATAAATAGTACCTTTTGGTCCTCAGATGATTTTCATCTCTTCTTAAGAATTTTCATTCAGAGCGCAGCTCTTTTGTTAAGAACTTTCAAGAGTCAGAACTCTTAGGTAAAATTAATTTTTTTTAATAAATTAGGGTTTTTACCCATTAACAGAGCCTTGCTCTTCATAAATCTTTGATCTAAATAAAACCCCTTTAGGGTTTCATAAACAGAGCCTTGCTCTCATGAACCCATAGATCTAAACAGATCTTTTCTTAGGGTTTCTTAGCCCATGAGTCAGAGCTCTGCTCTTTTGATAACATGTAGATCTTTTAATCTTTTGATGAAGAACTCTTAAGAGTTTTTTCATGGATCTTTAAGATCCCAGAATTTTAATTCTCAAGAATTAATTATCATTAATCTTTGATGGATTTTCCATCATCATTACAGCGCTAGGCTCTTTAAGAAATTTTATTCCCTCGTGACCAGAGTTTGACAAGTGTTACTATGTTATAGAGCTTTGCTTTGAAAGGGAGATTTTCTCCTTGTCTCGAGGGATTTCTCATTCAATGAGAATATTCTTTGAGGATTTCCTCATTAATTGACAGTCTCATCCAATGATGAGGCTGTCTTATTAATTGATGTATTGTCATCTGGATTTTGTGGGTCCCCCTTTGGTCCCCTCTCCACTGCATTGCAGCGTGGTACAAATTTTAAAGTACCGAGCGTCGGAATTTTTAAAATTAAATTATGACACTGATAACTGAATTTCGTTTCTTTCTTGCAGGTGACATGTCTTCTGACCTCTTGTTCCCATTTTTCCGCTCAGAGGGAGGATTCCCTGAAGCACCGGTAGACCGGGAGGTTCTTGCTCTTATTAAGGACTATGACCCGGAGTACAAAAGCCTTCACCTGTGGGGCAGGTGGTGCGACCAAATAATCAAAGGTCGCCGAAGCATCTCTTGTGCGACACCATCGGATCCGATCTCATCGATCTCGTATGCAGATACACCCCCAGTGAACAATGCCGTGGAGGTCGTTAATTGGACTTCGGAGGGTCTTCTTCAACCTTCGATTACCGCCATACCCATGCAGCTGCCGGCGGCTTTGGATATTCTGGGGCGACGCATATGCCAGGGCGAGTCACGCCCTTAGGGACAACCTTACAATATCGGGTTGACTCCTCGACATTCGACCGGATATTTGCAGTGGGCCAGGTATATCTTGTCGGCGAAGAAAACACACTTGCTGAAGCTTGGCCTATATCCTGCGGTCTACGTGTCGTTGTTCCAATATTCTGCTCCTCCGACATGGTGGATTAAGGCATTCGTGGAGCAATGGAACATCCCAACCCATACCTTTCTTCTAATGGACAGAGAAGTTTCCATCTCTTTAGAAGAATTTGCTGAGATTTCCAGTCTGCCGGTGAGGGGAGAGCACTATGAAGAGTTGCTTCCTCCGGATGAATATGTTTTTGCCACCAAACCGATGGTGATGGGCCTAACGCCATCCAGCACCAGTTTCCTAGCTTGATCAAGGTGCTAAACATGTACGAGAGCCTCTTCTTGGAATTCGGAGGCCGGGGGGTCAGTTTCGCGGACTTCATTGCCCGGTTTCTTCGTCCAGAGATTTTATCGCAACGAGGCGAAAAATTTTCCAAGCTCGACGATCCCTTTGGCTTGGACCGTTGACCAGTATTGGAAGATGATCAGAAGGGCTTTTATCTCCCCGATGCCGCGATCATCCCTCTGTCAGAAATCGCCGCTCTGGGCATCGACGGGGAGACTTTCTTTCTCGGGTTTCTAGGGCTGTGGTTGTGCTGGTTCGCGCTCCCCATGCACCCTCGCTATATGAGGCCGTCCGTCTTCTACCCAGCACATCGAATGGTGGCTGGCATACAAATGGCCATCGGAATCGCCGGGCTGGCCCACCTGTACCGTAGTCTTAGCGTGGCGGCGGATACAACCGAACCGGGGGTGCAAGCTGCCAACTTCCCGATGCACTACTTTACTTCGTGGATGGAAATGCACGTGCTCGGGGTGTTTGGTATTCATAAAAGACCCTCGTTTTTTGAGAAGTGTAAATTTCCCAGAATTATGCGGCTGGTTGACGTTTCCATCGTGAATCCGTCTCAGCGGGAGGCTAGGGGGTTGCTTCTTCGTCCGCGCACGGTCGGAGCTGGTATGTCTTTTACGGACAAAGTCCTAACGATCGGCCAGGAGACCTCCAAGACGGTGCTGGCACTTCGCGACACTTTTAAGGACGGGGCCTCCGTATTGAAAGGCCGGGAGATTCTACATTTATACTCCATCAGGCCGGGCTTCCTTGTATTCAGGCAAAATGACGCGACACTTTTTATGAGATACAACCCCAATCACTAAGTTATAACCAGGGGGTCCCACTGGAGGCGTTTTTGGAAGAACCTGCCGCCACCAGAGAGGGAATACAGAATGCACTACATCACTTTTTGCGGTTAAATACGGGCTCCCACTTCTTCATTAGCGAGCTGAGTTGCATTCCAAGGGCCCTTAATGTATACGGGGTCTGGTATCAACACTCGATGGGCGCTGTCATCAGGGAAGAGAGGCGGCTGCTGCTCGATCGCTAGAGTGCGCCCCCCGCCAGCGATCGCAATGTCCTTTTAAAGCGACGGATCACTGTCCCCCCTCCACTAAGAGGAGATGCTGCAGTTGAGCCTCTACATGTGCTAAGCCCCACGCGTGGATTGCCCCGTGATCCTGTAGACGTGCCATCAGCGCCCCGTGCTCCCGTGGAGACGGTAACCGTAGCTTCACCCGAATCTGGCGTGGGCTCGGATATCGGGACCCGCTGTCCCAAGGTGCCTATGAAACGCAAGCTGGTGTTGGCTGCGACTAGGGCTCGCTCACAGAAGAGGAAAAAGAAGTCGCTCTTCTCCGCCGATGTCGTACTTGGTCAGGAGCCTCATGCTCCTTATAGTCAGGGCTTGAGTGAGTACGGGATAAATGAGGGCCTATTTATGTCACTAGATGACACTGATCTGACGGACGCCATCGCAGCTTCAGAGCGATTGGCAAGACGCAAAGAGTGGTTGGCTACCCTCGCGCGCTCAGGTAGTCATTAGTTGTATTTTTCGCCATCGTATCATATCTCTATCATTGTTTTTTGACTAACTCTTCTCCTTCTTTAATAGGCATTGCCACCGAAGAAGCTCTCGCTGCCTCTCTCAAGACTTTTGAGGAGGAGGAACGACTTCGAGCATCCTTAGGCCTTGGTACATTTCGGTTCGCCATGTTTCCGCTTCCGTTTCTTATGAGTAATCTGACCCTGTCTTTGTCTTATTGCAGGGACCATAATGCCTATCCCGCAAGCTGATGCGGAAATTCTCCCTGGGCCAGGTACCGAAGTCCCGGCCTCTTCGGTATTGCCGCAAGAGGCCTTACTTAAAAAACCGATGACGGAAGCCTTGACGGCTCCAGAGGTAATCCTGAATGCGGACGGCGATGCCTTGCTGAAGGAGGCTTCTAAAAGGTCTGTTTTGACGGCCCAAGAGGAAAGGAAGAGCTTGAGGTGCGCAGCAAGGGAGCGTAGTGCTGCTTTAGCTGCGGGAGCAGGTTCAAGCGCCGTTACTCCCGCTGCTACTCATTCAGAGGAGTTCCCGGTTGCCTTGTCTACTGCTCATAGACGGACGGCACGTGCGGCTCGGGAAGCCAACGGTGAATCAACCCCAGGTAATGTGTTTTGAGGCTTCGTTGTCAAAGTTTTAAACCATCAGTTCTTATATATCTTGTCCTGTAGGGCCGGGCCTTACTGAAGAAGTGGCGGCGACCGTTGAGCCTGAGGGGTCGGTGGAGTAGGTAGCTGTGATTGACGAACCCAGGGCGGCAGTAGGCGAGGCAGCCGTAATTGCCGGGCTCGAGGTAGTGGCTGACGAGACAGTCATGATTGCTATGCCCGAGATAGCTACCATTGTCGAGCCCGAGGTGGCGGCGGATGAGACGGCTACCATTAGTGAGCCTAAGGTGGTGGCGAGCGAAATGGGTACAATTGCTGAGCCCGAGGTGGCCGCTCTCTCTCAAGAGTCGGGCACCGCCCCGATCATCGCTCTTCCTGCCTACGGTTCTTTGTCGTCTCCTGGCGTAGAGAGCGTGATGACGGCTCTCGTGGAGTCAGGGGATGAGGCGACAGGAGGTGAGACCACCCCGATGGGGGAAGGGGACGCCGTCGTTGTATCAAGTGACGCCCTCATCACGATTCCGGCTGGCGACTCATCAGGTAGATTTTAGGTCACCGCCCTTCTTTTTATTCCGCAATCTTTTTCAATCTTTCCTGACAGGGTTTATCTTGTTTCTAATGCAGGTGCGGCTAGTGCTGATGTCGCGCTACTCGAGGCAGCGCCGTCAGTTACCGCCCTGACGGTGACCACCTCTCTACCTTCTCTCGCACCGTCTCAGATGCTGGAAGGTATGGATTTGTGACCAATTAGTCTTATCTCTAGGCTGTATAATTTATGTACTGACGTTGCATTACTGCGTCTTTATAGGAGTCCTTTTTGACCACTTGTACCAGGTGCTGCACCCCCACTTCTCCTTCCCGTTGGAGATTGCTTCGACTAGTGGCGCTGGTGAATACAGCCTTCAGTTAACGTTCTTTCTTTTACCAATAGTGAAATCATTTCTGATTCTCCTTTGCCTTGATTGCAGTACTACAGATTGAAGGAGGAAATGAGAGAATAGTTCTACCAGTACTCCCGGCCTTGCCATCTACCTCAGCCGGTATAGTAAACTTCGTTGTTTATAAACATTCTCTACTTCTTGAATCATCATTTGACTGTGATTTGTTTTGCAGCGGTGATACCGACTCCAACTCCGTTCGAATCTCAAGTTATAATGCCAGTGGGCCCCTTCTCTCGACGAGCATCTTCCAAAGGCGCTGTGAATAGTCTGCGTATGTTGAGCGACTACATCGAGGAGCTTGACATGGAGACTCCTACATTCGCTGCGGATTTTGCCGCCGAGGTTAATCCTATGCTGGCGATGCTCGTGAACTTTCATAGTGAGGGCGTCGTTGAGTCATGGGTTAGCCAATGCAGGAAAATTGAGGCTTGTTTGTATGAGCTTGAGATCAGACGTCCTGCTCCCGAGGTCCTGGCTGTGAGCTCTCAACGGGCTGCGTGGGTCGAGCAGAGCACTCCTTATTTCCGTCATCTTGAACAAGAAGCGACCTTAAAGCATAAGGAATGTGAAGAGACTTCAAGCGAATCTGCTCGACTGCATGCTCAGGTTGTCGCTAATGCTGTGCAGTTGAAAACCATCTTTGAGGGCCTTTTACGATGCATTTCTGATGGGCTAACGCTAACGCAGAAGCTCGACCTCATCGAGTAGGATGCGCAGAGTCGTGAAGCAGCTCGGCGGGTCGTTGATGAGCGACTTTCGTCTTATTTGCAGCAACGGGCTCAGGTTGAAACAGAGTTGGCCGTGGCGGCCGACCGTGACGAGAGGCTGAGGGGAGTGCGTGAGCAATTGATTGGCCTACTGAAGACGCTTCCCTCCCAATAGTTGCATTTTGCGTCATTTGTAAATTTTGAATAAAATGTATTCATTTTTCTTTATCCTTTCAGATGATGTAGCTTGTACTCAATTGAATTCATGAATAAAAGATACATTTCTTTTGCAATGTCTTGTGTCATCTCTCTGCTTTCTTTTTTCTTTTGTTATCTGCATGTCATCTTAGCAAACATAGCCGGCAGATGATAGAGTAAGCACCTTGGACTCTTCGTAGGGTGGTAATGATTCTTAAAAAACAGGGTTAGGATCTGTCACCTAAGACTTTTCAACTTTATGAGCCGTGAGGGTCTCATAAATTTTTTTTCTCCCTACGAGTCATGAGGATCTCGTAGGTGTATTTTCTCCTTAGGAATCGTGAGGATTCCTAAGTGCGTTTTCTCTTGAGAGTTGTAAGGATCTCACAAAAGAATTTTCTCCCTTACAAGTCGAGAGGACTCATAAGTGATTGTTTCCCTCCTTGTCGATGTTCGACTTCGGAGAATGTGGCCTGCAGATAGTCTATCTTGACCTTCTTGTAGGGCACCGATGGCTTAGGAAACAGGGTTAGGATCTGCCACCTAAGACTTTTCAAATATATGAGCGGTGAGGGTCTCATAAAGACTTTTCTCCCTGCGAGTCGAAAGGATCTCGTAGGTGTATTTTCTCCTTAGGGGTCGTGAGGACTCCTAAGTGCGTTTTCTCTTGAGAGTCGTAAGGATCCCACTAGAGAATTTTCCCTCTTACAAGTCGAGAGGACTCGTAAGTGGTTGTTTTCCTCCTCGTCGAGATTCGACTTTGGAGAGTGTAGTCCATGAATAGTATGCAAGAGTCCGTTTTGGACCGACTTGCAGGGCCCCAGTGCTTAGAAAACAGGTTTTTTAATCCCTGCTGCCTAAGGCTTTTCCTCACGAGTCGAGGCGAATCTAGCATTTCTCGCAAGAATATCCTAACGTCACAGTTAACCTCTGCTCTTTACGACAGAGGTCCGTTAGGGTCTGTGGTACTAGGGTTTTGTCCATTGTACCGTCGCGTTGGCTGATGTATTCCTCGATAGGCAATCTTGGTGTTCGAGTAGCCTTGCGACTGTCGTGTCTCTGATCCCTTCAGAGGCTGGACAAGACGTCTTCAAGAAATCCTCCTAGACAGTTTGACCGTCGGAAGAGCAAGCGTTAGTAATTTTGCCATGCTGCTTTTTACTTGAGGTTATGCTCATTTTGGAGAGCCCCGATGAGTCATAACCACTCCGCGCTGGTGTGGGATGATCTCCGATAGCCTTTCAGGTTTTATATGAGTTGCCGTCAAGATCCTGAAGCTAGGAATTTGGCCTTCGCTTCGTTTGCTGGCATTGCGTTTGCTGTATCGAGACGAATGCCGCGGTCGTCTCTAGGTTGTTTGATGAACCGTCGAGGCTTGGAACTAGGGATTTTGCCGTGGCTCCGTTGTTTGATTGTCGCGTCTGAATCCTGCTGGAGGAAGAACGCTGGGAGTGATATCTCGTCTGCTGTATCGAGACGATCGTCGAGGTGGTGACCACTCCACGCTGGTGTGGGATGATATCCGACAGTCTTTTAGGTTTTATATGATTTACCGTCAAGACCCTGAAGCTAGGAATTTGGCCTTTGCTTCGTTTGCTGTGGCGTGTCCGAATCCTGTTGGAGGAAGGATGTCGTAGTGACATCTCATCTGTTGTATCGAGATGAACGTCAAGGTGGTGACCACTCCGCACTTGTGTGGGATGATCTCCGATAGTCTTTCAGGTTTTATATGAGTTACCGTCAAGACCTTGAAGCTAGGAATTTGGCTTTCGCTTCGTTTGCTTGCATTGCGTCTGCTGTATCGAGACGAATGTCGTGATTGTCTCTAGGTTGTTGGTGAACCGTCGAGGTTTGGAGCTAGGGATTTTTCCGTGGCTCCGTTTGGTGATGTTGCGTCTGCTGTAACGAGACGAATGTCAAGGTGATCTCTAGGTTGTCTGTGGACCATCGAGATTTGGAACTAGGGACTAAGCCATGGCTTCATTTGGTGATGTTGCATCTGAGGCCTATCGGAATGAGGAGGAACACTGTGGTGGGTCTCCATGCTGTAGATGTGGCCGTCGAGACTTGGAACGAGGGATTTTGCCGTCGCTCTGTTGTTTTGACCGTGAGGTCTTTTGTTGACATTGCATCTGCATCCTGCTGGACTGCGAAGGAACGTCGTTGTTGACATTGTGTCTGCTGTAACGAGACGAATGCTGAGGTGGAGTTGGGATTTTTCCATCACTCCGCTTTGTTTCGACCGTGAGGTTTTTTGTGGACGTTGCATATGCATCCTGCTGGACTGCGAAGGAACGCCGTTGTTGACATTGCGTCTGCTGTAACAAGACGAACGCTGAGGTGGTCTCTAGGTTGTTTGTAGACCGTCGAGACTTGGAACTAGGGACTTTTCCATGGCTCCGCTTAGTGATGTTGCATCCGAGTCCTGTTGGAATAAGGAGGAACGCCGTTGTTGTTATTCTGGGATGCAGATGTTGCCGTCAAGATCCGATTCTCCCTTTGACAAGGTCTGGTGGGGAAATGTGGTCCCCTTTTTGTATATGCCCCTGGATTGTATACAGGGATCGATGTGATCTTACCCGTAGGGCATAAATTTCATTTTTCTTTATTTCTTTCTGCGATGCTCTATCATTTCATCTTTTATATCGCGAAGGTCGCGATTGCCCAATCATTTCGGCTATTTGTCGCGGTGCCCAATCATTTCGGCTATTTGTTTTATTTTTACTCGATGCTTTTTATTGCGAGTTGCCCAATCATTTCGGCTATTTCTTTTATTTTTACTCGCTGCTTTTTATTGCGAGTTGCCCAATCATTTCGGCTATTTTGCATGTATACATTTTTACTTGCTGATTTTGTTTGCAAGTTGCCCTATCATTTCGGCTATTTCATATGTATGTGTGGCTCGCTAGCTTCTTTGCTGCAAGCTTGGGATTAGATACCGATTTCAGCATCAGCACCGCTACAACTGGAATATTGCCAGAAGCGAATCATCATTTGCCTCTATCGATGTCGAACAAAGGTGGCTTAGCGAACAGGGTTAGGGTCCTGTCGACTAAGGCTTTTGACTTCATGAGCCGTAAGGGTCTCATAAAGGTTTTTCTCCTATAAGTCGTGAGGATCTCGTAGGTGTGTTTTCTCCTTAGGGATCGTGGGGATCCCTAAGTGTATGGTCTCTTATAAGTCGTAAGGATCTTACAAGAGTGCTTTCTCCTTATAAGTCGAGAGGACTTTCAAGGGTTGTTCACCGTGTAGACATATCCCTAGTCACGGATGGGACTTTGTTAGGGAAATGTTTATTCGCGCCCGTGGATTGTATACAAGGGTCAGCATTGAGCCGCTTGTAGGGCAGTGTCGGAAGCTGTGGTGGCTGCTTAAGAACAGGTTTAGATCCTTGTAGCTTAAGACTTTCAAATCTTATGAGCCATGAGGGTCCCATAAGAAGGTTCTCCTTACGAGTCGTGAGGATCTCGCAAGTGTAATTTCTCCCTCGGAATCGTGAGGATCCCTAAGTGTGTTGCTCCCTTGTGAGTCGTAAGGATCTCACGCAGGTGATTTCTCCTCACAAGGTCGAGAGGACCTTGCAAGTTTCCTTTAACGAGGTTGCGCCCTTTCGGGTTTTCACAAACACTCGCCGGTAGCCCTGCTGTTTTTACTCACGGAGCTCTTTCGGGTTTTCATCCGTGCCCATCTTGCTTATGGACGTACCGTTTTTTTTACCACGTCAGCCTGGGGATGCCGCGGGTTGGTAGTAGTTTAACGACGTTTCAGTCAGTTGCAAGTTTTAGGACATTACGGTCCATCGTTAGTTTAGGGACGTTTCGGTCCGACGCCAGTTTTAGGACATAGTGGTCCATTGTTAGTTTAACGACGTTTCGGTCTTACGTTCATAGGTCGGACATGTTTGAAGATCTTTCAGCACTCTTTTAGTTTTTTGCCGAAAAAACAATTTCTCATGGAGCTTCCCCTATAAAAGAGCATGATGCCCCCGACATGTCCATCCTTTTCTGATCATGTGGTTGCGGCGGGTTCATCTTCCAGTTTTCGGATAACGCGAGCTTGCCTTGTCGGTATTGGTCTTCAACCCAGTCTTTGAAGACGTAGCAGTTATCGATCGGATGGCCCAATACTTGGTGGTAAGGGCAGTAATTAGGATTGTTGACATTATTCAATTGCAGCTGGTGTTTCGGCTCCGGTAGAGTGATAAGCCTGTTGCGCACTGCTAGTTCGAACAGCCTCCTTATTTCATCCCGGGGAAATGAGTAAGGACGTTTCAACTTCTCATAAAGGGGTTGCCGCTTGTTGCTTTGGCGAACAACCAGTCTAGGACCACTCGATTGTTGTTGAGCGTTGGCGACGAAGGCCGTTTTTTTCATCCTCTTATCCTTTTTGTTCGATCTCTTGTTTGCGGGTCCGAGATTCTTTCCGGGTAGTGTGCGATTGTGCGGCCGAATGTTCTCGCAACTCCTCAGTTCTTTCGTTTCAGAGATGGATTCCTTGAAGAGAGGACTGAGGGCTACTTTTTCGTCGGAGTCGCACCCGAAGGTGAGAACTCGCGATCCCCCGGGATCAACCCTATGACAATTTCCGGCAATTCTTTTATGCTCATCTGTCGCATTTTTCCGCTGTCTACGAGCTTCACGCTTTGTCCTGTTGAAGTGTTGCCTGTGAGCGACATACCCTTGCCACCAACACTTAAAGGAGTTGCAGTCTTCAGTAGGATGTGCGATCTTCTGATGATATAAGCAGAAGTTAGGATGCACGTCCGCTTCATCAAGATGTATACCGCCAGAAGAATTTCCTCTGAAAGAGGGCAGTTTCATCCCCATCGATATGTCTTTGGCGAATCGTTTCCTTCTCTTGATCCTGCTTTCATTTGCGGCGGATGTACTTTGACCTGGTGGGAGTGTTTCGACCCTTTTGTCCAGTCGCCGGCGTTTGGCCTTTTCAAATATGGCCATCTCGTGCTCCCGATCAACTTTGCTTTTTAGACGGGCTTCGTTCAGGAATGCGTCAATTGTTTCGTCTGATGGCCCTAGAAGTTCCGGCTCAGGATCTACCCCCAATTTCTTTGCGTCAGGAGCTTCTTCACCGTTTATTAATAAGTGAGAGATCATACGGCAGCTTGCCACATAATCCTCGGGTTCATCCGACGAGTCTTCTCCATTGTCATCATGTCCGTCCTCAAGAATGTGGCTGAGAAATTCTTGGAGTGTAACTGGGGTCCGCACCTTCTGATTATATTCTTCCAGCGCGTCAATCTGCTTTTGCAGGTCTGTGCGTTTGCTATCAGGTTTCACGGGCTTCTTGGATTTCTTCTTCTTCTTCGAAGACTTTGACGGCTGGGTGTGAGCGCTCTGACCATCACCACCAGATTTTGGAGTTGGGTGCGGTTTCAGCATTCCCTCGATGATCTCGGGTTCCAGTGCATTTTTCCACCCGGTCGCCGGGCATGTTTGGAGATCCTTCAGCATTCTTTTCGTCTTGGCTAAAAGAACGTCCTCCCATGGGGCTTCCCTTATGAATGAGCACGATGCCCCCGGCACGTCCACCTTTTTAGGGGCGTGAGGTTGTGGTGGGTTCACCTTCCAATTTTTGGATAATGCGAACTTGCCTTGTTGGTATTGGTCCTCAATCCAGCCTTTGAAGACGAAGCAATCTTCGATTGGATGGCTTATTGGTTGGTGGTAAGGGCAATAATTAGGATTGTTGACATCGCCTGGATGCAACGGACGTTTTGGATCCGGCAGATTGATGAGTTTGTTGCGCACTGTCAGCTCGAACAGTTTCCTTGTTTTATCCTGGGGAAATGAGTAAGGACGTCCCAGTCTCTCCTCGAGGGATGGGCGTGGACGCACGTTGTTTTGGCGAACAACCGGCTTTAAGTTGCTCGGCCGTTGTTGAGTATTGGCAACGAAGGTTGCTTTCCTTTTACCCTTTTCATTCCAAGGCTCAGTCTTTGAAGAGGAAAGCCTATGGCCCATCTGGTCCATTTGGGCCAGCTTGTCAATCAAGGCCTAGAAAGTGGTCGGCTTGAAGAACATCATGAATTGAGAAATGGTCGCCTGAGAGTCGAGGGTTCCTACGAACATGCCTATGGCTGGAGCTTCCTCTATGCGTTATTTGCATTTTGACCACAGATTCCGCCATCGGATTGCGTATTGAACCCATGTCTCGCCTGGCTTCACCCTGGCATTGATCAATGCCGTTATTGGGGTGCGTTCACTAGCACTCGCGAATCGCTGGGTGAATAACAGCTCCATTTCTGCGAAAGTCTTGATGGAGTCGTTTGGAAGTTCAGAATACCATTCGAACGCCGTCTCCGACAAGCTGCCGACGAATTGATGGAGCAAAAGTTTATCATCGCCCCCGGTGTTGCCGCAAAGAGCCCTGAACTGAGTGACATGTTGATGGGGGTTTTCTGTCCCCTTGTACACATGGAATTTGGGGATCGTGTATCCCGGCGGGTACTTTATTTGGTCGTACCAGCCTCGATACGTTCGTCCAGTTTTAACAACTTGACCGGCCGCTTCGTTCGCCCAGTGAGCTTGTATTTGCTGAGCAATATAGTCATCCAGAGCGGCCTTGGAAATGGTTTCCTCCTTGGCTGCTGAAAGAGCCGGAGGAGGGTTCGATGTTCCCCCTCTGTCGTCTTCAATAATGATCGGAGGGTCTTCAGCTAGAGAATCCGGCTGTAACATCATCCCGACCATGTCTTGAAATAGAAAAGCCATTTGTTTTATATTGGCCGCTTGTTCTGCGGCCTCTTTGTCCTTCTTTTTGAGGACTCTGCGTAGGAAGTCAGCATCGGTTTCTTGTTCGTGACGCTGCTCCGATGACACCTCCGGGCTTTCTTTTGGTCCGGTGAGCGCAGCCATTGTAGTCAGCATCTCCTGAAGCTTCTACTGTTGTTGTTCTTGAGCCCTTGTTATTGATCGGGTGAGCGGTCGGTGGCCCGTCGAAGTGCGGCTTTCTTCTTTTCCGGAAGCCATGTAGACAGTATGTATCACCATGCCCCCAGACTTAGGGCGTTTGGGCTCGGTGTTTTTGTGGTTTGCCACGTTTATAGGGGCTTTCTCCGGTCTCCTTTTCTTTTGAGTAGTCGACGTGGAGGGGGCCATTGTAGCGGGCACCCAGGCGGTTGTCGTCCTTTGTGGTTTGCCAGGACGGTTCTCTTCATGCTGAACCTTCAGCCTCTTCTGTCGGCGGAGGTAGTCTTGATTGATCACTGACTCTTGGACAGGTCGTCAGACTTTGTAAACTTTGGAGGATAGCCGCTGAGAGGACTGTTCTGGCTTTGCTACCGCGACATTCTCCACTGATGGAGGAGATCTTTTTTGTACGGCGGTAGGAGAATTCCTGCGCACCTTGTTCAGCAATTCAAAGCTGTTCCCAGTTGGAACAGCAGCATGAACCTCCACCGTTGGAGCTGGTGGAGTTAACCCAGAAGGGGAGTTGCTCCCTGCCTTCTTTACTCGGCGCCATTGGCGACGTCGAGCGTGTCGAGCCGACGGTGTTGGTTCGGTGATGGGAATGGATTTCTCTTGCCCCCTATCCAGGCGAGGGGCTGTTGCTGGCGTCAGCCTCTTGAAGACTGATGTCCGTTGAGGAACAATATCCAACCGGTCAAAAACAGACTTCTGAGCGGGGACGGGAACCGCGGTGGGAGTCGGAACAGTCAGTCTTGTAAAAACCGACCTTTTGGCAGGAGAAGCCGCCTTGACGACTTCAGGAGCAGGGATGGCTATCTTCTTCGGAACAACCCTTTCTGGTATTGTAGGCTTTTTCATGGGCCCACATGAGTTTTGACCCAGTTTGCTGAAAGCTGAGGCATTGGACTTGGGCGACCGGTTGAGTGGGGCCGTGTTCATACCATAATATTGCATTATTATATTTCCCATTCTTATTCATTTTATAAATAAACAGGTGCTTTTGACGCATGTATGCTACATATTACAGGTTACAAGTTCTTGGATCTAAAAACAGCGAAAAAGATAAAAGATGATGCAAAAGTGAGACTTTGACCAACAAACAGAGAATCTTGATCAAGCCTACACAGAGATCAGTACAAAACAGCGCAAGGTTCAGGACTTCGTCACGAAGCAACGGTAAAAGTCCGCTACAATGTTTACCAGAGATCTGGAGAAGACCTAGAATCCCAATTGAAAAAGGACATATAGAAACAGGAATCACAAGTCAATAGAAGCCAGACCCAGAAGTTGCAGAGCCCAACTCCTTCTTTTGGCCGCGGAACCGCGGCCAAACCAGGCCTCGGGCCGCGGTTCCGCGGCCGGCTATAGCACGTGACGGTGGAAATTTTTCTACAACTCTGGCGGTGCATTGACTAGTCGTCCTAGGGGCAATTTTGTAATAGCACATGTGCGAGTCATTGTAACCCTAATTTTCCTATCCTCTATAAATAGGAACTCAAAATATTGTATTAGGGTATGCCTCTTTTTCATAAATAAAATTCAGATTCATTTGAAGTTGGGAGAGCATCATTCTGTAAGTTCATTTTTATTTCTGCCTTAGTTCTATAATTAAATTCTTGCCCTAGATAAATTATTATTTTGCCTTAGTTTAATCTAGTGTAGAATTTCTTAAACCGCAGTAGGTAATTAATCTATTAGATCTAAAAAAAAACAAAATAAAAAATGATGTTTTTAATAGACCCCTTAATGAGCGAGTAATTTCCTCGCTTGTTAGGGGTAGGAATAGGGAAGAGTTTGAGAGATGAAGATCTCTCATCTCTTTCGTGCCCAATCATTTGCAATAATTAGAATTTCATACATGCATGCATGATCCGCTCCCTACGGCACCCTACCCACGAGATAACGGTGAAACCGTAGTATAAAGGACCGGACATGCATGTCTTGTATGAAGGTTAGAGCAATTATTAGGAAAGGACGGACAAGGATCTAGAGGAAGAAACATCGTTTCTTCCCAATCATCCTAATCCCCTTTACTAATAATTGCTATAACTCCTAAAAAGATTTAATTTAGGGCATTGAAAGAGGTGTGAAATTTAATCTTACCAAACTTTACCTAGACCTAATCCTAGCAAGTTTCTTAATTCTCGTACAACTTAGTTTTTAGATTTAATTAGAAGATCCAACACCCATTGGAATTAGCTCGTAAGAACATTTAGGAAATTAACACCATCCCTGTGGACCGACCCGTACTCACCGGCTAGCTGCAAAGCGACGCCGTTCTTGATTTGCGGTAAATTATTTTTGATCGTAAAAATTTCTCTAATTAGGACTAATTAGGACCGCTACTTGTAGCGGGGAGCCTCCCACTTACCTGGCACTTACCTGGCCGCAATTGGTGGTGACGAGGCGGTTTGAGGTCCTAATTCTAACCCTTTGGAACAGTTAGGAGTTGTCTAGCTGACCTAGGTGACCCTAGATCTAGGCCTGATTGTGCATTTGTGGTTGATCGCATTTGTGTCACAAGTCTCTTTTCAAAAATCTTTTTGCAAAAATTTCACATAAAAAAGGGAAAATCTTTTCAAAAACTTGCAACTTGTCGCTAAAGAAATCCTTGCACTCCACTTACACCACTTTTTCTCATCGACGTTTTCTTACCTCCATATTCTGTCTTTCATTTTTCTGACTACACTACCCTTTTAGTGTATGTCACTTTGGACTAGGGACACTAGCGCCCGATTAGTCCGTGTTTCGTTGGTACCGACCGACGAACCTTTCGACACCGAAGTCGAAATTCCGTCCACTTTCTTACCTCCAGCTTCAAATTCTTCTTCCGAAGGTATGTCGGGATATAATCCTAACAACACCTTACCGACGGGAATGATTCCACCTCCGTTAGGTGCGAATAACCCGAATCTCCCGCCTGTTGAAGCGCCCACACGAGTCGCGCTCCAGGATCTCTTCTACCCTGTCCGCACCTCTTTAACTACCTGTCTTTCACCCCCACCGGCAAATGGGGACAATTTTGAAATAAAACCCCACTTCATCAATATGCTGCCAAAATTTCATGGATTGGAATCTGAAGATGCCTATATCTTTATTAATAAATTCCAAAACGTTTGCACCATGATGAAAACTACCCAGTTAAGTGATGACGCTATAAGGCTAAGGGTCATTCCTTTCACCTTATGTGACTTAGCCGAGAAGTGGCTATATAGCACAGCATCACATTCAATTAGAAATTGGGATGAGTTTGTGAAAGCTTTTCTTAAAAAGTTCTATCCTCATCACAAAACTGCTAGAATCCGTAATGAGATTATACAATTTTCCCAGCTTTCTTCCGAACCATTTTGGAAGTGTTTTGAAAGATTTAAAGACCTACTCGTTCAATGCCCTCATCATGAGATCGAAAGTTGGAAACTCTGCCAAATATTATACGAGGGATTGAACCCGGCAACGAAGCAGTTGCTAGAAACCATTTGTCAAGGTCACTTTCTAACCAAATCTAGTGAGGAAGCGTGGCAGTTTCTTGAGGACCTTAGTGAACAAACAATTCAGTGGGAGAGCACCAAGACCACATCATCATCCTCTTCTATTGGTCAATCTAGGGCAGGCATACATCACTTAGATATGTCGATTGCTTTGAAGGCCGAGATGGCCGCTCTTACGAAAAAGCTAGAAGCGATTGAGACCAAAATCTCATCGTCTTCTCCTGCCCCTGTTATGCCTCCACGAACTGTGTGTGCTTGTTGTTCGGATCCATCGCATCTCACCGAAGAGTGTCCTTACAATCCATCTACTCAAGGACACGATCAAGTCAATGCTGCCTTTCAGCAACGACAAAGAAACGATCCATACTCTTCGACATACAATCCGGGTTGGAGGAGTCACCCAAATTTCACTTGGAACCAAAATCAACAATTCCAAGGAAACAACAATTTTCAAAGACCTCCTCCTCCACAACAACAAGCACCTCCACAAACTCAATTTCAGCAACCTTTCCAACAGCAACCTTACCCTAATCAAGTGAACAATTTTGTGCCTAACAATTTTTACCCGCCAAACAATTTTGTTCAACCTAATAATGACAAGGTTACTTCGCTCGAAATAAGTCTAGATGTGTTCCTAAAGCAATCTACACAATCTGCAGCAAGATTAGAGACTTCTATTCAATCTTTGGTGCAAAACAGTGCCTCACATGATCAAAGCATCAAATCAATTGAGGCACAAATTGCACAACTCAATGCAGCATTGAGCGAGCGAGAAAAAGGAAAGCTCCCATCTCAACCACTGCCAAATCCCGGTCATGCACATGTTGCATATCAACAGCAAAATCATAACGTAAATGCTGTGCCCACGTTGAGATCCGGAAAAGTGTTGCAAAATAATATGGGTATTAACAATGACACCCCTGCCGGTGGTCCTTCTTCATCTTCTTCACTTTCTTCTTCTTCACTTTCTTCTTCTTCTTCGTCAGAGCCTATTCTTCATCCTTCATACGGCTCTACCTCTTCTAGCTCGAACGGACCCACTTCTCACAACACGAACACATCTATACGGGGATCCGTTCCAACTCCACAATCTGATCCGCAAAAATTGGATTCAACAACTTTTCAAAATGTACCTTTTCCAAACCGGTTGAGATCCAATAAACCAACTCCACAAATAGAGAAAATTGTTGAGTTGTTCAAACAGGTTAGCATAAATATCTCTCTTTTGGATGCAATCCAACAAGTTCCTTCATATGCAAAAATCTTAAAGGACTTATGCACCAAAAAGAGGAAGTCACAAGTACCAAAGAAAGTTTTCGTGGCTAGTGCTGTTAGCGATGCTCTTGTCCAATCTTTGCCTCAAAAGCACAAGGACCCCGGTTGTCCTACTATTTCAATAACAATTGGGGACAAGAACATCAATAGAGCACTATTAGATCTGGGTGCTAGTGTAAATTTGCTACCTTATTCTGTGTATGAGCAATTAGGCGTTGGAGAGCTTAAGCCCACTCATTGTACTCTCCAAATGGCCGACCGATCAATCACCCATCCTAGGAGAGAGTTGGAGGATGTGTTAATTAGAGTTGGGGATTTCATTTTCCCCGTAGACTTTATTGTTATGGATACACAACCTGTCGCTAACCCTCGGAGTCAAATTCCGATGATACTTGGTCGACCATTCCTTGCGACCTCTAACGCGGTGATCAACTGTCGTAATGGTTCAATGAATCTATCTTTTGGCAATATGACAATTGAACTCAATATTTTTAAGTTGGGGAATCAGCCTTTCGAGCCTAATGCTAGCGTACTTGATGTTTGCTCGATCAATGAGATCGCGGAGGAGGACTGTGAGTTCGAAAATTTTATGTTTGATCACAACAATGTTGACGCCACTAGTGCGTTCCTCCTAGAATCTGACACAGCTTTCACGGCGGACAACGATTATGAGTGTTTCACCTTTGTAGACGATTTTGAAGACTCACCACCCGAGCTTGAGTCTTTTGCTTTTTCAGATGAGTTAGTTGAACCATCCGACTCGATTGCGTACACTCGATTTGAACCTTTGATGGAATCCTTCGAGTTTGAAACAGTTACTCCATTGTTACCATCTATTGTTTCACCTCCTAAACTCGAACTAAAGCTTTTGCCGTCACACCTAAAATATGCTTATCTAGGTGAGAATGAGACCTTACTCGTTATCATATCGGCCTCTCTAGCTCTTGAGCAAGAGAAGGCCCTTTTAATGGTCTTGCAAAATAATCGGCAAGCTTTTGGCTGGTCTATGACGAACATCAAGGGGATTAGTCCCCTCATAGTCGAACATCATATACACTTGATGGATGATGCCAAGCCGGTAAGGGATCCACAAAGACACCTCAATCCCATAATGAAAGAGGCTGTCAAGAAGGAGATTGTTAAATGTCTTGATAGTGGTATCATTTACCCTATCTCGGATAGCCAATGGGTTAGCCCCATTCATGTTGTGCCAAAGAAATCGGGCATCACGGTCATTACCAATGAGGCAAATGAGTTAATTCCTACTCGCACCCAAACTGGGTGGCGAGTTTGCATCGACTATAGAAAACTCAATGCCGCGACAAGGAAAGACCACTTTCCTTTACCTTTCATTGACCAGATGCTAGAACGATTGGCTGGGCACGAGTTCTACTGCTTTT
The DNA here is from genome assembly GCA_030015575.1 of Agapanthus africanus. Classification (NCBI taxonomy): domain Eukaryota; kingdom Viridiplantae; phylum Streptophyta; class Magnoliopsida; order Asparagales; family Amaryllidaceae; genus Agapanthus; species Agapanthus africanus. The sequence continues at coordinate 789,083,463 of CM057337.1, forward strand.
TAGATGGCTATTCCGGCTATAACCAAGTTCCCATCGCCAAAGAGGATCAAGACAGACCACATTTACATGTCCTTTTGGCACTTTTGCTTATCGTCGCATGCCCTTTGGGTTATGCAATGCACCCCTACATTTCAGCGGTGAATGATGGGGATCTTTTCAGACATGGTTGAAAAGTTTTTGGAGATCTTTATGGATGATTTTTCCATTTTTGGTGACTCCTTCGACGAGTGTTTACTACATCTTGACGCAGTTCTTACCCGCTGTAGGGATAAGAACCTAACTTTAAATTGGGAGAAGTACCACTTTATGGTATGAGAAGGCATTGTCTTAGGACATGTCATCTCGCAAAACGGCATAGAGGTTGATAGAGCCAAAATTGAAGTCATTTCTAATCTTCCTCCTCCTAAATGCGTCAAAGACATCCGAGCTTTCCTTGGCCATGCCGGTTTTTATAGACGGTTCATCAAGGATTTTAGCAAGATTGCTAGACCCTTGACTCTCTTATTGGCCAAGGACACAACATTTGATTTTGACTCAACTTGCATGGAAGCGTTTGAGTCTTTGAAACACTCTCTCATTTCTGCGCCCATTCTTTCATCTCCAGACTGGACGCATCCTTTCGAAATTATGTGCGACGCATCAGATTTTGCCATTGGTGCTGTTCTTGGACAGCACATTAATAAGATGTCGCACGTGATTTACTACGCTATTCGAACACTAAATGAGGCCCAACTAAACTACACAACAACGGAAAAAGAGTTTTTAGCAGTTGTGTTTGCACTTGAAAAATTCCGGCCTTATTTAATCGGTTCTCCAGTTATTGTATATACGGACTATTCAGCTCTTCGCCACCTTTTTGCGAAGAAGGATGCTAAATCAAGGCTGATACGTTGGATCCTCTTGCTATAAGAGTTTGACCTTGTCATAAGGGATAAAAGAGGATGTGAAAACGAAGTGGCCGATCACCTTTCACGACTTCCTTCTTCGCCTACACTTGAACTTCCAATCAAAGATGTTTTTCCCGATGAGCAACTCTTAACCGTTTCTTGCGAACCATGGTTCGCCGATATTCTAAACTACTTATCCACCGGTTTGATCCCTAAAGATTGGTCGAAACAGGATAAACTTCGATTCTTGTCCCAAGCAAAGCATTTTTACTAGGATGAACCTTATCTTTGTAAATACTGTTCCGACCAAATCATTCGTCGGTGTGTACCGGAAAACGAGTTTAAGAGTGTGTTGTCTTTTTGCCACGATCAAGCATGTGGCGGGCACTTTGGCCCAAAGAAGACAGCTGAGAAAATCTTGCAGTGTGGTTTCTATTGGCCACGACTCTTTAAGGATGCATATGAATACTGGAAGACTTGCACCCAGTGCCAACACTTGGGCCGGATATCACGGAGAAACGAAATGCCGCTCCAACCAATTTTGGTTGTGGATATTTTTGATGTTTGGGGAATAGACTTCATGGGACCATTTTCCAACTCTTTTGGGAATATTTATATTCTTTTGGCTGTTGACTACGTTTCAAAGTGGGTCGAGACTGTGCCTAGCCGAACGAATGACAATAAGGTTGTCGTTCGATTTCTTAAAGAACACATCTTTTCTCGATTTGAGTGATAATGGTTCTCACTTTTGCAATAGGACCTTTGAGTCCTTAATGCGCAAATATTATATTACCCACAAGCTGTCAACGCCATACCATCCCCAAACATGTGGGCAAGCCGAGGTTTCAAATCGGCAAATCAAGCAAATCTTGGAGAAAACGGTTTCTAAAAACCGTAAAGATTGGTCACTCAAACTGATCGATGCACTATGGGCTTTCCGTACTGCATACAAGACCAATCTTGGTATGTCTCCATACCGGCTTGTTTACGGGAAGGCTTGCTACCTCCCAGTAGAGATTGAGCACAAGACATTTTGGGCTATTAAAGAGCTGAATGTATCATTAGAAGATGCGGGCAGCAATCGAAAGCTGCAGTTAAATGAACTAGAAGAGCTGCGGGATGAGGCTTATGATAATGCCGTAATTGTTAAGAACCGAACTAAGGTGTTTCACGATAAACACCTTTTGCGAAAAACTTTTAAACCTGGTCAACAGGTTTTACTCTATGATACTCGGTTACATTATCACCCCGGCAAGCTCCATTCTAGGTGGAAAGGTCCATATGTAGTTCGCACTGTTTATCCGCACGGTGCAGTCGATCTTGAAAATTCAGAGGACGGTACTTTATTCAAAGTAAATGGACAGCGATTGAAACCGTTCCTCACAGCGGACCATTCGGAGGAGCTCCTGTTTTTGCAGGAGCCGATTTACATTGATTGATTTTCTTCCACTTTCACCCCCGAATTTCCAATCAATTTTTCCAAAACTTTATTTCAAATAAGTTTGGGGGTGTGTATCATTTGTAAATCTGATAATAAGCAGGAAATTGCCGACACTATCGACCCACTTGGTGCAGCATGACAGTGAGGACACTGTCCAGTTTAAGTTTGGGGGTATGCTCGGTAAGTTTTCTTCCTTCGCATTTGCATATTTATTTGAAAACCCATAAAAATTGAATAAATTCAAAAATTATAATAAGTATTGTATTCAATTTTGGTTATATTTGACTTGAGTTTGACAAATATGTTAACTGGCTATGAACAACTAGATCTTAGACTTAGTAAATTAAAAACCCTAAAAATAACCTTTCTTGTTTAACGATAGAAAGTATATGTCTTTGTAGTTTATTTAGAAATAGGCAAATTTTGGGTTCACTTCTTGGGCTAAGTCGAAATAAAGGAAAAGTATTGATTTTTATTAGAGTATAAGTTTGAAAAATAATTCCTAGCTTAAGTATAGATTCTGAAAATGTATACCCTACAAATTGCACAATCACGCACCTTGAAACTTGGAATAGTAGAGGAGACCTTGAAAAACTCTTGTATAAAGTCCTTAGTACGAAGAAAATAAAAGAAAAAAAAGCGAATAAAGAAGAAGAAAAAAATGAACACTGGTTTTTGTGATTACTTAAGGCTGTAAAAAAATAGAAAAATATTTAGCGAGGGTACTTCATCACCTAGTGCCTTAGACCAACTGGTTTGGGAGTCACTGTTAAAAGCCTTGGGTGTTGCAAGACTAGAAATTACGCTTTAAAGTGCAAACATATCTTGTAATCGGTTGTTGGTACCTCAAGAAGTATTAACGGTCGCATGAAGGATGTGTAAGCAAAATTCAATTAAAAATTCACCTACTAATAAGTAATTTGGACAACGGACAAGGGTATGATTGCTTGATTTGAATTTCCAAGTGTAGGGGTGATTTATACACACACGTGGGGATATGTGATTAGAGTTTAGATAAGAGAAATGAATGAAGAATAGAACTTATATCTTCAGTAGAGTTGATAAAAATTCCTAAAGGAGATGGAACCGTAGAAAGAAAACTTAAGAAATGCCGAAAGCTGAGTAGGTCTGCAGAACATATATAATCTTAAGTTAAATGATGAGGAAGTGTGAAGAATATGGGTGGATAATTTACGAGTCGACGATAATAGAATTCCTTGTTAGAAAACCTAATTGGAGAACAAAAGTCGAAAAACCTAATTGATAGGATTTTGTGGGTAGTATCCGCTGAAAACCCTGAGGAGACAACACTCCTCATACTAGGGACACCTAGAGGTTTAACGGCTTGTTGTACGAGCTCAGTGCAATCGCGTTTCCCTGCAAAAGTGCGGTTAGGATTTTGTAGAGAATAAAACTAAGTTTGCTCGAGGACGAGCAAAAGATAAGTTTGGGGTATTTGTTCATACCATAATATTGCATTATTATCTTTCCCATTCTTATTCATTTTATAAATAAACAGGTGCTTTTGACGCATGTCTGCTACATATTACATGTTACAGGTTCTTGGATCTAAAAATAGTGAAAAAGATAAACGATGATGCAAAAGTGAGACTTTGACCAACAAACAGAGAATCTTGATCAAGCCTACACAGAGATCAGTACAAAACAGCGCAAGGTTCAGGACTTCGTCACGAAGCAACGGTAAAAGTCCGCTACAATGTTCACTAGAGATCTGGAGAAGACCTAGAATCCCAATTGAAAAAGGACATATAGAAACAGGAATCACAAGTCAATAGAAGCCAGGCCTAGAAGTTGCAGAGCCTAACTCCCTCTTTTGGCCGCGGAACCGCGGCCAAACCAGGCCTCGGGTCGCGGTTCCGCGGCCGGGTATAGCACGTGACGGTGGAAATTTTTCTACAACTCTGGCGGTGCATTGACTAGTCGTCCTAGGAGAAATTTTGTAATAGCACATGTGCGAATCATTGTAACCCTAATTTTTCTATCCTCTATAAATAGGAACTCAAAATATTGTATTAGGGTATGCCTCTTTTTCATAAATAAAATTCAGATTCATTTGAAGTTAGGAGAGCATCATTCTGTAAGTTCGTTTTTATTTCTGCCTTAGTTCTATAATTAAATTCTTGCCCTAGATAAATTATTCTTTTACCTTAGTTTAATCTAGTGTAGAATTTCTTAAACCGCAGTAAGTAATTAATCTATTAGATCTAAAAAAAAAACAAAATAAAAAATGATGTTTTTAATAGATCCCTTAATGATCGAGTAATTTCCTCGCTTGTTAGGGGTAGGAATAGGGAAGAGTTTGAGAGATGAAGATCTCTCATCTCTTTCGTGCTCAATCATTTGCAATAATTAGAACTTCATGCATGCATGCATGATCCGCTCCTTACGATACCCTACCCACGAGGTAACGGTGAAACCGTAGTATAAAGGACCGGACATGCATGTCTTCCATGAAGGTTAGAGCAATTATTAGGAAATGACGGACAAGGATCTAGAGGAAGAAACATCGTTTCTTTCCAATCATCCTAATCCCCTTTACTAATAATTGCTATAACTCCTAAAAAGATTTAATTTAGGGTATTGAAAGAGGTATGAAATTTAATCTTACCAAACTTTACCTAGACCTAATCCTAGCAAGTTTCTTAATTCTCGTACAACTTAGTTTTTAGATTTAATTAGAAGATCCAACACCCATTGGAATTAGCTCGTAAGAACATTTAGGAAATTAACACCATCCCTGTGGACCGACCCATACTCAACGGCTAGCTGCAAAGCGACGCCGTTCTTGATTGCGGTAAATTATTTTTGATCGTAAAAATTTCTCTAAATCAGGCCGCGGTAGTTGTAAGTCGATCAAAGACCGACTTCTTTGGGGCTTCTTGCGACAGCAGCGGGGCATTGAAGCTTATTGGTGGGAGCATGGTCCCAAAGAACAACCCAGTGGTGGCCTGAGTTACCTGCTCCACTGGCATCTTGAAAAGGGAGGCCACTTGAGGCCCGTAGGTCACTCCTCCGGCGAGGATGGAGTGGGAGTTGTTGCAATGAGTGTAGTTTGAAGCCATTAATCTTCTATTTTATTGACGGAGCAAGACACCAATTTTTAGTACCTCGAATCCAGGGGTAACCATAACAAACCATGACTTGCTCGCGAAACACGACACACGAAGTGTGGAGTGGAAAGAGGAAGAGGTCCCACCGGGCATGCCAGAATCTGTTTACCGCCGGAAACCGGGAAGACGGACCGTCTTGCCTGAATCTGGGGGCAGATGCTAATAGGTGCTATCCGTCCACCTCTCCGAAGATGCCAAGTTGATTTATGGCACCATTTATCGAAGGTTTAAACGGATGCGGCCGATGTAGCAGACTTCGTCAGATTCCCCCTCGTTTGAGGGGTTTTTGATTATGGGGACGCTCTTCCCTACAGGCGTAAGCCCTTGCAGTTAATCACGCTACCGCATCGCGGTAGCAACTTTCTCCTTCTCCAGATGGTCACTTCGTGTCGTGGGTATTTGTTTTGTTTGTGGTTGCCCGTGGATTGTATACGGAGGCTAATTTATATTGTCGCCCGTAGGACGTAGATTAGTCCAAATCCGTATTTTCTTAGATTTGGGTTTTGGTTTGGGTTTAAGGATACGTTAGTGTTATTTGAGACTAAGATCAACTTGAACGTTTGTTAAGGATACGTTAGTCTAATTTCCAGACTAAGATCAACTTAACAGGATCATTTAGATCCAACAAGAGAGCATTTGGGCTCTATTGTTTAGTTTAGGGACATTTCGGTCGCTTTCCAGTTTAAAGACATGGTGGTCCAATGTTAGTTTAAAGACATCACGGTCAAGATTAAGGACATCATAGTCCGTGAAATGTATGGCTGCCGGGACCCATCACCTCTCTGAAGACGTTGAAGGATTACAACGACAAATATCAGAGGAGTTCAGAGATGTACCCTTGAACCAATGTTGGTAGGGAGATCTATAGTCCAATTTGGGACTAAAGTCTGTTTAAAGGTTTATGAGCATATGGGCTCAGTTGATATGAGTTGAACATTTTATTGTTCTGGCTATTGAGCCTTTATTTGGGCGCTGCCCTTTTAATAATGCTAAGCATTGGGCTCTGACATTTTTTTCTTGCATAGCATTTATCAGAACAAAGTATGTTCTGACAATGCACCACGTAGCGCTTCAAGTGCTTTGCGCCAAGGAAAGAGCGCATTGCGCTTCTGTTGGATAGCGCACACGAGGAGGACACGTGTCGCGCTTAGCGCTAAGCGCTAGTTTGTTAGCGCATTGCGCTTTTGATTCATGAGCGCGCTGCGCTGGTTCGTGGGTGCGCCAGTGAATGACACGTGGCGCGCTTGGCGCTGAGCGCCAACCCAAGAGCACAGTGCTCTGTTTTCAGGAGCGTAAAGCGCAAGCTGTGTCTGTGGTTGACACATGGCGCGCAGCGCGCAGTTCAAGAGTGCAAAGCACTTTCCGGTAGCGCAAAGCGCATCAGATCAAATTTAAGATCAAAGAACAAGTTTTTTGTTCTTCAAAGGAGGCCTTGCCTCAAGATCCAAGAACCAAAGTTCATGTTCTTATCAAAAGGCCATGCCTTTGTAGATCAGAAGATCCGTGAAGTAAAAGTACTTCTTTTATTATTATTTTCTTTATGATTAGATCTTTTGATCTTTTGCTTTTTATTAAAGACCTTGGTCTTTTTTAGATCTATGATCTTTTTAGAAGACGATTCTTCTTTTTACGAAATGGATTCATCTCTGTTGTTCAAGAACATAGTTCTTTTTACCTTGAATATGAATAAATGATCTTCTTTCTAAGAGCTTTCTCTTCTTTTTGCAGAGGGTTTTTCTCTCTCCTTTTTTTCTTTTTCGTCCTCCTTAGGCTTGAAGTCCAGGGTCCTTTATATAGGGCCAAATGATTTGTTGAATCAGTTTAAGAGATCTTTCTCTGATTGATTTGGGAATATTTCGCCACCGTTGGATCTTTGATCCTAAGGCTTCTGTTTTACAGAAGATAATCTTCTTGTTTCAATAAGATTGAAAAGATCTTTCCATAACAGAATTTTAATTCTGATTAATTAATAATTTATTATTAGTAGATCTTTTGATCTGACGGCAGGGAATTTTTTAATTCCAGCGCTGGCGCACCCGTGCTTTGCACGTGGTGCGCTGCTCAGAGCGCAGCGCACTCACATTTAACACGTGGCGCGCAGAGCGCAGCGCAACTGTGCTAACGCACTCGCGTTTGACACGTGGTGCGCAGCGCAGAGCGCAGCATCTGAAGCGTTGCTTCAATTTAATTTTGAATTTTAAAGTAGAGCTTTGCTCTAATTGGGGGTGCGCTGCCTAGGGCGCAGCGCATCTGGCGCTAGCACGTCTGATTTAGACACGTGGCACGCAGCGCGCAGCGCACAGGATCTGAAGCGTTGCTTCGATTTTTGAATTTTGAAATTCAGAACAGAGCTTTGCTCTGATTGGGGGAAACAGTCCTTCTAATAACAGCTTTTGAAAATTGTTCTAACAACATCGAATAGGTCTGTTTTCCTTGCATTGATAAGAATCAACGCAGTCCCATCAATTAATCACACCAGAAAAGAACGAAAATATGATGTAAGTATATGCCATCCGCATTCGCCACTGGGCCCCGTCATCATCCGTTAGGTTACTTAACTAACGACAGAGCAGGGGCTGGACTAGCGCGGGTGCAAACATATACAACACCTACTAGTATATATATAACAATATATAATAATTGTTCCAGGCATGATAAATGTAACATCACAGATAAGTGATAAGAATTACAGAACAATACTGATAATCTGGGAGCCCCGGGTTTCCTTTGAGCCGCAAGTGAAACCCGACGTTCCCTTGGTCGTATGGATAGCCTGTGCAATGAAAACCTAGACCCTTACGAGCGCGAAAAATTACCCGCCAAAACCAAAACCAGTAGTGAGGCAACCCCTTCATCAAAATGAATGGGCCACCCGACACTTCACGGAATCCGGTAACTTGAGCAACCCTCCTTGGGTCAACCTGTACCCCTTACGAGTGCGGCGAATAGCCTGCTAATTCTAGAGTGGGGCCCCCTTCGTCTCAACGCCATGAGATGCGGGCCCGTTGCTCTCTAGAACTCGGCTATCCATGCACTCCACCGTGTGGTAATCCTAGTACAAAAAAGAAAAATTTGTACAATGGTGACATCGACCTCAACCCGATCGTGCCCAAAATAAATAATATACAAGCAGGCAGTGATGGCAGTCCACATGTCGGACGCTCGCCCCGCGATATCAAATGTACAAATAAAACTAAACTGTACTATCATTGCATCCAAGCTATCCACCACGATGATTCAGCCACAACACAACACAACACAGAACATCAACGTAAATGTCACGTTCGCAAACCCGTCTAAAAGAACTATAGCAATTAGACAAGTTGTACCGCTCTAATGACATTCACGGTCGTAGATAGTAATGCATGTACTGTAAAACTTTAAACATTGTTAGAAATATCGACTTCAAAACACCCAAAATAGCCCCAAACCAAAAGATAAACCCATATCCAAACTGGGCTAAACAAGCAATACCACTGAACCAATATTCTAGAGACTAGACCACATCCAAAATTCCAAACCCAAAGCTCAATATCAGATCGGTCAGGCCGGATTTTTGCCTAATGTGGCTGGGTCAATCGGGTGGATTGGGCTCATATTTGGGGAGTGTTCTAGTGGTCATACAGGTAGTCTTCTACAGTTGCTTAAATATTTTTAGAAGACTAAATAAAATTCGACAGAAACTAGAATACATTGGGTATTGTTTCGGAGCTGTTTCGGCTTTGATACTTTAACATCATCTAAAGCAACTAGTATGTGGTTAATGGGTTGGCTCTGATACCATGTTAGGTTACGCCAGTGCCCCGGCCATCATCCGTGGCCAAATGCGGAACGAAAACATTTAGAAACCCGGCGTTAACGAAACCCGATTCCCGGATCGTACCATTAACCCTACACTAGTTGTATGTAAAGAAGTTTAGAGAGGTTATACCAAACGATCTGTGTCCTTCGGTCTTCAGCCTCTGTCCCAAGCTCCCTGCGGCTTCCTCGATCATGTTTGATCTCCGGTCTTCCCCCATCGAAGACGATCCACGTCGAGAGTTAGTAATACGGGCTCCAACCTCAAAACCGAAGCAACTCGAGCATCTAGTTTGCTAACCTAGATAGCCAAGATGAAGTAGAGAGTGTTTGTGATTAGATTGTCTCAATACACCCTAGCTTTCTCAACACATGAGACATATAGGGTGGAGGTTGAAGAAGATGCCATGGGTGAGAAAGTGTGAGGCAAAGAAAAAAAGGCAAGTAAAGAAAATGAAGAGGCTGCCTTTTTCTTGTGTTGTGTGTGTGAGTTAATTGTTGTGAGTGTTTTATATGAATCAAGCTAGCAACTAAAGAAAACCAACTCAAGAATAAATATCCTATGGCTCACAACAAATATCTCACACTACAAAGCAAGAATTCATCATGCCACCATGAGTCATAACATGACCCACCACCATGAGTCACACCCATGTGGCATGCATGAATCAATGACTCACAATTATTCACACTTTCCACCAATAAACATTTAAAACCCTAAATGTTTAATAGAAAAAGAAATGACATCTACTAAAGTAAACTTGTAACGATGATGGCCACCCGTGCACTCCGTGACATCAACCTCTAGTACCGGGAGAGACGAATCCCCTGACGATCCGCTCACTGCCTCCATATGGCTCGGGACTGTATCCAACTAAAACCTATTTGCACGACTCCTTTGAGCCGTGGTAGGGTAGTAATCAAAGTACAGTGGGAACTCACACGAGACAAATGACGATCTCAGGTCGATAGACTAACCTGTACACATGTCACCTGAGAACTGCTATCTGACAATAGGTATAATACCAACTAGCATGTTCCCGGCGAGTCCGTCCGGTGTATTCATAACTCAATGAGCACCTGTATACATCTTAGATGAACCAACTAACACCAATGTCTTGTGAGACCGGCCTCTGCCCCTCGTCGGGGTCTCGATCAGTATACACTAGTCCACTCTCAGAGTATCGATTCACAGTCTCGAAACTCCCACGACTAGGGACATTTTAAGGATGTGCTTATAGAACACCCAGCTCCCACGTATATGATCGCCATCATAATGCTGGTAGTCAAGCATGAATTCTAAGGGCTCTATCAACATGTAATAGTGATATGTAATGTCACCTGAAGCATGTATACGATGATCAAGACAAACCAGATAGCATACTATCATCTCGAGTAAGACTGTTCTACCGGTATAGGTCCTCCCTCAATCATTGCAATCACGTGCCTGCGATCCAATAATTGACTTGAGGGCACTATAGCTAACATGAACACTATTTTTAGATGTTCCCAATGTTCCTTATGAGATTTGCTCTTTACCCCAAGGTCGTCGATGTAGTAATCGACAATCTGATGGATGAGGTCATCGAAGATATTTGTCATGGCCCTCTGGTAGGTAGCGCCAGCGTTCTTCAGACCGAAGGACATTACTTTATAGCAGAATATGCCCAATGGGGTCCGGAAGGCGGTATGCTTTTGATCTTCTAGATGCATTTTTTTGGGTTATATCATGAATATCCATCCATGAAGGAGAAAACCTCATGGGTAGATGTGTTATCGATCATCAGCTCGGTAATAGGTACTGGGAAGTCAACCTTCGGTCAAGGTTTTTTGAAGTCCCGAAAGTCCACGCAGATGTACACCGTCCTATTTTTCTTCATCACTGGAACAATGTTAGTGATCCAGTCAGGATATTGAACTTCTTAGATGAAGCCGGAGTCGATCAGTTTCCTGACTTCAGCGTTGATGCTCATCTCAAGTTCGAGTCGCATTCTTCTTGGTGCCTGTTTGATTGGCTTTATTCCCGGCGATATAACCAATTTATGTACTGCCACCTTTAGATCTAGACCCGGCATTTCAGAGTAGTTCTAGGCGAAGCAATCTTTATATTGCATGAGCACATATTTTAACGTGGCTACCTGTTTTTCAAATAGTAGTTCACTGACGAACGTTGGCCTCGGATCATTTTCCATCCCTAAGTCAATTTTTCTTAGGTTGTCTGCCGTAGTGTGTATCCCATCTTCCAGCTCTTTTGGTGCTGGTAGAAAGTCTGAGGTTACCTCATCCTTGTCTTCATTTGTGAAGCACTTGTAGAGGTCATTCATAATCTTGCGCCCCCTCTTTTGAGAGTGTTATCATATGGCAGGTACGGGAATACTTCACTTTTTGTTGTCGAGCCGGTCCTAACCTGATGTTGTAGGTTCTTTTCGGCTCATGCTTTTGTGGCGGGGTTGCCCTCCAGCCATCAGATAACATAAACCTGTCTTGTCGATACTGGTATTCTACCCAGTCTTTAAAGGTGAAGCAGTCTTCAAGGGGATGACCTATTATTCGGTGATAGGAGCAATAATCTGGATGATGGACCTCCTTTATTTGTTTAGGGTGCCGAGACTCCGAAAGTGTCACCATTTGATGCTTCATAACAAGGTTGAATATTTTCCTTGTCTTGAGGGAAAGAGTATTTTCGAGCCATCTTCTTTATAAAGGACGGGCTCCAATCGAGTTTTTCTCGATTGCACGACGTCTTGGATCCGCTTTGTTGTTTTCGAACATTGTTTGCATTCTTTGCCTTGTTTTTGTCTCCATTTCGGGATTTTCCCCTTTCGCGAAAACATACAGTGGGCCGGGGATGAAGAGAATTATAGTCTTTCTTCTCCGCATATTGCTGACTGAGACGCTGCATCCTGGCCTTTTCATAAATGGTCATTTCGCGGCTGTGATTATCCCGGCTCTTTTGACAAGCTTCGTTTATTAGCTTGTCGATTTATTCTTCGAGCGACGGACTTAACGTTCTTAGAGCGGGATTTCGCTCTGTTTCGACATCACAGCTATTTGGAAGAGCGTTTTTCACTTCACTCGAGCTGTTTACGACGTGGAAACTGTGGATCTGCTCCCGTTTCTTGGAATGAACGTATCTGAGCCCAGTTGTCTCCATCTTCCCATTGGACATCTTTCGCCAAGTTTAGGGAATATCCTAAATCTTTTTGTAGAATTGGGCTTGTCGAACAGTTTGTTCGAGGGGTAAACCTTGGCATCTCAACAGTCTTTTCAATCCCTCCGCATAGTATCTTGACAGACGGATTGGTTGAAGCCCGTCGAGTGCAAAATCGGCACCATACCAGACTTCTTTTTCTACTTTATTTTCCGTAGATTGGTAGAAGAGGATCGCTTTTTCACCTCTTCGCCTGGGAGGTGCGTAGAAAGTTTGCAGTTCTTGTACGCTGTGTATATGGAGCGTACCAAGTTCATTGTGATGCCGCGGCGGAGCCAATGTAATTTTTAGACTCTTATTTGTTCCGGCAAAAGTTTGCATCGACAGGCGGACGGAGAACACTGTGTTGGTCTCGTCCTCTGAGTCGCTGCCAAAGAACAAAATAGGAGTAGAAGGTCCGGGCTTATTGTTTTCTTTCTCGGGCTGCCCCTAGTAGACTATTTCTTCATATTCTTCGGTATCACTCCCAAAGATCGGGATAGTGGCGAAGGACTTTTGTTTATTCTCCGGCTTATGACACCTTTCTGTATCTTCGATGTCTGGTAGGAAGTACTTTGTGTCTTCATATTTCCGGACTTCGTTTACGGAGAACGGATTTAGCTCTCCCATGATGGTGTACTCCGATCCATCCTTGAAATACTAAATATACTGATGTTGTGTAGAAGGGATGACGTTGTACTCGTGTAACCAAGGCCTGCCAAGCAGAGCGTTACAGCAAGTCTTGGCGTCAATGACATGAAATTTGATGTCAGTGACGAGCAGCCCAAAGCATAGCGTCGGTATTACGGACTCAAGTGTCTGTGATGACTATGAGTCGAACCCGGAAATGGTAATTTTATCTCGGGCGAGGTGCTGAACGTTCATGCAAATCTCCTTCAGCAATCTTACGTTGAGTAGGTTAACGGAGGATCCGTTGTCGACAAGGATTTTCCCTATCTTGATGTCGTGGCAGTACCCAGTGACGTATAATGGACGATTATGCTTGCACGTACCGAGGATGAGATCTTCATCGCTGAATGTAATGCCAGCCGTGTAGACCTCTGCCAGTTCATCTTTCATCTTCTCTTCTGCGAAGAAAGCTTGGAACTGATCAGGCTCTTGCAATGCTTTGATCAGGGAATTTCATGCCTCTTTGGACAGGGGAGAGCATCCAATATGCTCAGTTGTGAGGGTATTTTCCTCAGATATGCTAGGACGTTGTATTCCACCTTGTTTTTCTTAGGCAGGTCCCTTGCTGCGAGCTCTTTGACTGCTTCTTCATCGAGGGCAATCTCCTCAGGAATTTTCCCTTTCCCTTTGTCTTTTTTATCCGAACCTTTGTTTGTAGGTCCAAGATTCTTCTCGGGCAGCGTGTGATTATGCAGCTGAATATTCTCACAGTTCTTCTCCTCCTCTTCTTTTTCGGAGGTGGAGTCTTTGAATAGAGGGCTGTGGGTATTTCGTCCTCGGAATCGCTCTCGAAGGTAAGAACTTAGGGTTTTCCCCTTCCAAACTGGTACCAACCATATGACAGTTGCTAGTCGTTTCTTCATGCGTGTTTGTCGCACTATTTTTCCGTCGACGAGCATGAACTTCGCGCTTCATCTTCTTGAAGTTTTTTTGATTGGCAACGTATCCTTGTCAACACTTCTTAAAGGCACTGCATTCCTCGGTGGGATGGGTGACCCTCTGATGATATAGACAGTAGTCTGGATGCGATTCTTCCCCATCGAGGCATATGACCCCGGGAGTGTTCTTTATGAGAGGTGGCAGCTTCATCTCCATTGACAGGGCTTTGGCGAACCGCTTCTCTATTTTGATCCTGCTCTTATTTGTAGCAGGTGTGCTTTGGTTTGGTCGGAGTACTTTACGACTCGTCCTCACCGTAGCTTCTTTATCCTAACGCTGCTGCTTAGCCTTTTCATATATGGATGTCTCGCATTCTCAGTCAATTTTACTTTATTGAAAGGCTTCGTTTAACAGCCTATCGATCGGATCTTCTGGCAGTTCCGGGGATTTTAGCGCCGATTCTACCCCCAGCTCTTCCGCGTTGTTTTCTGACGCTGAAGGAGTTTCTTCATCATATAACGACGAACAGGAGACCATGTGGCAACTTGATACGCGGTCTTCAGTGTCTTTTGATGATTCATTTTTCTCATCGTAGTCACTATTTTCGTCCTCAAGAATATGCTTGAGAAACACTTCGAGCGTGACCGGTGTCTGCACCTTCTGGTTGTATTCCTCCAGCGAGTCAATGTATTTTTGTAGGCCTGTGCGCTCGTCCTCATACTCGGCAGGCTGCACAGGCTTCTTGGTCTTCTTCTTTTTCTTCGAAGACTTTGAAGGCTTGACTTGGGGGTTTTCCCCTCGTCAAAAATTTTCGGTGTCGGACGAGATTTTAACATCACTTCGATGATTTCAGGTTCAAGTGGGCTTTTCTACCTCACTGCTAGACATGCCTGTAGATCTTTCAGCATTCTTTTAGTTTTCGCTGAAAGAACGACTTCCCATGGAGTTTCTTCCACGAGTGAGCATGATGCCCCCTACGCATCCATCTTTTTTAGAGTGTGCTTTTGGGGCAGATTTACCCTCCAGTTATCAAACAGTGTGAATTTCCTTGTTGATACTGGTCTTCGACCCAGTTCTTGAAAACGTAGCAATCTTCAATTGGGTAGCCCACCATTCTGTGATAGGAACAGTAATTAGGGTTGTTGACATTGCTGGGTTGCGGTCGACGCCGTGGGTCTGGAAATGTGATGAGTTTATTACGCATTGCCAATTCAAACAGTCTCCTCGTCTTGTCACGGGGAAACGAATAAGCACGCCTTAGTCTTTCCTCCAAGGACGGACGCGGGCATGCGTTGTTTTGGCGAGCAGCTGGTTTTGGGCCACTCAGCTATTGTTGTGTATTGGCAACGAAGGCCGCCTTCCCTTTACCCTTGTTAGTTCGATGGTAACTATTTGAGGAGGAAGACTCGTGGCCCATCTGGTCCATTTGAGCCAGCTTATCTATGTCACGCCCCGCTTCCCAGTGTACGGGCAGAGGACGCGATGATGCCGCTACGTATTTACTCTGAAGTAAATACGCTAAGCGTTTCTAAGCAATATAAATAAAAATGCACAAGAGACAAAAACAGTAGTATAACTGAACAACAACTTTATTTATTAACATTCTTTTACAGTACATGGAAAAGTAAATACATCTGAATGAAAGCAATGCCTAAACAATGGCATAATAGAAATGAAAAGTACTGAAATGAAATGTGTACAAGTGTACTACAGCTCGGGATCTTTAATAAACTGGTCCAAGTCTTCAGCGCTGGGCTCGATCTCTGGAAGGTCCGGATCACCTGACGATATTCAAAAAAGAAGAAAGAGAATGTCGTCAGCGAAAAAATCGCTCAGTAAGTCCCAAAGATAAGGGAGAAGTAGAATAGACAGAGAGAGAGAGAGATAGAGTATAACTTTTAAAGTTGTATTATTTTATTATACTGTTGTATTTAGTGTTAACGCTGTTGTTTGTAGTTTGGTACAGAAGGATGCCAGTGTATACGAGAGGAGTCTCTATATGTCAGAGACTAATGCAAATGGAAGTACAAGGCTCCGTTGATAATACCACGGAACAACGGCATGGATGTAATTACGTCTTATGGTTGCTGTCTCGTGCCACTTCTAACACCTTCCGTACCAATCTACCCGTTAAACCCCGCGATGTCTTGATTGTATTGTTTGTATTGCAACCTGTATTGTCTTGTAATATAGATTGTATAATTGGACGACTTGCCGAAACCATGATATCAGTAAATGGATGTAACTGGAGAATCATGGATGTAACTGGAGAATCATGTAGATGGATGTATATCCATGGTTCGGTTCAATCAATACAGATTAAATAGATTGAATATATGTATTCATGAATTCATGTTGAATTGTAGTTTGTACTTGAATTATATTCAATTCAGATTATTATAATGAGACTCGGTCCGAGTCAGACAATTATAAAAGAAATTAAATTCCTGAATTATGTTTTGGTGTTATCGGTAACCGCTGCACATGGGCGGCAGGATTTGTGTCTTTTTCAAAGATGATTACCGTGTTGATAACACCGTTTGTTAAGTTGTCTACCTTAAATAGTCAAGCACCCACGGCTCCTCGAGGCTGAAGAGACTGGTCCCGCTTAAACCTATATTTACTAGGGTCTTTATTGTAATTTATAAAACTTGAGGGGTTTTATGTAAAAATACTTTTGTATAGTTTTCAAAATACACCCAAAGTATTTAGTTATCGTCTTTAGAGTTATCATAGATGTAGATTTTATATATATGACATTTCTAGTGAATGAAACCTATTTTTCAAATACATGGTATTTAATTGTAAAGTATTGAACTTGTGTGGAATTGCATGGTAATTTCATGTAAAGTGATTCTTTTGACTTAGAAAAGTTGGAATATTAATGTTATAACAAAAATAGATATTTTGATAATACATATATATTTATATATTTATAAAAATAATTTTAATTTATTATTTTCTAGAAATATCATTTTTTTAAGATATTTGTATTTTAAATCTCTCGAGACCGAATGCTCCTTGCAGAGGTTTGCATCTCGCACTACTAAGCCCGAGTATGTGCGATAATCCGCACCATCCCGAACGGGTTCCCCAAATGGGTTGTAGCGGCGCTTTGCAAAGATTTGTGTAAATACATATTTCTTGTAGAAAAAGGTTTTATTAGTAAATGGTATTTATATGTAAAATCTTATTTTCACGTATTCTATGTTCCCGAAAGGTATTGTGTTATATTGAATATGAGGGTTGTGAGGAGGTAGGTCATTACCTCGTGATCTAATTAAAGGTATAGCAAGATTAATGATGTTTTAAGGTAGAAAGTAAACTACATGGTATTTTAGTGAAAAAGAGTGGTGAAAGTTACAAATTGAAATATTTTGCTATGAAACTTGTTCAACATGTTTTGTTAATAATTAATAATCAAGATGTAAGAGTTTAACATGGTTGTGCTAAGGAAAATTGAACTTTATAAAGAAAACCGAATCGAAAGTCGGATTTAACTCCGCTTCCGTCGGGTTTTATTAATATGAGTTTTTAGAAAATAATAGAGAAGAGGGAGGTGGGACTTACGGGTTTGTAGTATAGATAAGATGGAGAGGAAGACGTAGGAGGTGCCGGTGCGTCGTTTCGTCGCCGGGAGCTCCTAGGGTCGTCGTCGGAAGATCGGCGGAGTTTCGCCCTTCGCTAACTCCACTTGTACACAAAAATTCTATAGAGTTTTCTTGAGAGTTTGGACAGAAATGTGAGTGAGGGGTGTGTGTTTAGGGGTTTTATTTATAGGGTAAGGCTAGGGTTAGGGTTAGATAAAAGGGTGAATTGAAAATGTATTAAAATGTATTAAAAATGTATTAAAAATGTATTAAAATGGAGTAAATAGGGTTTTAAAGGGGCTCTGTTACTGTGCAGGACAATTAAAGTATACAGAGGTACAAGGGAGGCCAAGAGGCAAATTTTTCATGTTGGGGACTCGGTGGTCCGGCCGAGTCCGGCCGGCGTCGGCGGGCCGAGTCGCCGGCCGATTTAGCCTATTCCGGCCGAGTCTGGGGTGCTCCGAGCTCATCGACGGTTGGTGTAGCCCCTGGGACCGTTAGTTTTACATGTGTAGTGGGGTTTTACGGGTTTAGCACGTGTATACTCTTGGAATTCTAAAAATATTAAAAGAAAACAATATTAAAAAATAACGTGGGGGATGGAATTTGAACTCTGGTTGCATTGTTCAGCAGTGCAAGGTATTACCAATGAGCTACAAGCTTCTTCTTGCTATTAAAAAGCAAAACAAATTTATAACTTGTGCTCAGGCAAAAATACCCCTTTCTGTATTTTTTGAAAAAATTGCATAGAAAGTTGTACAGAAAGTTTAGGGTTGTTACATTCTACCCTCCTTATAAAAATTTCGTTCTCGAAATTTGTAAAAGGAAAGTGTAACAGATTCAAGGAAAGTTTGGTGACTGGAGTACCGATAGTGTATGAAAAATATGTGAAGGAACTAAAGAATGGGAAGGTTTTGGTAAGATTGTAAAAGAGGTAAGGGAATTTTGGGTTAGGACAGATTCAAACTATATGAAATGATAAGATTCAAGGAATATGAATTGTAAAGAATGTTTTAGTTGCTGGTTCTTGTGTTATATTGCTTAGGTTGTTCACGCAGAACAGAACTGCATGGTAGGGTTCCATACACCTCTGACCTGCATGGGCCGCCAACAAAACCTGTCACGTCCCGCTTCCCGGTGTACGGGCGGAGGACGCGACGATGCCGCTACGTATTTACTCTGAAGTAAATACGCTAAGCGTATCTAAGCAATATAAATAAAAATGCACAAGAGACAAAGACAGTAGTATAACTGAACAATAACTTTATTTATTAACATTCTTTTACAGTACATGGAAAAATAAATACATCTGAATGAAAGCAATGCCTAAACAATGGAATAATAGAAATGGAAAGTACTGAAATGAAATATGTACAAGTGCACTACAGCTCGGTATTTTCAATAAACTGGTCCAAGTCTTCAGCGCTGGGCTCGATCTTTGAAGGTGCGAATCACCTGACGACATTCAAAGAAGAAGAAAGAGAATATCGTCAGCGAACAAATCGCTCGGAAAGTCCCAAAGAAAAAGGAGAAGTAGAATAGACAGAGAGAGAGAGTATAGCTTTTAAAGTTGTATTATTTTATTATACTGTTGTATTTAGTGTTAACGCTGTTGTTTGTAGTTTGGTACAGAATGATGCTAGTGTATACGAGAGGAGTCTCTAAATGCCAGAGACTAATGCAAATGGAAGTACAAGGCTCCGTCGATAATACCATGGAACAACGGCATGGATATAATTACGTCTTATGGTTGCTATCTCGTGCCACTTCTAACACCTTCCGTACCAATCTACCCTTAAACCCCGCGATGTCTTGATTGTATTGTATTGCAACTTGTATTGTCTTGTAATATAGATTGTCTAATTGGATGACTTGCCAAAACCATGATATTAGTAAATGGATGTAACTGGAGAGTCATGGATGTAACTGGAGAATCATGTAGATGGATGTATATCCATGGTCCGGTTCAGTCAATACAGATTAAATAGATTGAATATATGTATTCATGGATTCATGTTGAATTGTAGTTTGTACTTGAATCATATTCAAGTCAGATTATTATAATGAAACTCGGTCCGAGTCAGACAATTATAAAAGAAATTAAATTCCTGAATTATGTTTTGGTGTTATCGGTAACCGTTGCACATGGGCGGCAGGACTTGTGTCTTTTTAAAAGACGATTACCGTGTTGATAACACCGTTTGTTAATTTGTCTACCTTAAATTGGCAAGCACCCATATCTCCGGCTCCCTGAGGCTCAAGAGACCGGTCCCTCTTAAACCTATATTTACTAGGGTTCTTATTGTAATTTATAAAACTTGAGGGGTTTTATGTAAAAATACTTTATTATAGTTTTCAAAATACACCCTAAGTATTTAATTATTGTCTTTAGAGTTATCATAGATGTAGATTTTATATATGTGACATTTCCAGTGAATGAAACCTATTTTTCATAATACATGGTATTTAATTGTAAAGTATTGAACTTGTATGGAATTGCATTGTAATTTCATGTAAAGTGATTTTTTTGACTTAGAAAAGTTGGAATATTGATGTTATAACAAAAATAGATATTTTGATAATACATATATATTTATATATTTATAAAAATAATTTTAATTTATTATTTTCTAGAAATCTCATTTTTTTAAAGATATTTGTATTTTAAATCTCTCGAGACCGAATGCTCCTTGCAGAGGTCTGCATCTCGCACTACTAAACCCGAGGATGTGTGATAATCCGCACCATCCCGAACGGGTTCCCCAAATGGGTTGTAGCGGCACTTTGCAAATATTTGTGTAAATACATATTTCTTGTAGAAAAAGGTTTTATTAGTAAATGGTATTTATATGTAAAATCTCGTTTTTCCGTATTCTATGTTCCTGAAAGGTATTGTGTTATGTTGCATATGAGTGTAGTGGGGAGGTAGGTCATTACCTCGTGATCTAATTAAATGTATAGCAAGATTAATGATGTTTTAAGGTAGAAAGTAAACGACATGGTATTTTATTGAAAAAGAGTGGTAAAAGTTACAAAATGAAATATTTTGCTATGAAACTTATTCAACATATTTTGTTAATGATTAATAGTCAAGATGTAAGAGTTTAACATGGTTGCGTTAAGGAAAATTGAACTTTATAAAGAAAACCGAATCGGAAGTCGGATTTAACTCCGCTTCCGTCGGGTTTTATTAATATGAGTTTTGAGAACAGAATGGAGAAGAGAGAGGTGGGACTTACGAGTTTATAGTATAGATAAGATGGAGAGGAAGACGTAGGAGGTGCCGGTGCGTCGTTTCGTCGCCGGGAGCTCCTAGGGTCGTCGTCGGAAGATCGTCGGAGTTTCGCCCTTCGCTAACTCCACTTGTACACAAAAATTCTATAGAGTTTTCTTGAGAGTTTGGACAGAAATGTGAGTGAGGGGTGTGTGTTTAGGGATTGTATTTATAGGGTAAGGCTAGGGTTAGGGTTAGATGAAAGGGTGAATTGAAAATGTATTAAAATGTATTAAAATGGAGTAAATAGGGTTTTAAAGAGTCTATGTTTCTGTGCAGGACAATTAAAGTATACAGGGGTACAGGGGAGACCAAGAGGCAAACTTTTCATGTTGGGGACTCGGTGGTCCGGCCAAGTCCGGCCGGCGGCGGCGGGCCGAGTCGTCGGCTGATTCGGCCGATTCCGGCCGAGTCCGGGGTGCTCCGAGCTCATCGACGGTTGGTGTAGCCCCTGGGACCATTAGTTTTACATGTGTAGTGGGGTTTTACGGGTTTAGCACATGTAGACTCTTGTAATTCTAAAAATATTAAAAGAAAACAATATTAAAAAATAACGTGGGGGATGGGATTTGAACTCTGGTTGCTTGGTTCAACAGTGCATGGTATTACCAATGAGTTATAAGCTCCTTCTTGCTATTAAAAAGCAAAACAAAGTTATAACTTGTGCTCAGGCAAAAATACCCTTTTCTGTATTTTTTGAAAAAGTTGTATAAAAAGTTGTACAGAAAGTTTAGGGTTGTTATATTCTACCCTCCTTATAAAAATTTCGTCCTCGAAATTTGTAAAAGAAAAGTGTAACGGATTCAAGGAAAGTTTGATGACTGGAGTACTGATAGTGTATGAAAATATGTGAAGGAACTAAAGAATGCGAAGGTTTTGGTAAGATTGTAAAAGAGGTAAGGGAATTTTGGGTTAGGACAGATTCAAACTATATGAAATGATAAGATTCAAGGAATATGAATTGTAAAGAATATTTTAGTTGCTGGTTCTTGTGTTATATTGCTTAGGTTGTTCACGCAGAACATAACTGCATGGTAGGGTTCCATACAGCTCTGACCTGCATGGGTCGCCAACAAAACCTGTCACGCCCCGCTTCCCGGTGTACGGGCAGAGGCCGCGACGAGGCCGCTACGTATTTACTCTGAAGTAAATACGCTAAGCGTATCTAAGAAATATAAATAAAAATGCACAAGAGAAAAAGGCAGTAGTATAACTGAACAACAACTTTATTTATTAACATTCTTTTACAGTACTTGGAAAAGTAAATACATCTGAATGAAAGCAATGCCTAAACAATGGCATAATAGAAATGGAAAGTACTGAAATGAAATGTGTACAAGTGCACTACAGCTCGGGATCTTCAATAAACTGGTCCAAGTCTTCAGCGCTGGGCTAGATCTCTGGAAGGTCCGAATCACCTGACGATATTCAAAGAAGAAGAAAGAGAATGTCGTCAGCGAACAAATCGCTCGGTAAGTCCCAAAGATAAGGGATAAGTTGAATAGACAGAGAGAGAGAGAGTATAGCTTTTAAAGTTGTATTATTTTATTATACTGTTGTAACTTCATTCTTTCCTCCGGTTTGAAACCAATCCTTATTTAGTGTTAACGCTGTTGTTTGTAGTTTGGTACAAAATGATGCCAGTGTATACGAGAGTAGTCTCTATATGCCAAAGACTAATGCAAATGGAAGTACAAGGCTCCGTCGATAATGCCATGGAACAACGGCATAGATGTAATTACGTCTTATGGTTGCTGTGCCGTGCCACTTCTAACACCTTCCGTACCAATCTACCCCTTACACCCCGCGATGTCTTGATTGTATTGTTTGTATTGTATTGCAACTTGTATTATCTTGTAATATAGATTGTATAATTGGATGACTTGCCGAAACCATGATATCAGTAAATGGATGTAACTGGAGAATCATGGATGTAATTGGAGAATCATGTAGATGGATTTATATCCTTGGTTCGGTTCAGTCAATACAGATTAAATAGATTGAATATATGTATTCATGGATTCATGTTGAATTGTAGTTTGTACTTGAATTATATTCAAGTCAGATTATTATAATGAGACTCAGTCTGAGTCAGACAATTATAAAAGAAATTAAATTTCTGAATTATGTTTTGGTGTTATCGGTAACCGCTGCACATGGGCGGCAGGACTTGTGTCTTTTTAAAAGACGATTACCGTGTTGATAACACCGTTTGTTAATTTGTCTACCTTAAATTGGCAAGCACCCATATCTCCGGCTCCCTGAGGCTCAAGAGACCGGTCCCTCTTAAACCTATATTTACTAGGGTCCTTATTGTAATTTATAAAACTTGAAGGGTTTTATGTAAAAATACTTTTGTATAGTTTTCAAAATACACCCTAAGTATTTAATTATCGTCTTTAGAGTTATCATAGATGTAGATTTTATATATATGACATTTCCAGTGAATGAAACCTATTTTTCATAATACATGGTATTTAATTGTAAAGTATTGAACTTGTATTGAATTGCATTGTAATTTCATGTAAAGTGATTTTTTTGACTTAGAAAAGTTGGAATATTGATGTTATAACAAAAATAGATATTTTGATAATACATATATATTTATATATTTATAAAAATAATTTTAATTTATTATTTTCTAGAAATCTCATTTTTTTAAAGATATTTGTATTTTAAATCTCTCGAGACCGAATGCTCCTTGCAGAGGTCTGCATCTCGCACTACTAAACCCGAGGATGTATGATAATCCGCACCATCCCGAACGGGTTCCCCAAATGGGTTGTAGCGGCACTTTGCAAATATTTGTGTAAATACATATTTCTTGTAGAAAAAGGTTTTATTAGTAAATGGTATTTATATGTAAAATCTTGTTTTTCCGTATTCTGTGTTCCCGAAAGGCATTATGTTATGTTGCATATGAGTGTTGTGAGGAGGTAGGTCATTACCTCGTTATCTAATTAAAGCTATATCAAGATTAATGATCTTTTAAGTTAGAAAGTAAACCACATGGTATTTTAGTGAAAAAGAGTGGTAAAAGTTACAAAATGAAATATTTTGCTATGAAACTTGTTCAACATGTTTTGTTAATGATTAATATTCAAGATGTAAGAGTTTAACATGGTTGTGTTAAGGAAAATTGAACTTTATAAAGAAAACTGAATCGGAAGTCGGATTTAACTCCGCTTCCGTTGGGTTTTATTAATATGAGTTTTTAGAAACGAATAGAGAAGAGCGAGGTGGGAATTACGGGTTTGTAGTATAGATAAGATGGAGAGGAAGACGTAGGAGGTGCCGGTGCGTCGTTTCGTCGCCGGGAGCTCCTAGGGTCGTCGTCGGAAGATCGCCGGAGTTTCGCCCTTCGCTAACTCCACTTGTACACAAAAATTCTATAGAGTTTGGACAGAAATGTGAGTGAGGGGTGTGTGTTTAAGGGTTGTATTTATAGGGTAAGGCTAGGGTTAGGGTTAGATGAAAGGGTGAATTGAAAATGTATTAAAATGTATTAAAATTGAGTAAATAGGGTTTTAAAGGGGCTCTGTTACTGTGCAGGACAATTAAAGTTTACAGAGGTACAAGGGAGGCCAAGAGGAAAATTTTTCATGTTGAGGACTCGGTGGTCCGGCCGAGTCCGGCCGGCGTCGGCGGGCCGAGTCGCCGGCCGATTTAGCCTATTCCGGCCGAGTCTGGGGTGCTCCGAGCTCATCGACGGTTGGTGTAGCCCCTGGGACCGTTAGTTTTACATGTGTAGTGGGGTTTTATGGGTTTTTCACGTGTAGACTCTTGGAATTCTAAAAATATTAAAAGAAAACAATATTAAAAAATAATGTGGGGGATGGGATTTGAACTCTGGTGGCTTGGTTCAGCAGTGCAAGGTATTACCAATGAGCTACAAGCTCCTTCTTGCTATTAAATAGCAAAACAAATTTATAACTTGTGCTCAGGCTAAAATACCCCTTTATGTATTTTTTGAAAAAATTGTACAGAAAGTTGTACAGAAAGTTTAGGGTTGTTACAATCTATCAGAGCTTAAAAGGTTCTTGGTTTGAAAAACGTCAAGAACTGGGACACCGTCGTTTGAGGATCAAGGGTCCCGATGAACATGCCCACGACAGGAGACTCTTCAATGCGCTGTTCGCACTTAGACCACATGTTCCGTCGCTGGATCGCGTATTGGACCCATATTTCTCCCGGCTTTACCCTGGCATTAATTAATACCGTGATTGGAGTACGTTCTCTCATGCTGGAGAAACGCTGTGTGAACAGCAGTTCCATCTCTGTGAATGTTTTCACGGAGTCATTTGGGAGCTCCAAGTACCATTCAAAGGCCGTTTCTGACAGGCTGCCAACGAACTGGCGAAGCAATAGTTTGTCGTCGCCTCCGGTGTTGCTGCACAGATCTCTGAACTGCGCGACGTGCTGGTGAGGGTTGCCTGTCCCTTTGTATACATGAAATTTGGGGATCGTATATCTCGGCAGGTACTTGATTTGATCATACCAGCTTGGATATGGTCGTCCGGTTCTGACGATTTGGCCAGCAGCTTCATTAGCCTGATGAGCTCTTATTTGTTGAGCAATGTAATCATCAAGAGCGGACTTAGAGATTGTTTCCTTCTTGGCTGCCGATAAAGCCGGAGGAGGGTATGATGCTTCCCCTCTGTCATCGTCGACGATTATTGGCGGATCTTCGGCCTAGGGTTCTGGCTGGATCATCATTCCAACCATGTCTTGGAACAAGAGAGCTATTTGCTTTATGTTGGCATCTTGTTCAGCGGCTTCTTTGTCTTTTCTCTCGAGCACCCTTCGCAGAAACTCTATATCGGTCTCCTGCTCATGGCGATGTTCGGCTTCCTTGTTCGAACCTTCTTTCTGTCCGGTAAGTGCTGCCATTTTGGTCAGCATTTCCTGAAGCTTTTGTTGTTGCTTCTGATCCTTAGTCAGCGACCGAGTTTGCAGTCGGTGACTCACCGAAGCACGGCTTTCTTCTTTTCTTGAAACCATGTAGACCGTATGTATTGTTACGCCCCTGGCCTTAGGGCGTTTAGGTCTATCGCCTTTGGAATTTGCCGCGGGCGGTAGAGTTTTCTCCAGCCTCATTCTTTTATGAGAGATTGGAGTTGAAGGAGCCGTTATGACAGGCACCTGCTTAGGAGAAGTCCTCCGTTGTACGGCAGAAGAGTAGTCCTTTTCTTGCCGAGCCTTCAATTTCTTCGGTCGATGAGAGTAGTTCTGGTTAATTACAGAGTCCTGGACTTTTCGCCAGACTTTATGAATTTGCGAGGAGAGTCGCTGATGAGGCTGCTCCGGATTTTCTTGGACTATAACTTCTGCAGGAGGGGGTGATTTCTTTAGAACTGCCATTGGGTAGTTTTTGCGCACCCTCTTAAGCGGATCAAAGCTGTTCCCGGTTGGAACAACAACGTCAACTTCCACCATTGGAGCTGGTGGAGTGAGTCCAGAGGGGGAGTTTCCCCCAGCTTCTCTCACTCGGCGCCAGTTGCGACGACGAGCGTGCCTTGCAGAAAGGACCACCTCAGTATTGGAAGCGGCTTCATCATGCCCCTGGTTTTGCTGAGGAGCTTCAATTGATGTTAGCCTGTTGAAGACCGACATCCTTGTTAATGTTTGAGGAGAAGCGGCTAGCTTCTTGAAAACCGACCATCTAGTAGGGGAAGCGCCTTTGATGGCATCGCATGTAGGAGGAGTTGGGAGGGCTATCTGTTTTGGGGTAGCCCCTTTAGGTATCATGAGCCTCTTTGCGGGCCCGTTTGGGTTCTTGCTCAGCCCGTTGAAGACTGAGACGCCAGATTTGGTTGGCCTGCTGATGGGGGTCGTCGTGGTAGCTAGCCGATTGAAGACCGACTTTCTAGGAGCTTGTTCTTGCGGCGTTGAAGAACCGAAACTCACAGGTGGGAGCATTGTCCCAATGAACAATCTAGTAGTGGCTTGTGTGACTTGCCCCACTGGCATTGAGAAGATAGATGCCGTATTGGGCCCGTAAGTCACTCCTCCCGTTGGAATAAAGCGAGAGTTGCTGTTGCATGCAGTGCATTGAGAAGCCATTGATTTTCCTATACAGGAGCAAGACACCTGATTTTAGTACTTCGAATCCAAGAGCAACCATAGTGAACCGCGATTTTGTTCGCAAAACACGACATACGAAGTGTAGAGTGGAAAGAGGAAAATGTCCCACCGGGCATGCCAGAACCTGTTTACGGCCGAAAGACCGGACCGAGACGTTGCGACATCTGTCCTGAATTTTAGGGGCATACGCTATTTGGAAATATCCATCCACCTCACCGAAGATACCAAATTGATTCATGACACCATATATCGGAGGTTTGGACAGATGCGACCGTTGTAGCAGATTTTATCAGATTCCCTCTCATTTGTGAGGGGTTTTTGATTGTGGGGACGCTCTTCCCTGCAGGCGCAAGCCCCTGCAGTTAATTACGTTATCGCATTGCGATAACCATTTTCTCCTGCTCCAGTAGTTCACTTCGTTTCCTGCATTATTTTTTTTTATTTTGGTTGCCCGTAGATTGTATACGGAGACTAATTTATGTCATCGCCCGTAGGGCGCGGATCAGTCCAAATCCGTATATTTTAGATTTGGGTTTAGGTTTTGAACTTAGGTTATATATTCCTTTAGTTCAAAAATATTTTGTTTGGTTTAAAGACCGTTAATCTAGTTTGAGATCAAGATCCACTTGACCATTTGGGCCCAATTTATTTTAACTAAGGAGACGTCAGTCTTATTTGAGACTAAGGTTATCTTAGCAATATTTTCAGGATCCTTAAATTTTATTAAGGTCCAACAACAGAGCATTTGGGCTCAACTGCAAGAGACTTAGCCAATTTGGGCTTGGTCTTCCCAGTCACTTTTTTGTTCAAAAGTGCTAAGCACTTATTTGGGCTCTATTTATTCAGCACCCCCTTTTTATTATGCAAAAGTGCTAAGCACTTATTTGAAGCTCTGACGCTCACATGAGTATCATGTGAAGCCTTCAGTTATGGACACTGCCCAATTAGTACTAAGCACTCAGTTATTTTGACTATATATATATATATATATATATATATAGTGTTAAGCACTTTTTTTGGCGTTTACATGAGGAGCACGTAAGGCGTTGGGCACTTCCCAATCAGTGCTAAGCACACAACCATTTTGGCTATATATGAAGTGTTAAGCACTTTTGTGTGGTGCCTACGTGAGGAGCACGTGAGGCACTGGGCGCTGCCCAATCAGTGCTAAGCACTCAGCCGTTTTGGCTGTATATGAAGTGCTAAGCACTTTTGTGTGGCGCCCACGTGAGGAGCACGTGAGGCGCTGGGCGCTGCTCAATCAATGCTAAGCACTCAACCGTTTTGGCTGTATATGAAGTGATAAGCACTTTTATTCAGCGCTCACGTGTATTTCACGTTGGGCGCTGACCTTCTGCTTTGGGTGCCTGCGTGTTTTTCATGTGAGGTGCTGGGCGCTGTTGGGAGGGCGCCCATGTAGGAAACACGTGAGGCGCTAAGCTTTTTTCTTTTGAGAGATTAAATCTTTGTTAATGCCATTTTTGGCCATTAATGATCATCAAGATCTTTATTTTGAAGACCTTGGATCGTTTTTTTCTTCGTTGGAGAACTAAGTTCTTCTTTTGTTTTTTTAAGAACTAAGTTCTTTATGTAAGGTTAAACCCTAATTTCTGAGGAATTAAATTCCCAAAACATATGTTCTTTTTCTTTTTTCTTTCTTTTTAATCTTGTTCTTTTCTGAATATTTGATTCTCAAGAACAAGATTTTCCCGATGAGAATTAAATTCTCAACTTGTAGGAGACTTGTCTTGTGGATCTCTGATCCAGAGAAAGAACTAAGTTTTTTGAGAAAAGTTAAACCCTTAGATAGGTAAAATGAGATATTTTGATCTCTATGTTTTTTACCTAGGGTTTTAAGGAGAAAAGTCTTCTTCTTTTATGGAGAATTAAATTCTTTATTGTTTTGAAAGCTTTCTGTCTTTTTCAGAAGCTTATGGGGTGTTTCCTCTATATGAGACTTGAAGTCTCGGGTTTTTGATATAGTGGATGCAAATTGTTAATTAGTTTTGAGAAAATCTCTCATTGAGAGATTCCAATCTGTTTGGAGAATTTTACCCACCGTTGGATCTTTGATCCATGGATTTCTATTTTACAGAATATGTTTTCTTGTTTTTAACAAGATTGGGAAAATATTTTCCCATATACAAAATTTATTTTTTCAAACGGTGAATTTTATCACCATTGGATTTTTGATCCAAGGGTTCTCTGTTTTACAGAGAGCAATCTTTTTTGTTTGTAAAGATTGAGGACAAATATTCCTCAGAATAGAATTTAATTCTATTGTTTGATGATTTATCATTACCATTGGATCTTTGATCCAACGACTCTGTTTAACAGAGAGTGTCCCAAATTTTTTTAGGGAAATATCCTCATGTAGAATTTAATTTTACTGATATAAAGTTGGACACCGGCGCTCACGTGTTGTGCACGTGGGCACCACTTAAGAATTAAATTCTTATTTATGATAGGTGCTTCTGTGCTTTGCACATTGGCGCCCACATAAGCTTCACATGCGGCGCCACCATATGATTTAATCTTAATGGGTTGGCGCTGGCACGGACGCCCTTGTGAGGGGCACGTGAAGCGCTGCCTCAACAAAATTTAACAGAGCTCAGCTCTTTTTATATTGTTTAAATTTTGGGGGAACAAATGCGTAAGTGATCGACGTGCCCTTTCCGATTCTTTGAATACTCCAGGATGTCGTCGATGAAATAACAACAAATCTGTCTGAGTACTTTCGGAAAACTTGGTTCATCAAGTTCATAAAAATGGTTAGTGCATTGGTCACTCCAAATGGTATTATGAGATATTCATAATGGCTATAACGAGTCCTAAACGCCGTCTTCAGAATATCGGACTCATTGACCTTCACCTGATGATAGCATGAACGAAGATCTAACTTAGAGAAGACACAAGATCCACTTAGTTGATCGAAAAGGTCATCGATGCGAGATAGCGGATATTTGTTCTTAATTTTTATTTTGTTCAGTGCTCGATTATCCATGCACATTCCGTACGTACCTTCCTTCTTCTTCACAGCAATACTGATGATCCCCAACTTAAGGTACTGGGTCTAATCTAAACTTTCTTCGGTAACTCGTCTAACTGGATACGGATCTCCTTCAATCCTTCCGGACTTTGTCGATATGGAGCTTTTATTACAGGTTGTGCACCCGGTAGCAAATCAATACTGAATTCAAGAGCTCGATTGGGAGGCAAACCTGATATGTCTTCAGGGAAAACATTCTCGAACTCTCGAACTACTTCATACTTTTCCCCTTCAGCTTGTAGGGAGGACACTTCTGCGGTCTTCATCTTGGCACGGTAGCTTCCTGGCGCTAAGGTTCTGTCTCCACTTTCGAAATGGAAGACTGGGTGATCTGGTATCTCAAAGACTACCCTCTTTTGATGACAGTTAATGGTAGCATAAAATACTCCCAGCCAATCCATTCCCAACAAAACATTGAAATTTGGTATGTCCAGCACTTTGAAATTTACGTAGAATTCACGGCCACAAACTACAACTGGACACCGATCATACCCCAAAGTTGCCTTCAAAACCCCATTCTTAGAACTGACGTTCTAGCTTGAAATGAGTGGCTTGACAGGAATTGCGTGTTCTCACGAACCGTTGTGACATGAAGTAATGTGAAGCTCCAGTGTCGAAAAGTGCGAGTGCAGGAAGGGTGACTAATAGTATAATACCTAAGTTTGCGTTTAGGTATAAGAAAAGATAATGATGTACTAGTATCGAAAGGTTGAAAGGATGAGAAAAAATTACCGGTGATGACTTATCCTGTGGCTTCAGCCTCTTTGACCGTCATTGTAAGAACCTGACGTCTCAGCACATTCCTCCTCATCGGAGGCACATTCCTCTGCCCTTGAGGCATGTTTCTCTGTTCCTGATGGAACTGACGCTGAGGCTGTGCAGGTGGTCCATGTTGAGCTGGTGCAGGAAGAGCTAGGCGGGGTGCAGGTGCTTGAATAGCTGGCCTTTGTTGAGCTGGCATTGTAGGTTTGGGTGCTGGTGTTGTGTTACCTCGACATGGGCATGCTCCAATAGCATGAGTAGATTCACAAATCAAACACATGCCATTTGCACGCCTGCATTCCTTCGCCAAGTGTCGGGTTCTCTTTCAGTAGAAACAGAAATTTGGATTTGATCGGTTAAATGATCCTCCTGGCCTCTTGGGTGCAAAATTTTGCTTTGAAAAGGCTCCTCCTGTCATTTGGATAGCAGGGCGTTTGATTTCGGATGCTTGCAGCTTACCTTTCTTCTTGACCACAGTGTCAAAATGGCGGGCTGCCTTCAGAACGAGTTCATGAGTCGGATAGTCTCCAGTTGCTAAACCCGCTTGAATCTCTGAGTCTAAGCCTTGTTGGAACCGTCTAGCCCGAATCTCATTGGTAGGTGTTCAGTTGATAAAACTGCACTTTTAATATGACATTTTCCTTACTATTTATATATAATAAAATATGTTAATTATAAATATAACACATATAAGGGTTTATCCGTAAAAATACTATTTTCATGTGTTTATATATTATAATTAATATTATGAAGGAAAAAGTAAGCATATAATATCCATGTAACATTTGGCCCATTTAATATGCTTACCTTATTAAATACCTTTGACTAATTCTCTTAAAACTAAAATATCATGACAAATGGTTAAAGATAATATCTCAATAAAAACAAATTCTACTAACATCATTTATTGAGATAATTGTGCAGGAATTATATCATGACTGAAATCAAGGAAATCCGAGTTGGCAAGATCAAATCTGCCGAAGATATTCAAGTAAATTGAAGAAACTAATTCTGGCAGAAACGTAGAGAAGATTTTCAAAGTCTAGATACTCAAAAGATCACCAAGTGTTACAGATATGAAGCTACAAAAATTAGAGGCCATGATCTCACCAAAAGGTGGCGGATCCGCGGCCAAACCTATCCAATGGCTGCGGTTCCATCGCACTTCTAAGGATTTAGGGCTCGGGATTTTGGTGGTTGGGATCCTAACAACTAGTTTCCATATTAGGAAACTAGGGTTCTGGCTCTGTGACTACAAATAAGGACCGAGAACCTCTTGGAAAAAACATCACACCGACGCGATCACGAAGTCCACGACGGCTCAAGAATCCTGGTTGATCATCAACAGTTCATTTACCTCCTTAGAAGAGATCGAGAAGCAAACTAGCATTTTGTAATCATTTTCTAAGGGAACAAAGTGTAATTGATCTTGTTGATTAATAAAGGTAGTTGTTTTCTTATTTTATTTCTTTGTAGTTTTTCAGTATGATTTCCCTCTCTATCTTTTCTTTTCCCAACATGCGCGAGTAATTCTTCTTTTGTTAGGGTTCATAGGATTAGGGTAGATTAAAGGATGATGAAGATCCTTAAACTCTTTTTACATCCTATAAAGTTTATAAACTTTATCAAAAGAATAGTTAACATCCTAATTGGGCGCGCTATCAATTCATTGATAATCACGACCACAATAAGAGATTAGATTAACAATTTATTTGGTAAATGCTAGACATGAACGGAGATCCATGTCGAGATAAGGGTTAAGAGCGGGAACCCTTTTCCTTCCAGAAACCCTAATCTACATGCATCACCGTCGATCTAGTTTTAAATCTATTAAAGGATAAAAAGAGTAATCTTTAATTAATCATCCATGACTACTAAATCTTAATGAACCCTACAAGCCCCCTTTTAATCTAAACATACATCCGTAGCTAATCTAGATCTATATTTTGCATCCGTGTTTAACGTAGATCTAGAAGCTACAACCATTCTTTACTATTCTTTTTTCTTCCTCCTTTCCTAATCAACACGCCTAAAGTAAGACTAAAAGGTTCAACGTTTCCCTGAGGACGACCCGTACTCATCTCGGTCTAGCTATACGTGACACCGTTACTGATTGCGGTTATTCTACAAACAATTCTTTAAATACAGAACCAATCAAATGGCGCCATTGCCGGGGATACGTGCGTAATTTTTTATTCTTACTATTTGTGTTGAATTCTCATTCGATCTATATCATAAAAATAAACAAAACTGCAAATTGTATATTTAACGATTATTGTGTGAATTTTGCGAGGGGATCTGGAGTCACAGAATTGAGGAAATAGAGATCCAGAGACATTAATCAAGATCCAGAGGAGTAAGGGAGGCCACGTAGCAAAAATCTCCACCTGATCTCCCAAGTCGGCGGTGGAAGCGCGGAAAGAAGGCCTATTTGGCGGCGGAACCGCGGCTTAATTGAGGATCTAGGGTTCCAAACATCTCTGGTAAATTTCTTAACTCTTTCTCCCTCCTCTGAAATCCAATAAAATATCTTTCCTGCAGGATTCTTTGCAAAATATCGCCGCTCAAAAATATTTTTGCAAGGTTTTGTATTTGGTTTGTTTATTCATATTTTAATACGGATTTTAAGGGGCAAGACCAAAATTCAGATTAGGTGGGGATTTTATCACCCTTCCTAGGCCCCGCAAATCACAAAATGAGCATCCGCATAACCCTATATTAATTAAAAAATATCTAGATCAAGACCCTAAGGACCGTCGCACTCAAATAGGACAGAGGAAGGTCGTAGGTAATCTATCGCTTATCTGCATTTTCTTTTGTGGTGCCTAGGCAAGTGTGTCTAAGGCAAGTGGTTATTTAATTAGACCTGCTATTTTCGGTGATTCATATAGCGGATACCTCCCACTTATCTGGCACTTACCTGGACACAAGAGTTATAAAGAGGTGGTAGAGGATTGATCCTGCGGCTTGTCCTTTGGAAGTCTAGGAGCGGTCTAGAGCTTGTCCTAGGTAACCATAGTTCTAGGGTTGTTTGTGCATTTTTTATGATTTTGTGAGTAAACCCCCAAGTCCACTTTCAAAGCAAAATAATCCAAATAGAGCTTAAATCTTTTCACCCTCTTTTCATTTCACTTTCTTATAATGGGTAACCCAAACAAACGAACTTTTGCCGAGCTTTGCTATCCACAACCAGATATTTCCTGTCTTCGTAATCGCTTCGGTATACCATCTGACTCTCCCATTTCTTTAAGAGATCGGATAGAACATGTGGATAGAAACAGTTGACCACCTCAGTCCAGGTCTTATTGCATCTGTTTTAGTTGATACTCCGGGTGAAGGAACTCCTAAACGCATGTCCATCGCTGAGCATATAGCAGGGCTAACGGCCAAAGTTTCAATCCGGACCAATATCAACCATCACCACCACTTTCTAAAGAAGAATTTCATAATCGGTTTATGGAATATATGATGTCTATTGAAAATAGCCAGCCAACCAACCAATATCAGTATTCTTCTTATCATAATGTTGATTCTACTCCTGCCCAATGTTCGCAACCACTCTTTTCCTATCATTCATATCCGACTTTTACACCTTCTCTATACAGTCCTTCTAATCAGTCATTTGGGAGTTTTAATTATCCACAAGAATTTCAATCTTATACTGAAACCCTTTATCAACCCAAGTCTAGTCTTGAGCGGACGTTAGAAAAATATGTGGAAATGTCGCACCAAATTAGAAAGGAAACAACAGAGTGGATGCAAGCTAATAATTTCAAATCAGCCCAAAATTTTTCAGTATACAATACGGCCATGGGACAAAGTGAGAATTTGGGTAGTGAGACAGAACTGTACACCCTTCCTAATCAAACCTCCCCATTCCAAACTGAAATCCACAACTCCGGTTTCACAGATTCATCGAGTACACCAAATGATTCACCAATTGAAGATAGAATGTCTGATGAGTTATGTGACTTTGTAGTGTTTGATTTACTTGATTGTGAAAAGTCTATTTCAAGTGAAGCCACACCCAACCCTTGTGATCTCTACGCCTCCACTCTAGAACCAAAATTGATTGAAAACCATACTTTTAATGAGGTGTTTGATAATTCTAACCTTCACTTGAATGAGGAGATTGTCGTTGGGGATATATTGAATGATGAACCCAAAATTTTAGATGAGTTTGTTCCACCAATTCATCAGGTCCTTTTACTTCCTTGTGGTCATCATCTCGAGCCATTAATTATTCTTCCCGAACCCCAAATGTGTCTTGAAGTTGATGATCATTGTATAACCGAACACCAGACCGAAATTCAGCCTTTATCTCCCACATCTGGTTCAACGATACTCGACACACCAATTTGGTTACCTATTTCACCTTCTACTTTCTTAGGTTCTTCTTCTATTCTTCCTATAATTTCAGTGAGTGTTGATGAATCACAATCCGATAATTCAAGTTTGATAATTCCAGAAAGCCAACTTGATTTGGATACTTTTGAAAATAAGGTAGATGAGTTTTTCGGGTCTCCTACCTTCATAATTTTTGACAAATCAAGTATGATAAATTCTGGCAAAAAACTTACCGACAAAAAAATGTTCAATTACACCATCGATAAAAGTTTTGAAGAGCTTTTTGCTGACGAACTTGCATTCCTAAACAACACGGATTCTGTGATTAATCAACCTCCACCTATAGAAATAGAACCGCCACCCTTTCTTCTTATAAAATACGAGAATGCCAATATTCTACTCATTTCTGATCATTCACATTCTCGTTTTTATTTATCATCATCTCTTATCTCCTTACATCCACGTTCACGCAAACCCTTTCCATACCACCACTTATCTCTTTCCCACTTCTTCTTGGCTCTATATAACACGTTCTTTCACTGACCTATACGTTACATTGATAAAATCTTTGAATGGTTGGTATTAAATTTTGGTTTTTGTAAAGTCTTATATTGACCAAATAACTTCACCCCCCTTAAAATGCTTAATATTGTTTAACTCAGGTTTGGGGAGCTATATTTTTGGCTCTTGAAAATAAAATTTTTCGTCAAAATTGTGAGCCAAAAATAAATTTGGGGGAGGATTTTCACTTTCAATTTTTGTTGCCCCCGTTAATAACCTTTCCTTCTAAGTCTACAGGTTTTTGAGATTTAAAAGAGACAACAGTGAGGACACCGCTGCAAACAGGTTTGGGGGAGGTTTGTGCTTATTTACGTGTTACTTTCCATTATACTATATATAAGAACAATTTTTTTTTGATAATGGAAGTTAGAAAGTGACAAATTACATTTGAAAGATAGGAATAGTTTAAGAAAAATAAGAAAATTAGATGTTTTCTTAAACAAAACTAGTAATAAGTAGTTATAAGCTGTTGTCCCAAGGGTTAGTAAGATGAAGGAAATTGCTAATTTGAGAATAAAAATAAGTCTGAAAAATAGTCCTTATTCTTGAGGCCAAACATTTGAACGTTGATACCCTACTATACGCACATACACACATTTTGAAACTTGGGATAGTAGAGGATACCTTGAAATGCTCTTGTCTAAAAGCCTTAGTATAAAAAAAGGAAGAAGTATAAATGGTGGTGAAGAAAAAAATGAACACTGATTTTGTAATTACCAAGGCATCATACAAAAAATTTAGCGAGGGTGCTTTATCACCTCATGCCTTAGACCAATTGGTTTGGGAGCCATTGCTAAGCTTTAGGAGTTACAAGACGAGGAATTATACCTTAATACGCAATCACATTTTGTAATCGGTCGATTAGTACCTCAAGAAATATTAACTGCCGCATGAAAGATGTGTGAGCAATTTCATAAAATATTCACCAACTAAAAAATACTTTGGAAGATGGACAAGAGTATGATAGCTTGAATTGAATTCTCTAAGTATAGGGATGTCTTTTACAAACACGTAGGGGTATATGATCAGTGTTTGGATGAAAGATTGGGAGGAAGAATAAAGGCGATGTTTTATTGAGGGATGATGTGATTTCTAACATCTTTTCACGACCATTAAGATAGGGCTCATGGCAACCGAAAAACTAGTGTAGTTGGAAACTTTTATTTTCAAGTTCTTTCTTTTATAGTTCTTATCTTTATATGTAACTTTTACTATCTTTCTTTTATTATGGGATTTTGTAGGTGTAATCTGCTGAAAATCCTCAGGAGACAACACTCTTCCTACTAGGGACACCTAGAGGTTAAACGGCTTGTTGCACGTGCTCAGTGCAATCGTGTTGCTTACGAAAGTGTGCTGTTTAGGTTTTTCTTTTTCCTTTTCTGCTTCTCTTGAATAACTAGTTTGCTCGGGACGATCAAAGTTAAGTTTGGGGGTATTTGTTCAGTTGATAAAACTGCACTTTTAATATGACATTTTTCTTACTATTTATATATAATAAAATATGTTTATTATAAATATAACACATATAAGGGTTTTTCCGTAAAAATACTAATTTCATGTGTTTATATATTATAATTAACATTATGAAGGAAAAAGTAAGCATATAATATCCATGTAACATTTAGCACATTTAATATGCTTACCTTATTAAATACCTTTGACCGATTCTCTTAAAACTAAAATATCATGACAAATGGTTAAAGATAATATCTCAATAAAAACAAATTCTACCAATATCATTTATTGAGATAATTGTGCAGGAATTATATCATGACTGAAATCAAGGAAATCCGAATTGGCAAGATCAAATCTGCCGAAGATATTCAAGTAAATTGAAGAAACTAATTCTGGCAGAAACGTAGAGAAGATTTTGAAAGTCTAGATATTCAAAAGATCACCAAGTGTTACAGATATGAAGCTACAAAAATTAGAGGCCATAATCTCACCAAAAGGCGGCGGATCCGCGGCTAAACCTATCCACCACACTTCTAAGGATTTAGGGCACGGGATTTTGGTGGTTGGGATCCTAACAACTAGTTTCCATATTAGGAAACCAGGGTTCTGGCTCTGTGACTACAAATAAGGACCGAGAGCCTCTTGAAAAAAACAACACACCGACGCGATCACGAAGTCCACGACGGCTCAAGAATCCTGGTTGATCATCAACAGTTCATATACCTCCTTAGAAGAGATCGAGAAGCAAACTGGCATTTTGTAATCATTTTCTAAGGGAACAAAGTGTAATTGATCTTGTTGATTAATAAAGGTAGTTGTTTTCTTATTTTATTTCTTTGTAGTTTTTCAATATGATTTCCCTCTCTATCTTTTCTTTTCCCAACATGCGTGAGTAATTCTTCTTTTGTTAGGGTTCATAGGATTAGGGTAGATTAAAGGATGATGAAGATCCTTAAACTCTTTTTACATCCTATAAAGTTTATAAACTTTATCAAAAGAATAGTTAACATCCTAATTGGGCGCGCTATCAATTCATTGATAATCACGACCACAATAAGAGATTAGATTAACAATTTATTTGGTAAATGCTAGACATGAACTGAGATCCATGTCGAGATAGGGGTTAAGAGCGGGAACCCTTTTCCTTCCAGAAACCCTAATCTACATGCATCACTGTCGATCTAGTTTTAAATCTATTAAAGGATAAAAAGAGTAATTTTTAATTAATCATCCATGACTACTAAATCTTAATGAACCCTACAAGCTCCCATTTAATCTAAACTTACATCCGTAGGTAATTTAGATCTATATTTTGCATCCGTGTTTAACGTAGATCTAGAACCTACAACCATTCTTCACCATTCTTTATTCTTCCTCCTTTCCTAATCAACACGCCTAAAGTAAGACTAAAAGGTTCAACGTTTCCCTGAGGACGACCCGTACTCATCTCGGTGTAGCTACACGCGACACCGTTACTGATTGCGGTTATTCTACAAACAATTCTTTAAATACATAACCAATCAGTAGGGATCCTTGTTCCCAGAAAAAAATTTGGCTCAAAACTTGCTGTTCCCTTATAAAGATAAAGGGAAACCTCCATGTGTTAAACATATGCACCCACATGCAAAGCATGTAGGTACCACTTCAGATAGGATTAAATCCTTGAGCGCCTCACGTGTTTCCCATGTGAGCGCCAGCGCCAGCTTCTGTTAGGATTAAATCCTATAGTGGCGCCTCATATGGAACACACGTGAGTGCCGGCGTGCAAAGCATGAGAGTGACTATTTATAAAAGAATTAAATTCTTAGGCGACGCCCACGTGCATAGCACGTGAGCGTCAACGCCCAAATTAAAGAAGGTAGAATTAAATTCTACTCTCTGTTAAAAAGAGCCGTTGGATTAAAGATCCAACGGAGATGATAAATTATCAAAAATACAGAATTAAATTCTGTCGGGAGAAAACATCCCCCAAATTGGATTATAGAATAAAATTCTATTTTGGGATATATTCCCTCAATCTTTCTAAACAAGAAAGATTGCCCTCTGTTAAACAGAGAACCGGTGGATTAAAAATCCAACGGTGATTAAAAATCACCGTTTTACAGAATAAATTCTTTATAAGGGAAAATATTTCCCCAATCTTGTAAAAAACAAGAACAATATCTTCTGTAAAAACAGAAGTCCTTGGATCAAAAATCCAACGGTGGGTAAAATTCCCCAAATCAATTCTGAGACCAATTAAATCAATTGGGATCTCTCAATGAGAGATTTTCTCAGAATTAAACAAAATTCTCTCCACTATATAAAGAACCCGAGACTTCAAGTCTCAGAGGCAGGGAGACACACACAGAGAGAGGGAAGATAGAAGTAGAGACATAAAAAAAGGGAATTTGATTCTCAGCGAAGATTTGTTTCGTCAGAACATACTAGGTAAAAAGAAGAAAAAACACAGAGATTGTTCCATTCCTTCTTTGCCTCTCTAAGGGTTTAACCCTTCATACAAGAACTTAGTTCTTCCTCTGGTTGAGATCTGCAGAAACAGATCTCTCCACAAATTGAGAATTTAATTCTCATTGGGGAGATTCTGTAATGAAGATTCAAAGCCTAGGGGAAAGAACCGAGTCCAAAGATTTTAATTCTTACAAAAACATATGGGAATTTAATTCCTCTGAAAACTAGGGTTTAACCCTATATAAAGAATTTGATTCCGGCACGAACAAGAGGAGAACTTGATCCCTCAGACGATGACAATAATTTGAGACCTTCCAAACCCAAAGCCTAATGACCAGAAATGTCATTAATATAAGATCAAAATCTCCAAGAACACAGAAAACAGCCTGGTGATTCGTTAGTGTCTAACACTATAACGAGACCTTACGTGTTTTCCACGTGAGAACTTCTAATGAATAAAAAGAAAAGGCCGAGACTGCCTCACGTGTTTCCTACGCGAGTGCTTAAAAGAATAGCAAGGAGCACTTCCTAAGGCAGTCACGTGCTTTGCACGCGACCCCTAATCAAGTGCCTAGCACTTCTGTATAATATGGGAAATAAAACCCAAAGAGAAGGGCCCGTATTTGTGGCGCCTCACGTGTTTCACATGTGAGCGCCACGAGAACCAAGTGCTTAGCACTTATATAAAATGGGGAAATAAAACCCAAAGCGCAGAGCCCATATTTAGGGTGCCTCACGTGGTCACACGTGAGCGCTTTCAGAGTTCAGTGTTTATCACTGATTCAGTGCCTCACGTGGGATACACGTGAGTGCTGCATATACCATTGCTTAGTACTGTTGGGTAACTATGGAGACCCAGACCTAGCCCAAATTGGCTAAGTTGTCCCAAGGTCAAAACCTCTTTGATTTCCAATCAACCGAGCCCCCTGTGCTCATGATTCCCCAAATTGATCTTAGTCCCAAACATGACTAATGATCTTTCAATTGATGATATCAAAAATGATATTCATCCATGTCTCCTAAAGTAATCCTAGTTTCAAATATGACTAATGATTCTTAGGTACAATAACCCATTTTCCCTCAAATACAGGATTTGGTTTAAGAGTACATCTCTCCACACCTCTGATATATGTCGTTGTAATTCTTCAACGTCTTCGGAGAGGTGGTGGGTCCCGACAACCAACAACTCTTTGGTGCACTTCCAAATTGACGTGCACGCCTCAAACCGGATCGTGCCCCAAATTGGGCACGTTCCATATCTCCATTGTTCGTTCTGTCACGTAACAAATACACATGCGCACAGGAAGAATGACGGACCGAAACGTCCTTAAACTAATATTCGCCTCCAAAATGGCGACAAGGGACCAAAATGTCCTTAAATTAATATTCGCTTCCAAAATGGTGATAAGGACCGAAATGTCCTTAAACTAATATTCACCTCCAAAATGGCGATAATGGACCGAAAAGTCCTTAAACTAAAACAATAGAGGCCAAACGCTCTTTTGTTGGATCCTGAATAAAAATGATCCTAAAATCTCGTTAAGTGGATCTTAGTCTCAAATTTGACTAATGTATTCTTAACAAAAACAAATCGAGCCCCAAATGCTCATATACATTTAAGTCGATCTTAATCTTAAAATAGATTAACGATATTTAAATAAAAACCCCAAATCTAAAATATACGGATTTGTACTAATCCACGCCCTACGGGCGACAACATAAATTAGTCTCCGTATATAATCCACGGGCAACCTAAACAAAAAAACACACACACGACACGAAGTGAACTTCTGGAGCAGGAGAAAGTGGTTATCATGATGCGGTAATATAATTAACTGCAGGGTCCTGCGCCTGCAGGGAAGAGCGTCCACACAATAAAAAACTCATCACAAACGAGGTGGAATCTGACGAAGTCTGCTACAACGGCCACATCCGTCCAAACCTCCGATATACTGTGCCATAAATCAACTTGGCATCTTCGGAGAGGTGGACAGATAAATCCAAATAGCATCTACCCCTAAATTCAGGCAGGGCAATCCATCCCGGTTCGTCCCTGTTTTCGGCGGAAAACAGATTCTGGCACGCCCGGTGGGACCTTTTTCTCTTTCCACTCTACATTTCATGTGTCGTGTTTCGTGAACAAATCGATGTTTGCTATGGTTACCCTTGGATTCGAGGTACTAAGATTTGGTGTCTTGCTCCTTTGCAGGAAGAAGAGGAAAAGAAAAAAAAAAGATCAATGGCTTCAAGCTGCACAAACTGCAACAGCAACTTCCGCTCCCCCCTAACTGGAGGAGTGACATAAGGGCCCAATTCGGCCTCCATCTTTTCAATGACGGTGGGGCACGTAACTCAAGCCACCACTGGAATGTTTTTCGGGAACATGCTCCCGCCAGCGAGTTTCAGTGCCCCATTGCCACCATAAGAAGCTCCCAAGAAGTCGGTCTTCGAGTGACTTTCAACCACCACGACCCCTTTCCATGGGTCGTCCAAGTCTGCCAACTCAGTCTTCAACAGGCTGAGCCGAATCTCAAGTGGGCCCGTAAAGAGACTCGCGATACCTGAAGGGGCTATCCTAAAACGGATAGTCCTCCCAACTCCTCCGGAAGGTGAAGTCATCAAAAGTGCTTCCCCTACCAGAAAGTCGGCCTTCGAAAGATTGGCCATTCCCTCTCAAAGGACGTCAGTTTT
This sequence comes from Agapanthus africanus, assembly GCA_030015575.1. NCBI lineage: Eukaryota > Viridiplantae > Streptophyta > Magnoliopsida > Asparagales > Amaryllidaceae > Agapanthus > Agapanthus africanus. Next base: position 789,125,743 of record CM057337.1, read on the forward strand.
TGACTAGCTGGCACGAGCAGCAGACCCTCACCAAAGCATAGGGCACGACGAAGCCGCTTCCACAATTGAGGTGGTCCCATCTGCAAGGCACGCTCGACGTCTCCTCTGGCGCCGAGTGAGAAGAGCTGGGGGCAACTCCCCCTCCGGACTTACCCCACCAGCTCCAATGGTGGAAATTGACGCTGCTGTTCCAACTGGGAACAACTTTGATCTTCTTAGGAGGGTGCGTAAGAACTCTCCAACCGCGGTGCTGAAGAAATCTCCCACACCTGCTGAAAACACGACGCAGGCAAAACCGGAGCATCCTCCACAGCGGCTCTCTTCCCAAATTCACAGGGTCTGGCGGAAAGGCCAAGATTCTGTAATTGACAAAGACTACTCTCGCTGACTGAAGAAAATGAAGGTTCGGCATGAGAAAGGCTATCCCTCCGTTATACAGCGAGGGACGTCTTCTATACAGGTGCCTGTTACAACGGCTCCTTCAACTTCAACCTCCTACAAAAGGATGAGGCTGGAGAAAATCCCACCACCGGTGGCAAATTCGAAAGGTGATGAACCTAAACGCCCCAAGTCTGGTGGCATGATCGTGCACACGGTTTACATGGCTTCTGGAAAAGAGGAAAGCCGTTCTTCCGTGGGTCATCGGCCGCAAACTCGGTCGTTGACAAAAGCTCGGGAGAAACAACAAAAGCTCCAGGAAATGCTGATCAAAATGTCAGCACTTACCGGACAGAAAGAAAGTCCGGAGTCAGCATCTGAACAGCGCCAAGAGCAAGAAATCGATACAGAGCTCTTGCGAAAGGTGCTTGAAAGGAAGGATAAGGAGGTCGCGGAACAAGCTTCTAACATAAAGCAGATGACGGTTATGTTCCAGGACATGGTTGGGATGATGATCCAGCCAGAATCTTTAGCCGAAGATCCACCGACAATCGAAGATGACAGAGGGGAAACATCGATCCCTCTTCCGGCTTTATCAGTGGCCAAGGAGAAAACAATCTCCAAGGATGCTCTTAATGATTATATAGCTCAATAAATACGAGCTCATCAAGAAAATGAAGCGGCTGGCCAAACTGTCAAAACTGGGCGACCGTATCCGGGCTGGTATAACCAAATTAAGAACCCGTCGGGATATATGATCCCCATGTTCCATATGTACAAAGGGACATGCAATCCTCATCAGCACGTTGCTCAGTTCAGAGCTTTATGCGGCAATACTGGAGGCAATGACAAATTGCTGCTTCGCCAGTTCGTTGGCAGCCTGTCGGAAACAACATTCGAATGGTACTCGGAGCTCCCAAATGACTCCGTCAAAACATTCACAGAGATGGAACTGTTGTTCATGCAGCGGTTTTCCAGTGCAAGAGAGCGCACCCCGATCACGGCTTTAATCAACGCCAGGGTAAAGTCAGGAGAAACCTGGGTCCAGTACGTGGTACGGTGGCGGAACCTATGGTCGAAGTGTGAACAACGCATTGAAGAATCCCCTGCCGTGGGTATGTTCATCGGGACCCTTGATCCTCAAACGACCGTGTCCCAGTTCATGACGTTCTTCGAGCCGACCACCTTCCAGGCCCTGATCGACAAACTGGCCCAAATGGACCATATGGGCCATGGGCCTCCCTCCTCAAAAAAAAAAAAAAATACTACGCCTAACGGGTTACGACCTAGGTCAATGATAGATGATGACACTTGTGTCCGCTCGCTATCTTCCTGAGTCAGAACCCTGAAAGCAGTATCCAGAAGATCCATTGCCTCGAAAATGGTAACAATGGACCACTACGTCCTCAAACTGGCCATGGACCGAGATATCCCTAAACTAATAATGGACCAAAATGTCCCTAAACTAGTGCGCCATCTCAAACATGGCACATCGCCCCAAATACGGCGATATCCACCCTTGAGATCTGTGTTGCAATCGAAGTCTCAATAGCAGGAGTTGTAACTCAAGTCCTACCGGCTACACAGCTACCGTAGCAATGAAGCCACTTCCCAAGTCCCACCAACAAACAGATGGGTAAAAAAAATGGTATGTTCGCAAGTGAAGAGGGCACTGATGAAAACCCGAAAGGGCGCCGTGAGTAAAAACAGCATGGCTATCGGCGAGTTTGTGAAAACCCAGAAGGGAGCAATCTCGTAAAAAAAATGGTATGTCCTTAAGCAAAATGAGCACGGATGAAAACCCGAAAGGGCGCAGTGAGTAAAAACAGGAGGGCTACTAACGAGTTTGTGAAAACCCGAAAATGCGCAATCTCGTAAAGTTTTCACTTACGAGATCCTCTCGACTCATAAGGAGAACCCCCCCTATGAGACCTTCACGGCTCATAGGATTCAAAAACCTTAAGCTACAGGAACTTAAACCTGTTCTTAAGCCATCATATCCCCCAGGGTGCCCTACAGGTGGTCCAATATTGGCCATTGTATAGAATCTATGAGCACAAATAAATATAGCCCTCACCTAGTTCCCCCAATGGCCCGAAATGTCCCCATATAGTGAATGAAACTTGTAAGTCCCCTCGACTTATAGGGAGAAAACACTCTTGTATGATCCTTACGACTTGCAAGGGAGAGTACACACTTAGGAATCCCCACGATTCCTAAGGAGAAAATACACCTACGGGATCCTTATTACTCGTAGGAAGAAATAACTATATGAGACCCTTACGGCTCATAAAGTCAAAAAGTCTTAGTCGACAGGATCCTAACCCTGTTTACTAAGCCATCTTTGTTCAAATTGACAAAGGCAAATGATGAGTCGCTCCTGGCAATATTCCAGTAGCAGCGATACTGATGCCACAATGGATATCTGGACCAAGTCCCTAACTCGCAATAAAAACAACAGCGAGTAGTGAACAAAAATATGCATATGAAATAGCCGAAATGATGGGGCAACCGCAATAAAAATCAGCGAGTAAAAATATGCATATGAAACAGCCGAAATGTTTGAGCAACTCGCAATAAAAAGCAGCGAGTAAAAAATAAAAGAAAATAGCCGAAATGTTTGGGCAACTCGCAATAAAAAGCAGCGAGTATAAAAAAAATATATAGCCGAAATGATTGGGCACTGATTGTTACGAAAAATCGTGTTTTTAGTTTAACCGCAATCAATAACGGTGTCGCACGTAGCTAGACCGAGATGAGTACGGGTCGTCCTCTGGGAAACGTGGAACCTTTTAATTTTACTTTAGATGTGTTGAAAAGGAGAAAGAAATAAGAATGGTTGTAGGATGGTTTCTAGATCTACGTTTAATAAGAATGTAAATATAGATCTAGAATAGTTTAAAGATGTGATTAATTATAATAAGAAGGGCTTGTAGGGTTCGTTAGGATTTAGTAGTTATGAATGATTAATTAAAGTTACCCTTTTTATCCATTAATAGATTTAGAACTAGAACGACGGCGATGCGTGTAGATTAGGGTTTCTGGAGGGAAAAGGAATCCCACTCTTAACCCTTATCTCGACACGGAACTCCGTTCATATCTAGCCTTTACCAAAACAATCATTAATCTAATCTCTAATCGCGGTCGGAACTAGTAAAGAATTGCTAGCGCGCCCGATTAGGATGTTAATGATTATTTTGATAAAGTTCCTAAACTTTATAGGACTTAAAAAGGGTTTAGATATTTTTCATCGTTCATTAGCCTACCCTAATCCTACGAACCCTAACAAGCGGAGAATTACTCGCGCATGTTGGGAGAAGAATATGAAAAGAAAGAGATGGAAAACATAATGTAAAAGAAAACAAACAATTAAATAAAAACTACCTTTATTAATCAACTCCTTCAACTACACTTTTAATCCATAGAAAATGATTACAAAACTTGATTTGCTTCTCGATCTTTCCTAGGGAGGTAGTCGAACAGTCGATGATCAGCCTGGATGCGTGAGCGTCGGGAGCTTCGTGATCTCTTCGGCTTGATGGCTTTTCCAAGAGGCTCTCGGTGCCTTTATATAGTGCAAACCCAGAATCTTATTGTTGAGAAGTTGGTAAAATTCAGCAGTTGTCAATCTCCCAAAATATTGCCTTCCAACTCATCATTATTGCGGCGGATCCGCGGCCCAAAGGTGTGTTTGGCCGCGGATCCGCGCTCAATGGATGTGATCAATTGCTTATTTTTCTTGGGCTTTCATCTGGTGACATGTGGCAATCCTAGGCATCTTCAGAATCTGAAAATCTTTTCTCTGTTGCTTCCAGACTTGGTCTCCAAGTTTGCTTCTTAATTTGGCAAGTTTTCTTCAACAAATTGATTTGTTTGTTAAATCCTTCATAACAACTTGGAAATATTCTGCACAACAACTCAAATAAGATTTTAGTAGACTTTGTTCTACTAGGATTAGATCAATAATATATTTGCATACATTTTCCTACCAAATGATAATTAAAATATATTAACACATGGAAAATAATGTTTTTACACATAAACCCTCATATGTATAATACATTATAATAAAGTCCTTTTTTAATATAAAAATGGTAGGAAAAATGTACTACAAATGTGCAGTTTTATCGACTGAACAAATACCCCCAAACTTATCTTTGATCGTCCCGAGCAAACTAGTTTATTTAAGAGGAGAAAAAGAAAGGAGAAAACTAAGCACACTTTCGTAGGCAGACACGATTGCACTGAGCGCGTGCAACAAGCCGTTAAACCTCTAGGTGTCCCTAGTAGGAGGAGTGTTGTCTCCTGAGGGTTTTCAGCGGATTACACCCACAAAATCCTATAACAAAAGAAAGATGGTGAAATTTATATATAAAGACAAGAACCATAAAAGAAATACTTTGAAAAGAAGAGTTTCCAACTATACTAGCTTTTCAGTTGTCATGAGCCCTATCTTAATAGTCATGAAAAAATGTTAGAAATCACATTACCCCTCAATAAAACATCGTCTTTATTCTTTATTCCTACCTTTGTTCCAAACATTGATCATATAACCCCACGTGTGTGAAAATAACATCCCTACACTCGGAGAATTCAATTCAAGCTATCATACTCTTGTCCATCTACCTCAGTAAATTTTATGAATACTTAGGTTTGCTCACACCTTTTCATGCGACCGTTAATACTTCTTGAGGTACTAACCGACCGATTACTCATGTGCTTGCAGACTCGGTGATAATATTTTCCTCGTCTTGCACCACCTAAGGCTTAGTAGTGACTCCCAGACCAGTTGGCCTTAGGGCACTAGGTGAAGAGGCACCCTCGCTATATTTTTTTATTGCTGCCTTGGCGATACAAAACCAGTGTTCATTTTTTTTTCTTTTCACCATTTTTATACTTCCTTCATACTTTGGCTTTTAGACAAGAGCATTTCAAGGTATCCTCTACTATCCCGAGTTTCAAGACGTGTGTATGTGCATACAGTAGGGTATCAACATTCAAATGTTCGGCTTCCAGAATAGAAACTATTTTTCAGACTTATTTTTATCCTCAGATTAGTGACTTCCTTCATCTTACTAACCCTTGGGACAACAGCTCATAACTACTTATTACCAGTTCGTGTAAGAAAACTTCTAATTTTCTTGGTTTTCTTAAACTATTCCTATCTTTTGGATGTAATTTTTCACTTTCTACTCTTTTGTTATAAAAGATTTTTTTTTTTTTTTATAAAATTATTGAAAATGTTGTGCTTATGCAAAATATGATGCAAATTGATGTGTAAATAAGCACAAACCTCCCCCAAACCTGTTTACAGCAGTGTCCTCACTGATGTCATCCGTTAAGCTCAAAAACCTGTAGACTTGGGAGGAAATTATTAATGGGGGCAAGAATATATGAAAGTGAAAATCCTCCCCCAAACTTATTTTTGGCTCACAAATTTGAGGACAAAAGTTATGTTCAAGAGCCAAAAATATACCCCCCCTCAAACATGAGTTAGACAATACGAAGCATTTTAAGAGGGGGTGAGTCATTTGGTCAAAGTAAGGCTTTATAAAGACCAAAAGTTAACACCAACCATTCAAAGATTTTATCAGTATATCGTATAGGTTGGTGGAAGAATGTGTTGTATCGACTCAAGAAAAAATGGGGAAGGCATAAGAGGTGGTCTGGAAAGGGTTTGAAATTAGAGAAAAGAAAGAATGAGGATGAATGTGAATGATTAGAAAGAAGGAATGGTGACGGTTCAACCGCTAGAGGTGGAGATTGATCAATCACAAAATCCGTATTGTTTAAAAATTCAAGTTCGTCAGCAAAAAGTTCTTCAAAACTTTTATCAATGGTGTGATTGAACATTTTGCTGTCAAAGAGTTTTGTGCCAGAATTTATTCTACTTGATTCATAAAAAATCACTGAGGTAGAGGACTCGAAAAACTCATCTACCTCTTTTTCAAAAATATCCAAATCAAGTTGAATTTCCGGTATTACTGAACTTGAATTAACGGATTGTGATTTATCAAAACTCACTGAAACTATAGGAACAGAAGAAGAACCGGAGAAAGTAGAAGGTGAAATGGGTAAACAAATTGGTATGTCGAGTGTTGCTGAACCAGATGTGGAAGATGGAGGTTGTATTTCGGTCTGATCTTCGGGTATACTATTATCATCAACTTCAAGACATATTTGGGATTCGGGAAGAATTAAAGGCTCGAGATGATGACCATAAGGAAGTGAAAGGATTTGATGAATTGGTGGGCCAAAATCATCCAAAATTTCGGGTTCATCAATCAAAATATCCCCAACGTCAATCACCTCATTCAAGTGAAGGTTAAAATTCTCAAACTCCTCATCAAAAGTATGGTTTTCAATCAGTTTTGGTTCAAGAGTGGAGGTGTAGAAATCACAAGGGTTGGGTATGGTTTCACTTGAAAGGGACCCTTCACAGTTGGGTAAATCAAACACTACAAAGTCACACAACTTATCAGTCATTCTATTTGGTGTACTTGATGAATCTATGAAACTGGAGTTGTGGATTTCAGTTTGGAGGTACAGTTCTGTCTTACTACCTAAATCCTTCATAATTTGGTTCGACATTTCCATAAATTTTTCTAATGTCTGCTCCAGACTAGTCTTGGGCTGATAAGGGGTTTCAGTATAAGATTGAAATTCCTGTGGATAATTAAAACTCCCAAATGACTGATTAGAAGAACTGTCTAGAGTAGGTGGAAAAGTCGGATTGGATTGATAGGAATAGAATGGTTGCGGAACTTGGGTAGGAGTAGGATCAATATTATGATAAGAAGAATATTGATATGGGTTGGTTGGTTGGCTATTTTCAACAGACATCTTATATGCCACAAACCGCATATCAAACTCTTCTCCGGACAGTGGTGGTGATGGTTGATATTGGTCCGGGTTGAAACTTTGGCCTCTAGACCTAGCTATGTGCTCAGCAATGGACATTCGTCTAGGGGCTTCCTCACTCTGGGTATGAACTGAAACAGGTGTAGGATTAGGATATGGTTGATAAGACCTAGACTGAGGTGGCCAACTGTTTCTTCCCGCTTGTTCCATATGATCTCTTAAGGACATGGAAGAGCCGGACGGTATACCGAAGGGATTTCGAAAACAAGAGATATCTGGTTGTGGACAGCAAAGCTCGGCAAGTGTTCTTCTGTTTAGGTCACCCATTATAAGAAGAGAAGAAGGGGGAAGGGGTAAAAAGGAGAGAAAGTAATTGGTTTGTTTTGAAAAATGACGGATTTAGACAAATCACACAAAAATGCACAACCCTAGAACTATGGTTACCTAGGTCCAGTCTCTAGACCGCTCCTAGACTTCCAAAGGACAAGCCGCAGGATAAATCCTCTACCGCCTCCGTACTACCCTTGTAGCCAGGTAAGTGCCAGGTAAGTGGGAAGGAACCACGTCGTGGGCCTAATTAAAAACCACTAGCCTTTGTCACACTTGCCTAGGCACTACAAAAGTAATGCGGATAAACGATAGATTACCCACGACCTTCCTCTGTCCTTATTGAGCGCGACAGTCCTTAGAGTCTGGTCTAGATATTTTTTAAATTAATGAAGGGTTGATCTATATGCTCGGTTTGTGATTTGTGGGGCTTAGGAAGGGTGATGAAATCCCCACCTAATCTTGATTTGGTCCTTGCCCCTTAAAGATCCGTATTAAAATATGCAAAAACAAACTGAAAAACAAAACTTTGCAAAAAGATTTTTGAGCAGCGATATTTTGCAAAGAATCCTGCAGAAAATCGATTTTATTGGATTTTAGAGGAGAGAGAAGGGAGTTAGAATCTTACCAGAGAAGTGTGAACCCTAGATCTCCTGTTTCCTCAAGTCCGTGACTCCAGATTTCCTCGCAAAAATTCACACAATAATCGTTAAATATACAATTTGCAGTTTTGTTTTAATAATGATATGACTCGTCGAAGAATTCAACACAAATAGTAAAAATAAAAAAATTACGCACGTTTCCCCGGCAACGGCGCCATTTGATTGTTACGAAAAATCGTGTTTTTAGTTTAACCGCAATCAATAACGGTGTCGCACGTAGCTAGACCGAGATGAGTACGGGTCGTCCTCTGGGAAACGTGGAACCTTTTAATTTTACTTTAGATGTGTTGAAAAGGAGAAAGAAATAAGAATGGTTGTAGGATGGTTTCTAGATCTACGTTTAATAAGAATGTAAATATAGATCTAGAATAGTTTAAAGATGTGATTAATTATAATAAGAAGGGCTTGTAGGGTTCGTTAGGATTTAGTAGTTATGAATGATTAATTAAAGTTACCCTTTTTATCCATTAATAGATTTAGAACTAGAACGACGGCGATGCGTGTAGATTAGGGTTTCTGGAGGGAAAAGGAATCCCACTCTTAACCCTTATCTCGACACGGAACTCCGTTCATATCTAGCCTTTACCAAAACAATCATTAATCTAATCTCTAATCGCGGTCGGAACTAGTAAAGAATTGCTAGCGCGCCCGATTAGGATGTTAATGATTATTTTGATAAAGTTCCTAAACTTTATAGGACTTAAAAAGGGTTTAGATATTTTTCATCGTTCATTAGCCTACCCTAATCCTACGAACCCTAACAAGCGGAGAATTACTCGCGCATGTTGGGAGAAGAATATGAAAAGAAAGAGATGGAAAACATAATGTAAAAGAAAACAAACAATTAAATAAAAACTACCTTTATTAATCAACTCCTTCAACTACACTTTTAATCCATAGAAAATGATTACAAAACTTGATTTGCTTCTCGATCTTTCCTAGGGAGGTAGTCGAACAGTCGATGATCAGCCTGGATGCGTGAGCGTCGGGAGCTTCGTGATCTCTTCGGCTTGATGGCTTTTCCAAGAGGCTCTCGGTGCCTTTATATAGTGCAAACCCAGAATCTTATTGTTGAGAAGTTGGTAAAATTCAGCAGTTGTCAATCTCCCAAAATATTGCCTTCCAACTCATCATTATTGCGGCGGATCCGCGGCCCAAAGGTGTGTTTGGCCGCGGATCCGCGCTCAATGGATGTGATCAATTGCTTATTTTTCTTGGGCTTTCATCTGGTGACATGTGGCAATCCTAGGCATCTTCAGAATCTGAAAATCTTTTCTCTGTTGCTTCCAGACTTGGTCTCCAAGTTTGCTTCTTAATTTGGCAAGTTTTCTTCAACAAATTGATTTGTTTGTTAAATCCTTCATAACAACTTGGAAATATTCTGCACAACAACTCAAATAAGATTTTAGTAGACTTTGTTCTACTAGGATTAGATCAATAATATATTTGCATACATTTTCCTACCAAATGATAATTAAAATATATTAACACATGGAAAATAATGTTTTTACACATAAACCCTCATATGTATAATACATTATAATAAAGTCCTTTTTTAATATAAAAATGGTAGGAAAAATGTACTACAAATGTGCAGTTTTATCGACTGAACAGGCACCGTGAGAAATAGCCGAAATGATTAGGCAATCGCAACTTTCGCGATATGAAAAGCTGAAAAAATAGAGTATCGCGGCAATGAAAAATAAATTCTTCGCTGCAGGTGAGTCCACATCGACCCCTGTATACAATCGATGGGCACAAATGAAAAGGGAACTATATTTTCCCACCAGGCTCCGTCAAAGGGAGAGCCAGATCTTGATGGCAACATCTACAACCTAGAGATCAGCCTGGCGTTCCTTCTCAGTGCAAACGCGACGTCAACAAAGACCCAAGGGTCAAACAAAAAAGGAGCCATGGCAAATTCCTCGCTCCAAGTCTTGACGTTTCATATACAACCTAGAAACAAGCCCGACGTTCTTTCTCATTCCGACAGGATGCAGATACGATGTCAATAACGGCTCCAAATAGCCAAATCAAAAAGGAGTGACGGCAAAATCCCAGCTCCAGCTCGACATTCATCTCGTTACAGCAGACGCAATGTCAACGACGGCTCCAAATAGCCAAACCAAAAAGGAGTGATGGCAAAATCCCAGCTCCAGCTCAACATTTTTCTCGTTACAGTAGACGCAATGTCAACAAAAGCTCCAAATAGACAAACCAAGAAGGAGGGACGGTAAAATCCCAGCTCCAGCTCGACATTCTTCTCGTTAAAGCAGACGCAATATCAACAAAGGCTCCAAATAGCAAATCAAAAAGGAGTGACGGCAAAATCCCAGCTCCAGCTCGACATTCTTCTCGTTACAGCAGACGTAATGTCAACAAAGGCTCCAAACAGCTAAATCAAATTGAAGCGACTGCAAATTCCTACCTTCAAGGTCTCGAAGGCAAGTCATATAAAGCCTAAGAGACTATCGGAGATCATCCCACACCAGCGCAGAGTGGTTATGACTCATCGGGGCTCCAAACTAAGCCTAACCTCAAGTAAAAAGCAACATGGCAAATTCCAAACGCTTGCTCTACCTATGGTCATATAGCATAAGGAGATTACTTGAAGACGTCTTGTTCATCCCCCGAAGGGATCAGAGACACGACAGTCACGGGGCTACTCAAACAATATCTTAAAGACCGCATATCGAGGAATACATCAGCCAATGCGACAGTACCACGGACTAAAACCCTAGTACCACAAAACCTAACGGCCCTCTGTCGCAAAGAGCAAGGGTTATCTATATTTCACGTTAGGATATGCCTGTGAGATCTTCTCGACTCACCTCGACTCGTAGGGAAAACATCTTTATGAGACCCTCACGGCTCATGAAGGTGAAAATCCTTAGGCGACGGGGATATCAGCCTATTTCCTAAGCACCGTGGCCCTGCAAGTAGGTCCAAATTGACTCTTGTATACTATCCACGGGCCACATTCTCCAAAGTCGCATACCGACGAGGAGGAAAAACCACTTGCGAGTCATCTCGACTCGTAAGGAGAAAATTCTTTTGTGAGATCCTTACGACTCTCAAGAGAAAACGCACTTTGGAGTCCTCACGACTTCTAAGGAGAAAAGAAACCTATGAGATCCTCTTGATTCGTAGGGAGAGAAGTCTTTATGAGACCTCCACGGCTCATAAAGTTGAAAAGCCTTAGGCGACAGATCTAAAACCTATTTCCTAAGCCATCGTCGCTGCTCTACAAGCAAGTCCAAACTGACTCTTGTATACTATCCACGGGCCACATTCTCCAAAGTTGCATACCGACAAGGAGGAAAAACCACTTGCGAGTCCTCTCGACTCGTAAGGAGAAAATTCTCTTATGAAATCCTTACGACTCTTAAGAGAAACGCATTTAGGAGTCCTCACGACTTCTAAAGAGAAAAGACACCTACGAGATCCTCTCGACTCGCAGGGAGAAAAGTCTTTATGAGATCCTCACGGCTCATAAAGTTGAAAAGCCTTAGGCGATAGATTTAAAACCTGTTTCCTAAGCCATCGCTGCCCTACAAGCAAGTCCAAACCGACTCTTGTATACTATCCACGGGCCATGTTGTCCAAAGTCGCATACCGACGAGGAGGAAAAACTACTTGCGAGTCCTCTAGACTCGTAAGGAGAAAATTCTCTTATGAAATCCTTACGACTCTCAAGAGAAAACGCACTTAGGAGTCCTCATGACTTCTAAGGAGAAAAGACACCTACGAGATCCTCTCGACTCGTAGGGAGAAAAGTCTTTATGAAACCCTCACGACTCATAAAGTTGAAAAGCCTTAGGCGACAGATTTAAAACCTGTTTTCTAAGCCATCGCTGCCTTACAAGTAGGTCAAGATAGACTCTTGTATACTATCCCAATGGCTAAAGCTCTGCCAGTTTCCACATTCGCCAAAGTTATATGCCAGTGAAATGAAGAGGCTACTTACGGGTCCTCACGACTCGTAAGAGAAAAATACCCGAGTAAGATCCTTACGACTCACGGAGGCGATGAACACTTAGGAATCCTCATGATTTCTAGAGAGAATATGCACATATGAGATCCTCATGACTCATAGGGAGAAAAACCTTTTCGAGACCCATACGGCTCATGAAGATGAAAAAAAAGCCTTAGGCTACAAGGATCGTAAACTTGTCTCCTAAGCCATCAATTCCATGGCCATGCATAACTTTGCGCTACTTCACCCACGTATATACTTACGTGGGCAAAGTAGTGGGGGGCATTTGTTCCCACCAAAAATTTTGGCTCAAAACTTGCTGTTCCCTTATAAAGATAAAGGGAAACCTCCACGTGTTAAACACGTGCACCTACATGCAAAGCACGTAGGTACCATTTCAGATAGGATTAAATCCTTGAGCGCCTCACGTGTTTCCCACGTGAGCGCCAACGCCAGCTTCTGTTAGGATTAAATCCTATAGTGGCGCCTCACGTGGAACACACGTGAGCGCCGACGTGCAAAGCATGAGAGTGACTATTTATAAAAGAATTAAATTCTTAGGCGACGCCCACGTGCATAGCATGTGAGCGTCAGCGCCTAAATTAAAGAAGGTAGAATTAAATTCTACTCTCTGTTAAACAGATCCGTTGGATCAAAGATCCAACGGAGATGACAAATCATCAAAAATACAGAATTAAATTCTGTCAGGATAAAACATCCCCCAAATTTGATTATAGAATAAAATTCTATTTTGGGATATATTCTCTCAATCTTTATAAACAAGAAAGATTGTCCTCTGTAAAACAGAGAACCGGTGGATTAAAAATCCAACGGTGATTAAAAATCACCGTTTTCCAGAATAAATTCCGTATAAGGGAAAATATTTTCCCAATCTTGTTAAAAATAAGAACAAAATCTTCTGTAAAAACAGAAGTCCTTGGATCAAAGATCCAATGGTGAGTAAAATTCCCCAAATCAATTCTGAGACCAATTAAATTAATTGGGATCTCTCAATGAAAGATTTTCTTAGAATTAAACAAACTTCTTTCCACTATATAAAGAACCCGAGACTTCAAGTCTCAGAGGCGGGGAGACACACACACACAGAGAAGACAGAACTAGAGACAGAAAAAAGTGAATTTGATTCTCAGCGAAGATTTGTTTCTTCAGAACATACTAGGTAAAAAGAAGAAAAAACACAGAGATTGTTCCATTCCTTCTTTGCCTCTCTAAGGGTTTAACCCTTCATACAAGAACTTAGTTCTTCCTCTGGTTGAGATCTGCAGAAGCAGATCTCCGCACAAATTGAGAATTTAATTCTCATTAGGGAGATTCTGTCATGAAGATTCAAAGCATAGGGGAAAGAACCGAGTCCAAAGAATTTAATTCTTACAAAAACATATGGGAATTTAATTCCTCTGAAAACTAGGGTTTAACCCTATATAAAGAATTTGATTCCGGCACGAACAAGAGGAGAACTTAATCACTCAGACGATGAAAATAATTTGAGATCTTCCAAACCCAAAGCCTAATGACTAGAAATGTCATTAATATCAGATCCAAATCTCTAAGAACACAGAAGAACAGCCTAGTGATTCGTTAGTGTTTAACACTATAATGAGACCTCGCGCGTTTTCCACGTGAGAACTTCTAATGAATAAAAAGAAAAGGCCGAGACCGCCTCACGTGTTTCCCACGCGAGTACTTAAAAGAAGAGCAAGGAGCACTTCCTGAGGCAGTCACATGCTTTGCACGCGACCCCGAATCAAGTGCCTAACACTACTGTATAATGGGGGAAATAAAACCCAAAGAGCAGGGCTTATATAAAAAGGGGAAATAAAACCCAAAGAGCAGAGCCCATATTTGGGATGCCTCACGTGGTCACACATGAGCGCCTCCAGAGTTCATTGTTTAACACTGATTCAGCGACTCACGTGGGATATACGTGAGTGCTGCATATACCAGTGCTTAGCACTGTTGGGTAACTATGGAGACCCAGATCTAGCCCAAATTGGCTAAGTTTTTCCAAGGTCAAAACCACTTCGATTTCCAATCAACCGAGCCCCATGTGCTCATGATTCCCCAAATTGATCTTAGTCCCAAACATGACTAATGATCTTTCAACTAATGATATCCAAAATGATATTCATCCCATGTCTCCTAAAGTATTCTTAGTCTTAAATATGACTAATGATTCTTAGGTACAATAACCCCTTTTCCCTCAAATACGGGATTTGGTTTAAGGGTACATCTCTCCACACCTCTGATATATGTCGTTGTAATTCTTAAACAACTTTGAAGAGGTGGCGGATCCCGACAAGTAACGCCCTGCTCTTCAGAGTCAGTGAACAATCGGTCAAAAATACCTAGCACCTTGATCAAGCTGGGACGCCTGTGGCGGACGGCGTTCTCGGCGGAAAAGCCGTCAACCAGAGCAGGCTCGGGCTCAAAAACATACTCGTCAGGAGGCATCAACTCCTCATACAGTGTACCCCTGATGGGCAATCCCGAGATTTCATAAAACTCTGACAAAGAAATCGAGACCTCGCGGTCTCCTAGAATAAAAGTGTTGGTGGGGAGATTCCATTGGTTCAGGAACGCCTTAACCCACCAGACGTGCGGAGATTGGTAGTGAAAGAGCGACGCATATATCGCCTGGTAAAGACCGACCTTCTGTAGCCGCGCGCGATGGGCAGACATGATGTAACAAGCCCAAAGGAGGTACCCCGTAGGGTGTCGAGGGGTGAGCCCAATCTTATAGATTTGTCCCCATGGTTGGGCCTCACCCTGGCAAATACGCCGCACCAGAATATCTATAGCCGGGATCGGATGGTTCAGGATACCAGTCGTTGAAGGCTCGAGCCATCCCGTTGGAGTCCAATTTGGCATCTCCACCCCAAAAACCGTCATCGGAGGGTCCATCGACAAGAACGAGAAAGTAGGCTCTGTCGGTACTGCGCAGAGGAAACTCCGGCGACCCCGAATGATATGACTGTACCAAGTTCCCCATAGAAGTAAGCTGGTGCAGTTCGGGTCATGAGCTCGGATCATCGCCATCGCTTCCTCGTTGGATGGTGATTGAGAAAAAGCGGCCTCTGAGCGAGTGAAGGGAAAGCACGGAATAGAAGCCATTGCACCTGAAATAAAGTAAAGGAAAACTGTCAAAAGCGAAGCCAGCAATATATATATATATATATATATATATATATATATATATATATGAGCATAAATATATACGTGAAGACAGTTGAAGAAAGCGACAGCAGACTCTTTTTTATGGGACCGTTGGCTACAAAAACACATGGGCCCCATAGAATCAGGTTGACGGCTCGTTAATAATGAGTCCAAGCAATCATAATAAGACAAAGGGGATATCCTCATTAAATAGGCAGTGGGTTTCAAGTGGTCCTATACATCCCCCTAAAAGACAAATCTACCTTGGACTCTACAGCAAATCAAACAGGATCAAGGGAATTAAATTCCCACAGAAAACATCATTGCAAGCTTCTTCTTCATTGATTACAGAAGGACAACCTAGGGCAAGAAGACCCTAAGAAGCCTTCATAGGAAGAACTGAGTTCTTCATGGGAATTAAATTCCTTATTAAGAGAAGGGAATTAAATTCCCAGAAACATTTTCTTTAAACGGAATTAAATTCCTCGGGAAAAGCAACCAACATCATCATCTCCCTGAAGGATCAGATGAACCCTAAAGAGATTTACTGTTGAAGATTAAATGGTTTCATATTTTGGTTGAAAAACTTAAACGAAAAATGGGTCATATTTAAAAGGGTGAAACCTTTGCTATGGATTTAAAATCCAGAAGGACATGAGAGTTCATCGTTAGTTCGAGAGCATTACCTGAAGAAAAGAATTCATTTTGAACAGAGTTAAACTCTGAAAATTGTTCAAGGCAGAGGACTAAGCTCTGGAAAGGAGAATTAAATTCTCAGAAAGAAAAGTATGCAAGGAGGAAGATGAGCAAAGTGGAGGCTCTTCTGAAAAGACATGGGCATTTATAGGATGGGATGGAAAACGTTTCATCTACCCTACTCCCAAAGCAGATCCGACGGTCACAAAGTGACAGCGTTGCACTCACGTGCAGACACGTGAGAACAACGCTATGGGGGCATTTGTTCCCTGATTAAAAATCAGGAAATGACTCAGAAGAGGCATCACGTGCTCACACGTGACCAGTGGTCACGTGTTGGCACGCGATATTTAAAGCAGCGGCACAAAGCTCATTCGAGAAAAAGCTCCAGAAAAGCACGTGACCAGTGGTCACGTGTTGGCACGTGACGGCTGAGCAGCGGCCAGAGAACAGAGCGCAGAAGAAGAGAAGCCCATTACAGGGGTCATGTGCCTACACGTGACCAGGGGTCTCGTGGCCACACGTGACCGTCTTTAAAAGCCTTATTATTTAACAGAATTAAATTCTGAGAAGAAATCATTCAAATCTTTCCAAAATAGAGAATGATTATTTGGAACTGTTGGATTAAAAATCTAAAGGTAATTAAATATCACCAATTTATGGAAAAATCTTGGACTTGGTAAGATTTCCCCCTTAAATCTAACCGAGATAACAGAGGGATATCTTTGGATTTAAAATCCAATGGTGAATAAAATTCACTTAACAATCTAAAGGCCCAGATTAATGATATATATGTTAGTGTATATGCCCTAGAGGCCATTACTGTATCATACTAGTATGTATATTACTTGATGGAAGCTTGGGATATTCACAGTTGAACAGACAATCTTGCTCAATATAGTAGTATGCTACTTGGTTTGTCTCTGCTTTAATGTGTACTTGTGTGTTTATTTATTATATCACCTATACGGATTAGTAGAGCCCTTTGGATCTTTGCTTGATTACCGGCGTTGTGATGGCGATCACACTCGTGGGGGCTGGGTAATCTACAAGCACATCCTTATACACGTCCCTAGTCGTGGGAGTATCGAGATAGGGCATCGATACTCCGGAGTAGACTAGCGTATGCGCTTCTCATCCCAGCACGGGAGACGGTCTGTCCCACAGCCGTCGGTACGTCGTACTTGAGATAGTATGCGGGTGCTCGTTAGGTTACGAGTACACTGGACAGGACTCGTCGGGAACTGATGGTTGGTATTATACCTATCGTCAGTTATCAGTTCCCAGGTGACATGAGTACAGCTTAGTCCGCTGACTTGACACTGTCACTTCGCCTCGAGTGTGTTCCCACTGTTCTTTGATTACTACCCTACCACGGCTCTACTGAGTCGTGCAAACAGGTAGTAGTTGGGAGCAGTCCCGAAGCACTTGGAGGCAGTGACGGTTAGACAGGATTCGTCTCTCCCGGTATTGGGGGTTGACATCGCGCTGTGTCTAGGAGAGCCATTACATGAGTAGTCTCTGGCCAGGGCAAGCGAGATATACTGGTAGGTTTCCAGTGTTATCTCAGGGTGTATTGGGCTTCACTCCGACATGACTTGTACCGCTATTAGGGGACTGACGTTTACCGCCCCCTAGGCCCGCCATGCGATGTATCAGACGAACAGACCGGACTGTACGGAGAATGTCACATTCAGACTCAGTAGGAGTTCAGATGGGTTTTACCTCGTCAGTCTTCTTATCGGCATCTACCTGGGGACCGTTACGCACAGCTAGTGCCGCTTGCGGTCTGTGGTTAAACCCACTGCCAGCGTAGCGTCGAGTCTTTACAGTCCCACACAGAGGGCTATTCGCCTCTGGGCAAAACTGAGTAGAGGTCGCATGGTATTGCGGCAGGGTTCGTTCTCATCCGCGCACTTGTGCACGTTTGGAGTCCGGACGGATTATACTGGCAGGCTCTGGTTTGAGCCAGATACTGGTATATATTTTGGGGTTGCTTTTATCTCTCAGTATTCTTGTTCCTCGGAACGAGAATGCAGGTGTGTATGCACAGTTGCTTGAGGCGGAGGATGAGGTCTTTCATTAGGGTTTCGGAACGGGTGCGTATGCACAGTTGACAGTCGTCTTTTTCCAAACCCTAATGGATTTATGAAATATCAATTAATAATAGTAATTAAATGAAATAATGTTATGGTTGATTTTGTTGACTTGTTGACCATGGTTGACTTGTTGACCATGGTTGAATGTTGACCATCATCATTGCTTTGCAAGGATACTCCTTGATTCTTGCTTACATTCATTTAATGAAGTGATGATGGTGGTCATTCCAAATACAACCATCAACTATTTCATTTTGATTTATTATTATTAATTAGATAAATCATTTTCCTTTTGTTATGGTTGCAAGAGGAAAATAGCTTATTCTATGATATTGACTCTCTCTCCTCACTTCATCTTCTTCCTCCTCTTGTTCAAGGAGAGCAAATCTCATGTGTTGAGAATCATCTCCTTGAAGATATAACACCCCAAAGCACACTCTACTCACTCTAAGGTAGAAGGTCTAGCAAGCCGAATATCTTAGTTCTCTCAAGATCGAGAAAGGAGCCCAAGGATGAAGCCCTCAGGTGGATCTATCTTCGGCAAAGAGGAGATGAGGAGGGGAAGCCATTCAAGCTACTACAAAGAGCAAGAAAGAAGAAGAACAACAAGAAGAGAAGGAGTTCAAGTTGAGGTATAACCACTTTGCCGAGTAGTTAACTCTTCTTTGCATGTATGCTAGTTTAGTTTAGCAAAGATCCGGCTTTTACGGTCCATGTTACAAAGTTTAGAAAAATTTTTGTTTTACCGTTTCCGCATCCCCGAAAGTACCGGGAGAGGTAACGTGGACCTAACAATATATAAATAAAATCTCTCAACATACAAATCAAATCTCTCAATGAGAGATTTACTAAGCAGATTGATTCTCTTCCTTCTCCTATAAATAGGAGCCAAGAAAAGAAGAGAGGGAACCTTTTTTCGAAGACCTTTTTCTAAAACTTTTTCTGAAACCTTGAGACCTTTGGACCTTTTCTTTTGATACACACATAGAGAGATATAGAGCCTTTGATTCTCTGCAAAAGAAAAACCTTAGGTTAGAAAGGAAAAGGGAGGCTTCAAAGGAGAATTTAATTCTCAAAAGAGTTTAACTCTTATATAAAAAAGAACTTAGTTCTTTCTCTGGTTGAGGATCTGCAAAGTGCACATCTCCCCATGAATTAAGAATTTAATTCTCATTGGGTTGAGATCCTGCCATGCAAATCTAAAACACAGAGGAGGAACTGAGTTTAGAGAATTTAATTCTCACAAAATTCTTTGAGATAAAGTTAGGGTTTAACCCTATGTTATGGGAATTTAATTCCTTCAAAATGAACAGAACTAGGGTTTAACCCTAACTGAGAATATAATTCTCTTAAACTCACAGGAATTTAATTCCATTAAAAGAAACTAGGGTTTAACCCTATTAAGAATATAATTCTTCAGAAGAAAACATGAATTTAATTCCTCTAAAGTTTAGGGTTTAACCCTATGAACATAACTTTAAAACATGCAGAGTCACGTGCTACCACGTGACCCCTGCAAAGACCCACAGAATAGAACTCTGAAGAAGGCACCTCACGTGTTACCACGTGACTCCTGCGAAGATATATAAAAGAGAGCTTTGAGGCAATGCCCCACGTGCCCCACGTGACCCCTGAAGCACATAAAGAAAAAGCAAAATAAACAGAGACTCTGGGGCGCCCTCACGTGTCACCACGTGACCCCTAATGAGTATTCTAATAAACCAGAGCATGAGCTCCCATCACGTGCCCGCATGTGATGGCTTTCAGGACTAAAAGTGTTAAACACTTATCTATAGAACAAAATAAAGGGAAGCAGGGCGCTCTCACGTGTGACCACGTGACCCCTCTTGCCTTAGTGTTCAACACTAAATTGAAACCTCTGTATCCAGTGTTTAACACTGATTATTCTTAGTGTTTAACACTAATTTGGAAAACTCTATTTTCGGTGTTTAACACTGATTTTCTTAGTGTTTAGCACTAATTTGGATTTTCTTAGTGTTTAACACTAATTTGAAAACTCTGTTCCCAGTGTTCAACACTGATTATCTTTTAGTGTTTAACACTAACTTGTCAATCTTATTCCCAGTGTTCAACACTGTTGGTCTATAGTGTTTAACACTAGCCTTAGCCCAATTGGCTATGTTTCTAGAGGCAAAGTCTCTCCTTCAATGAATCAACAGAGGGCCAATATCCCAAACACAATTGGACTTAGCCTAAGATGGCCATAAGTCCTCAATTCAAATTCAACTGGGCCAATGGGCTCATAATATAATAATTGAGCTTAGTTTCCAAATTGGACTACAGATCACTTAATCTACCTTGGTGTAAGGGTACATCTCTTCACTCCTTTGATACTTGTCGTTGTAATTCCTTAACGTCTTCAAAGAGGTGACGGGTCCCGATAACCACATACATTGATACTGACTGTGAGGTCCTTAAACTCATGGACTATGAGGTCCTTAACCTTGACCGTAATGTCTTAAAACTAACATCGGACCATGGAGTCCTTAAATCCATGGACTACGATGTCTTAACCTTGACCGGAATGTCTTAAAACTAACAACGGACTATGACGTCCTTAACCTTGACCGTGATGTCTTAAAACTAACATCGGACTGTGGAGTTCTTAAATCCACGGACTACGACGTCCTTAACCTTGACCGCAACGTCTTAAAACTATCAATGGACCGCAATGTCCTTAAACTACCTATTGACCGCAATGTCACTAAACTAAACAACAGGGCTCCCCTAATTGCTCTTTTGTCGGATCTAAACGATCCCGTTAAGTTGATCTTAGTCTCAAACTGGAATAACGTATCCTTAACAAACGTTTAAGTCGATCTTAGTCTCAAATGAGACTAACGTATCCTTAAACATAACCCCCCAAACCCAAATCTAAGAAAGATATGGATTTGGACTAGTCCACGCCCTACGGGAGACGACATAACTCAGTCTCCGTATACAATCCACGGGAAACCAAACACAAAACAAACACCCACGACGCGAAGTGACCATCTGGAGAAGAAGAAAGTTGTTACCGCGATGCGGTAGCGTAATTAACTGCAGGGGCTTGCGCCTGCAGGGAAGAGCGTCCCCACAATCACAACCCCCTCAAGCGAGGTGGAATCTGACGAAGTCTGCTACATCGGACACATCCGTTTAAACCTTCGATACATGGTGCCATAAATCAACTTGGCATCTTCGGAGAGGTAGACGGATAGCACCAATTAGCATCTGCCCCGAATCTCAGGCAAGACGTCTGTCGTGCCGTCTTTCGGAGGGGAACAGATTCTGGCACGCCCGGTGGGACCTTTTCCTCTTTCCACTCCACATTTCGTGTGTTGTGATTCGCGAACCAATCACGGTTTGCTAATGATTGCCCTTGGGTTTTGAAGTACTAAGACTTGGTGTTTCTTTTGCTGCAGAAAGCAAAAAGATCAATGGCTGGCAACTGCTCGAACTGCTCCAACTGCGAATGCAACCGACGCTCCACCTCTCCTGGAGGTGTAGCATATGGACCGCAGGCTGCTTCCCTATTCACTATGCCTGTGGAGCAAGTGACTCAAGCTACCACCGGTTTATTCTTTGGGACCATGCTCCCGCCGGTGAACATTAACATCCCAATGCCCGTACCGGAAGCGTCAAAGAAGTCGGTCTTTGATCAACTTGCTACTCCCACGGCCCTTCTCAGCGGGTCGTCCAACTCCTCGGTCTTCGCCAGACTGAGCCTGAACTCCAAAAGGCTCTCCAAAAAGCTCGTGATACCCGAGAAGGCCATCCTAAAGAAGACAGCTACTCCTGAAGTCGTCAAGGCGGCTTCTCCTCCCAGAGGGTCGGTCTTTGCGAGACTGACCACCTCCATTCCCGCTCCTGCTCAGAAAACTATAGCTTCTTAACGAACGTCAGTCTTCAAGAGGCTGACATCGGCAGCAACCCTTCCCCAGAACCGGGGGCAAGACGCAGCCATCGCTGAATCAATCCCAACAACCCGTCATGCCCGACGTCGTCACTGGCGCCGGATAAGGAAGACTGGGGGCAACTCCTCCTCTGGACTAACTCCACCAGCTCCAACGGTGGAAATTGAGGCCGCTATTCCAACCGGGAATAGCTTCGAGCTGCTGAACAGGGTACGCAGAAATTCGCCGACTGCGGTTCTCAAAAGATCCCCTCTACCAGCAGAGGAGGTTACAGAAGCAAAGCCGGAACAGCCTCCTCAACGGCTGTTGTTCAGTTGATAAAACTGCACATTTGTATTATATTTTTCCTACCATTTTTATATTAAAAAAAGGACTTTATTATGATATATTATACATATGAGGGTTTATGTGTAAAGACACCATTTTCCATGTGTTAATATATTTTAATTAGTATTTGGTAGGAAAATGTATGCAAATAAATCTATTGACCAAATCCTAGTAGAAATAAGCCTACTAAATATTATTTGAGATTATTGTGCAGAATTTTCCAAGTTGTTATGCAGAATTTATCAAACAAATCAAGTTGTTGAAGAAAACTTGCCAAATTAAGAAGCAAAACTTGGAGACCAAGTCTGGGAGCAACCGAGAAAAGATTTCTGAATTCTGAAGGTGCCTAGGATTGCCACATGTCACAATCACAAAGTCCAAGAAAAATGATCAAGAGATCCCCACCATTGGCCGCGGAACCGCGGCCAAACCCTCCTGTTGGCCGCGGATCCGCGGCAATCTAGAGAGATCATTTGCTAAGATTTTGTGGCTTAAATCTCTGCTATATTTTACCAACTTTTGAAGCAAAAGATTGTGGCTTTGGACGATAAAAGGGCACCGAGAGCCTCTTGGAAAAGGCATCAAGCCGAAGAGATCATGAAGCCCTAGACGCTCATGCATCCAGGCTGATCATCAACTGTTCGTCTACCTCCTTAGGAAAGATCGAGAAGCAACTAGTTTGTAATCATTTTCTACGGAATAAAGTGTAGATTGTTCAAGTTGATTAATAAAGGTAGTTATTTTATTTAATTCTTTTGCATTTTACATTATGTTTTCCCTCTCTTTCTTTTCATCTTCTTCTCCCAACATGCGCGAGTAATTCTCCGCTTGTTAGGGTTCGTAGGATTAGGGTAGGCTAATGGACGATGAAAATAACTAAACCCTTTTTAAGTCCTATAAAGTTTAGGAACTTTATCAAAAGAATCATTAACATTTTAATCGGGGGGACTAGCAATTCTTTGCTAGTTCCTACCGCGATTAGAGATTAGATTAATGATTGTTTTGGTAAAGGCTAGATATGAACGGAGTTCCGTGTTGAGATAAGGGTTAAGAGTGGGATTCCTTTTCCCTCCAGAAACCCTAATCTACACGCATCACCGTCGTTCTAGTTCTAAATCTATTAATGGATAAAAATGGTAACTTTTAATTAATCGTCCATAACTACTAAATCCTAACGAACCCTACAAGCCCTCTTATTATATTAATTACATCTTTAAAATAATCTAGATCTATATTTTACATTCTTGTTTAACGTAGATCTAGAAATCTTTCTATAAAATTCTTTATCCCTCATCTCTTTCTCAACACATCTAAAGTAAAAGTAAAAGGTTCTACATTTCCCAGAGGACGACCCGTACTCATCTCGGTCTAGCTACGTGCGACACCGTTATTGATTGCGGTTAAACTACAAACACACTCTTTCGTATCAATCAAATGGCGCCGTTGCCGGGGAAACGTGCGTAATTTTTTATTTTTACTATTTGTGTTGAATTCTTAGACGAGTCATATCATTATTAAAACAAAACTGCAAATTGTATATTTAACGATTATTGTGTGAATTTTTGCGAGGAAATCTGGAGTCACGGACTTGAGAAAACAGGAGATCTAGGGTTCACACTTCTCTGGTAAGATTCTAACTCCCTTCTCTCTCCTCTAAAATCCAATAAAATCTATTTTCTGCAGGATTCTTTGCAAAATATCGCCACTCAAAAATCTTTTTGCAAAGTTTTGTTTTTCGGTTTGTTTTTGCATATTTTAATACGGATCTTTAAGGGGCAAGGACCAAATCAAGATTAGGTGGGGATTTCATCACCCTTCCTAAGCCCCATAAATCACAAACCAAGCATATAGATCAACCCTTTATTAATTTAAAAAATATCTAGACCAGACTCTAAGGACTGTCGCGCTCAATAAGGACAGAGGAAGGTCGTGGGTAATCTATCGTTTATCCGCATTATTTTTGTAGTGCCTAGGCAAGTGTGTCGAAGGCTAGTGGTTTTTAATTAGGCCCACGACGTGGTTCCTTCCCACTTACCTGGCACTTACCTGGCTACAAGGGTAGTATGGAGGCGGTAGAGGATTTATCCTGCGGCTTGTCCTTTGGAAGTCTAGGAGCGGTCTAGAGACTGGACCTAGGTAACCATAGTTCTAGGGTTGTGCATTTTTTGTGATTTGTCTAGATCCGTCCTTTTTTTTAAAACAAACCAATTACGTTCTCTCCTTTTTACCCTTTCCCCCTTCTTCTCTTCTTATAATGGGTGACCTAAACAGAAGAACACTTGCCGAGCTTTGCTGTCCACAACCAGATATCTCTTGTTTTCGAAATCCCTTCGGTATACCGTCCGGCTCTTCCATGTCCTTAAGAGATCATATAGAACAAGCAGGAAGAAACAGTTGTCCACCTCAGTCTAGGTCTTATCAATCGTATCCTAATCCTACACCTGTTTCAGTTCATACCCAGAGTGAGGAAGCCCCTAGACGAATGTCCATTGCTGAGCACATAGCTAGGTCTAAAGGCCAAAGTTTCAACCCGGACCAATATCAACCATCACCACTACTGTCCGGAGAAGAGTTTGATATGCGGTTTGCATATAGCCAACCAACCAACCCATATCAATATTCTTCTTATCATAATATTGATCCTACTCCTACCCAAGTTCAGCAACCATTCTGTTCCTATCAATCGAATCCGACTTTTCCACCTACTCTAGACAGTTCTTCTAATCAGTCATTTGGGAGTTTTAATTATCCACAGGAATTTCAATCTTATACTGAAACCCCTTATCAACCCAAGACTAGTCTAGAGCAGACATTAGAAAAATATATGGAACTGACGAATCAAATTATGAAGGATTTACGTAGTAAGACAGAACTGTACACCCTTCCTAATCAAACCTCCCCTTTCCAAACTGAAATCCACAACTCCAGTTTCATAGATTTATCAAGTACACCAAATAGAATGACTGATAAGTTGTGTGACTTTGTAGTGTTTGATTTACCCAACTGTGAAGGGTCCCTTTCAAGTGAAACCATACCCGACCCTTATGATCTCTACACCTCCACTCTTGAACCAAAACTAATTGAAAACCATACTTTTGATGAGGAGTTTGAGAATTTTAACCTTCACTTGAATGAGGTAATTGACATTGGGGATATATTGATTGATGAACCCGAAATTTTGGATGATTTTGTCCCACCAATTCATCAAATCCTTTCACTTCCTTGTGGTCATCATCTTGAGCCTTTAATTCTTCCTGAACCCCAAACATGTCTTGAAGTTGATGATAAAGGTATACCCGAAGATCAGATCGAAATACAGCCTCCATCTTCCACATCTGGTTCAGCAACACTCGACACACCAATTTGTTTACCCATTTCACCTTCTACTTTCTTCGGTTCTTCTTCTGTTCCTATAGTTTCAGTGAGTTTTGATAAATCACAATCCGTTAATCCAAGTTCAGTAATACCAGAAATTCAACTTGATTTGGATATTTTTGAAAAAGAGGTAGATGAGTTTTTCGAGTCCTCTACCTCAGTGATTTTTTATGAATCAAGTAGAATAAATTCTGGCATAAAACTCTTTGACAGCAAAATATTCAATCACACCATTGATAAAAGTTTTGAAGAACTTTTTGCTGATGAACTTGAATTTTTAAACAATACGGATTTTGTGATTGATCAATCTCCACCTATAGAGGTTGAACCGTCACCATTCCTTCTTCCTAATCATTCACATTCCTCCTCATTCTTTCTTTTCTCTAAATTCAAACCCTTTCCTGACCACCTCTTATCCCTTCCCCACTTTTTCTTGACTCGATACAACACATTCTTCCACCAACCTATACGATATACTAATAAAATCTTTGAATGGTTGGTGTTGACTTTTGGTCTTTGTAAAGTCTTACTTTGACCAAATGACTCACCCCCTCTTAAAATGCTTCGTATTGTCTAACTCATGTTTGAGGGGGGATATATTTTTGGCTCTTGATCATAACTTTTGTCCTCAAATTTGTGAGCCAAAAATAAGTTTGGGGGAGGATTTTCACTTTCATATATTCTTTCCCCCATTAATAATTTCCTCCCAAGTCTACAGGTTTTTGAGCTTAACAGATGACATCAGTGAGGACACTGCTGTAAACAGGTTTGGGGGAGGTTTGTGCTTATTTACACATCAATTTGTATCATATTTTGCATAAGCACAACATTTTCAAAAATTCAAAAAAAAATTCTTTTATAACAAAAGAGTAGAAAGTGAAAAATTACATCCAAAAGATAGGAATAGTTTAAGAAAACCAAGAAAATTAGAAGTTTTCTTAAACGAACTAGTAATAAGTAGTTATGAGCTGTTGTCCCAAGGGTTAGTAAGATGAAGGAAGTCACTAATCTGAGGATAAAAATAAGTCTGAAAAATAGTTTCTATTCTGGAAGCCGAACATTTGAATGTTGATACCCTACTATATGCACTTACACACGTCTTGAAATTCGGGATAGTAGAGGATACCTTGAAATGCTCCTGTCTAAAAGCCAAAGTATGAAGGAAATGAAAAAAAAATGAAGAAAATATAAAAATGGTGAAAAGAAAAAAAATGAACACTGGTTTTGTTATCGCCAAGGCAGCAATAAAAAAATATAGCGAGGGTGCCTCTTCACCTAGTGCCCTAAAGCCAACTGGTCTGGGAGTCACTGCTAAGACTTAGGTGGTGCAAGACGAGGAAAATATTATCACCTAATCAGCAAGCACATAAGTAATCGGTCTGTTAGTACCTCAAGAAGTATTAACGGTCGCATGAAAATGTGTGAGCAAATCTTAATATTCATTAAATTAAAAAGTACTAAGGCAGATGGACAAGAGTATGATAGCTTGAATTGAATTCTCCGAGTGTAGGGATGTTCTTTACACACACGTGGGGTTATATAATCAATGTTTGGATGAAAGGTAGAAATGAAGAATAAAGACGATATTTTATTGAGGGATGATGTGATTTCTAACATTTTTTCATGACTATTAAGATAGCGTTCATGACAACTGAAAAGCTAGTATAGTTGGAAACTCTTATTTTCAAAGTATTTCTTTTATGGTTCTTATCTTTATATGTAAATTTCACCATCTTTCTTTTGTTATAGAATTTTGTGAGTTTAATCCGCTGAAAACCCTCAGGAGACAACACTCCTCCTACTAGGGACACCTAGAGGTTTAACAGCTTGTTGCACGTGCTCAGTGCAATCGTGTCTGCCTACGAAAGTGTGCTTAGTTTTCTCCTTTCTTTTTCTCCTATTGAATAAACTAGTTTGCTCGGGACGATCAAAGATAAGTTCGGGGTATTTGTTCAGTTGATAAAACTGCACATTTGTATTACATTTTTCCTACCATTTTCATATTAAAAAAATGACTTTATTATGATATATTATACATATGAGGGTTTATGTGTAAAGACACCATTTTCCATGTGTTAATATATTTTAATTAGTATTTGGTAGGAAAATGTATACAAATAAATCTATTGACCAAATCCTAGTAGAAAAAGCCTACTAAATATTATTTGAGATTATTGTGCAGAATTTTCCAAGTTGTTATGCAGAATTTATCAAACAAATTAAGTTGTTGAAGAAAACTTGCCAAATTAAGAAGCAAAACTTGGAGACCAAGTCTGGGAGCAACCGAGAAAAGATTTCTGAATTCTGAAGGTGCCTAGGATTGCCACATGTCACAATCACAAAGCCCAAGAAAAATGATCAAGAGATCCCCACCATTGGCCGCGGAACCACGGCCAAACCCCCCTGTTGGCCGCGGATCCGCGGCAATCTAGAGAGATCATTTGCTAAGATTTTGTGGCTTAAATCTCTGCTATATTTTACCAACTTTTGAAGCAAAAGATTGTGGCTTTGGACTATAAAAGGGCACCGAGAGCCTCTTGGAAAAGGCATCAAGCCGAAGAGATCACGAAGCCCCAGACGCTCACGCATCCAGGCTGATCATCAACTGTTCGTTTACCTCCTTAGGAAAGATCGAGAAGCAACTAGTTTGTAATCATTTTCTACGGAATAAAGTGTAGATTGTTTAAGTTGATTAATAAAGGTAGTTATTTTATTTAATTCTTTTGCATTTTACATTATGTTTTCCCTCTCTTTCTTTTCATCTTCTTCTCCCAACATGCGCGATTAATTCTCCGCTTGTTAGGGTTCGTAGGATTAGGGCAGGCTAATGGACGATGAAAATAACTAAACCTTTTTTAAGTCCTATAAAGTTTAGGAACTTTATCAAAAGAATCATTAACATCCTAATCGGGCGCACTAGCAATTCTTTGCTAGTTCCGACCGCGATTAGATATTAGATTAATGATTGTTTTGGTAAAGGCTAGATATGAACGGAGTTCCGTGTTGAGATAAGGGTTAAGAGTGGGATTCCTTTTCCCTCCAGAAACCCTAATCTACACGCATCACCGTCGTTCTAGTTCTAAATCTATTAATGGATAAAAAGTGTAACTTTTAATTAATCGTCCATAACTACTAAATCCTAACGAACCCTACAAGCCCTCTTATTATATTAATTACATCTTTAAAATAATCTAGATCTATATTTTACATTCTTGTTTAACGTAGATCTAGAAATCTTTCTATAAAATTCTTTATCCCTCCTCTTTTTCTCAACACATCTAAAGTAAAAGTAAAAGGTTCCACGTTTCCCAGAGGACGAGCCGTACTCATCTCGGTCTAGCTACGTGCGACACCGTTATTGATTGCGGTTAAACTACAAACACACTCTTTCGTATCAATCAGCTATCCTCTAAAATCTACAAGGTCTGGCGTCAAGTCCAAGACTCGGTAATTGATCAAGATTATCCCCGCCGACAGAAAAAGGCCCAAGTGCAGGGAGAAAAGAACCGTCACGTCAAACAACAAAGGACGACAACCGCTTGGGTGCCCGCTGCAACGGCTCCCTCCACGTCGACTACTCAAAAGAGAAAAAGGCCAGAGAAAGGCCCCAATCCTGTAGCAAAGGTCAAAGACAATAAGCCTAAACGCCCTAAGTATGGGGACATAATGGTGCATACAGTATACATGGCGCTTGGAAAAGAGGACAGCCGTGCATCCACGGGTCATAGACTGCTTACACGGTCAGTGACTAAAGCTCAGGAGCAAGAGCAGAAGCTCCAAGAAATGATGAACGCGATGGCCGCACTCACTGGGCCGAAAGAAAACCCCGAAGCGTCATCTGATCAACGCCAGGAACAAGAAACTGACGCTGAGTTCCTTCGTAGGATATTGGAGAAGAAGGATAAAGAGGCTGCCGAACAAGCAGCCAATATACAACGAATGGCCCTCCTGTTCTAGGGCATGGTGGGTATGATGATCCAACAAGAGCCTCCTACTGAAGATCCTCCAATCGTTCTTGAAGACGACAGGGGAGAAACGTCAAATCCTCCAACCGCTCTGTCAATAGCCAAGGAGGAACAATCTCCAAAGCTGACCTGGACGAATATATAGCTCAGCAGATACGGGTTCACCAGGCGACTGAGGCAGCTGGTCAAGTTGTCAGGACGAGACGACCATATCCGAGCGGGTATGACCAGATCAAGTACCCGCTGGGCTCTACAATACCGAAATTCTATGTCTATAAGGGGACGGGCAATCCCCATCAACATGTGGCCCAGTTCAGGGCACTTTGTGGGAACACTGGTGGCGACGATAAGCTCTTGCTTCGCCAATTCGTCGGCAGCTTGTCAGAAACATCATTCGAATGGTATTCTGAGCTCCCGAACGATT
Organism: Agapanthus africanus; assembly: GCA_030015575.1. Classification (NCBI taxonomy): domain Eukaryota; kingdom Viridiplantae; phylum Streptophyta; class Magnoliopsida; order Asparagales; family Amaryllidaceae; genus Agapanthus; species Agapanthus africanus. The sequence goes on from CM057337.1 coordinate 789,155,924, forward strand.
CCATCAAGACGTTCGCTGAAATGGAGTTGCTATTCATTCAGCGATTCGCGAGCGCTAGCGAACGTACCCCGATAACGGCATTGGTTAATGCCAGGGTGAAACCTGGCGAGACGTGGGTCCAGTACGCTATACGCTGGTGAAACTTGTGGTCGAAATGCGAACAACGCATTGAGGAAGCGCCCATGGTGGGCATGTTCGTGGGCACCCTAGACCCTCATGCAACTATTTCACAGTTCATGATGTTCTTCAAACCAACCATGTTCCAGGCTTTGATCGACAAGCTGGCCCAGATGGACCAGATGGGTCACAGACCGTCTCCCCCGAAACCGGAACCTCGGAACGACAAGGGTAAAGAGAAAGCAACTTTCGTTGCGAACGCTCAGCAGCAACCCAGTGCCCCAAAGCTGGCGGATCAACTGGAAGAAAGACGGCGGTATTATAATGAGAAAATGAAGCGCCCCTACTCATTCCTGCGGGATAAGACGAAGAGGCTATTCGAGCTGGCGGTACGCAATAGGCTTATCAACTTGCCAAACCCAAGGCGACCGCCGCAACCCAGTGAGGTGAATAACCCCAACTACTGCCCTTACCATCAAACGGTAAGCCATCCTATTGAGGATTGCTTCGTCTTCAAAGGATGGATTGAAGATCAATACCTATAGGGTAAGTTTGCGCTGTCCGAGAAGTGGAAGGTAAACCCGCCACAACCTCACACTGCTAAGAAGATGGACACACCGGGGGAAACTTGTTCTTTCATTGAAGAAGCTCCATGGGAAGTCGTGCTTTCAGCAAAAACCAAAAGAATGCTGAACGAGCTCCAAGCATGCCCGGCAGTCAGGTGGAAGAACCCGCTAGAAGCCCAGATCATTGAAGGGATGCTGAAGCCGCGTCCAACTCCGAAGATCAGTGGTGATGGCCCAAGCACTCACAACCAGCCGTCAAAATCTTCAAAGAAAAAGAAGAAGAAATCCAAGGAGCCCGTGAAGCCTGGCAACAAGTGTACGGACTTGCAGAAACAAATTGACGAGCTGGAAGAATACAATCAGAAGGCACGGACTCCTATCACACTCCAAGAGTTTCTCAACCACGTCTTCCAAGAGGAAGATGAGGGGGAGAGTTCGTCGGATGAATCCAAGGGATACGTGGCGAGTTGTAATGTGATCTCCCACTCGTTTATGGACGATGAAAAAACTCCTGGCACTAAGAAACTGGGGGCAGAGCCTGAAACAGAGCTTGTGTGGCCAACAGACGAAATGATCGACGCTTTTCTAGACGAGATTCGTTTGAAAAGTAAAGCCGACCAAGAGCGTGAGATGGCTGCATCAGAAGGAGCCAAACACAGGCGATTAAACGAAAGAGTTGAGGTACTCCCGCCAGATCGAAAGGCACCCGACACGGATAAAAACGTATTCAAGACGAGGAAAAGGTTTGCCAAAGCCATGTCAATGAGAATGTAATTACCACCCTCGGAAGGAAACACGCTCGATGGGGCGGAGAGGCACCCTAATTACTGCTTATATCATCGGAAGATTTCACACCCCACTGAGGAGTGCGACGCTTTTAAGACATGGTGGCAGGGATATGTTTCTCATCGGCAGCATTTTAAGCGAATGAAACACAGAACTCGTCGGGAGCAGAGAAGTACGACCAAAGGACACAAAAGAATTATTGGCAATTGTCGCACGGTCAACGCCGGAGGATCACAGGTTCTCACCCTTGGGAGCGACTCCGACGAAGAAATGGCTCTTAACCGCCTCTTTAAAGAGTTCACCTCGGGAAAAGAGGAAGAACCAGGAGCCTGCGAAAATATTTAGCTGCGCAATCGCACGCTTCCGGAAAAGAATCTCGGACCCACAACTAGAAAAGATAAGGGAAAGGAAAAGGTCGCTAAGGATATCACCTTAGATGACCAAGTCATGAAAGAGCTGATTGCCAAGGATCCGCCTAAGAAGAGTAGGGTGGATTACAACATCCTAGCGCACCTGAGGAAGCTACCCTCGCAGCTCAGCATTCTCGACGCCCTCTTGTTATCAAAGGAAGCGAGAGATTCGTTAATCAAGGCGCTACAAGTGCCCGAACAATTCCAAACCTTCCTCGCCGAAGAAAGGATGAAGGATGAACTGGAAGAAGTGCACACGGCCGATATCACTTTCGGGGACGAAGACCTGCTCCTTGGGACGTGCGACCACAACTGTCCCCTATACGTCTCGGGATATTGCCACGATATAAAGATAGGCAAAATCTTGGTTGACAATGGTTCTTCCGTTAATCTCCTCAACGTGCGGGTCTTAAAGGAAATTTGCATGAGCGTCCAGCACCTTGCTCGGGACAAGATCACCATCTCCGGGTTCGACTCCCAATCATCGAGAACTCTTGGGTCTGTGATATTGACGCTACGCTTTGGGCTACTCGTCACGGACATTAAGTTTCACGTCATAGATGCCAAGACATGTTACAATGCTCTGCTCGGCCGACCTTGGTTACACGAGTACAACATCATCCCTTCTACGCAACATCAGTGTATGAAGTATTTCAAGGATGGTCTCGAGTATACCGTAACGGGTGAGCTAAACCCATTCTCCGTGAACGAAGTTCGCAAATACGAAGATGCAAAGTACTTTTTGCCAGATTTTGAGGATACAGAGAGATATCGCAAACCGAAGAACAAAGCCGCTGCCACTATTCCTGTTTTCGGGAGTGATACCGAAGAAGAAGAAGAGATAGTTTACTCTGGGCCGTCTCGACGCAACGACCCGGGACCGTCCGCCCCCATATTGATCTTCGGAAGTGACTCGGAAGATGAGGTTAATGTTGTGTTCTCCAGTCGGACGCCAATACAAGAATTCCCTGGTGATGATCAGAGTTTGCAAATCACCATGATTCCGCGGGAGCACTACAAAGATCTTGACGCGCTGGAAGCTCACAACGTGCAAGACCTGCAGACGTTTTACGTCCCTCCCAAGCGAAAAGGCGAAAGGTCGATCCTATTCTATTGATCCTCGAAAACAAGAGTGGAGAAAGAGATCTGGCATGGCGCGAATTCTACACTTGACAAGCTTCAACCCATCCGTTTACCCAGATATTACACAAACGGATTGAAAAGGCTATTGAAGCGCCAAGGGGTACCCTTAAAACAGACTACTCGACAAGTTCGATTCTATAACAGGATTTGGGATGTCCCTGGGACTCAGCGCAAATTGCCCAGTGGGAGAATGGAAACACTTGGGCTTGGATATGTGAGAGCCGGGAAACGGGAACGGGTCCACGTTAGCTACGCCATATATAACTTCGATGAAGAAGAGGACGCCCTGTCAGGAAATGCCAACCCCTCATCAAAATTAGATCCCGCGATCGAAGCGCTGAGTCCATCTTTTGAAGAACGAATGGACAAGCTTATCAGGAAAGCGGGTCAAAAAGCTCGGGACGATCATAATCGCGAGATGGCCATCTACGAGAAAGCCAGGACGCAACGCCTTTTCAATAAGCTGCAAAAGATGAAAATGCTCCTCCCTGTCAATCTGTTGTGCAAAAGGCCAAACGCAGAGGCAGAAACAAGCCAAAGAGCGGAAAAGGCGTTCGATAGCAACAAAGCAGGACCAAGAAGCCACGCGGTCGGGAATCGAGCAACCCGGATGTGTCCCTTATGAAAAAGATGAGTCAGGCATACTCTTTTCCTCAGAATAAAACACGGAAGATACTTGACCTCGCTTTAAAACATCAAATGATTATACTCCCGAAGTCTAAACACCCCGAGCTAGCTAAAGAGGTCTCTCATCCGGGCTATTGCTCTTATCACCAAGCCATAGGACACCCCATTGAAGACTGCTTCACCTTCAAGAACTGGGTCGAAGATCAGTATCAGCTCGGCAAGTTCGCTCTGTCTGACAACTGGAGGGTAACGCCGCCACAGAAGCATGAACCCAAAGCCACGAGAGCAGAACTAGATCCACATCGGTCTTGGAAACGAGCTCGTACCTGTCGTATGATAACGATATCAAAAGAAGAGCCCGAGAATATGGATGACTTTCCCTGGTGCTTCGAAAACAATGACGATGAGGTAATCTCAGAATTTCTACCAGCGCCGAAAGAGCTGGAAGACGGCATACATACTACTGCAGATAACCTCAAGAAGATTGAGTTGGGGACGGCGAACGACCCACGACCGACATTCGTCAGCGAGCTGCTGTCTGAAGAAAGGGTGGCTGCGTTAAAAGACGTGCTTATGCAGCATAGAGATTGTTTCGCATGGAACTATTCCGAAATGGCAGGACTAGATCCAGAGATAGCTGTCCATAAATTGGCAATATCCCCGAACGTCAAGCCAGTCAAACAAGCGCCGAGAAGAATGCAGCTCGAGCTTGAGATGAGCATCAATGCCGAAGTCAAGAAGCTGATCGACTCTAGGTTTATCAAAGAAGTTCAATATCCTGACTGGATCGCCAACATCGTCCCGGTAATGAAGAAAAATAGGACAGTGCGCATATGCGTCGACTTCCGGGATCTCAATAAAGCCTGCCCAAAGGATGATTTCCCAGTACCGGTAACCGAGCTGATGATAAATAACACGTCCACTCACGAGGTCTTCTCTTTCATGGACGGCTCATCAGGGTACAATTAGATAATGATGCATCCGAAGACCAGAAGCATACCGCTTTTCGGACCCCTCTTGGAATATTCTGCTATAAGGTGATGCCCTTCGGTTTAAAGAACGCCGGTGCCACCTATCAAAGGGCTATGACTAAGATCTTCGATGACCTTATACATAAAATCGTCGAATGCTATATCGACGACCTCGTCGTGAAAAGCAAATCGTACGAGGAACATCTCGAGCATCTGAAGACCGTATTTCAACGCCTTCGGCAATACAACTTGAAGATGAACCCCCTCAAATGCGCGTTTGGGGTATCCTCAGGCAAGTTCCTAGGATTCATTGTCCGCCACCGAGGAATTGAGATAGATCCGTCGAAGATCAAAGCGATCATAGAAATGCCACCGCCAAGGATTCTCAAACAATTGCGGTCTCTCTAAGGGAAGCTCGCGTATATCCAGCGACTTATAGACAACCTTTCAGGAAAATGCCGCCCCTACAGTCACCTGATGAAGAAGGGAACCCCGTTCGTCTGGGTCCAAAAATGCCAAAGCGCGCTAGACGAGATCAAGCAATACCTGCAGAACCCGCCAGTGTTGGCTGCTCCGGTCAAGGGAAAGCCCCTCATTCTTTATACAACCGCCCTCGAAGGTTCCTTAGGCACATTATGGGCGCAAGAGAACGATCAAAGGAAAGAAAGAGCACTCTACTACTTAAGTCGAGTTCTACTGGGGGCAGAAAGCAACTACTCCCCTATCGAAAAACATTGCCTGGCGTTGATCTTTGCGATAACCAAGCTCAGGCACTATGCGTTGGCACATGAAGTCCGTCTCATTTCGAAGGTGGACCCTCTTAAATATTTAATGTCGAAGGCCATATTGACAGGGAGACTCGCTAAATGGGCCCTGCTCTTGATGGAGTTCTCGATAACATATCAACCTCTCAAGGCAATGAAAGGCCAGGCCATCGCCGACTTCCTCGCTGAGCATCCGGTACCGGCCGACTCTCCTTTGAATTGCGAACTGCCAGACAAACACGCGTTTGATGCGATCGATGGTGGTAATATCCGATGGGAGCTTTATTTCAATGGAGCATCTTCCGTGAAGAAGCGCAAACAAAGCACCCCTATAATCAAATCAGGGGTGGGTCTTATCTTCGTAACTCCACAAGGAGGGATAATGTGCTTCGCTTTCTCCTTAATAGAACCGAGGACGAATACGAAGCTTTGATAGCAGGCCTCGAGATCGCCATCGACATGGGAATTGAAAACCTCCTCATATACGGAGATTCCCAACTGGTCGTTAGTCGAGTAAACGGCGACTGCCAGACATGCAAGCCAGAGCTGGTGAAGTATGGAGAGAAAGTATAGAAACTGCTGACTCAAATCCCCTCCTACACTTTGGAAAATATACCGCGCGCGGAAAATAGCAAAGCGGATGCATTATCCAAGCTCGCTAAAGAACTGGCTGATGAAGACCTCGATGACGATAGGATCGTGGTACAAAGCCGTCGAGTACTTGCCCCTACAGAAATATCTCCGGAGTCAGCCGAAGAAAGGGGAGCAAATGAGCACACGGCCCTGCAAATGAATGACCAAGAGAAGGTTGGTGTCACGTCCCGAAAGTACGGAATATGACCGGCACTTAAACTACGAACGTCTCGAGGCGTACGCAACCTAAGTAAGTCGAAAACCCAGAAACCCAAACCAAGAAAAGTAGTAGAGTGAAGGAAAACCAATTTAAAACAAGTAGTTTTAATAGCATAAGCCGAATTATGCGGTTCTTTTAAAAAAAAACATCAAATATTTCCCGAAAATTTCGGCAGAGTCTCCTTTGTAAATACTGGCCCCCAAACGGGATACAACATGAATAGTATACGAAATCAATAAAAAAGGCATCCCCAAGCGGGAGCTAGCTCTTCGTCAATCGACGGTCACAACCACACAAGCAATATAATATACAACGCCAACGGCGAGGATCAAATTCAAAAGGAAACTCAAAACCACAAGAAATAAAACGCGTTACTCTAAGGTCGAAGGAATAACATCACTGGTCTCTATCTCAAATAAATACATGTTTGGTTGATGGAACTTCTAGATACAACAGAATAATGATATACAAGATATAATGATGGGTGCGTTACAAATAAACCCACCTACTAGCAAGTCATCCGGAAATGGAAAGAGTACCAGCAAGCCGTAATGAAACCTGTGCGGCGAAACCTGCAAGAACTGTGGCACAACAGGGGTGAGTTGCCAACTCGTGAGTAGAAAAACATCTACGCACAGAAATAGCATAAATAACGCAATCCTAGGTCAATGATCATAATATATCCTCAAATATGCATATAACATGCAGCCTATAACAATGGCTAGGGTAAATATCTAACCTGAGTGTAATCTCATGTGCCTGTGTCAGTGCCTCAGGTAGCAATATATCATATGAATAAGGTATGAATGCATGAAAACAGAATACATGTAAATGAAGAAACTGTTTTCATAATTTAGTGAGATTTCGCGTATTTTTAAAATGAGGTATCATAATGAAATCAGCATAAAACAGTGCCTAGCATCGGCACAAAACGTAATCCCAAAATCTCGATATCTCTGTATCACAGTCTCTGTACCTCAATATCTCGAAATCTCAATGTCTCCATCACAATATCTATGGCGCCGTCAGTCCAGACCGGCCCCTACCATCCATCTCAAGACCACGACGGTATCCTCCGGATATCCGACCCGTCGGGTAAAATCACCGGTAGGTAGTGCTCCCCTGCCAGGCTCACATCGTCATCATCACGCGCTTCTAGCCCCGGGGTACCTTACCGGGTCCACCATGTACCCGAAACGGTTCATCCATCTCCTCGAATCGCGTCTCGAAATCCATCAGCAAACTCATGGTGGACGACTCATAAATCATGGGAAAACCGCACTTTTTATTTAAAAGAGAGGAAAGAAGCTTATACAAGTTTTGCGGTTTTCCCCCAAATCCAGAAAATCTCATGGAAATCCGAATCCAAATCATCAATAGCATGTAAAACCATGAATATAGGCATGAGAATCCATGAATACGGCATAACAATGAATAACAGTACGCATGAAGTGACAAGTAATAACTACAATATCTAAGCTGGCATATAAGGTAAGTACACTAATATCATGTCAAACTACTAGCTATCAAGCTAAGTTAAGCAATAATATTTTCTAAGGTGTACGTGACATGGCAATTACCGATGAAGATGTGTGTGAGCCGGCAAGTAAGTGTACGTGGTACATACGCATCATCGGTAATGGTGCTGGTGTCCTAACAGCATAATATCAACAATGCAATATGAAATAACAATGTAAGTATGCGATGCGGAGCGAGCAACCATAATGAGCGGGAGCTAAATATTAAACAATGGTGCCATTTGAAATAACACGAATCGTGGGGTTTTGAAAATAAGGGCTACGGTGGTTTTAAGAAAGGATACGTCTTTTGAAATATCCGTAGATCCCTTGACCTGTCTTTTAAAATATCCACGATTCGTTAGTTTTGAAATAGGTAGGAGTCTAATCTAATCTAACAACTACACTAAACTATACGGCTGAACTAACAAGCTGAACTACAGGTAAGGAAACCGCCTAACATCTGAGTCGATATATATATAAACACACACACACACACACACACACACACACACACATATATATATATATTAGTCGGTGATCCCGCCTCGATAATATCACATCCGATACCATATCTATAATCAGATATTCCCAAGTCAAGAGTGCGGATCTATCATCAATATATAGCTCGTACGTAAATCCGTCGTACGGCATCCCCACATCTGGGTACGGGTCAATATCACATTCATCACACTATTCATATGGTATCCCCTTTACCAAAGATCATAATCCGGGTACGGATCTATGTCTAGTACAATACTGATACCACCTACGTATGTATGCACGTGTGTGAAACACTACGTCAAAGGACCTGCTACAACGTCATGTCGTATCTCAAATACGAATCCTGCCATATCACCGAATTCACAACCTCAATACAAATCTCGTCGATTCATCTCAAACCCAAGTATCATCCTCAAATCCGTATGTGAACACATAGTCCCATACCCATGTGAACACATAACTATGTATTCCTGTATAAGCACAAATGAAAGAAGAAAGTATGCAAGTATGGGTGGGTGGGTGCATACGTGGTGCGACCACTACTCTAGGGTTTCGCGACACTAAATATCCAAGAACACCAAATATCCATATTATCATCAATGCACTCAAACAATATATAAACAATATATATATGTGTGTATACGTATTCGTATACATCACCACGAACTGCGGGGGTGCTATACGCCATCCACCCGACTTATCCCCGTAGATATAAATCTACTCACCTGGTCCTCGCTTGCCGGTGCCAACGTCGCCACGCGCTTGCTTGTCGTCTCGAAGTCCACATGGGGTACCTACATATCATAACGCACCGTGTCGTATTAAAATCCGACTCATGACCTAAAACTACTCACGAATCCCATATAGGTCAAAACCTATGGTTTGCTTTCTCAAATCAACCTAAAAACCATCGACATCGGTGTACACACGCCGATTGATCGAGAAAAACACCAAACGTACCAATCGTTGTTTTATAAGTCACTAAAAATATATGAAATAGGATGCAAATCATCAAAACCAATAAATTGATCAAATCGGTTTATTTCCAAAAAGCCTAGTAAAGGGGTCGTTAACCGTTTTACTACAAGTCTTGATGTTTTAGCAAACTAGTGGTCACAATACTCACTAATTATCTTAATTAGGCCACATAAACATTTACTAGATTTTTAATCTTGCTAAATTACATTAAACCAAAATCTAGTTAGCAAAAGTTACCTTTTTAGTTCAAAACTTGGTGTTTTAACCAATCTAAATATTTTAACAATTCTAGTGGTTATAATGTTCATTAAACATCTTAATTATGTCATACCAATGTTAATTAGATTTTAAAATCACTCATTTCCATCAATTCTAAAAAACCTAGTTTGCAATATTTGTACAATTATTACAATTTTAAACTAACAATTTGCAAACTAGCAATTAGATTAGTTTTAACAAGTTTTAAGATGCTAGCCCATATCACACAACCATGCACAATTGATCACAACCCAACTCCAAAACAAAAACCTAACTTGAATTTCAAACCCTTCTCTTGAAAGTTAAATTTTAATTAATTCCATAATTAAACATCTAATTAAAACTAGATTCAAACATACAATTAACAATTAACAAATTTGGATGAAACTTTATACCTCATGATCATGAGATCAAATATGAAGCTTAGCCTCCCAAACTTGCTTCCATCCCCCAAGATCCATACTAAATTGGCTAAAGAATAATGGGTAAAGCTTGGATTTGGAGTTTGCTTTGAATTTGTGAGTAAATTTGTGGATTTTTGATGGAATTTTGTGATGAAATGAGAGGGGGAAAATTGGGGGGCTGCACAAAGGGGGGCTCGGCCAGAATTTGGTGAGGGAGAGAGAGAGAGATGTGGGTCTCAAAGTCAACACAAAACCATACTCTAATTATCTAGTTCCATACTTTATTTCTTTAATGTTTTCATTTTCCATTTCATCATTTTTCTTTCATTTGTTTTGTTTAATTGGAGGGGAGAGTGGGGAGGGGCTGCTGAATTTCAGCACTAAAGGGGAGGAAAAATGGGGGGTGTAAGTGTGGGTGTGTGTATAGCAAGTTCCAAGCGAAGAAAATACCCCCATACCTCAAATACCTAATTTATTTTCACAAAATAAGCAATTTTTCTTCAATATTTTCTAACACCGTTTGACAGTTTCATTTTATTTCAAAAACAACATGTTAAAATTTTGTTTAATTTGTTATGATGCACAAAATTTGTTTCAACCCATTCCAGTTTGTAATTTTTCCTAATTAAATGTATTAGTGACGGCTTAAAATAATAATAAAATAATTTTTTTCGGAAAATTATTCAGAAAATTATTCAGAAAATTTCAAATTTCACCAGTGGCTTAATAAACACCAAATACTAGCAATTACATAGCTAGAATATGTATATTTAATTTTATAATAAAGATATTTTCATTTTGACTTTTTACAGAAAACCCCCTTATTTTACCGTTTTTTTTTTCGAAATTTCACCGAAACGATTTTCCAAAACGTTACAATCTTCCCCCCTTAAAGAAATTCGGTCCTCGAATTTAAATTCAAACTCCCCCCAAATACAAAAACATCTAAGCAACACCATCAAGTCATCGGGGCTCCGAAATCATAAATATATCAAACAAATCGTAGCGCAGCACATGCGCATGAAAAATGAGCATATAACTCCAAAATCAAAACTCCGTCAAGCATCCCGCAATCATCGGAGTCATGGAGAAGACATCAATGTCAATATCTAATATGAAAACCAACATGATATATATCGTTAAAATATCTGGAAGCAATGCATGCCAAATCTTCTTCAAATCGCTGTGCGATGCTCGCAGCACTGCACAGTGGCGGACGTCTATTGTAAGAAAATAACTACATATATATATATATATCCTTTGTTTAATATGTACGTTCCTCCGTTTTGGAAACAATTTAGAAGGGTCTCCTTGTTTTAAACATTTCGTGTCATATCAGACACGTAGGTAAATACTGAGGGTATAGCTCGCTTTTTGGAAATCCCTTCAATAACTATCAATGCATACAAAATACATTCAGGTACTGTCCTCTGACTAGTCCTACCCAGTATGAAGACACATAGCAAATATCATAAAACGTACTGCTCTATAGAATCAATCCAAAAGCGCATATGAAAACCCTGTGCGTCCGGTGCGCACGGAAATCATGAAATCCAATATCAAGCGCCGAACATGCGCAAAATCAAATCAGGTGCACAAGGTGCACAAAACAAATATCGAGTATCACAATCGAAATCGAAGTCCAGTGCATCTAAGTGCACAAAAGGCGTATCACTGCACTGCAAGCATATATAAGCTATACAGAGTGCAGGAACCAAATCGTGTGCGTGCATACGCACAAAATGAACTCAAATGTCTAAAACCGTAAAATCACAAACATGTGAAACCAAAGCACGAAAACGATATCAAGTGCAACGACTGTACGAAAATCGTAAATCCTCCATCATCACAACAAAATCATGCGAATAATTCACCCCAAAACATCGAAATCTAGTATGGCGGAATAGTCCCGCTCAAGCACATACTCAAGAATCTCTGGTCAACTGTCGCGGTCACTAGTGGGACGTCTCGTCGATGATCATGAACTCTGGCCTGCTGGTGTGCATAACAATGACCACTCCTGGGTCAAGGTCTTCACTGTGAATTACCAATCTCTCGGCCCATCGGCTCATCGGCCTTGTCAGGTGTGCTAACGGGGATGATCCCGTTCTGGCACGTCTCTTGTCATCTCCCGGTCAATCATCGCGACCACTCGTAACAGCATATCACTGGCGTCGGCCTCTGGCTCTCTGAATGTACGTGACACATCTGATCCTGGGTGCAAGTATCATTGCAGCAGTGTCCTGGAAGGAATCCTGCTCACGGTCTCTTCCATGTCTCGTCTCTGCCAACTGTCCGGAAGTCATCGTCCTTTACTATATCTGCGTCTTGCTCTGGAACGACTGCATTCTCATCGCGACTCCTCGGGAAGGTATATCCAAGCACAATGTCTCGTCATGCGTATCGCATCTCTGATGTAGGCGGAGTGGAACGTCGTCTTATCCAGATATTGTACGGACCTCTTTACTCCACTTTCTCAAATGTCGACTGCTTCGGACTCGTCTCATCGTGGCTACATGGACTGAGCTCCAACGGCTATCCTCGTATCGGGAGTCTCCCAAGAAATGCATCTCACCACCTAGCATCCGAATTAAGTCGAGCCATCCGATCGAGTCGTCAAAACCTCATAATCCCCCAAGAGCTCAACCTCTTGGGCACAGTTTAATAGTATCGAGTACATACCACAGCATCGGTGGTCCAGCCGTAGAAGGGCAAACCCAAGCCTCACTAATGGCGCCGTAGAACTGCCGCAAACCCGAAGGTTCAAAGGCTTTCACACGGTCATTAAGTCGAGTTAGGGTTTCATTCTTCTAGAGGGACCATAGAATTGCCTGCATGTCTTTCCGACTACTTTAAACTTGGAATGATAGGTTTCTGACATTCGATCGTCTCTGTCGACTCCCAACGTCTCCGCGTGAAGTCGTCTCTAGCTGGAATCAATCTATCTGATGACCTCGCATCGGGGTAGGTGAACGAACCACATGTCCTAGTCATTCATTATCGGTTGACTAGCGACCTTCTATCATCTATTAGTACAACTCGTCCCGCAATAGCTCCAACATATGGGGCGATATCTCGTCACTCGCAGCAGCAACTGGCTCACTCGTCTGCATGCCGAACAGTGCCTCAACCATCATGAATAAGCAACACACCAACGGTCATAAAAATCTGGCTGGCCTCTATCATTGGCTCAATCCTCTAGTGTCGATCAGCACATCCGAGTAACCTCATAAAGGTGATCCGCCAAACGCTCGTGGCGCGGAAACACAGTAAAAAGACACATCTCTGCAATCGTGTGTCGCCGGAATTTCGCCCTGGTCAGTCCTCGTTCGTGACGAGCTCGTGCTGACCGCAACTCTAGCTGTAGCTCTTCCTGCCCATAATCGTGGCAGCAAAACCATAACTGGTACTGATGAGGCTAGATCGGAATGAATATAATACTGAGCAAAGAAATGTACGTCCTAAGGCTTCTAAAGTGGAGTAGCGTATCGTAAATATGCCGCGGAACATACCTACGGTACGTCACTCTACTTTAGTCACCTATTCCATCAACCAAGGGTCATCCTACGCTCTGATACCAACTTTGTCACGTCCCGAAAGTACGGAATATGACCGGCACTTAAACTACGAACGTCTTGAGGCGTACGTAACCTAAGTAAGCCGAAAACCCAGAAACCCAAACCAAGAAAAGTAGTAGAGTGAAGGAAAACCAATTTAAAACAAGTAGTTTTAATAGCATAAGCCGAATTATGCGGTTCTTTTAAAAAAAAACATCAAATATTTCCCGAAAATTTCGGCGGAGTCTCCATTGTAAATACTGGCCCCCAAACGGGATACAACATGAATAGTATACGAAATCAATAAAAAAAGGCATCCCCAAGCGGGAGCTAGCTCTTCGTCAATCGACGGTCACAACCACACAAGCAATATAATATACAACGCCAACGGCGAGGATCAAATTCAAAAGGAAACTCAAAATCACAAGAAATAAAACGCGCGACTCTAAGGTCGAAGGAATAACGTCACTGGTCTCTATCTCAAATAAATACATGTTTGGATGATGGAACTTCTAGATACAACAGAATAATGATATACAAGATATAATGATGGGTGCGATACAAATAAACCCACATACTAGCAAGTCACCCGGAAATGGAAAGAGTACCAGCAAGCCGTAATGAAACCTGTACGGCGAAACCTGCAAGAACTGTGGCACAACGGGAGTGAGTTGCCAACTCGTGAGTAGAAAAACATCTATGCACAGAAATCGCATAAATAACGCAATCCTAGGTCAATGATCATAATATATCCTCAAATATGCATATAACATGCAGCCTATAACAATGGCTAGGGTAAATATCTAACCTGAGTGTAATCTCATGTGCCTGTGTCAATGCCTCAGGTAGCAATATATCATATGAATAAGGTATGAATGCATGAAAACAGAATACATGTAAATGAAGAAACTGTTTTCATAATTTAGTGAGATTTCCTTGTATTTTTAAAATGAGGTATCATAATGAAATCAGCATAAAACAGTGCCTAGCATCGGCATAAAACATAATCCCAAAATCTCGATATCTCTGTATCACAGTCTCTGTACCTCAATATCTCGAAATCTCAATGTCTCCATCACAATATCTATGGCGCCGTCAGTCCAGACCGGCCCCTACCATCCATCTCAAGACCACGACGGTATCCTCCGGATATCCGACGCGTCCGGTAAAATCACCGGTAGGTAGTGCTCCCCTGCCAGGCTCACATCGTCATCATCACGCGCTTCTTGCCCCGGGGTACCTTACCGGGTCCACCATGTACCCGAAACGGTTCATCCATCTCCTCGAATCGGGTCTCGAAATCCATCAGCAAACTCATAGTGGACGACTCATACATCATGGGAAAACCGCACTTTTTATTTAAAAGAGAGGAAAGAAGCTTATACAAGTTTTGCGGTTTTCCCCCAAATCCAGAAAATCTCATGGAAATTCGAATCCAAATCATCAATAGCATGTAAAACCATGAATATAGGCATGAGAATCCATGAATACGGCATAACAATGAATAACAGTACGCATGAAGTGACAAGTAATAACTACAATATCTAAGCTGGCATATAAGGTAAGTACACTAATATCATGTCAAACTACTAGCTATCAAGCTAAGTTAAGCAATAATATTTTCTAAGGTGTACGTGACATGGCAATTACCGATGAAGATGTGTGTGAGCCGGCAAGTAAGTGTACGTGGTACATACGCATCATCGGTAATGGTGCTGGTGTCCTAACAGCATAATATCAACAATGCAATATGAAATAACAATGTAAGTATGCGATTCGGAGCGAGCAACCATAATGAGCGGGAGCTAAATATTAAACAATGGTGCCATTTGAAATAACACGAATCGTGGGGTTTTGAAAATAAGGGCTACGGTGGTTTTAAGAAAGGATACGTCTTTTGAAATATCCGTAGATCCCTTGACCTGTCTTTTAAAATATCCACGATTCGTTAGTTTTGAAATAGGTAGGAGTCTAATCTAATCTAACAACTACACTAAACTATACGGCTGAACTACATGTAAGGAAACCGCCTGACATCTGAGTCGATATATATATAAACATATATATATATATATATTTATATATATATTAGTCGGTGATCCCGCCTCGATAATATCACATCCGATACCATATCTATAATCAGATATTCCCAAGTCAAGAGTGCGGATCTATCATCAATATATAGCTCGTACGTAAATCCGTCGTACGGCATCCCCACATCTGGGAACGGGTCAATATCACATTCATCACACTATTCATCTGGTATCCCCTTTATCAAAGATGATAATCCGGGTACGGATCTATGTCTAGTACAATACTGATACCACCTACGTATGCATGCACGTG
Organism: Agapanthus africanus; assembly: GCA_030015575.1. Classification (NCBI taxonomy): domain Eukaryota; kingdom Viridiplantae; phylum Streptophyta; class Magnoliopsida; order Asparagales; family Amaryllidaceae; genus Agapanthus; species Agapanthus africanus. Next base: position 789,171,725 of record CM057337.1, read on the forward strand.
TGTGAAACACTACGTCAAAGGACCCGCTACAACGTCATGTCGTATCTCAAATACGAATCCTGCCATATCACCGAATTCACAACCTCAATACAAATCTCGTCGACTCATCTCAAACCCAAGTATCATCCTCAAATCCGTATGTGAACACATAGTCCCATACCCATGTAAACACATAACTATGTATTCCTGTAGAAGCACAAATGAAAGAAGAAAGTATGCAAGTATGGGTGGGTGGGTGCATATGTGGTGCGACCACTACTCTAGGGTTTCGCGACACTAAATATCCAAGAACACCAAATATCCATATTATCATCAATGCACTCAAACAATATATAAACAATATATATATGTGTGTATACGTATTCGTATACATCACCACGAACTGGGGGGGTGCTATACGCCATCCACCCGACTTCTCCCCGTAGATATAAATCTACTCACCTGGTCCTCACTTGCCGGTGCCGACGTCGCCACGCGCTTGCTTGTCGTCTCGAAGTCCACACGGGGTACCTACATATCATAACGCACCGTGTCGTATTAAAATCCGACTCATGACCCAAAACTACTCACGAATCCCACATAGGTCAAAACCTATGGTTTGCTTTCTCAAATCAACCCAAAAACCCTCGACATCGTGTATACACGCCGATTGATCGAGAAAAACACCAAACGTACCAATCGTTGTTTTATAAGTCACTAAAAATATATGAAATAGGATGCAAATCATCAAAACCAATAAATTGATCAAATCGGTTTATTTCCAAAAAGCCTAGTAAAGGGGTCGTTAACCGTTTTACTACAAGTCTTGATGTTTTAGCAAACTAGTGGTCACAATACTCACTAATTATTTTAATTAGGCCATATAAACATTTACTAGATTTTTAATCTTGCTAAATTACATTAAACCAAAATCTAGTTAGCAAAAGTTACCTTTTTAGTTCAAAACTTGGTGTTTTAACCAATCTAAATATTTTAACAATTCTAGTGGTTATAATGTTCATTAAACATCTTAATTATGTCATACCAATGTTAATTAGATTTTAAAATCACTCATTTCCATCAATTCTAAAAAACCTAGTTTGCAATATTTGTACAATTATTACAATTTTAAACTAACAATTTGCAAACTAGCAATTAGATTAGTTTTAACAAGTTTTAAGATGCTAGCCCATATCACACAACCATGCACAATTGATCACAACCCAACTCCAAAACAAAAACCTAACTTGAATTTCAAACCCTTCTCTTGAAAGTTAAATTTTAATTAATTCCATAATTAAACATCTAATTAAAACTAGATTCAAACATATAATTAACAATTAACAAATTTGGATGAAACTTTATACCTCATGATCAAGAGATCAAATATGAAGCTTAGCCTCCCAAACTTGCTTCCATCCCCCAAGATCCATACTAAATTGGCTAAAGAATAATGGGTAAAGCTTGGATTTGGAGTTTGCTTTGAATTTGTGAGTAAATTTGTGGATTTTTGATGGAATTTTGTGATGAAATGAGAGGGGGAAAATTGGGGGGCTGCACAAAGGGGGCTCGGCCAGAATTTGGTGAGGGAGAGAGAGAGATGTGGGTCTCAAAGTCAACACAAAACCATACTCTAATTATCTAGTTCCATACTTTATTTCTTTAATGTTTTCATTTTCCATTTCATCATTTTTCTTTCATTTGTTTTGTTTAATTGGAGGGGAGAGTGGGGAGGGGCTGCTGAATTTCAGCACTAAAGGGGAGGAAAAATGGGGGGTGTAAGTGTGGGTGTGTGTGTAGCAAGTTCCAAGCGAAGAAAATACCCCCATACCTCAAATACCTATTTTATTTTCACAAAATAAGCAATTTTTCTTCAATATTTTCTAATACCGTTTGACAGTTTCATTTTATTTCAAAAACAACATGTTAAAATTTTGTTTAATGTGTTATGATGCACAAAATTTGTTTCAACCCATTCCAGTTTGTAATTTTTCCTAATTAAATGTATTAGTGACGGCTTAAAATAATAATAAAATAATTTTTTTCGGAAAATTATTCAGAAAATTTCAAATTTCACCAGTGGCTTAATAAACACCAAATACTAGCAATTACATAGCTAGAATATATATATATTTAATTTTATAATAAAGATATTTTCATTTTGACTTTTTACAGAAAACCCCCTTATTTTACCGTTTTTTTCTTTCGAAATTTCACCGAAACGATTTTCCAAAACGTTACAGTTGGAGATTGGAGAGAAGTCTTCATAAACTACTTCAAATCCCGTCAAACGCCTGAAGATGCGTCCTCAAGATATCAGCTCATGAAACGAGCCATGTCTTTTGCCTTCGTCAATAATATTCTGTACAAAAGGTCATTTGGCTCTCTGTGGTTGAGATGCCTGGCACCTGACGAAGCGAAAAGAGTCGTTCAGGAAGTTCATGACGGACTCTGCGGTTCTCACCAAGCAGGCCCGAAGATGAAGTTGAAGATTAAACGGATGAGCTATTATTGGCCAACGATGATCCAGGACTGCCTCGAGTATGCGAAACAATGCCACTCGTGCCAAATCCATGGGGACTTTATCCACCAGCACTCAAATCCACTACATCCAACGGTGGCTAGTTGGCCGTTCGAAATGTGGGGGACTGACGTAATCGGCCCCATCGAACCAGCATCATCCAGGGGACATCGTTTCATCTTGGCGACGACTGATTACTCCCCGCTGAGGGAGGTGAAGACGGAGAATATTCTCCATTTCTTCAAGACACACGTCATTTATCGGTTTGGAACTCCGCGACGGATCATTTCCGATAATGGGCCAGCTTATAGAAGCCACAAGATTAGCCGCTTCGCACAGCAACACAACATAGACTGGAGATATTCCTCGGTTTATAATCCACGGGCCAACGGTCTAGCTGAGGCTTTCAACAAAACCTTGACAAAGATCGTAAAGAAGACGGTGTCCTGAAACAAAAGGGACTGGCACGAGTGACTGCAAGAAGCTCTCTGGGCATATCGAACTACGTTCAAAACGGCCACGAACACAATGCCATACGCGTTGGTATTTGGTACAGAAGCAGTACTCCCCATCGAGATAGAGTTACCCTCTCTACGCATGGCGGTCCACTACGAGCTGACGGACGAAGAAAATGCTCACCTTCGGCTTGAGGAGCTTAATTCCCTTGACAAGACCCGGCTCATAGCGCAACAAAATCTGGAGGCCTACAAAGCAAAGATGACGCGCTCGTACGAAACATTGACCAGGCCGAGGACATTCCGCCAAGGCGAACTCGTGCTAGTGGTCAAAAGACCTATAATCCCCAATCATGCCAAGCGGGGAAATTTGAGCCAAACTATGAAGGCCCGTACATCATAGACAAGGTCTACCAGGGCGGAGCGTACCTACTTATGGATATGCACGGTGAAAGACCTTTCAGGCCAATAAACGGTCGCTTCCTGAAGAAATACTACGCTTAACGGGTTACGGCCTAGGTCAATGATAGATGACGACGACTATGTCCGCTCGCTATCTTCCTAAGCCCGAACTCTGAGTAGTAACCGGTCTTCTTCAATGATGGACCGAAATGTCCTTAAACTAACAACGGACCGAAATGTCCTTAAACTAACGACGGACCGAAACGTCCTTAAACTAACGACGGACCGAAACGTCCTTAAACTAATAACGGACCACTATGTCCTAAAACCAGTTGTTGACCGAGATGTCGATAAACTACGGTAGATTGCAATATCTCAAAGCCGATATAAAAAAAAGAAGGAAAAAAAACGGTATGTCCATAAGCAAAATGGGCACGGATGAAAACCCGAAAGGGCACCGTGAGTAAAAACAGCAGGGCTACCGGCGAGTGTTTGTGAAAACCCGAAAGGGCGCAACCTCGTTAAAGGACACTTGCAGGGTCCTCACGACCTTGTAAGGAGAAACCACCCGCGTGAGATCCTTACGACTCACAACGGAGAAACACACTTAGGAGTCCTCACGATTCCTAGGGAGAAATTACACTTGCGAGATCCCCACGACTCGTAAGGAGAACTCTCTTATGGGACCCTCACGGCTCATAGGATTTGAAAGTCTTAAGTCATAGAGACCTAAACCTGTGGTTAAGCAACCCCCACAACCTTCAATTTATGCCCTACAAGTGGTTCAATACTGACCCTCGTATACAATCCACGGGCGCGAATAAATATTTCCCTAACCAAGTCCCATCCGTGACTAGGGATATGTTCATATGGCAAACAACCCTTGTAAGTCCTCTCGACTTATAAGGAGAAAACCTTTTTGTAAGATCCTTACGACTTGCAAGAGGACATGCACTTAGGAATCCTCACGATTCCCAAGGAGAAAACACACCTACAAGATCCTCACGACTTGTAGGGAGAAATACCTTTGTGAGACCCTTACGGCTCATGAAGTCGAAAGCCTCGGTCGACATGACCCTAACCCTGTTTACTAAGCCACCCTTGTTCAACATCAACAGAGGCAAATGATGATTCGCTCCTGGCAATATCCCAGTTGTAGCGATGTTGATGCCTGAAACGGTATCAAATTCCAAGTCCTTGCATGGCAAATGATGATTCGCTCCTGGCAATATTCCAGTTGTAGCGATGCTGATGCTGGGATTGGCACCAGACTCCAAGTTCTACACTCGCGATAAAAAATCAGTGAGCTAAAAGTGCATATGAGATAGCCGAAATGATGGGGCAACTTGCAATAAAAAGAAGCAAGTCAAAATGTATGCATGAAAAATAGCCGAAATGATAGGGCAACTCGCAATAAAAGCAGCGAGTAAAAATAAAATAAATAGCCGAAATGATGGGGCACCGCGAAAAATAGCCGAAATGATGGGGAAATCGCGACCTTCGCGATATAAAAGCTGAAATGATAAGAGCATCGCGGAAAAAGAAATAAAATAAAAATGAAATTTATGCCCTACAGGTGATATTACATCAATCCTGTATACAATCCAGGGGCGCAAACAAAGAAGGAATCGCACTCCTCCTCTCCCAGGTTTCATCAGAAGAAGAAGCCAAATCTCGATGAGTCACAGATAGCTTTGAGTTCATCTCAACGTTCGTCTCATTGCAGCATACACAATATCAAGCAAAGCGGAACAGCGGCAATTCCTAGTTCCATGACTCGACGGTGTACAGATGACCGAGAGTCAAATCCCAACTCCGTGAAATGCGGATACAATCAGCAAAATTCCTGGTCACGTGGAACGCGGATAACGTCACTCTTTGACCCCGTGGAAAACGTCCAGAGCGGATCCTAGTCCTCGCAGAGTACGACAGTGAACCCGTGTGAAGCATCAAGAGCGGAGCCTAGTCCTCGCCGAGCACGGCAGTGAACCCGTGTGAAGCATCTAGTGCAAAATTCCTGGTTACGTGGAACGCGGATAACGTCACTCTTTGACCCCGTGGAAAACGTCCAGAGCGGATCCTATTCCTCGCAGAGCACGGCAGTGAACCCGTGTGAAGCATCCTGAGCGGAGCCTAGTCCTCGCCGAGCACGGCAGTGAACCCGTATGAAGCATCTAGTGCAAAATTCCTGGTTACGTGGAACACGGATAACGTCACTCTTTTACCCCGTGGAAAACGTCCAGAGCAGATCCTGGTCCTCGCAGAGCACGACAGTGAACCCATGTGAAGTATTTAGAGTGGAGCCTAGTCCTCGCCGAGCACGGCAGTGAACCCGTGTGAAGCATCTAGTGCAAAATTCCTGGTTACGTGGAACGCGGATAACGTCACTCTTTGACCCCATGGAAAACGTCCAGAGCGGATCCTGGTCCTCTCAGAGCACGGCAGTGAACCCGTGTGAAGCATCCAGAGCGGAGCCTAGTCCTCGCCGAGCACGGCAGTGAACCCGTGTGAAGCATCTAGTGCAAAATTCCTGGTTACGTGGAACGCGGATAACGTCACTCTTTGACCCCTTGGAAAACGTCCAGAGCGGATCCTAGTCCTCGCAGAGCACGGCAGTGAACCCGTATGAAGCATCCAGAGTGGAGCCTAGTCCTCTCCGAGCACGGCAGTGAACCCGTGTAAAGCATCTAGTGCAAAATTCCTGGTTACGTGGAACGCGGATAACGTCACTCTTTGACCCCGCGGAAAACGCCCAGAGCGGAGCTTGGTCCTCGCCAAGCACGGCCGTGAACCCGTGTGAAGCATCCAGAGCAAACACCGGATTGTGGAGTCCTTAAAATCCATGGACTATGATGTCCCTAACCTCGACCATAATGTCTTAAAACTAACGACCAACCACGATGATTCTAGACTGATTTTACCTTAGTTAAAGGGTACATCTCTTCACTCCTTTGATATCTGGCGTTGTAATTCCTCAACGTCTTCAAAGAGGTGACGGGTCCCGGTAACCACACATTTCGCGGACTGTGGAGTCCTTAAACCCACGGACTATAAGGTCCTTAACCTTGACCGTGATGTCTTAAAACTAACATTGGACTGTGGAGTCCTTAAATCCACGGACTATGAGGTCCTTAACCTTGACCGTGATGTCTTAAAACTAAAATTGGACTATGGAGTCCTTAAACCCATGGACTATGAGGTCCTTTACCTTGACCGTGATGTCTTAAAACTAACATTGGACTATGGAGTCCTTAAATCCACGGACTATAAGGTCCTTAACCTTTACCATGATGTCTTAAAACTAACATTGGACTGTGGAGTCCTTAAATCCACGGACTATGAGGTCCTTAACCTTGACCGTGATGTCTTAAAACTAACATTGGACTGTGGAGTCCTTAAACCCACGGACTATGAGGTCCTTAACCTTGATCGTGATGTCTTAAAACTAACATTGGACTGTGGAATCCTTAAACCCACGGACTATGAGGTCCTTAACCTTGACCGTGATGTCTTAAAACTAACATTGGACTGTGGAGTCCTTAAACCCACGGACTATGAGGTCCTTAACCTTTACCGTGATGTCTTAAAACTAACATTGGACTGTGGAGTCCTTAAATCCACTGACTATGAGGTCCTTAACCTTGACCGTGATGTCTTAAAACTAACATTGGACTGTGGAGTCCTTAAACCCACGTACTATGAGGTCCTTAACCTTGATCGTGATGTCTTAAAACTAACATTGGACTGTGGAATCCTTAAACCCACGGACTATGAGGTCCTTAACCTTGACCGTGATGTCTTAAAACTAACATTGGACTGTGAAGTCCTTAAACCCGCGGACTATGAGGTCCTTAACCTTGACGGTGATGTCTTAAAACTAACATCGGACTGTGGGGTCCTTAAATCCATGGACTATGAGGTCCTTAACCTTGACCGTGATGTCTTAAAACTAACCTTGGACTGTGGAGTCCTTAAACCCACGGACTATGAGGTCCTTAACCATGACCGCGATGTCTTTAAACTACGGTACCCTGGAGAACATCCCAAAGCAACCCCTGACCACATGAAATACGGATAAGGGCGACCGCACTCAGCACTTGTGGGTCCTCACGACCTGCAAGGAAGAAAACTCTCTTGTGAGATCCTTACGACTCCCAAGGGAGAACCCGCTTAAGAATCCTCACGACTCTTAAGAAGAACTTACACCTACGGGATCCTCTCGACCTGTAGGGAGAAAAACTCCTTATGAGACCCTCACGGCTCATAAGGCTCAGAAGTCTTAGGAGGCAGATCTTAACCCTGAATCCTAAGCCATCGCTGCCCTGCAAAGAGATCAAGATAAATTGTCCACAGAACACATTCAATAAAAAGGGGACACACCATTGAGAAGAAAAAATATGTCTTTATTCATAAACCAAAATGGATACAAAGTACAATTCATGAAAGAGCAAAAAATACTCTCATTCAGGAGTATGCAAAAAAGAAGAAAAATAAATACAAGTTTTCAAGCCGGCGGGCGATTTAGTAATTTCGCTACATCCTGCTTTTGCTGGGTCACGGCTTCATTATTCAGGATCGCCAGAAGACGGGCCTCTGCCTGAGCCTGCTGGGCCTGATACGAAGCAAGCCGGCCTTCAAGCTCTTTCTCGGTGGCCTTATGAGCCTCAACCCTTTCACGAGTGAACGTGGCAACCTTATCAAGAGCCACTACCTCTTTGATAGACTCTTGAAGCACCCGCCATAGTTCATATGCTTTGTTGGCCTTGGCGGTAAGATTAGCTTGAAACTCGCCCAGCGCTTTAGAAGCCAGCTCCTTCTTCGAGAATTTACGGCCGAGCCTCTTCTCGCACGATGTCATGTTTGCCGTGCACCGTGCTATCAGTTCCCATAACTCCGCCTTTGCAGCCACGGCCTCCGAGGAAAGGCGGGGAACATTCAAGGGCGTGCAAGCAAGCCTCTACCTGCTGACGAACTCCACCCAGACTCGCACCACCTCTTCGCTATGGTAGGTGGCAAGAAAAGGAAGAGAACCGTTAGCTTCAGCGGAAAATGCTTCGGCTGTGGTTGCGCTGCCAGCACGAAGCTTCTCGATCAAGGATGATAAGAAGACAAGGCTCAACTGGGCCAAGCGCTCTGAGGCTCGCAAAGCATAGGGACCAGGCAGCATAGCGATACACGATTCCAACGCTGTGGGGGCTGGCAAGACTGTTCAGATTTGAAAAGTGTCAGTAAAACTCTTAAGCAAAAGAGCAAATGGGACTGTATTGAAACGTCGTTTACCTAAGGTCATGCAAGTGGGAGTTGAAGGTCCCCCTGGCCCTTCAACGACCTCCACCTCGTCATCGGCCTCCAAAACTGTAAGAGGCATCAATGTTATTTCGCAGAATAGCAACAATGCCACAATAAAAAATGGCGAACGACGCTAACCTTTCCTAGAGGAAAGGACAATGCGCTGAGGAGAGATCGCCTGCGGAGCTGCTATCTCCAGCAGACGATGAAATGATTGCCGGGGAGACAAATCAGCAATAGAGGCCGCCAGCCCACGCAATTCTGAGAAAACAAAAGAGTTCAGACAACAGAAAGATTGCTAATTTAAAAATTTAGAAGGCTACCTTCAACACTCCTCCCATTCTGAGACAGGGGGATGGCGGCTTCAACGGTCTCCGCCATGATCTCCGGCTCCAGCAAAGGGAGGGTAGTCCTGACCACCTCTCCTCCGGCTTCTGGGCCGCCCGCAAAAAGAGTCATTGGGGCGGCAACCCCCAATGGATCCTCTACCAAAGGAGCAAGCGCTCCATGATCAGGAATCGCCACTGGAGGCTCTATGGCAAGAGGAATAGCATTGTCAGCCCCCTCTGCATCGAGTAAGGCTGCATCGGGAATATCAACAGGCTCTAGCTGCAACAAGCCCATAGGAATCTCTCCCATCGCCGAAGACTCTGCACAATTCACGCAAGAATAAGGATACGTACATACAGGTGTAAACAATCTGAAATGCTACAAAGAAGTATAAAAGGCATACCAATGCGCAACGAAGTCTTCAATATGGCTTCTTCAAGCCGATGCTCTTTCTCAAGGAGGCGTGCTCGTCGGGGTTCAAGGGTGGACTCATGGCCGCCGGTCCATAAGGAGAGCGCGTCCGCAGCATCCTCCGAGACGGCCTGCTTCAACGCCCTTTCACCCCACTCCTCCAAGGGGCCAATAAACCGCCGCCGGATCCACGAAGGGTCTTCATAAAAGATTACGGCAGGATAGGGCTTCTTCAGAACCTTGACGTTCTGGGACTCATCTTGGGAACGTCTTATAGCCTCAGCCAATTGTGCGGCCTCCTCGACAGTCGATCCCGGGAAAAGAAGACCAGCGTCCGACTCTTGCACGACCGACGACTCATCTGGAAGTATGGGCTCTGACTCCGTTAAAGAATCGAGTAGGTTGGTGGCCACCCTCTTCCGCCTCTTAGATCCAGAACCGGCCGCCGAAGACGACCGTTTCTTTCCCTGTGAAGCCTTGGTGCGGCGGCGGCCCACGTCACCTTCAACACCCTCATCCCTATTACCCTCGCTTGGTGCCACAACCGAGGATGACACCGCCATTGTCGATGCCACGGGGGGCAGTGCTGCCGCGGACGGTGGTGCTGCTACTGGGGCCCGTCTACCCCGCGACCGGGTACCTAGGGGCATACCAGCTGTTGGAGTAAGGTCCACCCCCGACTCCCCAGGAATGAGCGCGGTGCCAATATCTCTTAGAGGGAAGAGGACCGGTGCTCGCGATCGCAGCGTAGCTCCTATGGCCAGAACCTGAGGAGGGGCATCATAACCAAGAAGCACCATTCTCTCCTCAAGAATAATTGGGTTGGCTCGATGGAGATACCAACCTGTGAACGATCCCGCGCATCGGGGCATGTACTCAGCTTCAGGGACCATGAAGTGGGAGCCGGTGTTCAACCTCACGAAATGATGAGCGGCATCGCGAACGACATCAAGTGAAGGGACCGGCGCAACTATGAAAGCCTCAAAGGGAACGCCCTGGTCGTATCCAAGCTGTCGAGCGAAGCGATGCGGGTTGTACCGCATGAAAAGAGCTGCACTGTCCTGGCGGAATACCAAATAGCCTGGTCTAATTGAATACAAGTGCACGGCCTCCCGGGGCCTCAAAGAAGGTTCGTTGTCTTTTGACCGGTCCCAGAGTTGTTGAACTGGACCTGAGGGAGAAGACAAGATCCGATCATTAAAAACCAGCCCGCCAGCAGTAGCGTAAGGAGAAATCAACACCCGAATAGCCCCGAATTGAGTCGGGTTGGCGGCAGAAGCATCCACCAATCGCATAAGTCGTGGGAAGGGGTAGGCGTCGTAAAATGCGGGCCTCTGATGCATAGAGAAAGCCCCCAACACGTGCATTTCGATCCAAGACGTGAAGTAATGAAGCGAAAAGTTTACTACATCCACGCCAGGAATAGAGGTATTAGCTGCAGTGCCCAACCCGTGATAAAGATGCGCCAACGCCGGGATACCGATGGCCAACCGCGTCCCCTCAGCGATACAATGAGCCGGGTAGATAACCGAGGCTCTCATAAAGCGGCGATGCATGAGGATGACAAACCAACTGAGCCAGACACTGACAAACCCCACGAAGAATGTCTCCTCATCCATGCCAGGAGCTGTAATGGATTCGAAAGACATCGGCGACATAATGGGAATGTAGTACTGTGCTAGATCCGATTCAGTGGTCGGCAGCTTCTTCGGACCAAACCCAAAGGGATCCTTGATGTTTGCGAACTTCGAAGCTGTCTTCGACAGGATGTCCTCGCGAAGGAAGCAGGCAATGAAGCTCTTAAAAGTAACGCCCTGCTCCTCAGAGTCAGTGAACAATCAGTCAAAAATACCTAGCACCTTGATCAAGCTGGGACGCTTGTGGCAGACGGCGTTCTCGGCAGACAAGCCGTCAACCGGAGCAGGCTCGGGCTCAAAGACGTACTCGTTAGGAGGCAGCAACTCCTCATACAGTGTACCCCTGATGGGCAATCCCGAGATTTCATAAAACTCTGCCAAAGAAATCGAGACTTCGCGGTTTCCTAGAATAAAAGTGTTGGTGGGGAGATTCCATTGGTTCAGGAACGCCTTAACCCACCAGACGTGCGGAGATTGATAGTGAAAGAGCGACGCATATATCGCCTGGTAAAGCCCGACCTTCTGCAGCCGCGCGCGATGGGCGGACAGGATGTAACGGGCCCAGAGGAGGTACCCCGTAGGGTGTCAAGGGGTTAGCCCTATCTTGTAGATTTGTCCCCATGGTTGGGACTCACCCTGGCAAATACGCCGCCCCAGAATATCTATAGCCGGGATCGGATGGTTCGGGAAACCGGTCGTTGAAGGCTCGAGCCGTCCCGCTGGAGTCCAATTTGGCATCTCCACAGCAAAAACCGTCCTCGGAGGGTCCATCGGCAAGAACGGGAAAGTGGGCTCTGTCGGTACTGCGCAGAGGAAACTCCGGCGACCCCGAATGATATGACTGTACCAAGTTCCCAATAGAAGTAAGCTGGTGCAGTTCGGGTCATGAGCCTGGATCATCACCATCGCTTCCTCGTCGGATGGTGATTGAGAAAAAGCGGCCTCTGAGCGAGTCAAGGGAAAGCACGGAACAGAAGCCATTGCACCTGAAATAAAGTAAAGGAAAACTGTCAAAAGCGAAGCCAGCAATATATATATATATATATATATATATATATATGAGCATAAATATATACGTGAAGACAGTTGAAGAAAGCGACAGCAGACGCTTTTTTATGGGACCGTTGGCTACAAAAACACATGGGCCCCACAGAATCAGGTTGATGGCTCGTTAATAATGAGGCCAAGCAATCATAATAAGACAAAGGGGATATCCTCATTAAATAGGCAGTGGGTTTCAAGTGGCCCTACACATCCCCCTAGAAGATAAATCTACCTTGGACTCTACAATAAATCAAACAGGATCAAGGGAATTAAATTCCCATAGAAGACATCATTGCAAGCTTCTTCTTCATTGATTACAGAAGGACAACCTAGGGCAAGAAGACCCTAAGAAGCCTCCAAAGGAAGAACTGAGTTCTTCATGGGAATTAAATTCCTTATTAAGAGAAGGGAATTAAATTCCCAGAAACATTTTCTTTAAACGGAATTAAATTCCTCGGGAAAAGCAACCAACATCATCATCTCCGTGAAGGATCAGATGAACCCTAAAGAGATTTACTGTTGAAGATTAAATGGTTTCATATTTCGGTTGAAAAACTTAAAGGAAAAATGGGTCATATTTAAAAGGGTGAAACCCTTGCTATGGATTTAAAATCCAGAAGGACATGAGAGTTCATCGTTCGTTCGAGTGCATTACCTGAAGAAAAGAATTCTTTTTGAACAGAGTTAAACTCTGAAAATTGTTCAAGGCAGAGGACTAAGCTTTGGAAAGGAGAATTAAATTCTCAGAAAGAAAAGTATACAAGGAGGAAGATGAGCAAAGTGGAGGCTCTTCTGAAAAGACATGGGCATTTATAGGATGGGATGGAAAACGTTTCATCTACCCTACTCCTAAAGCAGATCCGACGGTCACAAAGTGACAGCGTTGCACTCACGTGCAGACACGTGAGAACAACGCTGTGGGGGCATTTGTTCCCTGATTAAAAATCAGGAAAGGACTCAGAAGAGGTATCACGTGCTCACACGTGACCGGTGGTCACGTGTTAGCACGTGATGTTTAAAGCAGCGGCACAAAGCTCATTCGAGAAAAAGCTCCAGAAAAGGTCACGTGCTCACACGTGACCAGTGGTCACGTGTTGTCATGTGATGGCTGAGCAGCGGCCAGAGAACAGAGTGCAGAAGAAGAGAAGCCCATTACAGGGGTCACGTGCCTACACGTGACCGGATTTAAAAGCCTTATTATTTAACAGAATTAAATTCTGAGAAGAGATCATTCAAATCTTTCCAAAATAGAGAATGATTATTTGGAACCGTTGGATTAAAAATCTAAAGGTGATTAAATATCACCAATTTATGGAAAAATCTTGGACTTGGAAAGATTTCCCCCCTAAATCTAATCGAGATAACAAAGGGATATCTTTGGATTTAAAATCCAATGGTGAATAAAATTCACTTAACAATCTAAAGGCCCAGATTAATGATAAATATAAATCAAATCTCTCAACATACAAATCAAATCTCTCAATGAGAGATTTACTAAGCAGATTGATTCTCTTCCTTCTCCTATAAATAGGAGCCAAGAAAAGAAGAGAGGGAACTTTTTTTCGAAGACCTTTTTCTAAAACTTTTTTCTGAAACCTTGAGACCTTTGGACCTTTTCTTTTGATACACACAGAGAGAGATATAGAGCCTTTGATTCTCTGCAAAAGAAAAACCTTAGGTAAGAAAGGAAAAGGGAGGCTTCAAAGGAGAATTTAATTCTCAAAAGAGTTTAACTCTTATATAAAAAAGAACTTAGTTTTTTCTCTGGTTGAGGATCTGCAAAGTGCACATCTCCCCATGAATTGAGAATTTAATTCTCATTGGGTTGAGATCCTGCCAAGCAAATCTAAAACACAGAGGAGGAACTGAGTTTAGAGAATTTAATTCTCACAAAATGATAGGAATTCAATTCCTTTGAGATAAAGTTAGGGTTTAACCCTATGTTATAGGAATTTAATTCCTTCAAAATGAACAGAACTAGGGTTTAACCCTAACTGAGAATATAATTCTCTCAAACTCATAGGAATTTAATTCCTTTAAAAGAAACTAGGGTTTAACCCTATTAAGAATATAATTCTTCAGAAGAAAACATGAATTTAATTCCTCTAAAGTTTAGGGTTTAACCCTATGAACAGAACTTTAAAACATGCAGAGTCACGTGCTACCATGTGACCCCTGCAAAGACCCACAGAATAAAACTCTGAAGAAGGCACCTCACGTGTTACCACGTGACTCCTGCGAAGATATATAAAAGAGTGCTTTAAGGCAACGCCCCACGTGACCCCTGAAGCACATAAAGAAAAAGCAAAATAAACAGAGACTCTGGGGCGCCCTCACATGTCACCACGTGACCCCTAATGAGTATTCTAATAAACCAGAGCATGAGCTCCCATCACGTGCCCGCACGTGATGGCTTTTAGGACTAAAAGTGTTAAACACTTATCTATAGAACAAAATAAAAGGGAAGCAGGGCGCTCTCACGTGTGATCACGTGACCCCTCTTTCCTTAGTGTTCAACACTAAATTGAAACCTCTGTATCCAGTGTTTAACACTGATTTTTCTTAGTGTTTAACACTAATTTGGAAAACTCTATTTGCGGTGTTTAACACTGATTTTCTTAGTGTTTAGCACTAATTTGGATTTGCTTAGTTTTTAACACTAATTTGAAAACTCTGTTCCCAGTGTTCAACACTGATTATCTTTTAGTGTTTAACACTAACTTGTCAACCTTATTTCCAGTGTTCAACACTGTTGGTCTCTAGTGTTTAACACTAGCCTTAGCCCAATTGGCTAAGTTTCCAGAGGCAAAACCTCTCCTTCAATGAATCAACAGAGGGCCAATATCCCAAACACAATTGGACTTAGCCCAAGATGGCCATAAGTCCTCAATTCAAATTCAACTGGGCCAATGGGCTCATAATATAATAATGGATCTTAGTTTCCAAATTGGACTACAGATCACTTAATCTACCTTGGTGTAAGGGTACATCTCTTCACTCTTTTGATACTTGTCGTTGTAATTCCTCAACGTCTTCAAAGAGGTGACGGGTCCCGATAACCACATACATTGATACGGACTGTGGGGTCCTTAAACTCATGGACTATGAGGTCCTTAACCTTGACCGTAATGTCTTAAAACTAACATCGGACTGTGCAGTCCTTAAATCCATGGACTACGACGTCCTTAACCTTGACCGGAATGTCTTACAACTAACAACGGACTATGACGTCCTTAACCTTGACCGTGATGTCTTAAAACTAACATCGGACAGCGGAGTCCTTAAATCCACGGACTACGACGTCCTTAACCTTGACCGCAACATCTTAAAACTAACAATGGACCACAATGTCCTTAAACTACCTATTGACCGCAATGTCACTAAACTAAACAACAGGGCTCCCCTAATTGCACTCTTGTCGGATCTAAACGATCCCGTTAAGTTGATCTTAGTCTCAAACTGGACTAACGTATCCTTAACAAACGTTTAAGTCGATCTTAGTATCAAATGTGACTAACGTATCCTTAAACATAACCCCCCTAAATCCAAATCTCAGAAAGATACGGATTTGGACTAGTCCACGCCCTACGGGCGACGGCATAACTCAGTCTCCGTATACAATCCACGGGCAACCAAACACAAAACAAACACCCACGACACGAAGTGACCATCTGGAGAAGGAGAAAGTTGTTACCGCGATGCGGTAGCGTAATTAACTGCAGGGGCTTGCGCTTGCAGGGAAGAGCGTCCCCACAATCAAAAACCCCTCAAGCGAGGGGGAATCTGACGAAGTCTGCTACATCGGACACATCCGTTTAAACCTTCGATACATGGTGCCATAAATCAACTTGGCATCTTCGGAGAGGTAGACGGATAGCACCAATTAGCATCTGCCCCGAATCTCAGGCAAGACGTCTGTCGTGCCGTCTTTCGGAGGGGAACAATCCCTAAACTAATATTCGCCTCCAAAATGGCAACAAGGGACCGAAATATCCTTAAATTAATATTCGCCTCCAAAATGGCGACAAGGGACTGAAATGTCCTTAAACTAATATTCGCCTCCAAAATGGCGATAATGGACCTAAACATCCTTAAACTAAAACAATAGAGTCCAAACGCTCTTTTGTTGGATCCTAAATAAAAATGATTCTGAAATCTCGTTAAGTGGATCTTAGTCTCAAATTGGACTAATGTATCCTTAACAAAAACAAAACATGCCCCAAATGCTTACATACATTTAAGCCGTTCTTAATCTCAAAATAGATTAACTGTCCTTAAATAAAAACCCCAAATCTAAAATATACGGATTTGGACCAATCCACGCCCTACGGGTGACAACATAAATTAGTCTCCGTATACAATCCACGGGCAACCTAAACAAACAAAAACACACACGACACGAAGTGAACTTTCGAAGCAGGAGAAAGTGGTTATCGTGATGCAGTAACGTAATTAATTGCAGGGGCTTGCGCCTGCAGGGAAGAGCGTTCCAACAATCAAAAACCCCTCACAAACTTGTGGGAATCTTACAAAGTCTGCTGCAACGGCCGCATCCGTCCAAACCTCCGATATACTGTGCCATAAATCAACTTGGCATCTTCAGAGAGGTGGACTGATAAATCCAAATAGCATCTGCCTCCAAATTCAGGCAGGATGATCAATCCCGATTCGTCCCTGTTTTCGGCAGAGAAAAATTCTGTGTGCCGCGAACCTAATATGATGTTGATGCCAGGATAGTTATGTGTTTTACAAAACAGAATTCGAGATGAATTCTTTACCTGCTAAGCATGATGAATTCGGCATTATATTCATCCACTGATTTTACCCACATAGAGCCTTGTTGCAGGTGGATGAACTATTGTTCATCTTAAAACGGGCGGTCTCGGAGAAAAACTTCGCATCGAATAGGTCGCGGATCGTCTTCCACTCTATTGGTTGTGCAAGACGAATTTCTTCAGCTTTCCACCAGACTTTTGCATTGTCCGTGAGCTGGAGTTTTGCCGCACGAACCCAAGCTATGTCTGGCACCTACGCCGATGCAAGGTCGTCCTCGATATTTTGGGCCCACTCTTCAGCCTTTTAACAACCCTAAACTTTCTGTACTATTTTTTTTTCTAAAATACAGAAAGGAATACTTAAGCTTGAGTACAAGTTATAAATTTGATTTTCTTTTGAACAACAAGAAAGCACTTGTAGCTCATTGGTAAAGCCTTGCACTGCTATGATGTAGCCCCTGTGATCGAATCCCCCTATCTACATTATCTTTTTGTTGATTTTTCTTTTAATCTTTTAGAAGCCCAAAGGTTTACACGTGCACTACACATAAAATGAAGAGTCACAGAAAACAAACACGTACACTGAGTTATACCAAGCGACAGGGACATGTGGCCAAATCCCACACACCCACCACCGGAATTTGGCCGGCGAGATAGGATTTGAGACCGGCACCGCCGGGCCCTCCGTAGGGGATGGTCCCTAATTTCTAACTCCACACCCCTTGGCCTCCCCCCTTAACCCCTGTACTATTTGTTTTTATTAAAAATAAACAGAGACTTAAAAAGAGGTATTAAACCAAAATTTTAATGCAAATTTTAATTCTATTCTTCATTACCCTAAACCCTAATTTTACCTATAAATACCACACCACACTTCACCTCTCCTCACTCAGAATTTCATTACAAAAACTCTTTAAAATTTCCAAGTCCCAAGTTGTGCAAGTGGAGTTAGCAAAGGGCAAGATTCCGAAAACGTTTCGAGGAGATTCCGGCGACGAAACGATACCCCGACGGTTCCAAAATCTTTTCCTACCTCCCCTCTTTCTTAATAGCTTGTATGTTCCCTCTTCCCTTCTCAATCTCCATTCTAAAACTTCTCTTTTTCAAAACTCGTCGGAAGCGGAGTTATTCCGACTTCCGATTCGCTTTTCTTTAAAAATCCAACTCTTTCTTAATAAAAACCTACCAATTTTTAATATATTGTTGAGAAATCATAAAAAAACACATTAGAACAAGTTTCATCTCAAAAGAATCTATTTTGCAACTTTTATCGCATTTTTAGGGTAAAATACCATATACTTTACTTCCGACATAATTCAACATATTTCTTATATTACCTTTAGAAAACTCAAGAGGTAATGACGTACCTCATCACAAAACTCATCCTTGACGTAGCACGATGGTTTGTAAAACATTCTTTTGGGATAAAATACGACATTACATTTAAATACCCTAAACTTACAAAACCGTTTTCTATAAAAAGTGTATTACTAAATTCCTTGCAATTGTGTCTCTACAACCCATTTTGGGGAATACCTATCGGGATGGTGCGGGTTATCGCACATCCTCAGGTTTGGTAGAGAGAGATGCAGACCCCCACAAGGTGCATTCGATCTCGATGAAATTTTTGATGTAATTTTTAAGAAAATGAGATTTCTACAAAATAAATAAACTTTATTTTTATTATATATATATATAATTATCAAAATATATATTTTAAATATATTATAAATATTCCATATTTTCTAAGTCACAATTTCATGAAACTACCATTACAATCCAATACAAATTCCAATATTTCTCTAAAATACCATATGCGATGAAAACTAGGTTCTACTCACTAGAAAATTTTATTTTTATAAAATATATATCTATGAAAACCCTAAAGACGATAATTAAATACTTGAGGTATATTTTGAAAATATATCAAACTATTTTTACATAAAACCCCCTCAAGTTATATTAAATTACAATAAGGACCCTAGTAAATATAGGTTTAAGCGGGACCAGTTCTTTTGAGTCTCGGGGAGCTGGAGAATATGGGTACTTGCCTATCTAAGGTAGACAATCTAATAACGGTGTTATCAACATGGTAATTGTCTTGGAAAAAACACAAATCCTGCCGTCCATGTGCAGCAGTTACCACTAATATCAAAATTAATTCTGGACTTCAATTTCTTTTTAAAGTGTCTGACTCAGAAAAAGTCACGGTCAAATCTGCAATCAATCTATCTTAAATTTGATTCAAGTATAACTGCAATACAATATGAATCCATGAATACCAAAATACAATCTATATCAATCTATTTTGACCGAACCGAACCATGGATATACTCTGTTTACATGACTATCTATTTATATCCATTCCATTTACTGATATCATGATTTTGGCAAGTCTTCCATTTACTACAAGACAATACAATACAATCAGTACAGTTAATATAATCAATACAATAGATATTACGGGGTTTATAAAGGGGTAGACTGGTACGGAACATGTTAAAGGTGGCATGTGGTGGTCACTAAAAGACGTAATTACATCCATACCGTTGTTCCGTGGTATTTTCGACGAAGCCTTGTACTACGGATTACCAAAGTCCACGGTGTAAGTTGGACTCCTCTCATATACATTGGCATATTCTGTACCAAGCTACAAACACTGCGTTAACATAACAATCAAACATTATACTAGATATACTCTCTTCTCTGTCTATTCTTCTCCTTCTTTCTTTAGGACTTACCGAGCGATTGTTCGTTGACGACATTCCTATTTCTCTTCTTTTTTTAGAATGTTGTCAGGAGGACCCGAATCTGAAGAGTTCGAGACCAGCCAAGAGCACTTGGAGCAGACCCCTGAGCAGTACACTGAAGACATCGAGCTATAGTCACTTGTACATATTTTCTTTTCAGTTCATGCCATTGTTTAGGCATAGCTTTCCATCCTTGTATTTACATTTCCAGTTGTACCTTTAAAGAATGTTGAATAAATAAAAGTTGTTGTTCATTATATTCACGTCTCTTATGTAAATTTTACTTTATATTGCTTAGATACGCTTAGCGTGTTTATTTCTGAGTAAATACGCAGCGGATCTCGCCGCGTCCCCTTTCCGTACACCGGGAAGCGGGGCGTGACAAACCTCAAGAGGACTCTCTTTTCCTGAGAAGTTCTTTGGACGCAACGCCCGAAATTGCTTTACTCCAGATGCTTCGGTTTTAGGGTGGTTCATAAAGATAGCAGTCTGCTGCTGCTGACCCTCTAGAAGGCTTTTGATGGCCTCTAGAAGCACCGTCTGTTCATTGATTGGTACTGTAATGGTAGGGGGAGGTGTTAGGGTAGGCGGTGGTGTGTTGCCGTTGATGCTGGTGCTGGTATTGTTTGGAGAATTTATTACCTTGATAGAAAAGACATGTTAAGATAGATTCAAGAAATTTGAAATGCAAGGAATGTATAGTTGCTGATTCTTATAATTTTTATGATATATTGCTTAAGACTTCATGCAGAACTGACCTGCATGGGCTGCTAATAAACTTGTCACACTCTGGTTCCCAGTAGAAGAAAACGGTGACGTGGCAAGTCTGCAACATATTTATTACGAGAAAGTTGTTTTCTTTAATAAATACATTAAGCGTAAGTAAGCAATATAACAATGTGAAAGAATAACAAGAGTAATAAAATTAAACAACTTTATTTACATTCAAATTTCAAATACAACTATTGGAAATAAAAAATACAATGATTTAAACAAATGCCTAAACATTGGCATACAGAAAGTAAATGCAGAAAGGAGCTAGTAGTCAGGCTGGGTAGCGAACCGGTCCAAGTCCTCCTAGACCAGCTCTATCTCTTCAGAGTCTGGTTCTCCTGATGAACATTCCAAAGAAAAGAAATAGAGAGGAATGTCGTCAGCGAACTAGCGCTCGGTAAGTCCCCAAAAGAAATGTAAAGATGAATGAAAGGTGTATAAAGTGAATAGAAACCAAGTGAATATGAACTAGTAAGGTTGTATATGAGAGTATCTAAGCATGATCATTTACAGGTATAGTTATTCTAATGTGATTGTTTGTAGTTTGATAAAGAAAGTATTC
Source organism: Agapanthus africanus (assembly GCA_030015575.1). Taxonomy (NCBI): domain Eukaryota; kingdom Viridiplantae; phylum Streptophyta; class Magnoliopsida; order Asparagales; family Amaryllidaceae; genus Agapanthus; species Agapanthus africanus. Next base: position 789,192,654 of record CM057337.1, read on the forward strand.
ATGTATACGAGAGGAGTCCAACTTATCCCGTGGACTATAGTAACATGCAGTACAAGAGCCTGTCATAATACACGGGACAACGACACGTGAATTCATGTAGGTGTCTTTTAAAGCGACCTCTCATGCCACGATATACGTTCCATACCAATCTATCCCGTATCCCCGCGTATTGTAGTGTATAGTTCAAATTTACAGGTCTTGGCCGAATCCATGAATATAAAAGTACAAATTCATGTTCAACTTATAATCATGAGTTCAGGTATTCATGTCAAGTTATATTCATGGTTCGGTCAAGTCAAGTCAAGTGTTCAAATTCAAGTTTGTATATTCAAGTTCAAGTTCAGTTATTCAAGTTCAAGATCAAGTGTTCAAGTTTGAGTTTGAGTTGGATTTGAGTTTGAGTTTACAACAAGTTCGAGTGTGTATTCAAGTTATAGTAAATATCTTATGAATGGATTTAGCTTTTGAAATTCTTAAGTTCGGGAATAATCAGACAACCGCTGCACACGGACGGTAGGATTTGTGTCTTTTTTCAAGACAGTTGTCTTTGATAACTCCGTTAATTTGCAGTTTTGTCTAACCTGAATAGGAAAGCACTCACTTTCTCAGGCTTCCTAAGGCTCAAGTGAAATAATACCGCTTAAACCTATATTAAATTTAGGGTCCTTAAAGATTTATTCAAGTTGTTTACATTATATTTACATTGTTCGAATTTCTCGAGAGGGTTTTATGAAAAATCTTATAATATTATTTTAAAAATAATTCTCGAGGGTGATTTATAATATTAAGAATTTTTATATAAAGGTATTTTAGTTTCAATGGTATTTTAATGATAAAACCTAGCTTTTAAAAGTTTATGGTATTTGTATGAAAACTATACTTTTGGAAACTTAGTGGTATTTTTGTGTAATTTTATTTTTTGTAATAATATATCTTTCAAAAATTAGTTTTCATAGAAAAATATGGATTTATGATTTATGCAAATTTTCAAATGCTTTAATTTGTTAAAAAGTCGTATTCTTTAAAAATCGTATTTTTATTTTCTTTCGAGACCGAATTTTCCATGAGGAGTTCTGCATCTCACTCTATTATTCCAAGGACGTGCGATAATCAGCACCATCCTCAAACGGGTCCCCTAACGAGGGTTGTAAAGGCATAATTGCAAAAGGCCAATAAATAGCGATAAATTCATTTATAAATGAAGGTATTTTAATATAAATTGTTTCCTTTCAAATTATACCTGGATAAAAAATATCGTACTATGAAACCATAGTGTATGTGATGGGGTAGGTCGTTACCCCGTGAATTTTCTATAGGTATATATTTCTATGCTACGATAAAAAGGTTACTTTTAAAGTTCATGGTAGAAGTGTTCGATACGTGTTTATTTCGCATATATTTCTAGGTTACGATAAAAAGGTTACTTTTAAACTTCATGGTAGAATTTTCTATAGGTATATATATCTAGGCATATTTCTAGGTTACGATAAAAAGTGATCGATATGTGTTTATTTCGCATGAAATTGTGAACACATTAAAAGTAATTGAGATAAATAATCTTTTCAGATGATGTTAGAACACCTAACGTGAATTATGTAACATAGTAAGGGTGAAAAAAAATTTAAAAGAAAAGTTTAAAAGTTAACTTCACTTTATCAATTTTTGTTTTAAAGAATAAAGGGAAAGAATCGAATCGAGAGAGAGTAGGAGGGACTTACGGATTTTAGAGCGTTGAGAAGAGAGTAAAATGATAGAGGGGGTCTTCGTGGATCGTGGTAGCTCGAGGGTGGCTCCGGTCTTCGAAAACGGACTTGGCTTGAGCTAACTCTACTTGACTTGCTTTAACTCTTCTTGCACAAGGAATTTTTTTTTGAGAATTTTGATAATGATTTTCAGAATGGGGGAGAGCTAGAGAATGGGTTGGTATTTATAGGAAAATGTTTGAGAGTATGGGAATTAAAATTGAATTAAAAAGTATTAAAAATAGTGTTAATGGAGGGATTGAAGGGTCTCTGGTTGAAATTAAATAAAACAAACAATAAAATGAAGTAGAGGGGAGTCAAAGGGACACACCGTTAAAGAATGGATGCATTTAGGGCTATCTGAACCGCCAGTAGCGGCCATAAGAGGGAATTGGGCGGCCAGATCGTTGCTAAGTGTCTCGAGACATGTGCCATGTGTTTAACTCGTAATTAACACCTCATTTATCCTGTTTGATTTCTCTGAATTTTTTCGTTTCTCCGTGTATTGCACGTGCAACTCTTAGACTTCCGAAAAGTTAAAAAGAAAAAATATTAAAAATAATTGGGATAGATGGGATTCGAACACGCAAGCTATAGAACAGCAGTAGAGAGTACCAACCAGCAAGCTATAGGTTATTTCTTGTTTTTATTGAATAATGTTAATTTATAATTCCTAAACAGGCTGAAATGCCCTTTCTATACATTGAACAAATTATATTTGTACAGGGATTTCAGAGTCGTTACAAGAATAATTAGCTCACTTAATTTTTCTCTTTTCTTTTTCCTTTTCTCACTTGAAGAAAATCAAGAGAGGAAGCAATGGAGGAGATGATATGAAGAAGAAGATGAAGATGAGAATGGCTAAAAAAATGTGTATGAAAAAAATCCAAGAACGAGTCGTTAAAATGAGTCATCAAGTAAAAACACCCCATCAAGTCTACAACCATCTAATTTTACCGGCTCATTCTCATTTAAAAAGTGTTCTCATATTCCATATAATTCTCATACACCCATCTTCAATGTATCATCATACATGATACAATATTTATATCAAATATAAATATTATTAAAGAGAAGAAAATAATAAAGTGGGTATGATAAATATATCAATATATAAATATATATTTAATTATTAAATCAACACTTGATTTAATAATCCGGCTATATCATATATATACCGGCTAATAACATTAAACACCCGATTAAAATACACGTGTTTAATCGAACTCATGCACGTATCCCTATACGTGTGATACATCATTTCACATGTGCTGGAAAATCTCTATGTGGGACTCTAAACACTTGAAAATACGCTGGCAGTAGATTATGATCATATCCATAGCCCATAAGCACGTCAGCGGTACAAGCTGCACGTAACGGCTATCCAGGTATTGATCGAAAGAAGGTCAACGAGCAAGCTCATCTGATCCCTACAAAATCTATCAGTAACATAACTGTACAGTCCAGTCTCTTCGTCTTAGAGTATCGCATATCAGGTCTAGTATTTGAAATCTGTCAGACCCCAATAACTCGATAAGTCATACAACAGAGGACTCATAACTAACCGAAGATACAACTGATAACACTTATCAGTTTATCTCCACTGCGATGTCCATCGACTTATGGTTGTAGTCATATCCTGCACAACGTGACGTCAACTCCCTATATCGGGAGAGACGAATTCTCTCGACTGCTCACTGCCTCCACGTGCTTCGAGACTATACCCAACAAAAATCTGTTTACACGACTCCTTTGAGCCGTGGTAGAGTAGAAATCTAAGTATAGTGGGAACACACATGAGACACTATGGCGATCTCAGGTCTTAGGGACTACCCTGTACTCATGTCACCAGAGAATTGCTATCTGGCATTAATATTGTTAGGGTAAAAAATTACATTCCACAGTCGAAGTCAACAAGTCAAAGTCAAGACCCGAAAAGTGAGCCCGGGCCTCAAGTGGGCCCAAGCCCAAACCCAAGTCCAAACAAGTGGGCCCATGCCCAAGTTGAGCTCAATCATGAAGATGTCGGTCTCCCATCCCAAAGGAATAATTGTTAAAGCAATAAATACGCTTAATGTAATTTCTAATAATAAATGTAATAAAAATAGGCAAGAAAACCAATTTTGTAAAATCCTATGGCTTATGTGTGAAAATAAAAGAGTACATGGCATGGGGAAAGGCACATGTGCCATTTTATAAAGCCAAGGGGCTTTATGTAAAATGTAAAGCCTATATAAGGCATCATGATAAATGATAACAAACAAGATTCTACCCATAACAATCTAGGGTTTTATGCCTCCTTCCTCAAGGTTCAAAGCTTTCTTTTTCTTTCTTTTTTTGAATTAAATAAAGAGTTTAACTCTTGTTTTCTTAAAGGAAAATAGTTTTCCACCATAAAATCTTTGAAAGGGAGTCCAAATATCCCATCAAATCCCTAGAAGGGGAGATTTTAAGTCTCACCACCCTTCTCCAAGATCCAAAAGGAAAAAGAGGAGGAAGAAGGAGACCCATCTCAAAAACCTCACCAAGGGGCGGATCCAAGGCTCAAAGAGAAGGAAAGGGTCCCTTCTCATCATCCAAGACATAGATCTTGAAGTTTCAAGAGACCCTTTTGGTTTTCTTTTCAAATGAAATTATTTTGGGAGTTTAACTCCATCAAAATTCTTTTGGAGTTCAACCCCATTTAAAATTCTTTTAGGAGTTTAACTCCAAAATAAAATCTTTTAGAGTTTAACTCCATATATACAATTGTTTTGGGAGTTTAACTCTAAATAAAATTATTTTGAGAGTTTAACTCCATATATAAAATCTTTTGGGAGTTTAACTCCAAATAAAATTACTTTGAGAGTTTAGCTCTATTAAAATTCTTTTGGAGTTCAACTCCATTTAAGATTATTTTAGAAGTTTAACTCCAAAATAATTTTTTTTGGAGTTTAACTCTACAATTAAAATTCTTTTGTGAGTTTAACCCCATTAAAAATCAAAGGAGTTTAATTCCAATTCCGGTCCACGCTACCCGGACCCGCGCCCGTGCGCGTGACGCCCGCCCGCCCGCGCTCGTGACGCGCGCACTTCCGCTTCATCTCAACACTTTTTCTAATAAATAAATAAATAAAATACAAAGAAAAAAAGGATTTCTTTGAAATCAAAAAAATCTTTTGTCTCAAATAGAATAAAAAATGAAACAAACACACCCTTCTGCATTACTTTCAAACACCAACACCTCATATTGAGTTCGCATGACCAGTTTGCCCCATCAGTCGGAGGTTCTCACCCTCCAAAGGCGAAGGGTAATTAACATAGCTTAGTCCATGGCTTCCGGAAATTCGGATCCCCACAATAAATAAACCCCAGCTTATCCCAGACAGGGGGAATCTGTACATGCCTGACAAGTGCGTGCATTCCCATCTTAATGGGGTGACGAAAAACACTTTACAGATTCTGGCACGTCCGTTAGGACCCTCTGTCCTCCCATGTTCCGGGTCAAGTGTTCATGCGAGCTTAATTAATATATATTGATTGTTTGTACTAAAATCATATTCCCTTGCACAGATTAACAACATTCAATCTCAATCTTCGTACGCAACAAGGATGACTCAAAGGACAAGCTCAGCTCTCAACACAACTCCCATCTCTTACACAATGAAGATAGACGTCAGGACGGTCCTCCCGGCCATTCTCGGGCGACAGTAGGAGGAGCCGCTGCTACCATTTGGTTCTATTCTGTTCGTGTCAGCTAACGCCATTTCGGCTCCTTAGGCCCCGGAAACAGATAAGCCGGCCTCGAAAGGCAGGAGGCCAAATGTGGTGATCTTGAGGGCACCAAAGCCTAAGAAAAAGTCAGTGTTTGAACGGCTTTCTTTGGCTCCAGCTGGGGGAAAAGCCGGCGGAACGAAAGAAGTCACTAGATGTTGCGGGCAAGCTCAGGCGGTGCTTTTGACGAGTGCGCGACCGGATGTCATTTCAAGGCTCTTTACCAACCGACCCACGGCGGCTTCCCAAGGAGAAGAAGCCCGCCAGATGCCAAATGCATAAGTGGATATCTTTCCATGACTCTCTACCGACAAACCCACGATGGCTTCTCGAAGAGCAGAAGCCCGCCAAGCGCTCAAAACAGAAAAGCTAAGGCAGAAGCAACTCAGGTACAGAGCCAACAAAAGGGCGCGGACTTCAGCCAAGATGGATTTTGTGAAGTTCTAGAATCCAAGTTATCCCGCAAAGACGACCGTCTCCGCCGTAAAAAACCGCAACTCTTTTAAGCCTCTGAGGTGGATCAAAAGAAATTCTATGACTGCGAAGATAAAAAAGACGACAATTCGTACAGTGCTACGAAGGGACGTGTCCAAACCCCAAGTAAAAAACCTGACATTTTCTCTTCAAGTGTTTACCAGGCACTCCGTGTATCATGAAAGCAGCGGGGCAAGGCCATAAAATAAGCGCCAGCGCCACTCAATAACCTGGTCAGGCCAACCGTATTCAATCGATTGTCCTTTCCCGAAGTGGAAGGGCCACGACAACGGTCCGCGAAACCAGCCATCGGAAGTAAGAAGATGGCCAAATATGTTATCCACATGGTCTACATGTTGGGTACACGCCATAGTGACAACCTTGGCAGCAAAAGTAAGGATGGGGCTACCACATCCCAGGCCCAATCTTGTTTGAATGTTGTTGCCCCTTCCCAAGACCAGCCTCCTCTGTAGGATGATGAAAACCCTCTTGATGAGGCCGATAGGAAGAAGGGCCCCTCAGTCCATGTGGAATCAAGCTCGGACAGGGAAGAAGAGCCGACTTTCCGCCCTCGGACTGCAGAACAGGAGCTCCACCAAGAGCTCCGAAAACAACTTCGAAGCAGAGATAGGGAAATGGCCAAGTTGTACTCCAAAATTGATGACTTGACGAACGTCGTGATGCAGCTCATGGCTCAAGTTGCCCAGGAGCCTTCCAATCAAGCGTAAGTCTCTACTCATGAGCCGAGCGATAATGACCCAAAGCGACCGGTGCATGTCCCTTTAGATCCGAATATGGGCGAGCTACATGAAAGCCGGCCGTATTCCGTTTCGAGGACGCCTTGTCCCCAAATGGCGCCATTCCGCTGACACAAGATCAGATAATGGATTTAGTCACCAGCAAAATTCAAACATTGGTGGTCGAAGCCGAGGCTCAGAAAGATGTTGGCAGCAGCGGGAAGCCGTACCCCGCATAACACGATCTGATTGAGTTTCCTAGCAGTTACGTCATCCCTAAATTCGGGTGAATCGACGGGACGGGAAATGCGAATCAGCACGTTGCCCACATTAAAACATCATGCGGAAATACAGGGGGCAATGATGTGCTTCTTCTCCGTCAATTTGTCAACAGCCTAACTGGTGTCGCTTTCGACTGGTATCAGACGGTTCCATCACTACTTTCGTCCAGATGGAGTCTCTATTTCGACAAAGATTCATGAGTGTCAGCGACAAAATCTATATTACCGACCTTGTGAGGACCAAGCCAGGAAAGAACGAAAGCAACACGAACTTCATTGCCCGATAGCGTAATCTCATCGTCAAGTGCGAGCCGCCGTTAGAATATGACCAATCCGTCAGCCTCCTCATTGGGAATCTCAGCAATTGGATGGTCCCTTTCTTATGCACCACGGGTCTCAAAACGTTTCAGGAGCTGACTAAGAAGGTTCAGATGTTGGAGCGTTCGAAGTAAGAGTCTACCCCGGACTCTCAAAATGACAAGCCTTGGAAGAGTCGAAAGGAAGAACACCGCAAAAGTGGGAGCTCCAACAATACCAATGCCTTTAATGCGTCTGACAATAAAGACAAGAGAAAGGTGTAACAGCTCTGAAATCCTTGTACAGAAATTACTTATTTATTGTATAGAAAAGGTATTTCAGCCTGTTGATTGATTCTGTATTTTGAAAAGTATTTAAAAGAGTGTTTGTTCGTAAATAAAGTAACAACAATCAATAACGGTGTCGCTAGTAGCTAGCCGAGATGAGTACGGGTTGTCCTCAGGGAAACGTCGAACCTTTATCTTTGTTTAGACGAGTTGATTGAAAATATGGAGGATAGTTTTTAAATCTATGATGAACACAGATATAAAATTTATGAAGAAGAGGCTTGTAGGGTTCATATGACTTAGTAGTAATGGATGATTAATTAAAGATGAATCATTTTATTTTTTAATAGATTTAAAACTAGATCGATAGTGATGAATGAAAATTGGGGTTTTTGGAGGGAATAGGGTTCCCACTCTTAACCCTTATCTTTTCATTGACCTCTATTCATGTCTAGCCTTTACCAAAACAAGTGTTAATCTAATATCAAATTGCGGTCGAGACTATTAATAAATTGGTAGCGCGCCTGATAAGGATGTTAACAATTGTTTTGCTAAAGTTTATAAATTTTAAAAGATATAAAAGAAATTAAGATATTTTATCGTCTATTGATCTACCCTAATCCTGTGAACCCTATCAAGTATAGAATTACTCACGCATGGTTGAGATAGAAGAAAAGATAGCAAAGGAGATCATAATGTAAATGCGGAAGGTAATGCAGAAATTAAATGCAGAAGGTAATGCAGAAATTAAATGCAGAAGGTAATGCAGAAATTAAATGCAGAAAGTAAAATTCAAAGAATTAAACTAAAGATCTACCTTTTTATTAATCAACTATCATTTATAAATCCGTTGAATTTAGAGTACAAGAACCTTAGTTTATGCTCCCGATCTCTGTCTCGTAGGAAGTAGATAATGCGTCGATTGATCATGTCAATTCGTGGACCTGTCTTGGATCTCTTGATCTTGTCAGTGATCTATTAGGTGATGATTTTAGTGATCTATTTCGAGAAAATTTTCATCTGAAGCTCTCGGTCCTTTAAATAGCCCTAGAAACAGAAACCCTAGATCCCATGTACTGTTATTTGATGATACGATCACACCCACAAAATCTTAGATCCTACGGCCATCATAGGGCCGCGGATCCGCCGTATATATAGGGGTTTGGCTGCGTTTGGGTGGCAATATGGTGGGATCAGGTTTTCAAAATTCTGGTACTGCCTCATGTTGACACGTGGAGATTGTTGTGATGCCTGGATTCTTTATATCTTCTTTTGAGTCTCTGCGTTTATGATTTTATTCAACTTTATCGGCAGATTTTATTCCCGACATCTCGAATATCTCGATCTCCAGACCTGAGCTAAATCAGCTCAATATCTCAATTCTTAGTATTAGTTATATTTGCTATATTTGAGATATTATCCAAATCATTTTATATATGATACAATATTGAAGAATATTGATTAGAGATATTTGATATGATATGCATATTTCAATTACCAAAATATCATATAAATATTATATGCATATATTTTCCTTCATAATATTAAGTATAGTGTATAAACATATGATAAAAAGTATTTTGCAGATAAACCCATATATGTTCCATATTTACGATAAACACCTTTAAGTACTTAACAAAAGTAAGGAAAATGTTCCATCAAATGTGCAATATTTTCGACCGAACAAATACCCCCAAACTTAATTTTGATCGTCCTGAGCAAACTAGTTATTCAAGAGAGGGAGAAAAAAGGAAAAGAAAAACCTAGCATACTTTCGTAGGAAACACGATTGCACTTAGCATGTGCAACAAGCCTTTAAACCTCTAGGTGTCCCTAGTAGGAGGAGTGTCGTCTCACGAGGGTTTTCAACGGATTAACCCATAAAATCCCCTAATGAAAGAAAGAAGATGAAAGTTACATACAAAGATAAGAACATATAAAAGAAAGAACTTGAAAAGAAGAGTTTCAAACTACACTAGTTTTTTAGTTGCCATGAGCCCTATCTTAAAAGTCATGAAAAGATGTCAGAAATCGCATCATCCCTCAATAAAACGTCGCATTTAGTCTTCCTCCCTATTTTTCTTCCAAACATCGATTATATACCCCTACGTGTGTGTAAAAGATATCCTTACACTTGCATGCGACCGTTAATATTTCTTCAGGTACCAACCGACCGATTACCAAATGTGCTCATTCATTTAAGCGTAATTAGCAATTTCCTCGTCTTGCAATACCTAAGGCTTAACAGTGGCTTCCAAACCAGTTGGTCTAAGGCACTATGTGATAAAGCACCCTCGCTAAATTATTTTATGCTGCCTTAAGCAATTACAAAACCAGTGTTCATTTTTCTTCACCATTTTATTTTTTTATGTTTCACTCTTTTTTTCATTGATCTTCATACTAAGGTTTTTAGACAAGAGCATTTCAAGGTATCCTCTACTAACCCAAGTTTCAAGATGTGTGCAAGTGCATATAGTAGGGTACCAACGTTTAAAAAGTTTGGACTCAAGAATAGGGACTATTTTTAAGACTCAATTCTACCCTCAGATTAGTGATTCCATTCATCTTACTAACCCTTAGGACAACAGTTCATGACTACCTATCACTAGCTTCGTTATAAAACATCTACTTTTCTTGCTTTTCTTAAACTTTTCCTATCTTTCATATGTAATTTTTCACTTTCTAATATTTTATTATCAAATTTTTTTATGCTTTTATTTAGTATAATGCAAAAAATGATGCGTAAATAAGCACAAAGCTCCCCAAAACCTGTTTGCAGCAGTGTTCTCACTGATGTCATTTTTTTAATCTTAAAAACCTGTAGACTTGGGAGGAAAAGTTAGTAATGGGGACAAGAATTAATGATAGTGAAAACCTCCCCCAAAATTATTTTTGGCTCACAATTTGAAAAAAAAAATATTTTCTTTCAAGAGCCAAATTTTTTTTCTCCCCCCCAAACTTGAGTAAAAAAGTTTTAAGCATTTAAAATTATAAGAGGGGGGGTTAAAGTTATTGGTCTATGCAAAACTTTATAAAGACTAAAAGTTAATACCAACCATTCAAACATTTTATCGATATAACAACATAGTTGGTGGAAGATCATAGATGTGCAGAAGTGGGGAAATTGGAGGCGGAATCGATCGGGTTTACGTCTCGGTTATTAGAGATAAAACGGTGATGGTGCACTACTCGTATTCTCGTTCTTGATAAGAAGAAGGGGTGGCGGCTCAACTTTTTTAGGTGGAGGTTGATTCATTACAACTCCCAAGTCTTCTAGAAATGCGAGTTCATCAGCAAAAATGTCTTCAAAACTTCCATCGAGATTCCGAATGATAGTCTCATCGGAAAGGGAGTTATGAAACTCGGATTGCTTGACTAAATCATTCGACAAGTCAAAGGGTTCGGACTTAGGTGTGGACTTGTCGACAGAAGGGTCTTCACGTGTATAATAAATAGTAGGATCGGTATCGTGAAGGTCCTCGAATTCGCAATTGTCGGAAGCTATCTTTTCGACAGAACATACATGAGCATAAGGATCAGAGGGTTCACTTCCCAACTTGTAAATTTTAAGCTCAATTGACATCTTCCCGAAGGATAGATTCATAGAACCGTTATGACAATTGATTACTGTGTTGGAAGTCGCTAGAAAAGGCCGACCGAGAATCACCGGGATTTGGTTCCGTGGGTTTGCCACAGGCTGTGTATCTATAACTATAAAGTCCACATGGAATATAAATTCCCCTACTTTGATTAACACATTCTCTAGCTCACCCCCTAAATTGGATGATAGATCGATTGGCCATCTGAAGAGTGCAGTGTGCCGGTTTCAACTCTCCGATCCCTAATTGCTCATAAATAGAATACGGGAGCAAGTTAACACTAGCACCTAAATCGAGTAGAGCACGATTGATATTTTTACCCTCAATAGCAATAGATATTGTAGGACTCCCGGGGTCCTTTCGTTTCTTGGGTATTTGTTGGGTAAAAGCGGTGCTCATATTACTCGCTGGGAAAACTTTTTTAGGCACTTGAATTTTCCTTTTCCTAGTGCACAAGTCCTTTAAAATTTTCACATAGGACGAAACTTGTTGGATAACATCTAGGAAAGGAATATTTATGTTAACTTGATTAAAAATTTCCATAATCTTCTCCATTTGGGGACTTGGTCTGTTGCCCCTTAACCTGTATGGAAAATGAGCTTTATCAATAAGGGTTGGGTCCAACATTGGAGGAGAAGTTTATGGGGATGGAATCGATCCCAGAATTGGAGTTGGAATCGTTTTAGGTTGAATTAAGGGAGTGGGCGGAGGGTTTGAGCCTAGTGGAAAACGGAGAATAGGCTCAGAAGAAGATGGTGGACTAGACGAAGTAGGAATAGAAGTAGAAGCCGGGGTTTCATTAATATCATCAACATCAAACTGTTCACCGACTTGGTTGTTCAGCACTCTTTCCGATCTCAACATGGTTACGACATTCACGTTATGATTTTGAAGGATGATATTCGTGCTTTGTGAGTGACCGGATTTGGTAGAGGTTGAGATGGAAGTTTCCCTTTCTCCCTCTCGCACATCACGACATTTAACTGTGCAAGTTATGGTTTTATCGATTTTATGCTTTCACTGTGGGAAGCAGTGTGTTGCACTAATATTTGGATAGAAGACGTTAAATTAGCCGTCGTTTGCGTGGATTGTTTAATGAACGTTTCTAAGTTACGTTCGAGCGTAGAGCTTTTATCGGTCCTGGTCGTTGAAATATTATTATAAGGATCAAAGTTGTTGGCCGGGTTTTGACAAGTTTGCGGTTGAAAGGGGTGCTGATTCTGTTGTGGTGGTTGCTATTGCTGTGGAGGAGGTCTTTGATAGTTATTTTTGCTTGGGAACGTATTTTGAGTTTGAGTTTGGTTTTGGTTCCAAGAAAAATTAGGATGATTCCTCCATCCCTGATTGTATGTGGAAGAATAAAGATCGTTTCTAGGTCGTTGCTGAAAAGCAGCATTAGTTTGTTCTTGACCTTGAAATGGAGGATTCAAAATACATTCTTCCATTAAATGTGATGGGTTAGAACAGCAACCACACGCAATTTTAGGGAGCGTAACTTGGTTTAGGGAAGCTGACGAAAATTTGTTTTCTATAGCTTCGACTTTCTTTTGCATCGCGGCCATTTCGGCTTTCACTGAGATGGAAACGTCAAGCTGATGGAAACCTGCCCTAGATGAAGTTGGTCTAACGCTTTCCCACTGCAAAGTTTGTTCGGTGAGATCTTCCGGAAATTGCCAAGCTTCACCATCGTCTTTAGACATGAAATGGCATTGACAAATGGTTTTAAGCATCTGTTTTGTCGATAGATTAACACCCTCATATATAATTCGGCAAAGATCCCATCTATTGATTCCATGATGAGGGCATTGGAGAAGAAGATCTTTAAACCGTTCAAAGCATTTCCAAAATGGTTCGTTAGGAAGTTGGGTAAACTGGTTAATCTCGCTTCGAACACGGACGGTCTTATGATTTGGATAAAATTTCTTAAGGAATGCTATAACAAATTCATCCCATTTGGCAATAGAGTGTGCGACAGTGTTATAAAGCCATTTTTCTGCTAGATCGCACAAGGTAAAAGGGAGAAGACGTAATCTCATAGCATCCACAAAAAGTTGTGTAGTTCACATCATTGCGCATACGTTTTCGAATTTGGTTATAAAAACGTATACGTCTTCGGATTCAAGCCCGTGAAATTTAGGCAAAAGGTTGATGGAGTGGGGTTTAATTTCGAAATTATCTCTATTGGCTGGTGGAATAGATAGACAAGTAGGAAGGGGATGGCATATCGGGTAGCATCTTTCTTAAAGAGAGATGCGCGGTAGATTCTGCGCACCTACGGGTGGTGGCAGGGGTGTGTTGGTAAAATCTGATTGAGAACCGTCCATCTTGGTCGATGTGGTGGGTGGAAGGGAAATAGAAGATGAAGAAGTACCGACTTCGGAGTCGATAGCAGAAACACGGACAGGACGGGTACTAGAATCCCGTGTCCAGCCGATCATGCACTAAGCGGGTTTAGTGCATGTGGAAGCGTATGTGAGAACAATTTTAAAATGGTTTGTTTTGAAAAAGTGTCGGACGTGAGGCTTGACTCAACAAATCACAAAATGCATAATCAACCTTAGAACTAAGGTCTCCTATATCAAGTACTAGACCGCTTCAAGACTTCCAAAGGACAAGTCGCAAGATCAATTCTCTACCACCTCTTTATCGCTCTTGTGGACAGGTAAGTGCCAGGTAAGTGGGAGGTATCCGCTATACGAATTACCGAAAATAGCGGGCCTAATTAAGTAACCACTTTCCTTAGTCACACTAGCCTAGACACCACAAGAGAGATGCGGATAAGCGATAGATTACCCACGACCCTCCTCTATCCTAATTGAGCGCGACAGTCCTTAGAGCCATGGTCTAGATATTTTTTAATTAATGTAGGGTGAAAATATGCATGTTTTGTGATTTGTGGGGCCTAGGAAGGATGATGAAATCCCCACCTAATTTGAATTTGGGTTATTGCCTCTTAAAATCCGGTTAAAATATGCACAAACAAACCAATATCAAAACACGCAAAAAGATTTTTGAACGGCGCTTTTTGCAAAGAATCCTGCAGAAAATTAAATTTTTTGGATTTGAGAGGAGAGATAAAGATCAGAGAAAGATACCTGAAGATTTTTGGGGCATAAATCCACAGAGCCGCCGCCCAACCGCGGCCTATTGCTTGCAAATGCCGCGGTTCCACCGCGCTTTAACGTGATCTTTTGTCAATTTTTCGTCAGTGCACCCCTTTTCTCCTCTGGGCTTTGATGAAAATTTCTGAATCTCTAATTTCTCGTTCCAGTGACTCCAGATACCCTTGCAAAATTCGCACAATAATCGTTAAATATACAAGTTGTGGTTTTGGTTCTCTTTTATAATATATTTTCTGGATTTTATAAAAATTCAACACGAATAGTAAGAAAAAAATTTACGCACGTATCCCCAGTAACGGCGCCATTTTATTGATTCTGTTTTTTGAAAAGTGTTTAAAAAAGTGTTTGTAATAAAGTAACCGCAATCAATAGCGGTGTCACTAGTAGCTAACCGAGATGAGTACGGGTCGTCCTCAGGGAAACGTTGAACCTTTATCTTGGTTTAGACGAGTTGGTTGAAAATAGGGAGGATAGTTTTTAGATCTATGTTGAACACGGATGCAGAATTTATGAAGAAGAGGCTTTTAGGGTTCATATGACTTAGTAGTAATGGATGATTAATTAAAAATGACTCCTTTTATCTTTTAATAGATTTAAAACTAGATCGATAGCGATGAATGAAGATTAGGGTTTTTGGAGAGAATAGGGTTCCCACTCTTAACCCTTATATTTTCATTGACCTCAATTCATGTCTAGCCTTTACCAAAATAAGTGTTAATCTAATCTCAAATCGCAGTTGAGACTATCAATAAATTGTTAGCGTGCCCAATAAGAATGTTAACAATTGTTTTGCTAAAGTTTATAAACTTTAAAAGATGTAAAAGAAGTTAAGAAATTTTATCATCTTTGATCTACCCTAATCCTACGAACCCTATCAAGCGTAGAATTACTCATGCATGGTTGAGATAGAAGAAAAGATAGCGAAGGAGATCATAATGTAAATGCAGAAGGTAATGCAGAAATTAAATGCAGAAAGTAAAATGCAAAGAATTAAACTAAAAATCTACATTTTTATTAATCAACTATCATTTAGAAATCCATCGAATTTAGAGTAAAAGAACCCTAGTTTATGCTCCCGATTTCTGTCTCGTAGGAAGTAGATGATGCGTCGATTGATCACGTTGATTCTTGGACCTGTCTTGGATCTTTTGATCTTGTCAGTGATCTATTAGGTGATGATTTTAGTGATCTATTTCGAGATAATTTTCATCTGAAACTCTCGGTCCTTTAAATAGCCCTAAAAGCATAAACCCTAGATCCTATGTATTGTTATTTGATGATACGATCACACCCACAAAATCTCAGATCCTACGTCCATCAGAGGGCCACGGATCCGCCACATATATAGAGGTTTGGCCGCGGTTGGGCGGCAGTATGGTGGGATCAGGTCTTCAAAATTTTGGTGCTGCCTCATGTTGACACGTGGAGATTGTTGTGATGCATGTATTCTTTATATCTTCCTCTGAGTCTGTACATTTATGATTTTATTCAATTTTGTCGGCAGATTTTTTTCCTGACATCTCGAATATCTCGATCTCCAGACCTAAGATAAATCTGCACAATATCTTAATTCATAGTTTAGTAATATTTGTTATATTTGAGGATATTATCTTAATCATTTTATATATGATACAATATATAAGAATATTGATTAGAGATATTTGATATGATATGCATATTTCAATCACCAAAATATCATATAAATATTATATGCATATATTTTCCTTCATAATGTTAAGTATAGTGTATAAACATATGATAAAGAGTATTTTTCAGATAAACCCACATATGTTCCATATTTACGATAAACACCTTTAAGTACTCATAAGGGATCAACACACTTAGGGATCCTCACGATTCCTAAGGAGAAATTACACTTGCGAGATCCTCACAACTCGTAAGGAGAACTCTCTTATGGGACCCTCACGGCTCATAAGATTTGAAAGTCTTAAGTTACAGAGATCTGAACCTGTTCTTAAGCAAATCCCACAACCTTCGATATTGCCTTACAAGCGGCTCAATACTGATCCTTGTATACAATCCACGGGTGCGAATAAATATTTCCCTAACCAATTCCCACCCGTGACTAGGGATATGTCCACATGGTGAACAACCCTTGTAAGTCCTCTCGACTTATAAGGAGAAAACCCTGTTGTAAGATCCTTACGACTTACAGGGGAACATGCACTTAGGAATCCTCATGATTCCTAAGGAGAAAACACACCTACGAGATCCTCACGACTTGTAGGGAGAAATACCTTTGTGAGACCCTTACGGTTCATGAAGTCAAAAGCCTTAGTCGACAGGACCCTAACCCTGTTTACTAAGCCACCTTTGTTCGACATCGACAGAAGCAAATGATGATTCGCTCCTGGCAATATCCCAGTCATAGCGGTGCTGATGCCGAAATCGGTGTCTAATCCCAAGCTTGCGGCAAAAAGCTAGCGAGCCACACATGCATATGAAATAGCCGAAATGATGGGGCGACTTGCAACGAAATCAGCAAGTAAAAATGTATGCATATAAAAACAGCTGAAATGATTGAGCAACTCACAATAAAAAGCAGCGAGTAAAATAAAAAAAACAGCCGAAATGATTGGGCAGCTCGCAATAAAAAGCAGCGAGTAAAAAGAAAAATAGCCGAAATGATTGGGCACCGCGAAAAATAGCCGAAATGATTGGACAATCACGACCTTCGCGATATAAATACTGAAATGATAGAGCATCGCGGAAATAAAATAATAATATAAAAAAAATGAATGACACTTTTTCCTTACAGGTGAGATCACATCGATCCCTGTATAAAATCCAGGGAAACAAACAAAGAGGAAACCATATCTTCCCAACAGGCTCCACCAGAAAGTGAAGCCAAATCTCGACGGTTCATAGACAACCTAGAGACGACCTCGACATTTATTGCAATATTGCAGACACAATATCAAAAAATGAAGTGAAGGAAGATCCCTAGCTTCAGGGTCTCGACATCGATATCGACAACTTAGAGATCAACAACGGTGTTCCTTCACAGTCCAGCAGGATACAGATACATCGCCAACAAAAGACCTCACGGTCGAAACAAAGCGGAGTGAAGACAAAATCCCAGCTCCACCTTAGCATTGGTCTCGATACAACAGACGGGATGTCACGACAGCGTTCTTCCTCCAGCAGGATTCGGACACGCCAGTAAATGAAGCAAAGGCCAAATTCCTAGCTTCAGGGTCTTAACGGCAAGTCATATAAAGCCTGAAAGACAATCGGAGATCATCTCGCACCAGTGCGGAGTGGTCACCACCTCGACGTTCGTCTCGACACACCAGACGCAATGCCAGCAAACGAAGCGAAGGCCAAATTCCTAGCTTCAGGGTCTTAACAGCAAGTCATATAAAGCCTGAAAGACAATCAGAGATCATCTCGCACCAGTGTGGAGTGGTCACCACCTCAACGTTCGTCTCGACACAGCAGACGCAACATCACCAAGAGGAGCCACGGCAAAATCCCTAGTTCCAAACCTCGACGGTTCACCAGCAACCTAGACACAAACGCGACATTCGTCTCGATATAAAGGACGTAATGCCAGCAAACGAAGAAAAGGCCAAATTCCTAGCTTCAGGGTCTTAACGGAAAGTCATATAAAGCCTGAAAGACTATCGGAGATCATCCCATGCCAGCGCGGAGTGGTTATGACTCATCGGGGCTCTCCAAATTGAGCCTAACCTCAAGTAAAAAGCGGCATGGCAAAATTCCTAACGTTTGATCTTCCGACGGTCAAAATGCCTAGGAGGATTACTTGAAGATGTCTTGTCCAGCCCCCGAAGGGATCAGAGACATGACAGTTGCAAGGCTACTCGAACAGCAAGATCGCCTATCGAGGAATACATCAGCCAACGCGATAGTACGACGGACAAAACCCTAAGTACTACAGACCCTAACGGACCTCTGTCGTAAAGAGCAAAGGTTAACTGTGACGTTAGGATATTCTTGCGAGAACTACTCGATTCGTCTCGACTCGTGAGGAAATTAGTGTCTTTATGAGAACTTTTCGATTCGTCTCGACTCGTGAGGAAAAGCCTTAGGCAGCGGGGATTAAAAAACTTGTTTCCTAAGCACTGGGTCCTACAAGTCGGTCCAAAATGGACTCTTGCATACTATTCACGGACCACACTCTCCAAGGTCGAATCTCGACAAGGAGGGAAACAACCGCTTACGAGTCCTCTCGACTTGTAAGAGGGAAAATTCTCTAGTGAGATCCTTATGACTCTCAAGAGAAAACACACTTAGGAATCCTCACGATTCCTAAGGAGAAAATACACCTACGAGATCCTCTCGACTCGTAAGGAGAAAAGTCTTTGTGAGACCCTCACGGCTCATAAAGTTGAAAAGTCTTAGGCAGCAAATCTGAACCTGCGGCTTAAGCCATCACTACCTCTTGAAGAAACTAAGACAGGATGCTCGCTCTATCATCTGTCGACCATGCTTACTAAGGTAACATGCTGATAATAAAAGAAGGGGGAAAGCACAGAGATGACACAAGACATTGCAAAAAATGTGTGTATCTTTATTCATGAATTCAATTAAGTACAAAGCGAATCGCATAAAAGAATAAAGAATGGATACATATTATTCAAAGATTACAAGTGTATGAATGATACAAAATGTTCATGGAGAAGGAAGCGTCTTCAAAAAATCTGCAAGCTGCTCTCGCACTTCTTTCAACTCCTCCTCCTGAGCAGCTGCCACCGCCAATTCTGCTTCCACCTGAGCCGATTACTGCAGGAAGGATGAAAGTCGCTCCTCAACTGCCTGCTGGGCTGCCTCCTGATTTGGTGCATCCTGCTCGACGACGTCAAGCTGCTGCCTCAGTGTTAACCCGTCAGAGATGCATCGCAGAAGGCCTTCAAAGATAACCTTCAACTGTGCAGCATTTGCATCCACCTGAGCATGCAGTCGGGCAGATTTTCTCGAAGTCTCTCCGCGCTCCTTACGCCTTAAAGCAACTTCTTGTTCAAGATGGCGGAAGTAAGAAGCGCTTTGCTCGATCCATGCCGCCCGTTGAGTGCTCGTGGCCAAGATCTCGGGGGCAGGACGCATAAGCTCTAGCTGATGCAGGCGGGCCTCGATCTCCCTGCAGTGATTAACCCAAGACTCGGCGACGCCTTCAATATGAAAATTTGCAAGCGTCGCCAGCATCGGATTAACTTCCGCAACGAAATCTGCGGCAGATGGGGGAGCTTCTGCGTCAAGCTCTTCGATGCATCCGCTCAGCATACTCAAACTCATCGCAGCACCCTTTGAGGATGGATGCCTGGAGAATGGGTCTGTCGGCATCGTGTTGCGAGACTCGAAGGGGGCCGGAATCGGAATGCCAGCTGCAGAACAAAACACAATCAAATGACGATTCAAAGAAATATAAGAAAGTCATCAAAGATGGAGTCTACTATACCAACCGCAGGAGGAGGCAAAGCCGGGAGGACCGGTGGCACGGCTGATCTTACATCTCCTCCTTCGATCTATAGCACTGCAATCAGGGCAAGGAAGAATCAGAAACAAGTTCATTATTGGAAAAAGAAAGAGAATTAATTGAAAACTATACTCACCAGCGCCACTGGAGGAAGCTAGCTCCGACGGGAAGGAGAAGTGCGGGTACAACACCTGGTAAAGGTGATCAAAAAGTACTCTTGCAAGGACACAATAGTACAACATCAGTACATGAATTATACGGCCAAAAGATAAGACTGATGGGTCACAAGTCCATACCTTCCAGCATTTGCGACGGTGCGAGAGAAGTTAGAGAGGTGGCCACCGTCAAGGCCGTAGCTGACGGCGCTCCCTCGAGCAATGGGGCATCAACACTGGCCGCGCCTGCATTAGAAACAAGATAAGCACTGTCAGAAAAGTTACAGAATAAAGAAAAGGACGGTAACCCAAAATTTACCTGATGAGTCACCAACCGAAACGACGGCGTCTCCCTCCTCCATTGACATGGGTCCACCTCCCGTTGCCTCATCGCCAGACTCTACCGGAGCCGTCGTCGTGCTCGCGAGGCCGGGAGACGGCAAGGGACCGAAGGCTGGGAGAGCAATGATCGGAGCAGCGCCCGACTCTTGAGAAAGAGTGGCCGTCTCGTCATCAGCGATCATGCCTGTCTCGCCTGTTGCCCCCTTGGGCTCGGCGGTCGCAGCCGTCTCGTCCACCGCGGCCATGGGTTCATCGGTCGCAGCCGCCCCATTCGCCGCTGCCCCAGGCTCAGTTGTAGCAGTTGTCTCATTTGCCGCTACCTCGCGCTCGGCAGTGGTGGCCGTCTCGGGCGCAGTAGGCATGACTATCTCACCAGCTACTATCTCAGGCCCGGCGACTACGGCTGCACCGCCTACCGTCGCCTCGGGATCAACTGCTACCTTCTCCACCGTCCCCTCAGGCTCAACGGTTTCCTTCGCTCGTTCAGTTGGACTTGGCCCTGCAGGACAAGATGTATAAGAACCGTTAGTTTTACAACTCTTACAATAAAGCCTCGAAAAACACTTACCTGAGGTGGATTGATCGTTGGTTTCTCGAGCTGCACGCACCACCCGTCTATGAGCAGTAGACAAGGCGACCGGTGGCTCCTCGGAAGGAGTAGTAGCGGGAGTAACGGCACTTGGGCCCGCTCCAACGGCCAAGCCTCAAGCGTTTCCTTTCCTCCCGGGCCATCACGACGGACCTCTTGGAAGCCTCCTTCAGCAAGGCGTCGTCGTCCGCGTTCAGAGTTGCCTCCAGAGCCTTCAAGGCATCCATCATCGGCTTTTTGAGTTGGGTCTCTTGCGGCAATTCTGAAGAGGCCGGAACATCGGTAGCTGGCCCGGAGAGAATTTCCGCATCAGTTTGCGGGATTGGTCTTGTGGTCCCTGCGATCAGACAAAGAGGGGGTCAGATCGCTCATAAGAAATGGAAGGAAAGGCATAGTGAACTGAAATATACCAAGGCCTAAGGATGCTCTGAGTCGTTCCTCCTCCTGGAAAGTTTTGAGGGAAGCAGCGATAGCTTCTTCGGTAGAAACGCCTGTTTAAAAAACGGGGGGGAAAAGCGTTAGTCAAAGACAATGATAAAGTACAATGCAATGACAGAAAAATACAGCTAGTAATTACCCGATTGTGCAAGTTTAGCCAACCACGCATCGCGCTTTGCCAATCGCTCAGAAGCTGCGATGGCGGCCGCCATATCAGTGTTGTCTGGCGGCGTAAATAGGCCCTCGTTGGTCCCATACTCACCCAAGCCCTCGCTATAAGGGGCATGGGGTTCTTGACCAAATGCAACGTCAGCAAAGAAGAGCGACTTCTTCTTCCTCTTCTGCATGCGAGTCCCGGATGCACCCAAAATCAACTTGCGCTTCATGGGCACCTTGGGACGGCGGGTCCCGATGTCCGAGCCATGTCGGTTTCAGGCGAAACCACATTCACCGTCTCCACCGGAGCACGGGGCGCTGGGGGCACGTCCGCGGTAGCACGGGGCAATCCGCACGGAGGGCTCAACACGCGCGGTGGCTCAGCTCTAGCATCTCTTAGCGGAGGAACGACAGGAATCCTTGGCCTCAGGGGAGCTTTGCGGTCGCTGCCAGGAGGCGCACCCTTGCAGTTAACTAACAACCACTTCTCTTCCCGGATAACAGCACCCATCGCGTGCACGTACCAAGCCACGTACATGTTGAGGGCCCGTGGGACGCAGCTCGGCTCGCTGATAAAGAAGTGGGAGCCCGTGTTCAGCCGCATAAAGTGGTGCAGCGCGCTCCGTATCCCCTCCCTGGTGGCCGCGGGCTCTTCCAAAAACGCCTCCAGTGGGACCCCTTGCTTATAGCTCAATTGTTGGGAGAACCGATGGAGGTTGTACCTCATGAAGAGCGCCATGTCGTTTTGCCTGAACACCAGGAAGCCCGGCCGGATGGAGTATAAGTGAAGAATCTCCCGGGCTTTCAATACGGAGGCCCCGTCCTTGAAACCATCATGCAGCGCCAACACCACCTTGGAGGTCTCCGGACCGATGGTCACGACTTTATCCATGAAAGAAATCCTCGCTCCAACCATATGCGGACGAAGAAGTAACCCCCTAGCCTCCCGCGGAGACGGATTCACGATCGAGGCGCCAATCAGCCGCATAACTCTTAGGAGTCTGCACTTCTCGAAAAACGAGGGGCTCTTATGAATGCCGAATACCCCGAGCACATGCATTTCCATCCACGAAGTGAAGTAGTGCATCGAGAAATTGACGGGTTGCACCCCGGGCTCATTTGCGTCTGCCGCCACGCTGAGTCCATGGTATAGGTGAGCCAGCCCAGCGATCTCGATCGAAAACTGTATACCAGCCACCATCCGATGCGCTGGGTAGAAGACAGATGGTCTCATGTAACGCGGGTGCATGGGGAGCGCAAACCAGCACAGCCATAATCCCAGAAACCCTAGAAAGAAGGTCTCCTCATCAATGCCCGGGGCGGCGATTTCTGATAAGGGCATGATGGCGGCATCGGGAAGGTAGAAACTTTTTTGGTCGTCCTCCAATACTGGTCGACGATCTAAGCCGAAGCCGAAGGGGTCGTCGAGCTTGGCGAACTTTTCACTCCGCTGCGATAGAATCTCCGGTTGAAGGAAGCTGGCGATAAAATCTGCAAAACTAACTCCCCAGACTCCCGATTCTACATAGAGACTTTCGTATATATTCAGCACCTTCACCAGGCTCGAAAACTGGTGCTGAATAGCATTCTCTAGTGTTAGGCCCATTACTAGTGGCTTGGTGGCGAAGACATACTCGTCAGGAGGAAGTAACTCTTCATAATGCTCTCCCCTCACCGGCAGGCCGAAAATTTCAGCGAATTCTTCCAAGGGGATGGAGACTTCCCTGTCCGTCAGAAGAAAAGTATGGGTAGGGGTGTTCCATTGTTCCACGAATTCCTTAACCCACCACGTCGGAGGAGCAGGGTACTCAAAGAGCGAAGCGTAGACTGCGGGATACAGACCAATCTTCATCAAATGCGTCTTCTTTGCTGACAAGATATACCTAGCCCACGGCAAATACCCGGCCGATTGTCGAGGGGTCAATCCGAGGTTATAAGCTTGTCCCCAAGGGCGTGCCTCACCCTGGCATATGCGCCGCCCCAAAATGTCCACGGCTGCCGGCGGCTGCACGGGAATGGCAGCGATCGAAGGCTGAAGAAGATCCTCCGAATTCTAATTTACAACCTCCACGGCATAGTTCACCGGGGGTGCATCCGCATATGGGATCGACGAGATTGGCTCTGATGGCGTCGCGCAACCGAAGCTTCGGCAACCCTTGATGATTTCACTGTACCACCTACCCCACAGGTGAAGGTTCTTATACTCGGGGTCGTGATCCTTAATGAGAGCGAGAACCTCCCGGTCCACTGGCGCCTCAGGGAATTCTTCTTCTGAGCAAACAAATGGGAAAGACAGATCAGCAGACATGATTGCCTGCAAAGAAAAACGAAATTCAGCCATCAGTATCATAATTTAATTTTAAAAGCCTGACGCTTGATACTATACTGCAATGCAGTGTAGAGGAGACCAAAGAGAGACCTACAAAATCCAAATGACAATGCATCAGTTAATAAGACAGCCCCATCATTGCATGGGACTGTCAATTAATGAAGAGATCCCCAAAAGAATACTCTCATTAAATGAGAAATCCCTAGAGACAAGGAGAAAATCTCCCCTTTCAGAGCAAAGCTCTGTAATAGAGTGACACTTGTCAAACTCTGGTCTCAAGGGAATAAAATTCCTTGGAGAGCCTGGCTCTGTAATAATGATGGAAAAATCCATCAAAGGAAAGTTAATTCCTAAAAATTAAAAATTTGGGATCTTAAAGATCCATGAAAACTCTTAAGAGTTCTTCATT
The DNA here is from genome assembly GCA_030015575.1 of Agapanthus africanus. Lineage (NCBI taxonomy): Eukaryota > Viridiplantae > Streptophyta > Magnoliopsida > Asparagales > Amaryllidaceae > Agapanthus > Agapanthus africanus. The sequence goes on from CM057337.1 coordinate 789,216,822, forward strand.
TTTTTTAAATCAAAAGATCTATACTTTTTCCGAGCAAAGCTCTGTTCATGGGTTAAGAAACCCTGAAACAGATTCTTGAGAGAAAAGCTCTCTTTGTGAAGCCCCAAAGGGGTTTTCTTTAGATCAAAAGATCTATGAGAGTAAGGCTCTATTAATTAAAATTAAAATTAATTTAATTTAAGATTAATTTTTACCTTAAGTTTTTCTAAAAAGTTCTAACTTTGGAAATGAGAGCAAGGCTCTGAAGTTCTTGAAAACAAGAGCAAGGCTCTGAAAATAAAGTTCTTGAAGATGATAAGCATCTGAGGAGGACCAAGGGTCCTATTTATAGGCGCTTAAGCGCCCCTTCAACTCCTGAGTTGATCTAACGGTTGGGATCTTGCCACCGCTGCACTCACGTGTGCGCCACGTGAGCGCAACGGTGGGGGGGCATTTGTTTCCCCCAATCAGAGCAAAGCTCTGTTTGAATTTCAAAAATTCAAAAATTGAAGCAACGCTTCAGATTCCTTACGCTGCGCGCAACGCGCTACGTGTCAAAAGTAGATACGTCAGCGCTGCGCCCAAGACAGCGCACCCAATCAGAGCAAGGCTCTGTTTTAAAATAAAAAGAAAGGAAGCAACGCTTCAGCTGACTTGCGCTCTGCGCTGCGCGACACGTGTCAGCGCAGTTGCGCTGCGCTCTACGCTGCGCGACACGTGTCAGCGCAGTTGCGCTGCGCTCTACGCTGCGCGACACGTGTCAAGCGCAGGTGCGCTTGCACCAACTGTGCCAGAATTTAAAGAATAAAATTTTGGAAAGATCTTTCTAATCTTGTTAAAACAAGAAGATTATCTTCTGTAAAACAGAAGCCTTAGGATCAAAGATCCAGCGGTGGGGAAACATCCCTAAATCAATCAGAGAAAGATCTTTTTAACTGATTTAAGAAAATCAATTGGCACTATATAAAGGCCCCTAAACTCCAAGTCTAGAATATACAGAGATAGAGATACAGAGGGCTCTTCTAAAAACATTGAAAAGAATTCAAAGAGAAAGAAAAAAGGTAAACCTTTGAATAAAAGAAGAATTTCTTCTAAAATGATCAATGATCTAAGATCAAGATCTTGGATAAAAAAAGAGAAAAAAGATCAAAAAGAGATCTAATTGAAAAAAGATAAAACAGAAGTAATTTACTTCATTGATTAGATCTTTTGATCTATATAAAGGCATTGCCTTTTGATGAACCATCGGTTCTTGAATCTTGAGGTAGAATCTCTAAAAAGATTCTTTTCTTTGATCTAAATTAGATCAAGATGCGCTCTGCGCTACTGTACAGTGCCCTGCACTCCTAATTTGCGCTGTTGCGCTCTTGGATTGGCGCAAGTCAACAGAGCGCGCCACGTGTCAGCAGCACACTGGCGCAGCGTGCTGCGCTAACAGACTTGCGCTCAGCAGAGCGCGCCACGTGTCAGCAGCGCACTAGCGCAGCGCCCTGGCGCAGCGCACTACGCTAACAGACTTGCTAACAGACTTGCGCTCACCAGAGTGTGACATGTGTCACCTCCACATCAGTTTGCGCCTTGCGCTCCTCAATCGGCGCAAAGCGCCTGACAGGCCACGTGGCGTGCTGTCAGACCATTGAATGCTCTGCATTATTAAAGAAAAGGGACAGAGCCCAATTAAAAAGGCCTAACATGCCAAAATAAATGCTATGCATTTAATTAAAAAGCCCAATGCTGTGCATTATTTTTTAAAAAAAGGGGCAGAGCCCAAGCAAAGGCCTAAACAGGCCAATCATGAACAAAATGTTAAACATTTTCAAATGGACTTAACCCAATTCTAGACGTAAGTCCCCAAATTAAATTGAACGGAGCACGACTGTTTTTTCAAATCAATATACACCCGGTTCAAGGGTACATCTCTGAACTCCTCTGATATTCGTCATTGTAATCCCTCAACGTCGTCAGAGAGGTGACGGGTCCCGACAACCATACATTGATACGGACTGTGGGATCCTTAAACTCGTAGACTATGTTAGTTATATGTATGCCCTAGAGGTCATTACTGTACATACGATGTATATTGTAGTGGGTGCCAGGACATATATAGGGAGGACTTTCTTGCTCGACATGATAGTATGCTATCTGGTTGCACTTTATCTTAACATGTACTCTGATTGTCTCTATGTTACATATTGATAAAGCCCTTAGGATATGTACTCGACTACTGGGACTATGATGAGATCATACTAGTGGGGCCATGGTAGTCGACGAGTACATCCTATAACTGTTCCTAGTCAAGGGTGTATCGAGACAGGGCATCGATGCACCATAGTAGACTAGGGTATACGCATCTTGACCCATATGATGGGCGATGGAAGATCCCATATCCATCGGTGTTTGACATCAAGGATGGTGTACGGGTGCTCAGTGGTGACTGGATACACTGGACGGACTCGCCGAGAACTCCCAGATGGTATTATACCTTACGTCAGATGGCAGTTCTCTGATGACACTGGTATAGCTTAGTCTGTTGACCCGAGATCGTCATAGAGTCTTGTGAGATTCCCATTGTGCTTTGATTTCCATCATACCACGTCCAAGAGGGCGTGCAAAAAGGTGGCTTTTGGGTACAGTCCCGAATTACACGGAGGCAATGGGTGATAGGAGGGGATTCGTCTCTCCCGGTATAGGGAGTTGATGTTGCGCTGTGTTCGATTGGATATAACCGGAAATCCCTGGCCAGGGTTGCTGAGATTTACTGGTAAGTGTTATCAGTAGTTTCTCGAACTGTTATAGACCTCATATTGACACGACTTATCGAGCTACTGGGGTCTGACGTTTACCACCCCTAGGAGAGATATGCGACATATAAGACGACGAGACCGGACTGTACGGGAGTGTTACTGATTGGATTCACAGGAGAATGTACAGGCTTGCTTGTTGATCTTCTGAGCGCTTAATACCTGGGTGGCTGTTACGTTTAGCCGACCGTTTGCTGCTTGTGGGTGTTTGATATGATCATCACCTACTGCCGACGTGTTGACGATTCTTTAGAGTCCTACACAAAGGTTTCTTGACTCAGGCAAAACGGAGTAGGAGCACATATGTGATATGTGCGGGACCGAGGATAATACGATATGAGATACCGTATTCTATTCTCGCGATATTTGATATCAGCCGGGTCATCGGATCAAGTGTTGATTCGATGAATCGGTACGGATAAATATTAGTCGATTATATGCGATATAGCCGGATTGTCGGATCAAGTGTTGATTCGATAATTTAATGTATAATAATATATATGATATATTAAATTACATTAACTAATATTAGCTCACTAAAAGATTCTTTTTCTCACTCGGGTAATACATTGATATATATGCGATATATGTTAATTGTATTATTTTATATTGTTACGATAAATATTATATATGTGATATATAATATTGTAACATGATATGATAACTAATGCAACATATTTTGTGGAGTTTAAACATGATTAGGGTTTGGATTAGGGTTAAGACTTCTAGTTGATTCTAGAAGGTTTTTCTTTTGTTTTGGAAAAGATATTTTCAAGTGACTCATTCTTAACCAAATCCAAACCCTAGTCTTGGTTAATTCTCTACAATGGTTTAGTCAACCATGGTTGCATTATTGATCATCTTTATCTTTTCATTATTCATCATAAAAGGTTTCATGTTGATTGTTCATCTTCTTCCTTCTTTCTTTTCATGAAAAAGCTTTCTAGCTTTTTCTAAGTGATGAAAAATGAGTGAGAATAAGAAAATAAAGAAAGCAAAAATCCTACTTCATAATCCTCATCTATCCTTGCCATTTAGATGAGGGTGTTCACTTCATATTATGAGTGTTAGCTTGTGTTAACGAAACTTCAAGGTAGATCATCTTTGTATCGAAGATCAGAAGCAAGACTGCATCTTTCTCTTCGTGGAACCTCCCGAGAGTCCGGAACACGATGATCGCAGCGAAGGGACTTCAACACGGAGCTTTAGAAGTGAAGGACCGGATCTACAAAGGTTGTAATCCCTCTCACTTAGTGTTAAAGTGTTTAACATGTTAGTTTTCGCCTAATCTCTAGTTTAAAGATCCGGCTTCGGGTTGTTCGGCACGGCTAAATTTTTAATCGGGCATGGTTGATGCCTCGTAGACCCTTGTGACAGTGCCTAGCAACCCTACAGTGGTATCAGAGCCAAGCTAGAGCTTTAGGCGATGTCTAGAAGAAGTTTAAAGTCCGATCGAACTCCGAATACCCGATATTAACCCCTCTCTGTATATTTTCTAAAATTGTGATTTTTTCAGAATTAAAAATGCTCAGAAAAACAAGCAGGAAAAACTAAGAATTACTGTGAAGTACGGTCCACTGAGTCAACTATTTGACCGCGGAACCGCGGCTAAACCAACGGTTTGGCGGCGGTTACGCGGCCAAAATTATGACTTAGTCCCTTGAATTTCTTGTATTTATTCTTAGGTCCTTTTTTGGCAATTTTTTCTAGGAATTTTGTAATTCCACTCAAGTGTTAAGTTTTCAAGGGTTGTATTAGGGACTCGTTGATTCGATCGGATAATTTAACTTCGTTTAAGTTTTTCCGGATAATTTTAGAAACTGTTAAAAAGTTCGAACGGATATCAATAACTCACTTTTTCCCCTGTCGGAAAATTTTCAAAAGTTGAATATTTTTCTCGAGTTTAAGAACGTTCTAAGTCATGCAAGTAACGCGGTGGACTCTCTTGAAGACAACAAACCTTAACTCGATTATGTGACCGTCTTGAACTGCCTCTGAACCTTAGGGTTTGGGGCAGTACGGCGTGCCACATGTGAGGCGTTGGCTTCACCCTTCGACGGCTGGACCATTGGTACTGTGGCATGTGATGGATGTTTTTAAAATGATTTCAAGTTTTGAGATATATTGGGGAAATTTTGGGTGTTTGATTATTCGATCGGAAAGTTTAACATTGTCTATTTATTTGGAATGTGATACAATATTTGGAATCCACAGGTAGTTATGAGATAACTAATTTGAATGTTATAAATCTAGCAGATCAGTCTCAAATTGATCGGTTGCCACGGAATTTTGATGTGATCAAAAGTCCGTCGCAATCACGCAGCGTACGCGGATACTCGCCGGGTAAACTTAACAGACAGCCATGCCCCGTAGCCCCGACCAAGTGACTGTAGGAGAACCCCGTCGCCAAAAGCATCCGTTCGGGTGCTCGCGGCGACGGTGTTCCGCCTTAGTGCACTTCGTCGACGGCATCGGGGGTGCGGCCGTCTACTAAAGTTTGCGACGAGCATTCGATCAGGATGTCGGGAATCTTGTTGAATTTCCCGACTTGATATTGAAAAGAGTTTTCGATAATGAGACTAAAATGCGGGGTTTATAATTGTTAGGCATGCGATGTCTAAGGAATTCATTTGGTTAGGCATGTGATGTCTAAGGAGGTTGCGGATTCCAACTGTTGTAGTTTTACACTTTCTTTTCTGTGACCGTAAGCGTAGTATGTGGTGTATCGCCGGCTTCGTTGCTATACATCAACGACAATCGGGATACACATACTTGCTTACGTTGATGATATGAGATATTATGTGTTGCTGTGATATGTTATATTGGATCGTCGCGTTCTGAATAGCCGGGGGTTTTATGTGAGATGAGAGTTTTTTCTATTTCATTCATGTAAAATTCATTTGTATGTAATATTCTTTTATTGGGGCACTTCCGGGATGAGGATGATGTCACCATTGTATATTATTTACTTTTCCGCATTAGGTAGACCCAAGGCGGGGAGCACAAGTAACCGGGTTCTAGGGTCCAGTGGGAGACCATCTCGAGGAGTCGAGACCGGGTCTCCTAACCCTAGAATTGGCAGTGTTGCTTGCCACTCTCGTAGGGGTCTAAGGATGTGGGTTTGGCTATTCATCACGACCGTGGAATCCGTGTTTTATACAGGCTCGTATTAAAAACACGGACGTCCTAGTATATCCAATATTTCATATATGTTCTTCCGCTGCAATGTTCTGTGATGAGATCATATTACTTCTTGAGACGAATGTTTATATTATATATATGAGATATATATTATATATTGTTGATTTCGTTTCATATCTGATACTTGTGAAGCATATTAAAATGGGACTTCATTAATAAGATTAATGAAATAAAAGAAACCTAAAGATGTTGTAGAAACTTGTTTAAAAACTGGTAGCTCTAGTTCTTGCTTTGCATAGCGGTGTTCCTTATAGAACATCCGCACCTTATTCGATAAGGAAAGAGCCGAGATCCCTTCACCGGGAGTGACCTCTTTAGTGAAACTAGCAGATGCTACAAACTCGGTTTGTCTTTTGATTGCTTCTATAGTTCTTGCTTTGCATAATGATATTTGTGAAATAACCTGCACCTTATTCGATGAGGAAAGGGCCGACGATCCCTTTACCGGGAGTGACCCCTTTAGCAAAACTAGAAAAGCCTCAAAAACACTCCATTTAAAATCACTCGATTCTACAACGATATAAAGTTCAATGCGCGACAGGTTTTCTTAAAAACCTGTCGCAGCCCTCCGTCATTTCAGATAAGTAATAGTTAGTATTCGTGCTGCGTTTGTTGACTCAGTCAAGGCATAGTGTGCGGTAGCTGATTAGTGCTTATTTGCAAAGCATATGATGCGATTGGATTAGGGTAGTCGTGCGGCTTTGTTGACTCAGTCAAGGGTCGTGCGGGTGGGTTTAATTCAATCGGGAAATGACGGGTTGAACTTTACTTGCGGTCTATGGTTTGTTGACTCAGTCAAGGTCATAGATCGCTTGGGGCAAAATATTATCGGGAATTTCAAGTGTTGAAATTTGCAATGAGATTGCATACCTTCTATGAGATAGTTGGATCCCGATACCCACTGCGAGTAAGAGTTACTCCTGGGAGAGTTTTATACATTACAATTAGCCGATCAAGTAGGTGTCTAGAAAGGTGTTAACGGGGTTACGCCCCTGGGAAAACGAGGTTTACTTTAATTAGGTCCGTGCGAAAGCACGGGGAACCTCCCTCAAAGTACCGACACTGGCCTGACTGAAAGATTGGCGAACTTGTAGAGTATAATTAATCCCGGCTAGTCTTTCCTTTTAGGGTTTGAAGGAAGTTTTGATTAAAACAGTGGGAGACATCCCGATTAAATAAATTGATAACCAATCTAATCTTGCAAGAGCATACGCTGAGTGTTTTCTTCTCTCTCTCTCCAGGTAGCGACCATATCACGCCTTAATCAATATAATTATATGGATGTATTGACCGAACCCGCTTGTTATACTGAGCTGGAGAACGTTGGTCCCGCTCCAACTTATAATTGTTATAAGACAGAGCAGGAAATTAGGGAATACCAGAATTCCCGTGCCGCCCAAACGAAGAAAGTGCATACTGATGCATCTTCTTCGGGTGTGTTCATTAAAGAGAACTGTTTCTCAGTATCCTTTACGTCCCGGGTATTTGATACCGGATCAGGATTCCACATATGTAATTTGTTACATGGGCTACAGATAGGTAGAGGACTGAGAACGGGTGATAGGTTTCATGAGATAGAAACGGTGCAAGTGTTGCAGCCAAGTCTGATGGTCACTATCACCCTGTATTACCAGAATACATTGATTCTGAACGAATGTTATTAGATACCGAACCTGATATACAACATCATATCAGTCTCTTTATTAGTAAAGAAAGGATATAATTTTGTATTGTTGGATAATGTTTTGAACATTTCCTATATCAAGAGTTGATCGGTTCAGGCACGTTATCTAAAAGCATTGACGTTCTAAATTAAACTACAGTTCTTAGTATACAGAATATACACAAGAGGAAGAGTTCGGAAATGAATGAATCCTTCTTGAGGCATTATAGACTAGGTCATATCAATGCGACCCGACTGGCTGAAGTTACATATAGATGCATATTTAAATTAGTTTGAATTTACATCTTGTGAAACTTGCCGGTCATGTCACAAAGATAAGATGACCATAGCTCTGTTTATTGGAAACAGAGAAAGAGTTAGTGAACTCTTGGGATTGATACATGCTGATGTATGAAGGTCCCCTGTCTACACATGCCAAGACCGGTTCTTTTTACATCATTACATTCTCTGATGATCTCTCAAGATTCAGACATATGTTCCTGTTGAAACACAAGTCCGAACCTTTTGAGATATTCACAGAATGTAAGTTAGAAGTAGAGAACCAAAATACGGGTAAAACTATTATGTCCTTTGATGTGATGAAGGAGGAGAATACTTGAGCACGGAATTCCTAGACTATTTTAAAGGAGATTGAGATTCTCTCTCATCATTACTCCTCCGTACACACCATAGCATGATGGTATATCGGGGCGGAGCAATAGCACCCTATTTGATATGGTGTACTCTATGATGAGTACTACTGAGTTTCCTATTTCCTTTTGGGAGTTATGCACTTGAGAAGCTGCATACCTATTGAATAGGGTTCAAATTAAATCAGTTGTCTACCACTTCATATATGATATGGAAAGGGAAGAGCCCATATCTTAAGTTTGTTAAGATTTGGGGTTGTCCGGCCTATGTCTAAAAGCAAAATCCGAACAAGCTCGAGGCAAGGTCTGTTATATAGAACTGGAAATGTTCCAGCTATACAAACTGCAGCTGATGATTTGGTAGAACCAAAGGATTCAATAGTTTCCAACGAACCTCAGCCTCTCCGCCGATCTAGTAGGGTTCCTCACCCACCTGAGAGATACTTCGGTTTCTCTATGATAGTGGGAGCGAGGATTGCATCATGAGATGATGACCCAACTAGTTTCGAGCTGGCCATCAGGAGTGGGACTCTGTAAGAATGGCTGGATGCTTATCGATCTGAGATGGAATCCTTATACACCAACAAAGTATGAACTTTGGTTGCTTTATCTGAAGGGTTAAATCCCCATCAGGAGCAAGTATATCTTGAGAAGATTACTTGGTGTACATGGAAAAGTTGAGACTTTCAAAGCTATGCTTAATTCCATACAGATCCTACTTGCCACGGCTACATACCATGACTACGATATCTGGCGGTTGGGTGTCATGACTGCTTTTCTAAAAGATGATTTGGAAGTGAGCGTCTATAAGTACACAGCCAGAGGGCTTTGTAGATAGTGGGAGCAGCGGAAACGTGTGCAAGATGTTTTATGTGATAAAACAGGCATCGCGGAGTTGGAACGTCTGTTTTGATGTGGTAGTCAAAGAGTTTGACTTCATCAAAATAGGTAGATGAACCTTGTATATACAAAAAGGTAGTAGGGAGTATGGTGGTGATCCTCGTAGAGTACGTGGATGACATACTCTTGATAGGGAAGGAGTTTTCTATGCTACGCTCGGTCAATCTCCGCTTATCACAAGGATTCTCCATATAGGATCAAAGTGATACCTCCTAAATCCTGGGTTTTGGATCTATGAGATAGATCTAATTGGATGTTAGGATACTCACTAGTTGTAGTGAGATGGTATCAATCGATCCTGGGGAGAATCACTGGAAAGGTTCCAGGGTGATAAGGACGACTGAATGTCAGTTACAGGCATTATCTTTACCCTCAGTGGAGGGACGGTATGTTGGAAGAGTTCCAAGCTAGATACCGTGACATACTAGACGATTAAAGGCAAGATACATCATTACCAAGGATGCTACCAAAGAGGCAGTCTGGATATTTATAGGTTCATGAGATGAACTTCATTCCTACCATTGTGCGACAATAGAGTTGTGGCTTTAGCCAAGGAACTACCGTCCCATCAGAAATCCAAATATAATTCTTAGGCAGTATCACCTGATCATGGAGATGGTTGATCTCCAGGAAGATCGAGGTTAGGAGAGTAGACACAGAGGACAACAGCGCGGATCCACTCACAAAGGCCTTTTTCCCAGTAGATACTTTTATGGGATGGTTGAGTATGAGATACTTCAACCGCGGCTAATTATTGGGTATGTGATACCACAACAGATGGCTTTAGTGCAAGTGGGAGATTGTTAGTTATATGTATACCCTAGAGGCCATTACTGTACATACGATGTATATTGTAGTGGATGCTAGGACATATATAGGGAGGACTTTCTTGCTCGATATGATAGTATGCTATCTGGTTGCGCTTTATCTTAACATATACTCTGATTGTCTTTATGTTACATGTTGATAAAGCCCTTAGGATATGTACTCGACTACTGGGACTGTGATGAGATTATACTAGTGGGGCCACGGTAGTCGACGAGTACATCCTATAACTGTTCCTAGTCGAGGGTGTATCGAGACAGGGCATCGATGCACCAGAGTAGACTAGCGTATACGCATCTTGACCCATATGATGGGCGATGGATGATCCCATATCCATCGGTGTTTGACATCAAAGATGGTGTACAGGTGCTCAGTGGTGACTGGGTACACTGGACGGACTCGCCGAGAACTCCCAGATGGTATTATACCTTACGTCAGATGGCAGTTCTCTGGTGACACTGGTACAACTTAGTCTGTTGACCCGAGATCGTCATAGAGTCTTGTGTGATTCCCACTGTGCTTTGATTTCCATCATACCACGTCCAAGAGGGTGTGCAAAAAGGTGGCTTTTGGGTACAGTCCCGAATCACACGGAGGCAATGAGCGATAAGAGGGGATTCGTCTCTCCCGGTATAGGGAGTTGATGTTGCGATGTGTTCGATTGGCTATAACCGGAAATCCCTGGCCAGGGTTTGCTGAGATTTACTAGTAAGTGTTATCAGTAGTTTCTCGAATTGTTATAGACCTCATATCGACACGACTTATCGAGCTACTGGGGTCTGACGTTTACCACCCCTAGGCGAGAAATGCGACATATCAGACGACGAGACCGGACTGTACGGGAGTGTTACTGATTGGATTCACAGGAGAATGTACAGGCTTGCTTGTTGATCTTCTGAGCACTCAATACCTGGGTGGCTGTTACGTTTAGCTGACCGCTTGCAGCTTGTGGGTGTTTGATATGATCATCACCTACTGCCGGCGTATTGACGATTCTTTAGAGTCCTACACAAAGGTTTCTTGACTCAGGCAAAACGGAGTAGGAGCACATATGTGATATGTGCGGGACCGAGGATAATACGATATGAGATACCGTATTCTATTTTCGCGATATTTGATATCAGCCGGGTCATCGGATCAAGTGTTGATTCGATGAATCGGTACGGATAAATATTAGTCGGTTATATGCGATATAGCCGGATTGTCGGATCAAGTGTTGATTCGATAATTTAATGTATAATAATATATATGATATATTAAATTACATTAACTAATATTAGCTCACTAAAAGATTCTTTTTCTTATTCGGGTAATACATTGATATATATGCGATATATGTTAATTGTATTATTTTATATTGTTACGATAAATATTATATATGTGATATATAATATTTTAACATGATATGATAACTAATGCAACATGTTTTGTGGAGTTTAAACATGATTAGGGTTTGGATTAGTGTTAAGACTTCTAGTTGATTCTAGAAGGTTTTTCTTTTGTTTTGGAAAAGATATTTTCAAGTGACTCATTCTTAACCTAACCCAAACCCTAGCCTTGGTTAATTCTCTATAATGGTTTAGTCAACCATGGTTGCATTATTGATCATCTTTATCCTTTCATTATTCATCACAAAAGGTTTCATGTTGATTGTTCATCTTCTTCCTTCTTTCTTTTCATGAAAAAGCTTTCTAGCTTTTTCTAAGTGATGAAAAATGAGTTAGAATATGAAAATAAAAGAGAGAAAAAATCCTACTTCATCATCCTCATCTATCCTTGCCATTTAGATGAGGGTGTTCACTTCACGTTATGAGTGTTAGCTTGTGTTAACGAAACTTCAAGATAGATCATCTTTGTATCAAAGATCGGAAGCAAGACTGCATCTTTCTCTTCGTGGAACCTCTCGAGAGTCCGGAACACGATGATCGCAGCGAAGGGACTTCAACACGGAGCTTTAGAAGTGAAGGACTGATCTACAAAGGTTGTAATCCCTCTCACTTAGTGTTAAAGTGTTTAACATGTTAGTTTTCGCCTAATCTCTAGTTTAAAGATCCGGTTTCGGGTTGTTCGGCACGGCTAAATTTTTAATCAGGCATGGTTGATGCCTCATAGACCCTTGTGGCAGTGCCTAGCAACCCTACAGACTAATGCGTCCTTAAACCAATATTCTTCCCCAAAATGGGAATGTTGGATCACCATATCTCTAAACTGGCAATGGACCACCATGTCCCTAAACTGGCAATGGACCACCATGTCCTTAAACTGGCAATGGACAACTATGTCCCTAAACTAGAACAATAGAGTCCAAATGCTCTATTGTTGAATCTAAACGATCCCGTTAAGTTGATCTTAGTCTCAAATTAGACTAACGTATCCTTAACAAATGTTTAAGTTGATCTTAGCTTCAAATATGGCTAACGTATCCTTAAACCAAAACCTTCAAACAGACTTTAGTCCCAAATTAGACTATAGATCTCCCAACCAACTTTGGTTCAAGGGTACATCTCTGAACTCCTCTGATATCTGTCATTGTAATCCTTCAACGTCGTCAGAAAGGTGACGGGTCCCGACGGCAATACGATCAATGGACGACCATGTCCCTAAACTGGCAAACGGACCACCATGTCCCTAAACTAGAACAATAGAGCCCCCAAATGCTCTTTTGTCGGATCTAAACGATCCCGTCGAGTTGATCTTAGTATCAAATTAGACTAACGTATCCTTAACAAACATTTGAGTTGATCTTAGCCTAAAAAATGGCTAACGTATCCTCAAACCAAAACCCCAAACCCAAATCTAAAAAAATACGGATTTGGACTAATCCACATCCTACGGGCGACGACATAAATTAGTCTCCGTATACAATCCACGGGCAACCACAAACAAAACAAACACCCACGACACGAAGTGAACATCTGGAGAAGGAGAAAATTGTTGCAGCGATGCGGTAGCGTAATTAACTGCAGAGGCTTGCGCCTGCAGGGAAGAGCGTCCCCACAATCAAAAAACCCCTCAAGCGAGAGGGAATCTGACGAAGTCTGCTACATCGGCCGCATCCGTCTAAACCTTCGATACATGGTGCCATAAATCAACTTGGCATCTTCGGAGAGGTGGACGGATAGCACCAATTAGCATCTGCCCCGAATCTTAGGCAAGACGTCTCTACGTCGCGCCGTCTTTCGGAGGGGAACAAGGCCTTGATGCGGAAATACTCGATTAATCACAAGCTATCTATGCTCTACCACCCCCAAACATGTGGGCAAGACGAAGTTTCAAATTGGTAAATCAAGAAAATATTGGAGAAAACGGTTTCTAGGCACCGTAAAGATTGGCCTTTGAAATTAACCAATGCCCTTTGGGCATTTCGAACTGCGTACAAGACTGATCTTGGCATGCCTCCCTATCGGCTTGGGTACGGAAAAGCTTGTCACCTCCCTGTGGAAATCTAGCATCGTGCATTTTGGGCGATTAAAGAGTTGAACTTTAACCTTGAAGATGCGGGAAGCTATCGGAAGCTGCAACTTAACGAACCGAACGAGCTTTGGGATGAGGCTTACGAAAACACGGTCGTTAAAAAGAACCAAATGAAGGTGTTTCATGATAAACACTTTACGCGCAAAACTTTCACGCCTAGACAACAGGTATTTCTTTACGACACCAGACTCCATTTGCATCATGGTAAGCTCAGATCTCGCTGGACGGGACCCTTTCTTGTGCGATGTGTATACCCACACGGTGCGGTGGATTTGAAAAATCCAATGGACAGTTCGGTTTTTAAAGTAAACGGACACAAATTAAAATCGTTCCTCACCGCAGAACCATCGGATAAGCTTCAGATATTGTAGGAGCCGGTTTACCCAGCTTAATCTTCCTCTGTTTACCACCAAACTTCGGTTATCCAGCCATAAATAGTGGAGACACTGTTTCAAATAAGTTTGGGGGTATATATAAGCTGTTTTTGTATATATATGTGGATATTCTTGTCTGGTGCATATCCATTTTTTCTTTCTGACGAGCAATCTTGTCTGGCGATGCTCGATTTTTGATATTTAAAAGAGAAAGAGAGAGAGAGAGAGAGAGCGCGCGCAGGGGAATGTGTGTATAAAAAATACCAAAACAAACAAAACAAATAAAATGAGAAGAGAAAAGAGGGGTTGTTTTTGGAAAAAAAGTTTTTTTTTGGAAAAAAACCATCTTTTAATAGCCCAACCTACTGACCCGAGCCCAATTCTAAACAATCAAACAACATTCTCTATTTCTTCTCCTCTTCCCCAACTCAACCCAAAAACCCTAGCTCCCATCTCCTCAGATCGACCTCCGGAATCACGAAATTTCCCGTCGCCGTCGGCCCGAGTGTCACCAATCCACGATTCCCTTCTGCCTCGCTGTTAGATTCTCTCTCCTTGCAACTCCCCTGTTGTTTGATTTTCCTGAAAATTTCGATTACCCACTGTAATGGCTCCCTTTGATTGCGAATTTTTTTTGTCAATTTGTACCCATGAGCTATATGGAAGCTATTTCTATGATGAAATCTGTCAAATGGGTTAGGAATTTCTGTTGTATGTGGATGAGGGGTTGTGTGCCATTCAAGAATTGGTAGATAAATTTTACGATGCGTTGCGAGCGGGCGAGCAATTGCAGGATCGTGTCCGTTTTCATTTTCGGGGAAGAAGGAGGGTTTTTTCAGCAGAAACAATTTCAAAAGTCACTAACATCCCCACCCGACCAGGATTTCAATATCCATTAGAGCTCGCTGAGTATAGAACGATTGTTGGATCGAGGTGCGAACTACGAGATGCTGGGCTGAATGCCCATTAGTTATATCGAAACGTATATACTACTTGCCGCTGGGTATACCAAAATATCAAAAGGATCGGCCGAGTATCTTCTTTCCCGGCGATTGTGGGTCATGTCGTCCATTGCCTAATGACGAATAACTATCAATTTTTCATTATGAACATGTTGTTCACAACAATCATGGATGGTGTCGCAGGGCGCAAACTGTTACTTCCAGTCCTCATCACACAGATTTGTTATTACTATATGGAGGAGGATTTCGATGCCTGTGTCACCATGTACGACACAGTCCCAGTCGAGATTGAGAGGATCTTACAGGGTTATACAGACACCAGATGTGAGCAGCAGATATGGTCACCCTCTGACCCGAGCGAGCTTGCGGCACCACAGAAATCTTCAGAGATCTACCTGAATGAGGATATACCGACAGATCCTTGTGATTTGCACAGGATGGAGGTCCGCGGCATCAAGATACTGATCAGGCAGAACAAAGAAATCAAACAGCAGTAAAGCCAGATCCTAGCTAACCAAGAAGAGACAAGTGGAAGCGAAAAAAGCAAAGAAAAGGGAAAAACCAAGTGACGATGAGGACATCATCCGCTTTAAGTTTGGGGGTGAATTTGAGATTGGGTTTTATCTTGTATCAAGCATATAGTATTGTTTTTGCATATTTCCTCCATTTCAGCATTTCATATCATGTATTTTTTATTTTATTTTGCATGTACTTGTATTGCACGTTTGCTTTTGTATTGCATTTTGCAGTTTGTATCAGAAAAACTGAAAAACCCTAAAACTTGAAAATTTTCCAAAATATAAAAACTTTGTCGTTAAGTTAGCAGGTAAAAAAGCTTAAATTCAAAATATCGACGGTTTAATATGATAAGATAGGAATAACTAAATCTTATGTCTAGATATTGAAAACCTGAACGATAACCCTTATTGGAATTTAATAATAGTTAATATACGTCTTTTTCATCACACTACATGTGTCATGAGTTTTGAAAATTAGATGAAAAGTTTGATATGTCTTAAAACACCTTTAAAATTTATGAACTCCTTCAGGATCAAACTAGTTTTTTCTGAGATATGTAATATCGAGAAGAGTTTATAAAGCAAAGTGGATATGAAAATATATTATTGATGCATTAATAAAAACTAAGTCTGAAAAATAACCTATCTTAAACTTGATTGGAGTGATTGCACACCTTACCTACACAAACACGTCTTATATCTTGAAAAAAAGAATTGAACAACTAGCTATATCTCCATTCACATTAAATTGTCATAATTCTCATGCCAAAATGATTCCTTTTATTTTAGGACCTAGGTAACTTGGGCAATTAAGTCCGTCGGGATGTTTTTACACCAAATGCCCTAAAACCAACTGGCTTGGGTGCATTGGCCCAAAACTCGCTAAGAAGCCTAGAAATTCCAATTTAAAACAAAGTCAAGCAAGTGTTCTCTCCGAGTTAAAATTCCTAATGGTCCTTTGTGTGAGAATAATCTTGATAAAAGACAAGTTTTTATAAAAATATTTTCAAACAGAGATATGAAAGTTTTATTTGATAATCAAGACTATTGCACGTTCACAAAGGTGTGTATGTGTCACGCCCCGCTTTCCAAAATACATAAACACGGCACGTGACAGAGCCAACCATGCTATCTATGGCTAGGAATAATCCCTTCATAGTCACATTAGGACTTTCAATCGGATATCAAGAACAGTAAAATAAATTCTATCTAACACATGTCCATCCGCCACAATAAATAAAATCAAGAAATGCATATAGCGGAAATGAATTAAGATCCAATAAATAACAATATCTGAATCACGTCCTTTATGGGATCACATTGATAAAATAAAACTATGGAAATAAAAGAAGCTAAGCATCTCTAAACTAAACATCTAGCTCCTCATTGCTCGGCTTGCTTACTAAAATACTCCTGATCTGCCTGCGATAATGTCAGAGAAACTGGGCCATGCAAAACTCAGACGTCAGTGCGTCTTAATATCAAAATAATCGTAATAACCAGGATAGGATGCTATTATTAAACATGAATATAAATAATAAACACATGTATAAAACAGTAAGGTACATATATGTGATGTATATCCTAAAGTCTGTGCTTCTAGGTTATCTATTCTACGAGTGTTTGAAATCTATTTAATGGAATCGTCGATGTAACTCAATAGTATCCCATGCATGCCTGGGGCCACGGTCAAGATTCTCGGGCTGAATCCGAGACGTGCCGCTAAGCAGTAAACAGGTAACATGTACAGATGAATGATGTCAGCATCATCATTCCAAGGCTGGCCGAGCCCGTATAAACTAATTAGTATCTGGAAGTATCGAACTGTTGAGTTACAAGTCAGGTTTCATTATTGATTTCCCCTTACCCTCAAGGTTTTGTGTTCAAGTCAGGTATTGATGATGTAAGTCTAATACCAATATAGGATCAAGCAGGTACATGTCTTGTTTATGTAGACAACAATTCACGACCGTCAGGACGATAAATTAGGATTATCGGCATTAGCAAAAGATCCAAGTAACAAGTCTGGCAGTGTGTTGTGAACATATCATGCAATGTATTTTAACCAGAATAGACACCAAATGTAAAACTGTAACCACTATCTAAATACGGTAAACACAACTAATGCTAGGATGTATATGTATCTATCTGTAATAACCGTTTCACGTCCATTACCATGTATATGCAAACTAGATAAAATAATGAACTGATATTGTAGTATGATAATATTGTGATGATCCGGCATGCAACTAGATAAATTATCGATACGGATACAGACGGATAATATAAAACTGTAAATCGCTACTATTTGCTGAATATTAAAATGTATGTACCATAGTCAAGCATATAAATATCAATATAATCAAAATAGAATGTTTCAAGTTTAGAAATTGCCAGATCGAATCTCACGTCGAGATACGGATATCACGTTCCGACGCCGAATAACATCACGATGCAAAATCTCGACTTAGATCTCAATATGGTGCTTCGGCCTGGACTGCAGCCGAGGTATTGCTGCAGTAAGAAAATGGCGGCGATGCCGTCGGTGGAGACGAGATTGGACGGCTGCAGTCAACAATGGGGTGTCGGGTTCCGGCGAGGTCGACAACGACGAGAGGAGGACGGCTACGAGGGAGGAACGGCGTGGGTGTAGGGTTTGGCGTGAGTGAGAAGTGAAGAAGACGGGGATGAAAATGAGGGAAGAGAGAGAGGGTTTTTAAAATTATTTATATATATATATATATATATATATATTATATAGGGGGAGAGAGAGAAGGAGACAGAGACACAGAGAGAGAGTGAGAAAGAGAGACGGAGGAAGAGAGAGAGAGAAAGAGACAGAAAGAGAGAAATAATTATAAATTTATTTATATAATTTATATATATATATATATATATATATAACAGTTAATATATATATAGTTATAGGAAAATATAAAATATATATATATATATTGTAGGATTTTGCAGATAATACCAGATCTCTCCAAATATTACCCATATCCCTTTAAAAATATAGTTTTTAACTATAAAGAATATACGTAAGGATTTTAACCTTAATGCAAATGTCTATAAATAAAAACATATACCCCCAAATAAAGATCTACGTAAATATACGAAACGATCCAAATACTAGTCTATCTAACCCTTAGGATACGGGCATGATATATGGGCGTAACCACCTGATATGGGATACCTTGTCATGTATGACTAGATGGGAAAAATATTATTTTGTTTTTAGATTGTATTTTAGAAAGATATGTAGAGCTTAAAATATATTATGCATATATTTAGCATTCGATTCGCATGGATACATCATACTAGCAAATATTTGATATAATCTCGAACCATGTTGGGTTTCAACCATGCGGGTCGGGTCGGATAATAACCACAGCTGCTAATTGGATTATTCGTAACCCAATAGCCACAATAAGAAAGAATTTTACTGCAAGATTTGAAATACCCAAATATATAGTATAGATGTACTAGGGTGTTACATCATACCCAACTACAAAAGAATTTCGTTCTCAAAATTCACGGAACAAGAAAAAGACAAGAAAACACGGATTTTTAAAAAAGAGGTGTGGAAACTTCTGTCGGATATCGTTTTCACGTTCCCAAGTAGATTCTCCGTGCGAACGATTTCCCCATGAAACGAGTACTGGTGGGATAACTTTATTCTTGAGAACTTTTTCTCATCGATCCACAATCGCCATTGGTCGCTCTTCATACGTTAAATCTTCCCTTACTGTCAGTTCCGAGTGATCTAGGACATGCGTATCATTTCGAACATACTTGCGGAGTTGAGATACATGAAACACATCATGAACACCCGCCAAGGATGATGGTAAAGCCAATCGATAAACTACCTCTCCAACACACTCGATGATATCGAAAGGCCCCACGAATCGAGGACTAAGCTTGCCTCGACTACCAAATTGGATTACTCCTCTAGTTGGTGATATCTTCAAGAACATAAGATCACCAACAGCAAATTCCAGAGGTCTTCTTCCAGTATCAGCCCAACTTTTCTACCGAACTTGTGCCACCTTCATATGATTTCGGTTTACGTTAACTTTCTCCACCGTTTGCACAATAATATCCGGTCCCAATAATCTTCTTTCTCCGACATCATCCCAATAGACAGGCGAGCGACACTTACGACCGTATAATACTTCAAATGGAGCCACTTGTATAGTCGCTTGAAAACTATTATTGTATGAAAACTCCACTAAGTGCAAATGATCCTCCCATGAACTCTTGAAGTCTAACATGTATGCTCTCAACATATCTTCAAGAGTTTGGCTCATTCTTTCAAATTGGCCATCTGTCTAGGGATGATAGGCTATGCTAAATTTCAAGTGAGTTCCCAAACTTTCCTGTAGACTCCTCCAATAGTATGATAAAAATTGAGTATCATGATTGGAAACGATGCTCATAGGTACTCCATGCAATATCGCAATCTCCTACATGTACTGCTCTGCCAAAACCTCCGTCGACTGACCAACACGAAATGGTATAAAATGAGCTGCCATGGTCAATCGATCGACAATCACCCAGCTCTTTGGACTCTGTGGTAAGGTTGTCACAAAATCCATGGTTATATGTTCCTACTTCCATTGAGGAATCGGAAGTGGTTGCAACAAACCAGCTACCCTTTGATGTTCAATCTTGACTTGCTGACACACCAAGCACTTCGATACGTAGCGAGCAATCTCCCTTTTCATGACTTCCTACCAGAAATGTTGTCATAGATCTTTGTACATCTTTGTGCCTCCCGAGTGTACTGAATACGCGGAACTGTCAGCCTCCTTCATGACTTCTTCACGAACATCTCCTTTAGGCACACATAAACGACTACCATATCGTAACGAACCATCTTCATGAGTTAACAAGTCGGTTCGGAGTCCCGCTTCTACTTGTTCTCAAAACTTTTGCAATCATGGATCGTGCGATAGTGCTGCTTTAATGTTATTGATCAAGGATGACTATACTCGTAACTGCATCAACTGTCCCGAAGAATTTGGTAGTACAATCTCCAATTCGAATCTCTGAAGATCAGCTATAATCTCCTTCTGTGCAGTCAACATCTGTATCGCTGGAAACCGACTTAGAGCATCCGGCACTAAATTAACTTTCCCCGAATGGTATTTTAGATCAAGATCATGATCAGCCATCAGCTCTAGCCATCTACGCTGCCTCATGTTGAGCTCTTTCTGTATGAACACATAGTTTAGACTTTTGTGATCGGTAAAAACTTCTACCATTTCGCCCAATAAGTAGGGTCTCCAAATATTCAGAGCGAAAATCACTGCTGCTAACTCCAGATCATGAGTTGGGTAGTTCTTCTCATGTTTTCAATTTTCTCGACGCATAAGCTATGTCCTTCCCATGCTGCATTAGAATACATCCCAAGCTTTTCCCAGATGCGTCGCTGTGAATGACTAGTCCCCCGGAACCATCTGGCACTGTCAAAATAGGAGCGGTGGTCAATCTTTGCTTCAAAGCATCAAAAGACGACGCACACTTCTCGGTCCATACGAACGGTACCTCCTTTTGTGTTAGCTTGGTCAATGGTTCTGCTATTGGAGCAAAGTTCTCCACAAATCTTCTATTGTATCCGGCAAGCCCAAGAAAACTTCTGATCTCCTCCACATTCTTTAGAATCGGCCAATCATGAATAGCTGTAATCTTTTCGGGGTCAACTGCAATTCCATCTACGGATACCACATGACCAAAGAACTTCACTTCTTCGAGCCAATAACTTTTCTTGCCTTAACATATGCAGTGTGATTCTCAAGTGTTTTGCATGCTCTTCTTTGCTCTTTGAATAGACTAGAATATCATCAATGAATATCACCACGAACTGATCTAGAAATAGTGAAAAGATCCGGTTCATCAAGTCCATAAATATCGCCGGTGCGTTAGTAACTCCAACTGGTATGATACTTTTGAAGTTTTAATCCGGTCTTTATTTTTTGACTTGATGACTCTACATCAAACTTTTCGAAACATAACGACATTATTTTCACCACATGTTAAGATGTATATGATCTTAAGTTGAATAAGAAGTGAGGTGTGAAAAACAAGGGCTTGATATTTCTAAACTTAGGATAATAGAATTTCTTTCTTTGATATTAAACCCTAGGATTAGAATTGATTGTTATTTCGCAAAACTAGCTTAACAAGATTTTGTGGATGTAATCCACTGAAAACTCTCAGAAGACAACACTCCTCCTACTAGGTACACCTAGAGGTTTAACGTCTTGTTGCATGAGCTCAGTGCAATCGCGTTCCCTGCGAAAGTGAGGTTAAGATTTTATTTTGCTCGGGACGAGCAAAGGATAAGTTTGGGGGTATTTTTGCATCACGAAAAACTGCATTTCAATATCGATCATTCATTATTATTTTTGTGATATATCGGTACTATTAATTCGTGCCTGCTCAATAAATACAAATTACATGAATTCATGACAAAACACTGGAAACACACTCAGATGCATGGAAACGACATTTATGAGCCGACACTGCAACCGGAACGGAAAACCGATTCAAAATCCAGGTTTGTGCAAAAACAATTCAAGTGTACACTTTTTTATTCAAAATGGTCAAACATGATAAAGTGTGAACACAACCTTTTTATGATGCATGGTGGGGCAGCCTAGCACAAGTGGGCACACAAGTTGGCTATATGAATCATGGTTTGTGGCACAAGTGGGCTTGTAATGAGTAGAGATAAAAGATGTGATGTGATGGTTTACAATTTCCCTCCAAAATCTACAGATAAAAATTCAGATGTTTATTAAAGAATCAAATAATATTAGAGAGATTATGGAGAGAACATAAGATCACCACTTGAAGATGGTCCCTACCACACGAAGAACAACCGCCGGTTTCGTTGAAATACCCACCACCGCCGGTCCTTTTAGCTCCAAAGTTCTTCATTTTTCTTCTGGTCAATCCATATTATCACATCACCCTTGTTTTATTGTTTGTTTATTCTGTAGATATGCCTATAAATACACACCAGAAGAGAGGCTAAATGGTCCATGTTTTCTAGTTTAGAACAAGTTTTTCATTTTGTAGATGTTAACTTGTATTTCATTTGTACTCTTGAGTTTTTGCCCTCTATCTTAACCTTGTAACTTTTTTACTGAACTTACAAGCTTAAGATTTAGGTTCTTGAATTCAAATTAGTTTGTATCCTCAATTTCAATCAATAAAAAGTTCTCTTTTTGCTCATTTTCATGTCATTGCTTGCTACAATTGTGATTTAGTGAAATCTCTTGCTTTTCTTTGATCTTGCAACCTCTTAAGTGAGCTTACAAATTTAAAGTTTGGTATTTGATTTCATAGTAATATTTGGACTCAAGAACACGCGAAGATTGCATATCGGACATATCGGTTCTTAGTTTCATTAACCCTTGCTTATTTTTTTGCAATTTTACTATGCACCATTCTATTTTTGTGTTTTATTTGGTTTTTGTGAATATGTGTGAGTAAGTGTTTAACTTGTTAAGGGTAGAATATGGTTAGTTTTTTAAAGGAGAAGTGTTTGCTGAAATCCTTTAAAAACCCTTAATTTGTAATTGAAACTCCTACCAAACGATTCGCAATCCGCTCCATTAGGCACCCTATCCTACCATGATAACGGTGACTCCTAATCGTGACCGGTTGCGATTGGTTTGCTGGAGGCGAAAGTTAAGAGACAAGAACAGAAGGACAGATGACAAGAAATACGGATTTAACGCATAATTGCAAATACCGTACTTTAAGTTCCCTAATCTACGTTGTTGCCGATTACCTTAGCATCAAAATCAAATTAGGTTTATAAGGAAACTGCAAACATTATCCTAACTCAAGCTAACCTAAAACTACCCCTAACAAGTCCCTTTTTCTTGAACATATCATATTTACGACACGTAGAATATAAAAAACTCAAAGTACGGACTTAACTCGTTAAAACAAGATTAAAACCCTACCATCTCCCTGCGGACGACCCGTACTCATCTCGGCTTACAACACGCGACACCGTATCGATTGCGGTTATTTCAAACTTTAAAACATAAGATAAGACACGGTAAATCGCTACCAATCAGGTAGTATTTGAGATACCAAATCACCCAGTCTTCTATTTCAAAAGTGGAGATAGAACCTTGGAGCCAGTAAGCTACCGTGCTAAACCGAAGAACGCAGAAGTGTTCACTCTACCAGCTGAAGAAGAAAAACCTAAGATAGTTCGAGAGTTCGAGAATGTGTTCCCTGAAGACATATCGGGTTTTCTTCTTGATCGAACTCTTGAATTTAGTATTGATTTATAACCTGGTGCACAAACTATAATCAAAGCTCCATACCGATTAAGTCCGGAGGGATTGAAGGAGATCCATATTCAGTTGGACGAACTGCTGAAGAAAGGTTGGATCCGACCGAGTACTTCAAGTTGGGGATCTCCAGTATTACTAGTGAAGAAGAAGGAAGGTTTCTACAGGACGTGTGTGGATTATCGAGCTTTGAACGAAGTAATAATTAAGAACAAGTATCCACTACCGCGCATCGATTAGGACCATCAGGTGATGGTCAAAGAGTCCGACATTCTGAAGATGGCATTTAGGACTCGTTATGGCCATTATGAATATCTCGTAATGCCATTTGGAGTGACCAATGCACCTGCCATATTTATGAACCTGATGAACCAAGTTTTCTGAGAGTACTTAGACAGGTTTGTTGTGAACTTCATCGACGACATCCTGGTGTATTCAAAGAATCGGAAAGAACACGCCAAGCACTTACGCATTGTCCTGGAGACATTACGACAACACCAACTCTACGCCAAGTACAGCAAGTGTGCATTTTGGCTAGATCAAGTCAGATTTCTCGAACACATCGTTTAAGGTGAAGGAATCTTGGTGGATCCAGCTAAGGTGTCAACTGTGGCGAGTGGCCGACACCAAAGACGGTGAAAAATATAAGAAGTTTCTTGGGCTTAGCAGGATAGTACCGACGCTTCATCGAAGGATTCTCAAAGATCGCAGCATCCCTGACCAAGATTACACGTAAAGACGAAGCATTCGTGTGGTCAGAAGCATGTGAGAAGGTTTTTGTACAACTCAAGTCGAGGTTAACCTCTGTACCTATTCTTGTATTACCGGATCAATCTGGCGGATTCAATGTGCATTATGATGCGTCCGGTAAAATATTAGGATGTCTTCTACATCAGCATGAAAAAGTTGTGGCTTTTGCATCAAGATAGTTAAAAGTTCATGAACTCAACTATCCAACACACGATCTGGAATTGGCAGCCGTCATCTTCGCCCTCAAGATTTGGCGTCACTATTTATTGGGAGAGCGAGTGGATATATACACTGATCACAAAAGTCTGAAGTATGTATTTACTAAGAAAGAACTCAACATGAGGCAGAGAAGATGGTTAGAACTCATAGCGTACTTCGACATCAACCTACAGTATTATCCAGGAAAGGTAAATATAGTTCCTGATGCACTTAGTCGCCAGCCATTAGCAATGAACCTCACCGCTAAGTGGAGACTACAAAAAGAACTGCATGGATTGGAGATTGAAGTAGATGTGCCAGGTAACGCTTCATCTTTGATGAACATACAAGTCCATTCCACTCTTGTAAATCAAATCAAGGCAGCTCAAACAAACAATGCCAAGCTACAAAAGATCCGAGAACAAGTAGAAAGTGGACTACGAATTGACTTCATCATCAACGAAGATAGATCTTTGCGATATGGAAGCCGTTTATGTGTACCAGTTAGATCTGTTCGAGAAGAATTGATGAAAGAAACTCACAGCTCTCCGTATTCGGTTTACCCCGGAGGTACAAAGATGTACAAGGATCTATGGAAATATTACTGGTGGCATGGAGTGAAGCGAAAAGTAGCAAGGAGCGTAGCAAAGTGTCTAGTATGTCAGCAAGTGAAGGTTGAATATCACAGAACTACCGGTCTACATCAGCCGTTACCAATCCCGGAATGGAAATGGCAGCACATTACCATGGACTGCGTGACTGCTCTCCCTTGCAGCACGAAGGGTGACGACGCGATTCGGGTTATTGTGGATCGACTCACCAAGTCGGTTCACTTTATTCCATTCTGAGTTGGCCAGCCAACTAAGACGTTGGCAAGGAAGTACATGGAGGTGAGTAAAAATCTAAAGTAAGATTTAAACCTTCAAGATATACCATACTTGTTTTGATACCCATAAACTCATGCAGAAGATCATGAGATTATATGGAGTACCTGTTTGCATCGTCTCCGATCGTGATACGAGATTCCGATCACAGTTCTGGCAGTGTGTGCAAGCTAGCCTGGGAACGAGTCTGAATTTCAGCACA
Source organism: Agapanthus africanus (assembly GCA_030015575.1). Classification (NCBI taxonomy): domain Eukaryota; kingdom Viridiplantae; phylum Streptophyta; class Magnoliopsida; order Asparagales; family Amaryllidaceae; genus Agapanthus; species Agapanthus africanus. The sequence goes on from CM057337.1 coordinate 789,242,524, forward strand.
GCGTACCATCCACAAACAGATGGATAGTCCAAGCGAACAATTCAGATCCTGGAAGACATGCTGAGAGCTTGTATGTTAGACTTCGGAGGTTCGTAGGAAGATCACCTACACCTTGTGGAGTTTTAATATAACAACAGCTACCAAGAAAGCATTGGGATGGCACCATTCGCAGAACTCTACGGACGGAAGTTTCGTTCCTTGGTGAGTTGGGACGACGTTGGAGATCGTGAACTCCTTAGATCAGCGATGATCGTAGCAACTGTGGATATAGTTCGCACGATTAGGGAAAAGATGCGCATAACCCAAGACCGACAGAAACATTGGGCAGATGCAAAGCTTCGACACCTGGAGTTCCAACCTGGAGAGCATGTGTTCCTAAAGATCTCTTCGAACGGAGGAGTGATAGGTTTTGTGAGAGGGGTAAACTCAGTCCAAGGTACATCGGACCGTTCGACATACTTGAACGAGTTGGAGAATTGGCATACCGTTTGGCACAACCACCCTCGTTGGAAGGAGTGCACAATGTGTTCCACATATCCCAATTACGACGATATGTGAGCAATCCCATCCACATACTTGATCACTTAGAGCTCATTGTACAAACCGATCTGACTTGTAAGCAGCAGCCAGTCGAGATCTTGGATCGAAAGGTGAAGACCTTACAGAATAAAGAAGTGAACTTGGTCTGAGTGATGTGGAGAAAAGACTCGCTAGGAGAATCGACATGGGAGTGAGAAGACGATATTCGTGCACGATACCCTCAACTATTCAAAGATTAATCCTTTATGTAAATTTCGAGGACGAAATTTTTATAAGAAGAGTAGAATGTAACGACTCTAAAATCCCTGTACAAAAATTACTTGTTTACTGTATAGAAAGACTATTTCAGCTTTTTGTAAAATTATAAGTTAAATTTGTTTAATAAAAACATGAAGCAACTTATAGCTCACTAGTAAAACCTCTTTACTATTGTGATATAGCCTGTGTGTTCGAATTTCATCAGTCCCAATTATTTTTTAAGATTTTTCTTTTTAATTTTTAGGAAGCCCAAGAGTTGCACGTGCAATTCAAGGAGAAACGAAAAGTATCAGAAAAATCAAACAGGCGCAATGAGGAGTAAACACTGATTAAAGCACGTAGAACGAATCTCGAGGCAATCCATCAAAATCCGACCGTCCGTTTCCCCATATTGGCCGCTACCGACGGTCCGATCTGGTCCACTCGGTGGTTTGCACACAAGTCTTTTCGACTCCCCTCTACTCCCCTGCACTTAAACACCGTTTGATTTCCCTGCAATTAAACAGTGACCATTCAATTCATCATTTAACACCAATTTTAATTCTTTTAATCCAATTTTTAATTCCCAAACCCTAAATTCTTCACTATAAATACCACACCACTTCCTTAGCTCTCCTCTATTCTGAAATTCTGTCAAAAACTCTTTAAGTACAAGTGGAGTTAAGACTAGTCAAAGAGGAGTTAGCGATCAAGCATCTTTCGTTGAAAATCGGAGTTGCTTCCGGAGCTACTGCGATGCCACAAAATCTCTTATCCCTTCTTTACCCTCTTCCTAGCACTACTCAACCGGCAAGTCATTTTTCTCTCTTTCTTTGCATCTCAAAAATCCAATCTATAAAACAATATGGGCAAGTGGAGTTATCCCGTTAACTTTTATTATAAACAACTTTTGTCACCTTCTTAAAGGTTAAATGTTCATTTTAAAGCTCTAAATATCTTCTTAACATGTTGTTCACATCTTTACCTTTTCATGTAATTAGAAATTCAAGTGAAATACGTCTATACCGAATTTTTTTCAGAAAAATACCATGAGCTTTAATATAACCGTATTATCAATAACTAGCATATGTACCTGTAGAACATTCATGGGTTAACGACCTACCTCATACTCACACTTTTGATTCATAGCACGTGTCACTCTCCGCTTCCCGGTGTACGGTGAAGAGGACGCAACGGGTCACGCGACGCATTTACTCAGAAGTAAACACGCTAAGCGTATCTAAGCAATATAAAATGAAAAGTACATAAGTGACAAGATGTAAATGAACAACAACTTTATTTATTTAACATTTTTACAGTACAACTGAAATGTAAATACATGGAATGAAAGCAATGCCTAAACAATGACATAACAGAAATGAAAATGGTATGTACAAGTATCTAAAGCTCCGGGTCGAATGCGAACTGCTCCAAATCCTCGGTGCTGGGATCGATCTCCAGTGAGTCTGATCCACCTGACAACATTCCAAAGAAAGAAGATAGGAATGTCGTCAGCGAACAATCGCTCTGTAAGTCCCAAAAGAGAGTAGAGATAGAATAAACAGAAAAAGAATATAACTTATAATATTTGATTATATTGTTAACGTTGTTGTTTGTAGCTTGGTACAGAAGATGCCAGTGTATACGAGAGGAGTCCAACTTACACCGTGGAATTTGGTAACCCGTAGTACAAGGCTCTGTCGAAAATACCTCGGAACAACGACATGGTTGTAATTACGTCTTAAGTGACCACCTCGTGCCACCTTTAACATATTCCGTACCAGTCTACCCCTTATAAACCCCGCGATGTCTTTATTGTATTGATTGTATTGTATTCTCTTGTATTGTAGATTGTATATGGACGACTTTTCGAAACCATGATATCAGTAAATGGAACGGATATAACGGATGTACACGTAGATAGAGTATATCTATGGTTCGGTTCAGTCAATATAGATTGATATAGATTGAATAGACGGATTCATATTGAATTGTAGTTTATACTTGAATCATATTCAAGTCAGATTAATTAGATTGAGACTCAGTCTGAGTCAGACCCTTTAAAAAGAACTTGAAATCCTGAATTAGTTTTGATGTTATCGGTAACTGTTGCACATGGACAGCAGGATTTGTGTCTTTTTCCAAGACAATTATCGTGTTGATAACACCGTTTGTTAGATTGTCTACCTTAAATAGTCAAGCACCGATATCTCCGGCTCCCTGAGACTCAAGAGACTGGTCCCGCTTAAACCTATATTTACCAGGGTCCTTATTGTAATTTAGCATAACTTGAGGGGGTTTTATGTAAAACTAGTTTTGGTATAATTTAAAAATACACCTTAAGTATTTAATTTTTGTCTTTAGGGTTTTCATAGATGTATATTTTATAAATGTGAAATTTCTGGTGAGTAGAACCTAATTTTCATAGTATATGGTATTTTATTGAAATATCCGTATTGTTTTGTATTTGGATGGTATTTTCATGTAATGGTGATTTCTTTTGAAAAAGTAGAATATTTAGATAATATAATTAAAGTAGATATTTTGATAATATATATATATATAATGAAAGTAATTTTATTTATTTTCTTGTAGAAATCTCATTTTTAAAGAAAGATGCATAAAAATTCCATCGAGATCGAATGCTCCTTTCGGAGGTCTGCATCTCCCTCTACTAGGCCCGAGGACGTGCGATAACCCGTACCATCTCGAATGGGGTCCCCAAAAGTGGGTTGTAGAGACGCAATTGCAAGGAATCGTTTAATACATCTTTTTAAAGAAAAGGTTTTATAAGTTGATGGTATTTATTTGTAAGTCGTGTTATCCCATGAAAATATTCTCAAAACTTCATCGTGCTATGTCAAAAATGTGTGTTGTGATGAGTTAGGTCATTAGCTCGTGAGCTATCTAAAGGTAATATAGGTATTATGTTGATTTGTGTCGAAACTAAAACATATGGTATTTTACTGTAAGAAGACGATAAAAGTTGCAATAAAGAATATTTTACGATGAAACTTGTTTTAATGGGTTTGTTAATATTTGTTAAACATTATATGAGATTTTGGTATTTTCTTGATTAAGAAAAGTTGAGTTTTGAAGAAAAACCGAATCGGAAGTCGGATTAACTCCGCTTCTGTCGGGTTTTATAATTTAAAGTTTTTAGAATAGAGAAAGAGAGGGGAAGAAGGGACTTACTGGCTTGGGATCAAGAGAAGGGAGATGGGGAGATAAAGAAGGCTTCGGGGCGTCTTTTTGTCACCGGAAACTCCTTGGATCGTTGTCGGAACTTCGCCCTTCATTAACTCTACTTGCACACAATTAGGACTTGGGAATTTTGTATAGTTTTGACAGGAATTTCTGAGTGAGGAGGGGTGAAATATGGTGTGGTATTTATAGGGAAAAATTAGGGTTTAGTGTGTTAAAGAATGCATTTAAAATATGCATTAAAATTGTATTTAAATGTCATTTTATTGCACTATGGATAAATTCAGAGTAAACAAGCAATATGTGTTTAGTGGGGTAGCTGAAAAGGTGCCAGGGGAGGAAATTGGAGGCCTTTACCTACGGTCCGACCGGCGGTACCGGGAAAACTAGGGTTTTCGCCGGGTCTTTACCGGCGGATGGGGTTGAGGTTTAGGCCACGTGTAGGTGTCGATTCTTATTCTTCAGTGCACATGTTTAAATACTTTGTGACACTTTAGTTTGCGTGTAGACTTTTGGGCTTCTAAAAAGATTAAAAGAAAATTAAATAAAAAGAATATGTAGTTGATGGGATTTGAACTCTGGTGCTATGTCTCAACAGTGCAAAGTCTTACCAGTGAGCTACAAGCTCCTTCTTGCTGTTCAAAAGAAAAACAAATTTATAACTCGTGCTCAGGCTTAGGTATCCCTTTCTGTATTTTAAAAAAAATAATTCGTACAGAAAGTTAGGGTTGTTACATTCTACCCTCCTTATAAAATTTCGTCCTCAAAATTTGTTAAAGGAAAGTGTAATAGATTCAAGCAAAGTTTGGTGATAGAACTATTGGTAGTGCATGAAAAATATGTGAAAGAATGAAAGAATGCGAAAGATTGAAAAAGAGGTGAGGAAATTACCGGGGTTACCTTGGTCTACAACCTCGGCTTCTTCGCCCGCTAAAAGGAAAGCCTGACGCCGTGGAACATTCCTCCTAGCTGGAGGTACATTCCTCTATCCTTGGGGCATATCTCTCTGGCCCTCGAGGCATGTTCCTCAGTGCCTGATGGAATTGGCGATTAGGTGTGCAGGAGGTCTACATGGAGGTGGATCTAGAAGAGAAAGACGAGGTGCTGGAGCCTGGATAGCTGGCCACTGCGGGTAGTGGGTGGGTGTTTGAGCTGAGTTGCGTCTATAAGGACAGGTTCCAATTCTGTAATTGGATGCGCCACAAACTAAGCACAGGCCTTTTGTGCGCTTACAGTCCTTCCACAAGTGTCCATCCCTCTTGAAATAGAAGAAAAAATCTGGACTTGACTGGTTATTGATTTCTTCCGATCTTCTGGGTTCAACAGTTGGCCTTGAAGAGGCTCATCCTGCCATCTGAGTGGCAGGGCGCTTCATTCCGGCAGATTGAGGTATGCCCTTCCTCTTCACTACTGCCTCGTATCTTCGGACAGCCTTCAAAGAAAAATCATGGGTTGGGAAATCCCCTGTAGCTAAGACAGCTTGGATCTCCGGATCTAACCCTTGCTGAAATCGACGAGCTCAGATCTCATCCATCGGTATCAGGTGTTCCACGAATCGACTGAGCATGGTAAACTCAGCATCGTACTCATCCACTGACTTGGTCCACATTGAACCCTGTTGTAGGTGGATGAACTGTTGTTCCATGCCGAATATGGAAGTCTCAGGGAAATACTTCGCATCAAACATATCACGAAAAGTCCTCCATTCGATTGACTGGGTGAGACGGCTTTCTTCCGCCTTCCACCAGACCCGTGCATTGTCAGTGAGTTGCAGCTTCACAACTCGAACCCAAGCGACCTATGGCATTTGTGTTGCTGCCAGGTCATCCTCAATACTCTTAGCCCATTCCTCAGCTTCTAAAGGGCTCTCTTTTCCCGAAAATTGCTTGGGGTGTAAGGCGCGAAATTTCTTTATCCCTAGGGCTTCAGCTTCTGGTCGGTTCATCAGAATAGCATTCTGCTGCTGCAGTCCTTCCAGGAGGCTGTGGATTGCCTCAAGCAGTACTGTCTGCTCATTGATCGGAGCAGCTACAGCAGGTGTAAGCAGTAGAGGTGGAGGTGCGTTGTTGACATTTCTGCTGGTGTTGTTTGGGGAATCCATAACCTTGAAAGAAAAATTTGGGTTATAACAGATTCAAAGTATATGAAATTGTAAGATTCAAGGAATATGTAAAGAATATTTTTAGTTGCTGATTCTTGTGTTATATTTCTTAGGACTTTATGCAGAATTGACCCGCATGTCCAAGCATAACTGACCTACATATCCATGCAGAGCTGACCTGCATGGGCCGCCAACAAAACCTGTCACGCCCCGCTTCCCGATGTACGGTGAAGAGGACGTGACGGGTCACGCGATGCCTTTACTCAGAAGTAAACACGCTAAGCGTATCTAAGCAATATAAAATGAAAAGTATACAAGAGACAAGATGTAAATAAACAACAGCTTTATTTATTGAACATTCTTTTACAGTACAACTGAAATGTAAATACATGGAATGAAAGCAATGCCTAAACAATGGCAAAACAGAAATGAAAATAGTATGTACAAGTATCTAAAGCTCCGGGTCGAATGCCAACTGCTCCAAATCCTCGGTGCTGGGCTCGATCTCCAGTGAGTCCGATCCACCTGACAACATTCCAAAGAAAGAAGAAAGGAATGTCTTCAGTGAACAATCGCTCAGTAAGTCCCAAAAGAGAGTAGAGATAGAATAGACAGAAAAAGAATATAACTTATAATTTTTGATTATATTGTTAACGCTATTGTTTGTAGGTTGGTACAGAAGATACCAGTGTATACGTGATGAGTCCAACTTACATCGTGGACTTGGGTAACCCGTAGTATAAGGCTCCGTCGAAAATACCACGGAACAACGGCATGGATGTAATTACGTCTTAAGTGACCACCTCGTGCCACCTTTAACATATTCCATACCAGTTTACCCCTTATAAACCCCGCAATGTCTTTATTGTATTGATTATATTGATTGTATTATCTTGTATTGTAGACTGTATATGGATGACTTGCCGAAACTATGATATCAGTAAATGAAACAGATATAATGGATGTACATGTAGATGGAGTATATCCATGGTTCGGTTCAGTCAATATAAATTGATATAGATTGAATAGACGGATTCATGTTGAATTGTAGTTTATACTTGAATCACATTTAAATCAGATTGATTAGATTGAGACTCAGTCTGAATCAGACCCTTTAAAAAGAACTTGAAATCCTGAATTAATTTTGATGTTATCGGTAACTGCTGCACATGGACGGCAGGATTTGTGTCTTTTTCCAAGACAATTACCGTGTTGATAACACTGTTTGTTAGATTGTCTACCTTAAATAGGCAAGCACCCATATCTCCGTCTCCCTGAGGCTCAAGAGACTGGTCCCATTTAAACCTATGTTTACTAGGGTCCTTATTGTAATTTAGTATAACTTGAGGTGTTTTATGTAAAAATAGTTTTGGTATAATTTCAAAATACACCTCAAGTATTTAATTTTTGTCTTTAGGCTTTTCATAGATGTATATTTTATAAATGTGAAATTTCTAGTGAGTAGAACCTAATTTTCATAGTATATGGTATTTTATTGAAATATCGGTATTGTTTTGTATTTGGATAGTATTTTCATGTAATGGTGATTTCTTTTGAAAACGTAGAATATTTAGATAATATAATTAAAGTAGATATTTGGATTATATATATATATATATTTAATGAAAGTAATTTTATTTATTTTCTTATAGAAATCTCATTTTTTAAAGAAAAATGCATAAACATTCCATCGAGATCGAATGCTCCTTTCGGAGGTCTGCATCTCCCTCTACTAGGCCCGTGGACGTGCGATAACCCGCACCATCTCAAACGGGGTCCCCAAAAGTGGCTTGTAGAGGCGCAATTGCAAGGAATTGTTTAATATATCTTTTTAAAGAAAAGGTTTTATAAGTTGATGGTATTTATTTGTAAGTCGTGTTATCCCATGAAAATATTCTCAAAACTTCATCGTGCTATGTCAAAAATGTGTGTTGTGATGAGGTAGGTCATTACCTCGTGAGCTATCTAAAGGTAATATAGGTATTATGTTGATTTGTGTTGAAACTAAAACATATGGTATTTTACTGTAAGAATACGATAAAAGTTGCAATAAAGAATATTTTAAGATGAAACTTGTTTTATTGGATTTTTTAATGTTTGTTAAACATTATATGATATTTTGTTATTTTCTTGATTAGGAAAAGTTGAGTTCTGAAGAAAAACCGAATCAGAAGTCGGATTAACTCCGCTTCCGTCGGGTTTTATAATTTAAAGTTTTTAGAATAGAGAAAGAGAGGGGAAGAAAGGATTTACTGGCTTGGGATCAAGAGAATGGAGAGGGGGATCTAAAGAAGGCTTCGAGGCATCGTTTCGTCGCCGGAAACTCCTTGGATCGTCGTCGAAACTTCGCCCTTCGCTAAACTCCACTTGCACACAATTAGGACTTGGAAATTTTGTATAGTTTTGACAGGAATTTCTGAGTGAGAAGGGGTGAAATATGGTGTGGTATTTATAGAGAAAAATTAGGGTTTGGTGTGTTAAAGAATGCATTTAAAATATGCATTAAAATTGGATTTAAATGGCATTTTATTGCACTCTGGATAAATTCAGAGTAAACAAGCAATATGGGGTTAGTGGGATAGCTGAAGAGGTGCCACGGGAGAAAATTAGGGGCCTTTACCTACGGTCCGACCGGCGGTACCGGGAAAAATAGGGTTTTCGTTTGGTCATTACCTCGTGAGCTGTCTAAATGGCATTTTATTAAAGTATTTTTCATAAAACCCCCTCGAGGGATGCAAACAATATAAATACAATGTAAACAACAAAATGACAAATATTTAAGGACTATAGCTTAATATAGGTTTAAGCGGTATCATTTCTCTTGAGCCCCAGGGAGCCGGAGAAAGTGAGTGCTTGCCTATTCAGGTTAGACAAATTTAACGGAGTTATCAATGGCAATTGTCTTGGAAAAAGACATAAATCCTGCCGTCCATATGCAGCAGTTGCTAATTACTCCCGAACTTAAGAAATTTAAGAACTAAATCCTTTCGTAAGATTCTGACTTCAACCTGAATCCAAACTCAAACCAGAATCCAAAATCAAACACGAACTTGAATACTTGATCATGAACCTGAACACTCGAATTCAAATATCAACCTCAAACTTGTATACTTGACTCGACTTGACCGAACCATGGTTATAATTTGACATGAACTTGACATGAATACCCGAACACATGAATATAGCTTGAACATGAAACTGTACATTTTATATCCATGGATTCAGCCAAGACCTATAATCTTAATCTATACAATACAATACGTGGGGATAAAGGGGTTGATTGGTACGGAACGTATATCGTGGAAAGAGAGGTCACTTTAAAAGACACCTATATGAATTCACGTGTCGTTATCCCGTGGGTTATGACGGGGCCTTGTATTCTATGTTACCATAGTCCACAGGGTAAGATGGAATCTTCTTTTATACATGAATACCTTCTTTATCAAACTACAAATAACCACGTTAGAATAACTATCTTACACCTGTGAATGTTCATATACCATGTTTTACCGTCCTCTGTTCATTTGGTTTCTATTCACATTATATACTATTTTCTCTTACTTCTTTTAGGACTTACCGAGTGCTATTTCACTGATGACATTCCTCTCTGTTTTATTTCTTTGGAATATTCGTCAGGAGGACCGGACTCTGAGGACATAGAGCCGAGCCTGGAGGACTTGGACCAGTTTGATAATCAGCCAGACTACTAGCTTCTTACTACCTGTACTTACTTTCATTATGCCATTATTCAGGCATTTGCATTATTATTGTATCTTTTATTTCCAAACAGTTGTATGTAAAGTTGAATGTAAATAAAGTTGTTGTTTCATTTTATTACTCTTGTCATTCTTGCTCATTGTTATATTGCTTAATTATGCTTAACGTATTTTCATAGTAATATGTTGTGGGCTTGCCACATCACCGTTTCCTTCTACTGGGAAGCAGGGCGTGACAAAAGACGGGTGAACAAAAAACCGACCAGTCTCAAAAGACAGTACTGGGAGTAGAAGGATCAACTCTAGAAGAGAGGAAAAGTAAGGTCTACTCCTTCAGAAGGGACAAGGTCCGAAAGATATTCAAGGACGCCTTGAAGAATGGTCTACAACTGCTGAACCCAAAGAGATCGCATGAAGCAAGCATGATTGACAACCCTTTATATTGCCCATACCACAGAATACTGGGTCACGTCATCGAAGATTGCTACATATTCGAATATTGGGTTGAGAAACAGTATAAGGCGGGAGAAATCTCATTGCTCCTAGCTGTTGAAAAACGATTAAGCTACAACCGCCAACTTCATACGGACAGAAGCTGAAGCCTTCTGGAGGCATGCCGCTAAACCGTCTGCCCCAAGAAATGATGACAATATGTCGCAACCTCCATGGAATGTATACATATCCAAAAAGACGGAGAAGATGTTAAAACTGCTTCAGAATGAACCCAGAGTCGAGTGAGAAAGGAAAAAACAGCCTACCATCCCTCCACCAATCCGAGACGAGCAGGCTAAAGTCCAAGAAGCTTATAAAGAAGAAAAAGAAAGACACGGCTCGACGCGAGGAAGAGTCTGCGATAAGAATGGCCATTCAAAAATACATCGATTCCCTCGAATACTATGTACAAAAGGAAAGAACCCTTTGTTTCCCCCAATCAGAGCAAAGCTCTGTTTGAAATTCGAATTTCAAAAAAATTGAAGCAACGTTTCAGATCCAGCGCCAGATGCGCTGCGCCCTAGGCAGCGCACCATGTGTGCGCTAGCTCTAGACGCGCTGCATGCTACATGTCAAATACGGGTGCGCTAGCGCAGGACGCACTGCGCTCTGAGCAGTGCACCACATGTCAAACACGGGTGCGCTAGCGCAAAGTGCGCCGCGCTCTGAGCAGCGCACCACGTGCAAAGCACGGGTGCGCTAGCGCTGGGATTAAAAAAAATCCCCACCGTTAGATCAAAAGATCTAATAATAATGATAAATCATTAATTAATCAGAATTAAATTCTGTTATGGAAAGATCTTTTCAATCTTGTTAAAAACAAGAAAATTGCCTTCTGTAAAACAGAAGCTCTAGGATCAAAGATCCAATGGTGGGGAAACATCCTCAAATCAATCAGAGAAAGATCTCTTTAACTGATTCAACAAATCAGCTTGCCCTATATAAAGGCCCCAAGACATCAAGTTTGATATAGAGAACCCCCCCCCCCCCATAAACTTTGAAAAATTAAAAGGAAGAGAAGCATAGCTCTCAGCAAAAGAAGATTTTTTTTCTTCAAGGTAAAAAGAATGGTGATGAACACAGAGATGAAATCATCTCCTAAAAAGAAGAATTCTTTTCTTTAAAAAAGATCATAGATCTACAAGACAAAAAGTCTTTCACAAAAGAGATCAAAAGATCTCATCATAAAATAAAAGAAGAACATATTTCTTCTCACAGATCATGGATCTATAAAGGCAAAGCCTTTCATCAAAATAAGATATTGAAAATCTCTCCTGCAAAATAAGAACTGTTGTTCTTAAATCTTGAGACAAAGTCTCTTTTAAAATAACATAAATTTGCTCCCAGATCATAAAATTGATCAAATGCGCCTTGCGCTCTTGAAATGCGCATTGCACTCTTGAACTGCGCTTATGCGCTCCCTGGATGGGCGCTCAGCGCCAAATGCGCCACGTGTCAACCACGTATGCGCCAATTAACAACTTGCGCTTTGCGCTTATGAAATAGCGCACTGCGCTCATGGGCTGGTGCTCAGCGCCAAGCGCACCACGTGTCACTCACGTGTGCGCCACTAAACTGAAAGCGCAATGCGCTCATAAACTGGCGCAATGCACCCATCATCTGGCGCCTAGCGCTGAACGCAACACGTGTCCCTCACATGTGCGCTACTCGGCAGAAGCGCATTGCGCTCTTTAACTGGCGCAAAGCACCTGGTACGCCACGTATTGCGCTGACAGAGCATAAATTGTTCTTTAATAAGCCAGAGCTCTGATGAATGCTCTGCATTCAATACAAGACAAAAAAAACAGTGTCAAGATCTAATGCTCAGCATTGTTAAAAAGGCCAAGCCCAAATGAAGGCTCAACAACCCAGAACAAAAATGTTAAACATTTATTGGACTTAGCCAAAGATTGGCCATAAGTTCTCAACTTATATTAATTGAGCCCATCTGCTCATGACTATTTAATAGATCTTATTCCCAAATTGGACTACAGATCTTTCAACCAACTCACACCGGTTCGAGGGTACATCTCTTTATTCCTGTGATATCTGTCGTTGTAATCCTTCAACATCTTCAGAGAGGTGACGGGTCCCGACAACCACACATATCACGGACTATGATGTCCTTATCCTTGACTGTGAGATCTTTAAACTCACGGACTGTGATGTCCTTAACCTTGATTGTGAGGTCTTTAAACTCATGGACTATGATGTCCTTAACCTTGGACCGAGATGTCCTTAAACTAACATTGGACCGAGATGTTCTTAAACTAACATTGGACCGAGATGTCCTTAAACTAACAATGGACCACCATGTCCTTAAACTGGTAATCGACCGCAATGTCCCTAAACTGAACAACAGAGGCCAAATTCTCTCTTATTGGATCTAAATGATCCTGTAAAGTTGATCTTAGTCTAAAAATTAGACTAACGTATCCTTAACATACGTTTAAGTTGGTCTTAGTCTCAAATGAGGCTAACGTATCCTTAAAACCAACCCCCAAACCTAAATCTAAGAAGATACATATTTGGACTAATCCACGCCCTACGGGCGACAACATAAATTAGTCTCCGTATACAATCCACGGGCAACCAAAGATAAAACAAACACACACGACACGAAGTGACCATCTGGAGAAGGAGAAAGTGGTTACCGTGATGCGGTAGCGTAATTAACTGCAGAGGCTTGCGCCTTCAAGGAAGAGCGTCCCCACAATCAAAAACCCATCAAACGAGGGGGAATCTAATGAAGTCTGCTACATCGGCCGCATCCGTTTAAACCTTCGATACATGGTGCCATAAATCAACTTGGCATCTTCGGAGAGGTGGAAGGATAGCACCAATTAGCATCTGCCCCGAAATTCAGGCAAGACGTTTACCGCGTCTTCCCGTGTTTTCGGCGGGGAACAGATTCTGGCACGCCCGGTAGGACCTTTTCCTCTTTCCACTCCACACTTCGTGTGTCGTGTTCGCGAACGAATCGCGGTTTGATATGGTTGCCCTTGGGTTCGAGATACTAAGATTTGGTGTCTTGCTCCGTGCAGAAAACGAAAGATCAATGGCGTCTACTTGCACGAAATGTTCCAGCTGCAACTGCAACTTCCGTTCCACCTCATCTGGAGGTGTAACTTACGGGCCCCAGGCGGCCTCCCTGTTCACAATGCCGGTAGAGCAGGTAACGCAGGCTACCACCGGGTTGTTTTTCGGGACCATGCTCCCACCAGTGAGCGTTAACATCCCGCTGCCGTAAGAAGCGCAAAAGAAGTCGGTCTTTGATTGGCACACTACCACCACGGCCCCTTTCAACGGGTCATCCAATGCCAAGCCGACAGCATCAGTCTTCGATAGGCTGAGCCTGAATTCTAATGGGCTCGTCAAAAAGTCCACGATACCTGAAGCGGCCATCCCAAAATGGATAGCCATTCCTGCTCTCGAGGTCACTAAAGAAGCTTCTCCCGTCAAAGGATCAATCTTTACGAGGCTGGCCACTCCGGCTCCCGTTCCTGCTCAAAGGTCTATCTTTGACAGATTGGATACTACTGCTCAACGAACGTCGGTCCTCAAGAGGCTGGTACCAGCAGTGCCTCATCAGAACAGGGGGCATGACAAAGCCATCCCCATAGCTGAACCAACACCATTTGCGCGACATGCTCGCCGTCGTCACTGGCGTCGAGTAAGGAAGGCTGGGGGCAGCTCTCCGTCTGGATTTATTCCACCAGCTCCAACGGTGGAGATCGATGCTGCTGTTCCAACCAGGAACAGCTTTGAATTTCTTAATAAGGTGCGCAGGAACTCTCCTACTGCAGTGCTGAAGAGATCTCCTCCACCCATGGAGAATGCACCTAAGGCGAAGCCGGAGCAGCCTCCTCAGCGGCTGTCCTCCAAGATTTATAAAGTCTGGTGACAGGTTCATGACTCAGTAATTGATCAAGATTACCCTCGCTGACAGAAGAAAGGGAAGGTTCAGCAAGAAGAGAATTATCTTGCCAAGCCACAAAAGGCAACAGCTGTTTAGGTGCCCACTGCAACGACCCCTTCGACGTCAACCATTAACAAGAGAAGGAAGCCGGAGAAAGCCCATGTGAACGTGGCAAACCGTAAAAGCACTGAATCTAAACGCCCCAAGTCCGGGGGCATGATGGTGCATACTGTTTATATGGCTTCCGGAAAAGAGGAAAGCCGTGCTTCTACGGGACATCGACCACTTACCCGGTCAATAACAAAAGCTCAGGAACAACAACAGTAGAAGCTTCAAGAGATGCTGACTGCAATGGCCGCACTTACTGGGCCAAAAGAAAATCCAGAGACCTCGGAGCAACGCCGGGAATAAGAAACTGACACCGAGTTCCTCCGAAGAATGCTCGAGAGGAAAGAAAAAGTGGTTGTGGAACAGGCAGCCAATATAAAATGAATGGCTCTCTTGTTCCAAGACATGGCTGGGATGATGTTACAGCCGGAACCTCCAGCTGAAGACCCTCCGGTCATCATTGAAGACGACAGAGGGGAGACATCGAACCCTCCTCCGGCTCTTTCAGCATCCAAAGAGGAAACCATTTCCAAGGCCGCTCTGGATGAATACATTGCTCAGCAAATACGAGCTCACCAGGCGAATGAGGTGGCCGGCCAAGTTGTTAAAACTGGGAGACCATATCCAGGCTGGTATGACCAAATAAAGTATCCGCCGGGATATACGATCCCTAAATTTCATGTATACAAAGGGACGTGCAATCCCCACTATCATGTCGCCCAGTTTAGGGCTCTATGTGGCAACACCGGAGGTGATGATAAATTGCTACTTCGCCAATTCATTGGCAACTTGTCAGAAACAGCATTCGAGTGGTACTCTGAACTCCCGAACGACTCTGTCAAGTCATTTGCGGAGATGGAGCTGTTATTTACGCAAAGATTCGCAAGTGCTAGCGAGCGAACCCCAATCACAGCATTGATTAACGCTAAGGTAAAGCCAGGAGAGACATGGGTTCAATACGCAATACGATGGCGGAATCTATGGTTGAAATGCGAACAGTGCATCAAAGAAGCGCCGGCGGTGGGAATGTTCGTGGGCACTCTTGATCCGCAGGCGACCATCTCTCAGTTCATGATGTTTTTCAAGCCGACTACTTTCCAGGCCTTGATTGACAAGCTGGCCCAAATGGACCAGATGGGTCATAGACCATCTTCCTCGAAAGCAGAGCCTCGGAACGAGAAGGGAAAGGGGAAAGCAACCGTCGTCGCCAATGCTCAACAGCAGCCCAGTGGTCTAAGACCAGTTGATCGCCAAAATGATAGAACTCGATCTCTTGCAGATAAAATGAGACGCTCTTACTCGTTCCCTCGAGACAAGATGAAGAGCTTATTCGAGCCAGCGCTGCGCAACAGGCTCATCACTCTGCCGGAGCCAAGACGCCCAGCGCAACCAGGCGACATTAGCAATCCTAACTATTGCCCTTATCACCGAATGTTGGACCATCCGATCGAAGATTGTTACATCTTCAAAAGCTGGATAGAAGATTAGTACCAACAGGGAAAATTCGTATTATCCGAGAATTGGAAGGTGAACCCGCCTCAGCCGCACGCTCTCAAGAAGACGGATACACCGGGGGCATCGTGTTCTTTCGTAGAAGAAGCTCCATGGGAGGTCACTCTTTCAGCCAAAACTAAAAGAATGCTGAAGGATCTCCACACATGTCCAGCAATTAGGTGGAAGAATCCACTGGAACTTGAGATCATCGAAGAGATGCTGAAGCCGCGCCCAACTCCAAAAATTGGTAGTGATAGCCAAAGCATTCACACCCAGCCGTCAAAGTCTTCGAAGAAGAAGAAGAAGACCAAAAAGCCCGTGAATCCTGGTGACAAGCGCACGGACCTGCAAAAACAGATTGACACGTTGGAAGAATATAATTAAAAAGCGCGGACTCCAGTCACACTCCAAGAATTTCTCAGCCACGTCCTTGAGGACGGAGATAATGACAATGGAGAAGACTCGTCGGATGAATCTGAAGGTTATGTAGTAAGATGCCATGCGATCTATCACTCGTCGATAGACAAAGAAGAAGCTCCTTACACAGAAAGACTGGGGCAGGTCCTGAGCCAGAACTTCTAGAGCCATCAGACGAAATGATTGATGCGTTCCTGGACGAGGCTCTTCTTAAAAGCAAAGCTGCTCGAGAGCGTGAGATGGCCATATTTGAAAAAGCCAAACGCCGGTGACTGGACGAAAGGGTTGAAACACTCCCGCCAGATCAAAGTACATCCGTCGCAAAAAAAAACAGGTTCAAGACGAGGAAGAGGTTCGCCAAAGCCATATCAATCGGAATGAAGCTGCCACCCTCCGAAGGAAACATTCTTGGTGAAGCAGAAACACATCCTAGCTACTGTTTATATCATCGAAAGATTGCGCACCCCACCGAAGAGTGCAACGCTTTTAAAAGGTGGTGGCAGGGATATGTTGCTCACCGGCAACATTTTAAGCCGATGAAACGCAAGACTCGTCGGGAGAAAAGAAGTACGACCAAAAAGCGTAAAAGAACTACCGGCAACTGTCGCATGGTCAACGCCGGGGGATCGCAAGTTCTCACCTTCGGGAGCGACTCTGACGAAGAAATGACTCTTGGCCCTCTCTTTAAAGAGTCCACCTTGGGAAAAGAGGAAGAATCGAAGACCTGTGAAAATATTCAGCTGCGCAATCGTACGCTGCCCGAAAAGAATCTTGGGCCCTCGAACAGTGGGTCAAATAGAAAAGATAAGGGAAAAGAAAAAGACCCTGAAGATATCATCCTTGATGACCAAGCCGTCGAAAAGCTGACCCACCAAAGAAAAGTAAGGTGGACTACAACGTTCTGGCACACTTGAGAAAGCTACCTTCGCAGTTAAGCATTCTCGACGCCCTTCTGTTATCCAAAGAACCAAGAGATTCTTTGATCAAGGCATTACAAGAGCCCGAGCAATTCCAAGCTTTCCTCGCCGAAGAAAAGATGAAGGACGAGCTGGAAGAAGTACACACAGCCGATATCACCTTCAGCGATGAAGATCTCCTCCTTGGGACATGCGAGCACAACCGTCCCCTATATGTCTCCGGATACTGTCATGACATCAAGATAGGTAAAATCCTGGTCGACAATGGGTCCTCCATCAATCTCCTTAACGTAAGGGTGTTAAAGGAAATCTGCATGAGCGTTCAACACGTCGCTCGCGATAAAATCACCATCTCCGGATTTGACTCCCAGTCATCACGGACGCTTGGGTCTGTAATATTGACACTAGGCTTTGGGTTGCTTGTCACGAACATTAAGTTTCACGTCATTGACGCCAAGACATTCTACAATGCTTTGCTCGGCCGGCCCTGGTTACACGAGTACAACATCATCCCTTCTACACAACATCAGTGTATGAAGTATTTCAAAGATGGACTCGAGTATACTGTGACAAGGGAACTAAACCCGTTCTCCGTAAATGAAGTCCGAAAGTACGAAAATGCAAAATACTTCCTGCCAGATTTCGAAGACACGGAAAAATGTCATAAACCGAAGAACAAAGCTATCACCACTATTCCGATCTCCGGGAGTGATACCGAGGAGAAAGAAGAAATAGTTTATTCAGGTCGGCCCCAGTGCAACAATCCGGGACCATCCGCGCCTATGTTGATCTTCGGCAGCGACTCGGAAGATGAGGTCAATGCCGTATTCTCTGCTCGGCCATCAATACAAACCTTCGCCGATGAAGATCAAAGTTTGCAAGTTGCCATGGTTCCGCCAAAGCATCATAAAGAGCTAGACGTGCTTGATACCTACAGTGTGGAAGAACTGCATGTTAGTTATATGTATGCCCTAGAGGCCATTATTGTACATTGGATGTATATTGTAGTGGATGCTGGGACATATATAGATAGGACTTTCTTGCTCGACATGATAGTACGCTATCTGGTTGCTCTTTATCTTAACATGTATATTTTCTGTCTCTCTGATTACATGTTGATAAAGCCCTTAGGATGCGTACTCGACTTCCAGGACTATGATGCAGATCATACTAGTGGGGCCTGGGTAGTCCATGAGTACATCCTTCAATGTTCCTAGTCGAGGGAATATCGAGACGGGGCATCGATATTCCAGAGTAGACTAGCATATATCTTCTCGACCCATGCGATGGGCGATGGATGATCCCATATCCATTGGTGTTTGACATCAGAGATGGTATACGGGTGCTCAGTGGAGACTGGGTACACTGAACGGACTCGCCGAGAACTCCCAGATGGTATTATACCTTACGTCAGATGGCAGTTCTCTGGTGACACTGGTACAGCTTAGTCTGTTGACCCGAGATCGTCATAGAGTCTTGTGTGTCTCCCACTGTGCTTTGATTTCCACCCTACCACGGCTCTACTGAGTCATGCAAACAGATGGTTTTTGGGCACAGTCCCGATTCACAAGGAGGCAATGAGCGATAGGAGAGGATTCGTCTCTCCCGGTATTGGGGGTTGATGTTGCGCTATGCTCGACTGGCCATAACAGGAAATCCCTGGCCAGGGTTGCAGTGACCTACTGGTAAGTGTTATCAGTAGTTTCACACATGTCATGGACTTCACGTCGGCATGACTTATCGAGCTACTGGGGTCTGACGTTTACCACCCCTAGGCGAGATATGCGACATATCAGACGAACAGACCGGACTGTACGGTAAGTGTTACTGGTTGGATTCACAGGAGTGTGAGCGGGCTTGCTCGTCGATCTTCTGATCGCTCAATACCCGGGTGGCCGATACGTTTAGCAGACCGCTTGCGGCTTGTGGGTGTTTGATATGATCATCATCTGCTGCCGGCGTATTGACGAGTCTTTAGAGTCCTACACAGAGGTTTCCTGGCTCAAGCGAAACGAAATAGGAGCGCATATGAGATATGTGCGGGACCGAGAATAATGTGTGTATGTGATACCGTATTCCATTCTCGCGATAAATGTATCGATTAGGTTATATGCGATATAACCTAGTTATCGAATCAAGGATTGATTCAATAAGCCGATACATAGGATACTAGTCGGTTATATACGACATGACCGGATCATTGAATCAAGTGTTGATTTAATGATTTAATTCATAATTATATATTTGATATATTACTTTGCATTAACTAGTATTTGTTCACTTTAATGGATTTTCTCACTTGAAATGCACAAGTTGTATATGAGATATACTTTTGTGCACAAGATCGTGTCATGTTTGATGATACATGCAAGCTTGGGTTTGTGTAAAGAATTGACCATGGTTATATGAATGGTTAGGGTTTCATTTTATTTACTTATTCTTTTATCTATTTATTGATTTATTTATTTGTTTCTTTTTGGCAAAAGAAAAGAAAATGGTGGCTTGATTTGTTTGTAGTTGAAGCTTCTTGAAACTTTGACTAAGTGACCATTTTGTCTTCATGCTTAACCCTAACCCTTCAAACTAACCTTAGTCAATTCTCTACACCTAACCAAGGTTAAAGATATGATAAGTATTATTTTATTTTATATTTTAACATACTTATCATAATTCTTTCTCATCTTCTTCTTCATCTTCAACATGAAGAAAACCTAGCTACCATCAATGGAAACTAGTGAAAATGAGTGAGAAATCCAATTCTAAAGTGAACCCACTTCCTATTTCTTCATCCTCTACCTCTTGCCAAGTAGTATAGGGTGTTTTATTCACAAGTTTCATGACTTGGTGAAGTGGGAGCTTGATCTAGTGATGCCTCGACGTAGATCATCTTCGGCATCGAAGCCGATGACCAAGTCCGCCCATTTCTTCGATGAAGCCGACGCTAGAGTCATGGATTTGATTTGGACAGCGGAGGGACCTCATCACGGAGCCTAGGACGTGGAGGATCGGATCTACAAAGGTTGTAGCTTCTTTCCTTTAGTTAAAAGTTGTTAACTTGCATCGCATAGCCTATATATCTAGTTAACGATCCGTATTAGGGTTTCTCGGCACTTGTAAAATTTAAATTGGCCGTGTTTGATCACTTGCAAGACTTCATTAGTGTGCCTAGGAACCCTACAGTGGTATCAGAGCCTAGCTAGAGCCTTAGGCGATGCGTAGACGATGTTAGAAACCCGATCGAACCCGAAACCCTAACCCGACAACCCTCTCTGTACATTTTTCAAATTTGTGGATTTTTGTATATTAAAAATATGCAGAAAAATCAGCAGGGAATCCTAAGAATTACAGTGCAACACGTGTCCATGATTCAACAAGAGTGCGGCGGAACCGCGGCAGAAGCATGGCTTCTGCGGCGGTTCCGCGGCCGTATTGTCTCAATACCCAATATTTTTTGCACAGTAATTCCTATTTTCTGTTGCTGGTTTTCCTGGGAATTTTTAATATTTTTTTTCAAGAGTTGAATTTTCTTGGTTGTATTGGGGACTCAGTGTATCGATCGGATTGTCTAATTTTGTCAGTGTGTTTTTCCAGGTATTTTTAGAATATATTAAAAAGTTCGACCGGATATAAATACCCATTTTTTCCCCTGCCGGGAAATTTCCAATTGTTGGATTTTTCCGTAGTTTAACGACGTTCTAAGTAGTGCAAGTAACGCGATGGTCCCTCTAGAAGACAACAAACCTTAACTCGATTATGTGACCGTCTTGAACTGCCCTTTGAACCTTCGGGTTTGGGGCAGTACGGCGTGCCACATGTGAGGCGTTGGCTTGACCCTTCTACGGCTGGACCGTTGGTACTGAGGCACGAACTGAATGCTGTTAGACTTATTTCATGTGTTGAGCTGTATCGGGAAAACTTGGGTGTTCGATTGTTCGATCGAAAAGTTTAGCGTTTTCTATTTATCCGGAATGTGATACAATAATTGGAATTCACGAGTAGTTATGAGATAACGGAATGAATATTATAAACATAGCACTTTAGTCTCACTTGATCGGTTGCCACGGAGTTTTGATCTGATCAAAAGTCCATCGCAATCACGTAGCGTACGCGGATACTCGCCGGGTAAACTTAATAGACAGCTACACCCCATAGCCCCGACCGAGTGACTGTAGGAGAACCCCGTCGCCGAAAGCATCCGTTTGGGTGCTCGCGGCAGCGGTGTTCCGCCTTGGTGCACTTCGTCGACGGTATCAGGGGTGCGGCCGCCTACTAAAGTTTGCGACGAGCATTCGATCAGAATGTCGGGAATCTTGTTGAATTGCCCGACTTGATATTGAAAAGTGTTTTCGATATTGAGACCAAAATGCGGGGTTTATAATTGTTAGGCATGCGATGTCTAAAGAATTCATTTGGTCAGGCATGCGATGTCTGAGGTGGTTGCGGATTCCAACTGTTGTAGTTTTACACTTTCTTTTCTGTGACCGTAAGTGTAATATGTGATATCGCCGGTTTCGTTGCTATATGTCAACGACAATTGGGATGCGCATATTTACTTACGTTGATGACATGTGATGTTATGTGTTGCTGGATATGTTATATTGGATCGTCGTGTTTGAATAGCCGGGGGTTTTTATGTGAGATGAGTGTTTTTCATTTTCATTCATGTAAAAACTTGTATGTAATATTCTTTTATTGGGGCACTTCCAGGTTGCGGATGTTGTCACCATTTGTATATTATTTACTTTTCCGCATTAGGATAGACCCAAGGAGGGGAGCACAAGTAACCGGGTTCTGGGGTCCAGTGGGAGACCAACTCGAGGAGTCGAGTCCGGGTCTCCTAACCCTAGAATTGGTAGGGTTTCTTGCCGCTCTCGTAGGAGTCTAGGGGTGTGGGTTTGACTATTCATCCCGACCGTGGAATCCGTGTTTTATACTGGCTCGTATTAAAAACACGGACGTCCTAGTATATCCAATATTTCATATGATATTTTCTGCTGTGTTATCTGTGATGTGATCATGTGATGTTCTGTGATAGATATAATATATAGTATATATGATATATTATATAGACGTTGCTTATGTTTTACACCCGCGCTAGCCCTGCCCCGCTCTGCCGTTAGTTACCTAACCTAACGGTGCAGACGGGACATCGAGGCGAATGCGGATGGCATAAGCGTACGTTATATTTATCTGTGATGATTAGGTGAATTTAAATGATGGGATATTCATTAATGAGATTAATGAAAGAAAATAAACCTAATTGATGTTGTGGAATCGAATTTCAAAGTAAAAACAGGTAGCTACAGTTCTTGCTTTGCATCGAGGTGTTCATTATAGAACATCCTGCACCTTATTCGATGAGGAAAGGACCGAGATCCCTTCACCGGGAGTGACTCCTTTAGCAATAACTGGCAGATGCTACAACCCTCGGTTTGTCTTTTGATCGCTTCTATAGTTTCTGCTTTGCACAGTGATATATATGATATATCCCGCACCTCATTCGACGAGGAAAGGGCCGACGATCCCTTCACCGGGAGTGACCCCTTTAGCAAAACTAGAAAAGCTTCAAAAACATTCCATTTAAAAACCATTTGATTCCGCAAAGAGATCAAGTTGAAAGCGTTAAAGGTTTTCATAAAAACCATTCGCAACCCTCCGTCATTTTAGGAAGTAGAGTACTTAGTATTCGTGCTACGTTTGTCGACCATAGCCGAGGCGTAGTGTGCGGTAGCTAAGTGATGTCTTCCTACACAGCATATGATGCGATTAGTTAGGACAGTCATGTGGCTTTGTTGACCTTAGCCAAGGGTCATGTGGGTGGGTCTAATTAATCACGAAATGACGGGTAGAACTTGACTAGTATCTATGATTTGTTGACCTTAGCCAAGGTCATAGGTGCTAGGGGTAAAAACCTTTATCGGAAGTTTCAAGTGTTGAAATTTGCAATGAGATTGCATACCTTCTATGTGATAGTTGGATCCCGATACCCACTGCGAGTAATTGTTACTTCTGGGAGAGTTTTGCACTTTACAATTAGCCGATCAAGTAGGTGTCTAGAAAGGTGTCAACGGGGTTACGCCTCTGGGAAAACGAGGCTTACTGTAATTAGGTCCGTGCGAAAGCACGGGGAACCTCCCTCGAAGTACCGACACTGGCCTGGCTGAAAGATTGGCGAACTTGTAGAGTGTAATTAATCCCGGCTAGTCTTTCCTTTTAGGGTTTGAAGGAAGATTTGATAAAAACAGTGGGAGCCATCCTGATTAGATAAAATATATAACCAATCTGATCATGCAAGAGCGCACGCAGAGTGTTTTCTTCTCTCTCTCTCCAGGTAGCGACCATATCACGCCTTAATCAAGATAATAATATGGATGTATTGACCGAACCCGCTTGTTATATTGAGCTTGGGAAAGTTGGTCCCGCTCCAACTTATAATTGTTATAAGACAGAGCAGGAAATAGGGAATACCAGAATTCCTATGCCGCCCAAACGAATAAAGTGCATATGATGCATCTCCTTCGGGTGTGTTCATTACAAAGAACTGTTTCTCAGTATCCTCTGATCCTGGGTATTTGATACCGGGTCAGGATCCCAGATATGTAATCTGTAACATAGGGCTACAAAAAGGTAGAAAAACTGAGAACGGGTGATAAGTTTCATGAGACAGAAAACGGGACAAGTGTTGCAGCCAAGTCTGTTGGTCACTGTCACCCTGTATTACCAATACATTGATATACAAAATCATGTCAGTCTCTTTATTAGTAAAGAAATGATAAAATTTTGTATTGATGGATAATGTTTTGAACATTTCCTATATCAAAAGTTGATCGGTTCAGGAACATTATCTAAAAGCATTGACGTTCTAAATCAAACTACAGTTCTTTAGTATACAGAACACACACAAGAGGAAGAGTTCAGAAATGAACGGATCCTTCTTGAGGTATTGTAGACTAGGTCATATCAATGCGACCCGACTGGCTGAAGTTACATTTTAGATGCATATTTAAATCAGTTTAAATTTACATCTTGTGAAACTTGCCAGTCATGTCACAAAGATAAGATGACCATAGCTCTGTTTATTAGAAACAGAGAAAGAGTTAGTAAACTCTTGGGACTGATACATTATGATGTATGTAAGGTCTCCTGTCTACACATGCCAGGACCGGTTCTTTATACTTCATTACGTTCTCTGATGATCTCTCAAGATTCTGACATATGTTCCTGTTGAAACACAAGTCCGAACCTTTTGAGATATTCACAGAATATAAGTTAGAAGTAGAGAACCAATAACCGGGTATAAGTATTATGTCCTATGATGAGATCAGGGAGGAGAATACTTGTGCATGGCATTCCTGGACCATTCTAAAGGAAAATGAGATTCTCTCTCCGTACTACTCCTCTGAATTCACCACAGCACAACGGTGTATCAGGGCGGAGCAATCGCACAATATTAGATATCGTGTGCTCTATGATGAGTATTACTGAGTTACCTATTTCCTTTTGGGAGTTATGCACTTATGAAGTTGCATACCTATTGAATAGGGTTCGATTCAAATCAGTGCCTACCACTCCATATGAGATATGGTATGGGAAGAGCCTATCTCTTAAGTAAGTTAAGATTTGGGATTTTCCGGCCTGTGTCAAAAGCAAAATCCGGACAAGATCGAGGCAATGTCAGTTCTGTAGAACTGGAAAGGTTCCAGCTATACAAACTGCAACTGATGATTTGACAGAACCAAAGGATTCAATAGTCCCCGATGAACCTCAGCCTCTCCACCGATCTGGTAGGGTTCCTCATCCGCTTGAGAGATACTTCGGTTTCTCGATGACAGTGGGAGCGAGGATTGCATCATGAGATGATGACCCAACCAGTTTCGAGCAGGCCATCTAGAGTAGGGACTCTGTAAGAATGGCTGGATGCTTAGCGATCTGAGATGGAATCCATGTACACCAGCAAAGTATGGACTTTAGCTGCTATAGCTGAAGGGTTAAATCCCCATCAGGAGCAAGTATATCTTGAGAAGATTACTTGGTGTAGATGGAAAAGTTGAGACTTTCAAAGCTAGAATTGTTGAAGGTTTTTTCGTCATCGACCAGGCACGGATAATGATGAAACCTTTTCCAGGGAATATGCTTAAGTCCATCCAGATCCTACTTGCCACGGCTACATACCATGACTACGATATCTGGTGGTTGGGTGCCATGACTACTTTTCTAAATAATGATTTAGAAGAGAACGTCTATAAGAACACAGCCAGAGGGCTTCGTAAACAGTGGGAGCAGCGGAAACGTGTGCAAGTTGCTTTACATAATGAAGCAGGCATCGCGGAGTTGGAACGTCTGTTTTGATGTGATAGTCAAAGTGTTTGACTTCATCAAAATGGTAGACGAACCTTGTATATACAAAAGGGTAGTAGAGAGTAAGGTGGTCATCTTCGTATTGTACATAGACAACATACTCTTGATAGGAAAAGAGTTTCCTATACTACGATCGGTCAATCTCCTATTATCACAAGGATTCTCCAAATAGGATCAAAGTGATACCTCCTAAATCCTGAGTTTTCATCTATGAGATAGATGTAATTGGATGCTAGGATTCTCACTAGATGTAGTGAGATGGTATCAATCGATCCTGGGGAGAATCACTGGAAGAGTTCCAGGGTGATAAAGACGACTGAATGTCAGTCACAGGCACTGTCTTTACCCTCAGTAAAGGGACGGTATGTTGGAAGAGTTCCAAGCTAGATACCGTGGCAAACTAGACGATAAAGGCTGGTAACATCGCTATTGAAGATACTACCAAAGAGGAAGTTTGGGTCTATATTGGTTCATAAGATGAACTAGGTTCCTGCCATTGTATGACAATAGAAGTGTGGCTTCGGCCCTGGAACCCTGGTCCCATCAGTGACCCAGACAAATTCTGAGGCAGCATCACCTGATCATGGAGATAGTTGATCTCCAGGTTGATCGAGGTTAGGAGAGTAGACTCAGAGGACAACACGGCGGATCCACTCACGAAGGCCTTTTCCCAAAGAGAGACTTTTAGGGGATGGTTGAGTATGTGATACTGCAACCACTGCTACAGATGGCCCTAGTGCAAGTAGGAGATTGTTAGTTATATGTATGCCCTAGAGGCCATTACTGTACATTGGATGTATATTGTAGTGGATGCTGGGACATATATAGGTAGGACTTTCTTGCTCGACATGATAGTACGCTATCTGGTTGCTCTTTATCTTAATATGTATATTTTCTGTCTCTCTGATTACATGTTGATAAAGCCTTTAGGATGTGTACTCGACTTCCAGGACTATGATGAAGATCATACTAGTGGGGCCTGGGTAGTCCATGAGTACATCCTTCAATGTTCCTAGTCGAGGGAATATCGAGACGGGGCATCGATATTCCAGAGTAGACTAGCATATATCTTCTCGACCCATGCGATGGGCGATGGATGATCCCATATCCATTGGTGTTTGACATCAGAGATGGTATACGGGTGCTCAGTGGAGACTGGGTACACTGAACGGACTCGCCGAGAACTCCCAGATGGTATTATACCTCACGTCAGATGGCAGTTCTCTGGTGACACTGGTACAGCTTAGTCTGTTGACCCGAGATCGTCATAGAGTCTTGTGTGTCTCCCACTGTGCTTTGATTTCCACCCTACCACGGCTCTACTGAGTCATGCAAACAGGTGGTTTTTGGGCACAGTCCCGATTCACATGGAGGCAATGAGCGATAGGAGGGGATTCGTCTCTCCCGGTATTGGGGGTTGATGTTGCGCTATGCTCGACTGGCCATAACAGGAAATCCCTGGCCAAGGTTGCAGTGACCTACTGGTAAGTGTTATCAGTAGTTTCACACATGTCATGGACTTCACGTCGGCATGACTTATCGAGCTACTGGGGTCTGACGTTTACCACCCCTAGGCGAGATATGCGACATATCAGACGAACAGACCGGACTGTACGGTAAGTGTTACTGGTTGGATTCACAGGAGTGTGAGTGGGCTTGCTCGTTGATCTTCTGATCGCTCAATACCCGGGTGGCCGTTACGTTTAGCAGACCGCTTGCAGCTTGTGGGTGTTTGATATGATCATCATCTGCTGCCGGCGTATTGATGAGTCTTTAGAGTTCTACACAGAGGTTTCCTGGCTCAAGCGAAACGAAATAGGAGCGCATATGAGATATGTGCGGGACCGAGAATAATGCGTGTATGTGATACCGTATTCCATTCTTGCGATAAATGTATCGATTAGGTTATATGCGATATAACCTAGTTATCGAATCAAGGATTGATTCGATAAGCCGATACATAGGATACTAGTCGGTTATATACGACATGACCGGATCATTGAATCAAGTGTTGATTTAATGATTTAATTCATAATTATATATTTGATATATTACTTTGCATTAACTAGTATTTGTTCATTTTAATGGATTTTCTCACTTGAAATGCACAAGTTGTATATGAGATATACTTTTGTGCACAAGATCGTGTCATGTTTGATGATACATGCAAGCTTGGGTTTGTGTAAAGAATTGACCATGGTTATATGAATGGTTAGAGTTTCATTTTATTTACTTATTCTTTTATCTATTTATTGATTTATTTATTTGTTTCTTTTTGGCAAAAGAAAAGAAAATGGTGGCTTGATTTGTTTGTAGTTGAAGCTTCTTGAAACTTTGACTAAGTGGCCATTTTGTCTTCATGCTTAACCCTAACCCTTCAAACTAACCTTAGTCAATTCTCTACACCTAACCAAGGTTAAAGATATGATAAGTATTATTTTATTTTATTTTTTAACATACTTATCATAATTCTTTCTCATCTTCTTCTTCATCTTCAACATGAAGAAAACCTAGCTACCATCAATGGCAACTAGTGAAAATGAGTGAGAAATCCAATTCTAAAGTGAACCCACTTCCTATTTATTCATCCTCTACCTCTTGCCAAGTAGTATAGGGTGTTTTATTCACAAGTTTCATGACTTGGTGAAGTGGGAGCTTGATCTAGTGATGCCTCGACGTAGATCATCTTCGGCATCGAAGCCGATGACCAAGTCCGCCCATTTCTTCGATGAAGCCGACGCTAGAGTCATGGATTTGATTTGGACAGCGGAGGGACCTCATCACGGAACCTAGGACATGGAGGATCGGATCTACAAAGGTTGTAGCTTCTTTCCTTTAGTTAAAAGTCGTTAACTTGCATCGCATAGCCTATATATCTTGTTAACGATCCGTATTAGGGTTTCTCGGCACTTGTAAAATTTAAATTGGCCGTGTTTGATCACTTGCAAGACTTCATTAGTGTGCCTAGGAACCCTACACTGCAGACATTCTACGTCCTTCCCATGCGAAAAGGTGAAAAGGCAATCCTATTCTACCGATCTGGGGAAACCAAAGTGTAGAAAGAAATCTGGCATGGCGCGGATTCTACACTTGACAGGCTCCAGCCCATCCGTTTACCCAGATATTACACGGACGGACTAAAGAGACTCTTGAGATGCCAAGGTATACCCTTTAAGCAAACTGCGCGACAAGCACGGTTCTATAACAGGATCTGGAACGTTCCCGGAACTCAACGAAAGTTGCCCAACGGAAGAATGGAAACGACCGGGCTTGGGTATGTTCAATCTAAGAAACGGGAGCTACTCCACGACTGCTACGTCATACATGACTTTGATGATGAAGGTGATGCTCTGCGGGAAGATGCTAACCCTGAACCAGAAAGAGCTCCCGCCGTGAAAATGCCCAGTCCTTCATTTGAAGAACAAATGGACAAGCTTATAAGGGAAGCAGGTCAAAAGGTTTGAGACGACCATAATCGCGAAATTTCCATCTACGAGAAAGCCAGGACGCAACGCCTCCTTCAACAGGCTGTGAAAAATGAAAATGCTCCTCCTTGTCAACCCGTTGTACAAAATGCCCGACGCAGAGGAAGAAACAAACCAAAGAACGAGAAAGGCGTTCGACAGCGACAAAGCAGGTCCAAGAAGCCACGCGATCAGGAATCGAGCAGTCCGGATTCGTCTCTTATAAAAAAGATGGGTCGAGCACATTCTTCTCCCCAAGACAAGACAAGGAAGATATTCGATCTTGTCATAAAACATTAAATGATGACACTCCCGAAGTCCAAGCAACCTGAGCAAGCAGGCGAAGTCTCTCACCCGGACTATTGCTCCTATCACAGGGCAATAAGACATCCTCTCGAAGACTGCTTCACATTTAAAGACTGGGTAGAAGAGCAGTATCAGAAAGGCAGGTTCGCTCTATCCAGCAGCTGGAGGGTAATCCCGCCGCAGAAGCATGAACCCAAAGCCGTGAGAGTAGAACCAGATCAACATCGGTCTTGGAAGCGATCTCGTACTTGTCATATGATAATATTTCCAGAAGAAGAGCCCGAGAATACGGATAAACTCCCCTGGTGCTTCGAAAACGATGATGACGAGGTAATCTCAGAATTTCCACCGGCACCAAAAGAGATGGAAGATGGAATACATACTACTGCAGATAACTTCAAGAAAATTGATTTGGGGACGGCAAGTGACCCGCGGCCGACGTTCGTCGGTGAGCTGTTGTCTGAAGAAAGGATGGCTACGCTAAAGGACGTGCTCATGCAACATAAAGATTGCTTCGCATGGAACTATTCTGAGATGCCAGGATTAGATCCAGAGATTGCTGTGCACAAATTGGCGATATCTCTGGACGTCAAGCCGATCAAACAAGCGCCGAGAAGAATGCGGCTCGAGCTTGAGATGAGCATCAACGCCGGGGTCAAGAAGCTAATCGACTCTGGCTTCATCCAAGAGGTTCAGTACCCTGACTGGATCGCCAATATCATCCCAGTGATGAAGAAAAATAGAACGGTGCGCATATGTGTGGACTTTCGGGATCTCAAAAAAGCCTTCCCGAAGGACGACTTCCCAGTACCGGTCACCAAGCTGATGATAGACAATACGTCCACTCATGAAGTTTTCTCCTTCATGGACGGCTCACCAGGATACAATCAGATAAAGATGCATCCCGAGGACCAGAAGCACACCGCATTCCAGACCCCTTTAGGCATATTCTGCTACAAGGTGATGCCCTTCGGTCTAAAGAACGCCGGCGCCACCTATCAGAGGGCCATGACGAAAATTTCGACGACCTCATACATGAAATCGCCGAATGCTATATCGACGACCTCATAGTTAAAAGCAAATCATACGAGGAACATTTAGAGCATCTGAAGATCGTGTTTCAGCACCTTCAGCAATACAACTTGAAGATGAACCCTCTCAAATGCGCGTTCGGAGTTTCCTCGGGAAAATTCCTAGGATTCATCGTTCGACACCGAGGCATCGAGATAGATCCGTCAAAGATCAAGGCGATTATGGAAATGCCTCCGCCAAGGACTCTCAAGCAATTGCGGTCTCTCCAAGGGAAGCTCGCGTATATCCGGCGGTTTATAGCCAATCTCTCAGGCAAGTGCCATCCTTACAGTCACCTGATGAAGAAGGGAACCCCTTTCGTCTGGGATCTCAAATGCCAAAACACACTGGACGAAATCAAGCAATACCTGCAGAATCCGCCAGTACTGGCCGCTCCCATTAAAGGAAAACCTCTCGTCCTGTAAACAACAATCCCTGAAGATTCTTTAGGCGCGCTGTGGGCACAAGAAAACGACCAAGGGAAGGAGAAAGCCTTTTATTATCTTAGTCGAGTTCTCCTGGGGGCAGAAAGAAATTACTCTCCCATTGAAAAACACTGCCTGGCATTGATCTTCGCAATAACGAACCTCAGGCACTATGCATTGGCATATGAGGTCCATCTCATATCAAAGGTGGATCCCCTCAAATATTTGATGTCAAAGGCCATACTAACAGGACGACTCGCTAAGTGGGCCTTGTTCTTGATGGAGTTCTCGATAACTTATCGGCCTCTTAAGGCAGTAAAAGACCAGGCCATCGCCGATTTCCTCGCTGAGCATTCGATACCTGCTGACTCTCCCTTGAACTGCGAATTGCCAGACGAACATGCGTTTGACACGATCGACAGGGAGAGAAGAGAGAATGATACCCAATGGGAACTCTATTTTGATGGGGCTTCTTCCATGAAGAAGCGCAAACAAAGCACCCCTATAATCAAATCAGGGGTAGGCCTCATCTTTGTGACTCCACAAGGAGGGATAATGCGCTTTGCCTTCTCCTTAACAGAGCCGAGGACGAACAATGAAGCCGAATACGAAGCTTTGATAGCAGGTCTTGAGATCGCTATCGACATGGGAATTGAAAACATTCTCATATACGGAGACTCCCAGCAGGTCGTTAGTCAAGTAAACGGCGACTATCAGATGTGCAAGCCTGAGTTGGTGAAATACGGCGAGAGAGTACAGCGACTGCTGACTCAAATTCCTTTCCACATCTTGGAAAGCATACCGCGTGCTGAAAATAGCAAAGCGGATGCATTAGCCAAGCTCGCTAAAGAACTAGCTGACGAAAACCTCGATGACATGAGGATCGTTGTGCAAAGCCGTCGGGTTCTCGCATCGCCAGAAATATATCCGGAGTCGTCCGAAGAAAAGGGAGCAACCGAGCAAACGACTCTACAAATAATAGACCAGGAAAAGGCTAATGATTGGAGGGAAATCTTTATAGACTACTTCAAATCCCGTCGAACACCTGAAGATGCGTCCTCAAGACATCAGCTTATGAAACGAGCTCTGTTTTTTGCTTTCGTCAATGATACTCTGTATAAAAGGTCATTTGATTATCTGTGGCTAAGATGCCTGGGACCTGAAGAGGCAAAGAGAGTCGTCCAAGAAACTCACGACGGACTCTGCGGTTCTCACCAAGCCGGGCCGAAGATGAAGCTGAAGATCAAACGGATGGGTTATTATTGGCCCACGATGATCCAGGACTGTCTCGAATACGCGAAGTAGTGCCACTCGTGCCAGATTCATGGGGACTTTATCCATTAGCATCCGAATCCACTGCATCCAACAGCGGCTAGCTGGCCATTCGAAATATGGGGGATTGATATAATCGGCCCCATCGAACCAGCATCGTCCAGAGGACATCGATTCATTTTGGCGACAACTGATTATTTCTCCAAATGGACAGAAGCAGTACCGCTGAGGGAAGTGAAGATGGAGAATATCCTCCATTTCTTCAAGACACACGTCATTTATCGGTTTGGCACTCCGAAACGGATCATCTCCGATAATGGGCCACCCTACAGAAGCTACAAGATCAGCCGCTTCGCACAACAATATAACATAGACTGGAGATACTCCTCAGTCTATAATCCCGAGCTAACGGTCTAGCTGAGGCTTTCAACAAGACCTTGACGAAGATCGTGAAAAAGACGGTGTCCCGAAATAAGAAGGATTGGCACGAGAGACTGTATGAAGCCCTCTGGGCGTATCGAACTATGTTCAAAACGGCCACGAACACAACGCCGTACGCATTGGTATTCGGTACAGAAGCGGTACTCCTCCTCGAGATAGAGTTACCCTCTCTACGAGTGGCAGTTCATTATGAGCTAACGGACGAAGAGAATGCTTACTTTCGGCTTGAGGAGCTCGATGCGCTTGATGAAACTCGGCTCATAGCGCAACAAAATCTAGAGGATTATAAAGCAAAGATGACACGTTCATATGAGATATTGACTAGGCCGAGGACATTCCGCCAAGGCGAACTCGTGCAGTGGTCAAAAGACCTATGATCCCCAATCGTGCCAAACGGGGGAAATTCGAGCCGAACTATGAAGGCCCGTATATCATAGACAAGGTCTACCAGAGTGGGGCCTATCTACTCATGGACATGCATGGCGAAAGGCCCTTCAGGCCAATAAATGGTCGCTTCCTGAAAAGGTACTATGCCTGACGAGTCACGGCCTAGGTCAATGATAGATGACGACGACTATGTCCGTTCACTATCTTCCTAAGCCCAAACTCTATAAGTAGTAGCCGGCTAATGGACCGAAACGTCCTTAAACTAACAACGGACCGAAACGTCCTTAAACTAACAACGGACCGAAACGTCCTTAAACTAACAATGGACCATTATGTCCTTAAATTAGCTGTTAACCGAGACGTCGATAAACTACTGTGGATTGCAGCATCCTAAGGCTGATAAAAAAAAAAGAGAAAGAAAAGAATAAAAAAAATAAAAAAAGAAGAAGAAAGAAAAAGAAAAACGGTAGGTCCATAAGCGAAAAGGGAATGGATGAAAACCCGAGAGGGCTCCGTGAGTAAAAACAGCAGGGCTACCGGCAAGTTTTATGAAAACCCGAAAGAGCGCAATCTCGTTAAAAGACACTTGCAAGGTCCTCTCGACCTTGTGAGGAGAAACCACCTGCGTGAGATCCTTACGACTCACAAGGGAGCAACACACTTAGGGGTCCCCACGACTCCTAAGGAGAAATTACACTTGCGAGATCATCATGACTCGTAAGGAGAACCCTCTTATGGGACCCTCACGGCTCATAAGATTCAAAAGTCTTAAGCTACAGGGATCTGAACCTGTTCTTAAACGGCCACCACAACCTCCAACTTTGTCCTACAAGCGGCTTAACGCTGACCCTTGTATACAATCCACGGGCGTGAATAAACATTTTCCTAACAAAGTCCCATCCTGACTAGGGATATGTCTACACGGTGAACAACCCTTGTAAGTCCTCTCGACTTATAAGGAGAAAACACTCTTGTAAGATCCTTACGACTTATAAGAGACCATGCACTTAGGAATCATCACAATTCCTAAGGAGAAAATACACCTACGAGATCCTCACGACTCGCAGGGAGAAAAACCTTTATGAGACCCTTACGGCTCATGAAGTCGAAAGCCTTAGTCGACAGGATCCTAACCCTGTTCGCTAAGCCACCTTTGTTCGACATCGACAGAGGCAAATGATGATTCACTCCTGGCAATATTCCAGTTGTAGCGGTGCTGATGCCGAAATCAGTATCTAACTCCAAGCTTGCAGCAAAGAATCTAGCGAGCCACACATGCATACGAAATAGCCGAAATGATGGGGCAACTTGCAAACAAAATCAGCAAGTAAAAATATATGCATGCAAATAGTCGAAATGATTGGGCACCGCGAAAAATAGCCGAAATGATTGGGCAATCGCGACCTTCGCGATATAAAAGCTGAAATGATAGAGCGTCGCGGAAAGAAATAAAGAAAAATGAAATTTATGCCCTACAGGTGATATCACATCAATCCTTGTATACAATTCAGGGGCGCAAAAAAAGAAGGAATCACACCTTCCCTCCCCAGGCTCCATCAGAAAACGAATCCAAATCTCGACGGTTCAGGGATAGCCTAGAGATCATCAACAACGTTCCTCCCCATTCCAGCAGGATTCAGACGCTGCAATCAACCCTGGAGCTGCAGCAAAGCCCCTACTCTAAATCTCGATAGTTCCTATATAACCTGGAGACCACTTCGATATTCGTCTCATTACAACAGACAATACGTCATCCACATGACCCCGTCGCGGAAATACGCCATCCACATGATCCCGTCGCGGAAATACGTCATCCAAATGACCCCGTCGCGGAAATACGTCATCCACATGACCCCGTCGCGGAAATACGTCATCTAAATGACCCCGTCGCATAAATACGTCATCCACAAGACCCCGTCGCGGAAATACGTCATCCACATGACCCCATAGCGGAAATAGGTCATCCACATGACCCCGTCTCGGAATACGTCATCCACATGACCCCATCGCGGAAATACGTCATCCAAATGACCCCGTAGCGGAAATACGTCATCCACATGACCCCGTCACGGAAATACGTCATCCAAATGACCCTGTTTCGGAAAATACGTCATCCACATGACCCCGTCTTAGAAATACGTCATCCACATGACCCCGTCGCGGAAATACATCATCCACATGACCCCGTCTCAGAAATACGTCATCCACATGACCCCGTTGTGGAAATACATCATCCACATGACCCCGCCTCAGAAATACGTCATTCAACGACCCCGCGGAACACGGACAAAGTTAACCTTGACCCCGTGGAAAACACCCGGAGCAACTTCTGACGCCATGAAATGCGGATAGCGTCAATCTCATTAAACACTTACGGGTCCTCTCGACCGGTAAGGAAGAAAACTCTCTTGTAAGATCCTTACGACTTATAAGGGAAAACGCACTTAGGAATCCTCATGATTCCTAAGGAGAAAATACACCTACGAGATCCTCTCGACTCGTAGGGAGAAAAGTCTTTATGAGACCCTCACGGCTCATGAAGTTGAAAAGTCTTAGGTAGCAGATCTGAACCTGCTTCCTAAGCCATCACTACCTCTCGAAGAATTCAAAACAGAATGCTCTCTATCATCTACAGGCTACGCTTACTAAGGTAACAAGCCGGCAACAAAGAAAAGAGAAGAAAGCAGTAATAGAACAAAAAAATATGTATCTTTTATTCATGAATTCAGTGTAGTACAAGTTGAATCGTATGAAAGAATAAAAAATGGATACATGTTATTCAAAGATTACAAGCAAAACAGCTACTGAGAAGGAAGCGTTTTCAACAAGTCCGCAAGCTGCTCTCGCACTCCTTTCAGCGCCTTCTCGTGATCAGCCGCCGCGGCCAGCTCCGCTTCAATTCGAGCCCTTTGCTGCAAGCATGATGAAATCTTCTCATCGATTTACCGTTGGACAGCTTCGTGACTCTGCATAACCTGCTCAATAGAGTCGAGCTTCCACCTCAATACAAGCCCGTCCGAAATACATTGTTGCAAGGTGTCAAAAGAAAGCTCTCAGTTGCGTGGCGTTCGCTTTAACTTGGGCGCGCAGCCGGGCAGATTCACCCGAAGCTTCCTCGCGTTCCTTCCACCTCAAGGTCGCTTCTTGTTCGAAATGGCGGAGGAAGGACACACTCTGCTCGACCCATGCGGCCCGCTGGGAGTTCAAAGCCTGAATCTCAGGAGCAGGACGCATAAGCTCAAGCTCATGTAGGCAGGCCTCAATCTTCCTGCAGTGGTTAACCCAAGACTCAACGACGCCTTCGTTATGGAAATTCACAAGCGTCTCCAGCATTGGATTAACTTCGGCAGCAAAATCTACAGCAAACGTAGGGGTCTCCGCTTCAAGCTCTTCGATATAATCGCTCAACATACGCAGACTGGTCACAGTACCTTTATGGATGGACGTCTGGAAAAGGGCCCTACCGGCATTATAATGCGAGACTCGAACGGGGCTGGAGTCGATATGACCGCTACAAAACAAATCATAATCAGATGTCGGCTTAAGAAATAAAAAAAATATATGAACAAAAGAGTCTATTATACCGGCTGCAACAGGGAGCAGAGCTGGGAGTTCCGGTGGCGCGGCGATACCCTTGACCCCCTTCAATCTGTAAGGCTATGAGCAATGCAAAGAAGAATTAGCAATAACGTGACTGCTTGTTACAGAAAAGAAAGGATGTCTGTTAGAAAAGATACTCACCGACACCAGCGGGCGGACTAATCTCCGACGAGAAAGAGAAGTGCGGGTTCAGCACCTGATACAAATGATCAAAAAGAACTCCTGCGAGATCACGATGATACATGGTCAGTACACGAAAGATGTTTTCCCCGATTTAAAATTTATCACAAACCCATACCTTCCAGCATTTGAGAAGATATAAGAGAAGACGGAGGGGCAACCACCTTCAAAGCAACAACTGGCGATGCTTCCTCAGGTGACACAATCTCAACGCTCTCCATGCCTGCATTAGAAATGAGAGAAATACTGTCAGGAGAGATTGAGAGGGATTGCAGAATAAAAAGAAAAGCAATGACCCAAAATCTACCTTGTGATTCGCCGGTCGGAACCGCGACAAGGGTGTCACTTGATGCAGTAACTGCTTCACCCTCCTCCATCGGAATGGTTTCGCCTCCCGTGGCTTCATCCCCCGACTCCACGAGAATCGTCGTGATACTCGCAGCGCCCGGAAACGGCAAAGAGCCGCAAGGGGAAAGAGCGACGATTGGGGCAGTGCTCGACTCCTGAGAAAGAGTGGCTACCTTGGGCTCGGCGGCTGTAGCCATCTCACCTACCGCTACCTCGAGCCCAGCGATTGTAGCAATCTCATCTACCGCTGCCTCGGGTTCGGCAATCATGGCTATATCCTCTACCGCTACCCTAGGCTCAGTGGTTGCCGCCACTTCTTCGGCAAGACTCGGCCCTGCAAGATAGGATATATGAGAACCTGAAAGTTAAAACTTTAACAAAAGAACCCAATGTCACGTTACCTTGAGTTGGTCTTCCGATTGATTCCCGAGCCGCACGTGCTGCCTGTCTGTGGGCGGTGGACAAAGCAGCCGGAGCATCTTCTAAAGGAGTAAGGGAAGGGGTAACAGCGCTAGAACCCGCACCCGCATCCAAGGCGGCGGTACGCTCCCTTGCCGCGCGCATCCTACGCTTCCTCTCCACCCGGGCCGTGAGGGCAGATCTTCTGAAGGCCTCCTTCAACAGGACATCCTCATCTGCGCCAATATTTACCTCTGGAGCTGTTATGTCATCCGTCATCGGTTGCTTAAGTGAAGCTTCTTTCGACAATACCGGTGGAACTGAGATAGCCGGCCCAGAAAGCGTCTCCGCACCGCTCTGTGAAGTCGATGCCATGCTCGAAATAACATGAGTAGAGGTAGTTCCTATGATAAGAAGAAAAATAGGGTTTAGATTACCCATAAGAAACGGGAGCAGGGACACAGTGAACCGAAATGTACCGATGCCTAAGGATGCTCGAAGTCTCTCCTCTTCCTCAAAAGTCTTGAGAGAAGCTGCGAGAGCTTCTTCGGTTGAAATTCCTGTTAAAGAAGGAAAAAGCGTTAGTCAAAACATGATGATAGAAATATGATGCAATGACGAAAGATACAGCTGATGGTTACCTAATCGCGCGAGGATAGCCAGTCCCGCTTCGTGGCTTGCCAATTGCGCAGAAGCTGCAATGGCAGCCGCCAGATCAGTATCATCTGGCGGCATGAATAAGCCCTCATTTGTCCCATACTCGCTCAGACCGTCGCCGTAAGGAGCGTGAGGCTCCTGGCCAAGTACAACGTCGACGGAAAGGATCGACTTTTTCTTCCTCTTCTGTGAGCGAGCTCCGGTTGCAGCCAGCACTAGCTTACGCTTGGTGGGCACTTTGGGACGACGAGTCCCGATATCTGAACATACGCCATACTCTGGGGAAGCTACATTCACCGTCTCCACAGGAGTACAGGGCACCGGTAGTACATTCACCGTCTCCACGGGAGCACGGGGCACCGGTAGCTCTGGCTTGTCGTGTGGGACTTCGATTATGGCAGCTTCTCTTAGCGGATGTGGGACAATGGTCTGTCGCTTCAGGGGGACGTTTCGATCGCCGGCAGGGGGTGCACCTTTGCGATTGAGCAATAATCGCTTCTCTTCCCTGATGACGGCGCCCATTGAATGCTGGTACCACGCCACGTGTACATTAAGGGCCTTCGGGACACAACTCGGTTCGCTGATAAAGAGGTGAGACCCTGTGTTCAGGCGCATAAAATGATGCAGCGCGTTTCGCATCCCCTCTTCAATGGGAGTGGATTCTAGCAAGAAAGCCTCCAGCGGAACTCCCTGATTATAGCTCAATTGTTGGGCGAAACGATGCGGATTGTATCTCATGAATAGCGCCGCATCATTTTGCCTGAATACAAGAAAGCCCAGCCTGATGGAGTACAAATGAAGAATCTCTCGGGCTTTCAACACAGAGGCCCCGTCTTTAAATGTGTCTCGCAATGGCAGCACTGCTTTTGAAGTTTCCTGGCCGATGGTCAAGACTTTGTCTGTGAAAGACATACCATCTCTAACCGTGCGCGGATGAAGGAGCAAGCCATTGGCTTCCTGCGGTGACGGACTCACGATGGAGGCGTCAACCAGCCACATTATCCGAAGGAGCTTGCATCTGTCGTAAAAAGAAGGTCTTTTATGGATGCCAAAGACCCCAAGCACGTGCAGCTCCATCCATGAAGTGAAGTAATGCATTGGGAAGTTGGCAGGATGCACCCCTGGTTCAGTGGTATCCGCTGCTAAGCTGAAACCGTGATATAGGTAGGCTAACCCGGCGATCCCGATGGCCACTTATATTCCGGCAACCATGCGATGCGCGGGGTAGAAGATAGAAGGCCTCATGTAACGAGGATGCATAGGAAGCGCAAACCAGCTCAACTATAGCCTAAGAAACCCAAGAAAAAACGCTTCCTCATCAATGCCCAGAGCGGCGATTTCTGACATGGGGACGATCACGACGTCAGGAAGGAAGAAACCCTTTTGATCAGCTTCCAGTATTGGCCGACAGTCCAAGCCAAAGCTGAAAGGATCATCAAGTTTAGCAAACTTTTCGCCTTGTCGCGACAAAATTTCTGGGCGAAGAAAATGGGCAATGAAGTCCGCAAAGCT
The DNA here is from genome assembly GCA_030015575.1 of Agapanthus africanus. Lineage (NCBI taxonomy): Eukaryota > Viridiplantae > Streptophyta > Magnoliopsida > Asparagales > Amaryllidaceae > Agapanthus > Agapanthus africanus. Next base: position 789,282,089 of record CM057337.1, read on the forward strand.
GACCCCCCGGCCTCCGGATTCAAGAAAGAGGCTCTCATACATTTTCAACACCTTTATCAGACTTGGGAACCGGTGCTGAATGGCATTCTCTGGGGTAAGACCCATCACCACTGATTTGGTGGCAAAAACATATTCATCCGGAGGAAGCAGCTCCTCGTAGTGCTCCCCCCTAACTGGTAAACCAGAAACCTCGGCAAATTCTTCCAAGGAAATGGAGACCTCTCTATCCAATAGGAGGAAGGTATGGGTCGGGATGTTCCAATGCTCCAAAAACGCCTTGGTCCACCAGGTGGGAGGTGCGGAATACTGAAAAAAGGAAGCGTAGACCGCAGGGTATAAGCCAAGCTTTAGCAGCTGCGATTTCTTTGCCGATAAGATATACCGGGCCCACTGCAAGTACCCGGTCGGATGACGGGGAGTTAGCCCGATGTTGTAGGGCTGTCCCCAAGGGCGCGACTCGCCCTGGCATATGCGCCGCCCTAGGGTGTCCAAAGCCGTCGGCGGCTGCACGGGTACTGCAGCAATCGAAGGTTGAAGAAGTCCCTTCGAAGTCCAATTAACCACCTCGACGGCATAGTTCACCGGGGGTGCATCTGCATACGGGATCGCCGAGATAGGCTCCGAAGGCGTCGCACAAGAAAAGCTCCGGCGGCCTCTGATAATCTGATCATACCATCTACCCCACAGGTGAAGATTCTTGTATTCCGGGTCGTGGTCTTTGATCAGCGCGAGAATCTCTCGGTCTACAAGTGCCTCAGGAAATCTGCCTTCTGATCGGATGAACGGAAAGGAAGTGTCGAAAGACATGTCGCCTACGCAAAAAAGGGACAAAAGTCAACTGTCAGTGCTATAATTTAATTTAAATTCTGACACTTGGTACCTTAAAATAATTACCACACTGTAATGCAGTGGAGAGGGACCAAAAGGGGCCCATAAAATCTAGATGACAATTCATCAATTAATAATTAATAAAACAGCCTTATCATTTGATGAGACTATTAATTAAGTGAGGAGATCCTCAAGAAAATTCTCATTAAATGAGAGATCCCTCAGGAAGAGGAGTAAATCTCCCTTTGAGAGCAATGCTCTATGACAGAGTTACACTTGTCAAACTCTGATCATGAGGGAATAAAAATTCCTCAAGAGCCTTGCTTTGGAAAAATTGATGATGGAAAAAACCCATCAGAAAAATAAAATTAAAATCAATTTTTATGAATTTAAAATTCTAAGATCTCCAAGATCTATGAACAAACTCTAAGAGTTCTTTATGAGCAAAGCTCTGTTCATGGGTTAAAAACCCCTGAAACAAGATCTCCTTAGATCTATGGGTTCATGATTTGAAGAGAGCAAAGCTCTATTAATGAAACCCTAAAAGGGTTTTCTTTAGATCAAAGATCTATAAAGAGCAAGGCTTTGTTAATGGGTAAAACCCTAGTTTATTAAAAGATTTAATCTTTACCTAAGTTTTGACAGAGTTTTGACTCTTAAAATCTCTTAAGATGAAGAGCTATACTCTGAATAAAAATTCTCAAAGAAAGGAGATGAACAGAATCATCTAAAGGACCAAAGGTCCTATTTATAGGCATTGAAAGGCCTCTTCAACTTCTGAGTTGATCCAAGGGCGCAGATGCTTCCACCGCTGCACTCACATATGGGCCACGTGAGCGCAATGGTGGGGGGCATTTGTTTCCCCAATCAGAGAAAAGCTCTGTTTGAAATTCGAATTTCAAAAAAATTGAAGCAACGCTTCAGATCCAGCGCCAGGTGCGCTGCGCCCTAGGCAGCGCACCATGTGTGCGTTAGCGCTAGGCGCGCTGCGCGCCACGTGTCAAACACGGGTGTGCTAGCGCCACGTGTCAAACATCCCCAAATCAATCAGAGAAAGATCTCTTTAACAGATTCAACAAATTAGCTTGCCCTATATAAAGGCCCCAAGACATCAAGTTTGATATAGAGAACCCCCCTCCCCCTAAACTTTGAAAAATTAAAAGGAAGAGAAGCATAGCTCTCAGCAAAAGAAGATTTTTTTTCTTCAAGGTAAAAAGAATGGTGATGAACACAGAGATGAAATCATCTCCTAAAAAGAAGAATTCTTTTCCTTAAAAAAGATCATAGATCTACAAGACAAAAAGTCTTTCACAGAAGAGATCAAAAGATCTCATCATAAAATAAAAGAAGAACATATTTCTTCTCACAGATCATGGATCTATAAAGGCAAAGTCTTTCATCAAAATAAGATATTGAAAATCTCTCCTGCAAAATAAGAACTGTTGTTCTTAAATCTTGAGACAAAGTCTCTTTTAAAAGAACATAAATTTGTTCTCAGATCATAAAATTGATCAAATGCGCCTTGCGCTCTTGAAATGCGCCTTGCGCTCTTGAACTGCGCTTCTGCGCTCCCTGGATCGGCGCTTAGCGCCAAATGCGACACGTGTCAACCACGTATGCGCCAATTAACAACTTGCGCTTTGCGCTTATGAAATAGCGCACTGCGCTCATGGGCTGGCGCCAAGCGCACCACGTGTCATTCACGTGTGCGCCACTAAACTGAAAGCGCAATACGCTCATAAACTGGCGCAATGCACCCATCATCTGGCGCTTAGCGCTGAATGCAACACGTGTCCCTCACATGTGCGCTACTCGGCAGAAGCGCATTGCGCTCTTTAACTGGTGCAAAGCACCTGGCGTGCCACGTGTTGCACTGACAAAACATAAATTGTTCTTTAATAAGCCAGAGCTCTGATGAATGCTCTGCATTCAATACAAGACAAAAAAAGTGTCAAGGTCTAATGCTCAGCATTGTTAAAAGGGCCAAGCCCAAATGAAGGCTCAACAGCCCAGAACAAAAATGTTAAACATTTATTGGACTTAGCCCAAGATTGGCCATAAGTCCTCAACTCATATTAATTGAGCCAATCTTCTCATGAATATTTAACAGATCTTAGTCCCAAATTGGACTACAGATCTTTCAACCAACTCACACCGGTTCGAGGGTACATCTCTTTATTCCTCTGATATCTGTCGTTGTAATCCTTCAACGTCTTCAGAGAGGTGACGGGTTCCGACAACCACACATTTCACGGACTATGATGTCCTTAACCTTGAGTGTGAGGTCTTTAAACTCACAGACTATGATGTCTTTAATCTTGACTGTGAGGTCTTTAAACTCATGGACTATGATGTCCTTAACCTTGGACCGAGATGTCCTTAAACTAACATTGGACCGAGATGTCCTTAAAATAACAATGGACCACCATGTCCTTAAAATGGTAATCGACCACAATGTCCCTAAACTAAACAACAGAGGCCAAATGCTCTCTTGTTGGATCTAAATGATCCTGTTAAGTTGATCTTAGTCTAAAAATTAGACAAACGTATCCTTAACATACGTTTAAGTTGATCTTAGTCTCAAATGAGGCTAACGTATCCTTAAAACCAACCCCCAAACCCAAATCTAAGAAGATACGGATTTGGACTAATCCACGCCCTACGGGCGGCAACATAAATTAGTCTCTGTATATAATCCACGGACAACCAAAGACAAAACAAACACACACGACACGAAGTGACCATCTGGAGAAGGAGAAAGTGGTTACCGCGATGCGGTAGCGTAATTAACAGCAGGGGCTTGCTCCTGCAGAGAAGAGCGTCCCCACAATCAAAAACCCCTCAAACGAGGGGGAATCTGATGAAGTCTGCTACATCGGCCGCATCCGTTTAAACCTTCGATACATGGTGCCATAAATCAACTTGGCATCTTTGGAGAGGTGTACGGATAGCACCAATTAGCATCTGTCCCGAAATTCAGGCAAGAGGTTTACCGCGTCTTCCCGCGTTTTCGGCGGGGAACACCCTTATCCAACTGAAGGAGTTCTTCCCTATAGAAGCCGCAGAAATTTTGGAAGAATTGGAAGAGGATGCTGATGATGGGGTCCTTATTGTGACTTTCTACGCCATCCATCTTGGCAGCGACTCTAAGGAAGAGCTCTATTTTCCTGAAGAGGACGATGAGCTCGCTGCAAAAACCAACCAAATCTAGCTCAGAAGCAGCAAGACTCTAGCGCCAAAACAAGGCAATGCCCCGAAAGAGAAGGAAAAATAGGTGGCTAATGAAGAAGACAGCAGAGGCCAGACTCACAGAGACTCGAGCTCTTCCTCGGTAGACTATAATGTCTTGGCTCACCTCCCGAAGCTTTCGTGCCTTTTAAGAAAATATGATGCTCCAGTTCTATCCAAAGAGCTTCGAAATTTCCTTATTCACGATCTGCAAAACCCCGAGCGGTACCAGGCTCGCTTCGCGGAGATCAATATGAATGAAGCCCAGTACGCTCTGCACACAGCCGCGGTCGTATTTAAAGATGAATACCTGCTACTAGGGATAGCTGAGCATAACTGGCCGCTTTACGTAACAGGGTATATCGATGGAGATTAGATTAATCGCATATTGATTGATCCAGTGTCCTCAGTGAACATCATGAACTTGCGGACTCTAAAGAGTTTATCAATGGACGTCCGACACCTGTCAAGGGAGAGGATTGTCATTCATGGCTTCAATCAAAACTGCCAGCAAGTTGTAGGATCCATAGCTTTGCTAATCAGGTTTGGGGACCTACAGATCGAAGCTAAGATATACGTGATCAACGCTGACACGTCCTATAAGAATCTCCTGGGACGACCGTGGCTTCACGATTATGGCATCGTTCCATCAACACCCCATCAATGCATGAAGTATACCAAAAATGGAGAAGAAAAACGCATTGACGAAGACGTACATCCATTCGGTGTACATGAAGTCCGATATGAAGATTCTCGGTACTTTATGAAACCCCAATATTCTGAGGTGTAGTCGACTAGAGAAGAGATGGACCAGAGTCTCAAAAGCAAACCTAAGTCGCGGTCAACTAAAAACAATAAGGCCCAAAGTCTCAAAAGCCAATCTAAGCCAGTCGTCACCTTTAAAAGTAAAAATCCCCAAGTGCGCCCCCGTTTTGGCAGTGGCACCGATGAGTCCGATACTAGAAGTCCATCCTTCAGTAAAAATCGCTTTCATTTCGGTAGCGATACGAACGAGTCTGATATTGAGGGCCCATCCGGCAACAAAGTCCGCCCTCATCTCGGCAGCGATATCGAAGAGTCAGAGAAGGACTCGTCTTGCAACAGTTGTACAGGTTGGACTCTCACACAAAAAGCAAAGCTAAGAGAGACCTTTGAAGTCATATAAGGGTCTCTATCCATCACTAGGGTTCCATAACAGATCTGCAAAGAGCTCGATGTGTTGTCAGTCTCCACCATGGACCAGCTGACAACCTTTTACGTCCCCAGAAGAATAAGTGGACAGAAAGGCATCCTGTTTTATGGGTCGAATGTCATGCACCCGGACGATTTGTCCGCAACGTGCCTTTCCTAAGAAAGAGACATTAGAGCCATCTTAAACACCAGATATTATGCGCTCGAGATGTGAGAGTATTTTAAAAAGTGGGGATGTTGGTTATACCAGACAGACTTTGGAGCAAAGTTTTAAGAGAGGCTATGGCTGTAGGGCGTTTTTCGTCACCCCGTTGAGATGGGAATACGCATGCACTTGCCAGGCGCATTACAGATTCCTCCTGCCTAGAGTAGGTTGGGGTTTATTGATTGTGGGGATCCGAATCTCCGGCAGCTGTTCATATCAGATTTTTGCATTTTTATACCGCCCAATTTTTATCGCATTGCTTATCGGTAGGTACTCTTGAGCCGTGTTTGCTAGTCAATTGCAGGATACAGGTTCTTGGCTCTAAACGGTGAAATCCATGAAAAAACACGACAAAAATCCGGGTTCCTGCCAACCACAGATAAAACACGGGTCTCCGCTCTTTATCCGTCTGTTGCCACACACCAGTTTAGGAGACAAAATGACAAATCGATTTTCACCTTCATGCACAAGGCTCAATGGCAACACAAGATCCAAGAAATCTACGCGGAGCTCAAGAAAATCATGACAAAAGATACACATCCAATCACCTTTTGATCAACAGAAATTCTGGAAAAATCGTGAAGAAAATCTGAGGAAAGATATATACCAGACTCATGGGCACAGCAAACCAGGGAGCTCTACAAAAATTGGTCACCTAACTCCACTAAAGGGCCGCGTTTCCGCGGCATAAGCAAGCTTAGGCCGCGGTTCCGCGGCCGTATGGCGGCGGCAAGTGTCCAAATTTTGTGGGTATTTTGGTCTTTTCATTTTAGTCCAGAATGTTACCCTAGAATTTCTGTTTCCTGCCTATAAATAGTCCAGAGCTTGTGAAGCCAAGGGGGTGCATAATCTTGTATTTTTCTAGGTTTAGAATACTTGTTTCTTCTTCCTCTTCTCATCTCTTCTCTATTGAAAATCTTGTAGTGAGCTTTTGTGAGTGAAGAATGAAGAATAAAGAAGATCTTTTTACTTATCATGCTTGTCTTGTTCTTTAGTTAAATTATAATTGCTTGTAATTTAAATTTGTTAACTTAGTTGTTGTTATTTCTTGTTGTTTCTTTCTTTTCTCTTTTCCTTTATCATTAAAACAACCATGATGCTTACGCTTGATCCTTGCCAAGGTGAGGTCGCAAATAGCTAGTTGTTATCTTCTAATCTCTTTCTTTCTATCTTCCTCTTTTGTTTTGTTTTCTTTTCATTATGACGTGTGAGTAGTTTCATACTTGTTAGGGTAGGATAAGGGAAGTTTGAGAGAAGGAAATCTCTCTCACTCTTTCCTTGCCCAACATCTTAAAATCGACTCCCGTTAATTGAACCACAATCCGCTCCTTACGGCACCCTATCCTACATGATAGCGGTGATTCCGTAGTGAGACCGGTTGTGGTTGAATTAACCGGAGGTTATGGCTAAGAGCCAAGAACGTACGGACAAGCACCAAAAGGAAGAACTTATGCGTTGGAAAGCCTAGCTTATACTCGCAAGTTCCTTCCTAGTCGTGCTAATCCCCGTTGTTGCCGATTACCGTAACACCGATATTAAGAGGGGCAACGAAAGAAGTGGGAGACTCCTAACTCAAACTAACCTAATCCTAACCCTAACAAGCTCTCTTTACATATCATTTTACCACTTAGATTATCACAAACAAAATCTGGACCTTCGGACTTAACTCGTTAAAACACATAGAAAAAGATTCTCATCTCCCTGCGGACGACCCGTACTCAACCGGCTAGCTACAAGCGAAACCGTCTTGATTGCGGTAATTAACTAAACTTGAACACGCAGAATATCTAACAATCAAATGGCGCCGTTGCCGGGGAGACGGTAGTTTATTTCTTTGTGTAATTTCGGGTTAACTTGTGAATATAAAAACAACCGAAAAACAAAACAAAAAAATATACTTTGTAAAAAAAAATTATCTTGTTATTTTTGATTAGTTTTTGTGCAAGTGTGCAGGATAATAAGAAGTTCGAGTTCAGTGCCAAAGACGTGGGAAGATAGACCCACATTTCGCGGCTACACCGCGACGGATCAAAACGAAGCAAACGGTCTACTGTACAAATCTGGAGCAGATACAGTAAGCAATTCAAAATTCAGCACATCTAGACTAGCAGAGGACAACCAAGGAAGCACCTGCAAGAAAAATCAAGCATCAAAGCCAACAAACCGCCGCGGAACCGCGGCATAAGGAGGCTTAGGCCGCGGAACCGCGGCCATTTGGTGCCCTCTGCATCTCAAAATCTCTGTAAGTGTTCCCTGCTTCTTCCCCACTCCTCTGGACTCCAATAAATTGTGTTTTCTGCAGCATTCTTTGCGCAAACTCTCTTCCCCCTTCCAATAAACTGTTCTTGTGCAGGATTCTTTGCGCCGCGCTCAAAATAAAAATTGTTTGCAGTTGATTTGTTATCGCTTTGCATTCATTAATACGGACTTAAGGGGCTTGAAACCAATTCAGATTGGGTGGGGATTTCATCACCCTTCCCAGGACCCAAAAAATCACAAAAAGCATATGCATTGACCATTGTTAATTAAAAAATACTAGACTCAGCCCTAAGGACTTAGCGCTCAATAGGACAGAGGACTAGTTACAGGCATCAGCCGTTTATCCTATCTGACTTTTGCGGTACCTAGGCAAGTGTGATGAAGGAAAGTGGTTATTTAATTAAGGAACTTCGCGAAAGCGTTGGACAACCTTCCACTTACCTGGCACTTATCTGGCTGCATTAGACGGAGAAGAGGCGGTTTGAGGTCCTTTTTCTAGCCCTCTGGAACAGTTAGGAGCAGGTCTAGTTGACCTAGGTGACCCTAGATCTAGGTGAGATTGTGCATATCTTATTTGTGATTGCTTAAAACCGTAAGTCCGTACATATTCCTGTAAAGCTCTTTCTACAAAAAAAAAACAAAAAAGGAAAAAAATCAAAAACTTTTATAAAAACTTGCCCTTTGTCGCTAAATCCATTTTTCACCCACCACCATCGTTTTCTCCATTGACGTTTTCTTACCCTCACCTTCTCCGCTTTGACTATACTAAACTCGTTTAGTGTATGTCCGCTTGGACTCGGGACACTAGCGCCCGTCTAGTCCGCGTTACGTTAGTCGCTACCGACTACGCGATCGACTCAGACGTCGAAACTCCGTCCACTCCTCTTTCACCCCTTCCTTTGCCGGCCAACTCTGACGTTGACCGGAATTCTGTTCATACATCTTCACCTTCACCATCACCAACCTCTTCTTCCGCGATGTTAGGATTTAATCCGAACATCTCTTTGACTACCCCTGGATTGGCTCCACCTCCTACGGAGACCAATAACCCACCACCACCGCCTGTTGTAGCGCCGCAGCGAATCGCGCTCCAGGATCATTTCTATCCCACCCGTTCTGCACTTCCCACCTGCCTTTCTCTTCCACCGGCCAATGGGGACAACTTTGAAATTAAGCCCCACTTCATCAACATGCTTCCACGATTTCATGGGCTTGAATCTGAAGATGCCTATATCTTCATCAATAAATTTCAAAACGTCTGTGCCATGATGAAAACCACCCAGCTGTCGGACGATGCTATAAGTCTATGGGTCATTCCGTTCACTTTATGCGATCTTGCTGAAAAATGGCTGTATAGCACCGCTTCCCACTCAATAACCAGCTGGGACGAGTTTGTTAAAGCGTTTCTAAAAAAATTCTATCCGAATCATAAAACCGCAAGGATTCGAAATGAAATCAACCAATTCTCTCAGCTTCCTTCTGAACCCTTCTGGAAGTGCTTTGACCGGTACAAAGACCTTCTTGTTCAGTGTCCTCACCATGGTATAGAGAAATGGCAACTTTGCCAAACCCTATACGAGGGCCTGAACCCAGCAACGAAGCAGTTGTTGGAAACCATCTGTCAGGGCCACTTCCTATCAAAATCTGACGAGGAAGCGTGGCAATTCTTTGACGACCTTGCGGAGCAAACGCTACAATGGGAGAGCACCAGACCGACTTCTTCTTCTTCTACCTCTACTTCTACCGGTCAGTCTAGGGTGGGAATTCACCAACTTGATGTCTCTATTGCGATGAAAGCTGAAATGGCTGCAATAACAAGAAAGCTTGAAGCGATAGAGAGCAAATTTTCTTCTCCTGCTCCTGCCCCTGCCCCTGTTCTCCCCCTTCGTACCATCTGCGCTTGTTGTTCCGATCCTTCTCACTTAACCGAAGAGTGTCCTTACAATCCACCATCGCAAGGACAGGATCAGGTTAATGCTGCATTTCAGCAAAGACCGAGGAATGATCCATACTCTTCCACCTACAATCCCGGTTGGAGGAACCACCCCAATTTCGCCTGGAATCAGAATCAGAATCAATTCCAAGGCAATAATTTCCAGAGGGCCCCTCCGCCGCAACAACAAGCTTAACAGCAGTTTCAACAACCCTTCCAACCCCAACCTTTCCAAAATCAGACGAACAACTTTGCACCCAACAATTCTTTTCCACCAAACAACTTTGTTCCGTCAAACAACGATAAGGTTTCCTCGCTCGAACGAAGTCTGGAGGCGTTCGTTAAACAATCGACACAATCCACCGCAAACATCCAGTCTTCCATTCAGTCCTTAGTGCAACACACTGCCGCTCACGGGCAAAGCATCAAGACCATCGAGGCCCAGATTGCACAGCTGAATGCGGCCTTAAGCGAGCGAGAGAAGGGGAAGCTCCCGTCCCAGCCACTCCCAAATCCCGGTCACCCACATAATGTACATGTTGCTCTTGAACAACAGAATCATAATGTGAGTGCCGTGACCACATTGAGATCGGGAAGGATGCTGCAAAACAACATTGGCACACGGATCAACGATGACACCCCGGCCGCTTCTTCTTCTTCTTCTCCTGCTTCTTCGTCTTCTGAGCCTATTCTCCGTTCTTTACAAGACTCTCCTTCCTCTTCTTCTGCTCTGAACGGACCCACTTCTCACTCCACGAAAACACCTGTTCTGGGATCCGTTCCAACTCCACAATCTCCTCCTCCAACATTAGACTCAACCAATTTTAAAAATGTTCCATTTCCAAACCGGTTGAGGTCTAATAAACAAAATCCTCAGATGGAGAAGATTCTGGAGTTATTTAAGCAGGTTAACATTAACATTCCTCTTTTAGATGCTGTCCAACAAGTCCCGTCCTACGCGAAAATCTTAAAGGACTTGTGCACGAAAAAGTGGAAGTCTCAGGTACCCAAGAAAGTTTTCTGGGCTAGTGCTGTGAGTGATGCCCTTACCCAATCTTTACCACAAAAACGGAAGGACCCTGGCTGTCCTACGATTTCTATTACTATTGGGGATAAGAACATCAACCGCGCACTATTAGATCTTGGTGCCAGTGTTAACCTGCTTCCGTACTCAGTATACGAGCAATTAGACGTCGGAGAGCTGAAACCCACGCACTGCACTCTCCAAATGGCCGACCGACCGATCACCTATCCTAGGGGTGAGCTAAAGGATGTGTTAATAAAAGTCGGGGACTTCATATTCCCCGTTGACTTCATTGTATTAAACACACAGCCTGTACCTAACCCCCGGAATCAAATTCCGGTGATACTCGGTCGCCCATTTCTTGCAACCTCAAATGCTGTGATCAATTGTCGCAATGGTTCGATGAACCTCTCTTTTGGAAACATGACGATTGAACTCAACATTTTTAGGTTGGGGAATCAGCCCGCCGAACCTAATGCTCATATACTGGACGTCTGCTCGATCCAGGAGATCACCCCAGAAGAATGTGAATTCGAGGAGTTTCTGTTCGAACACGATAATCTTGACGCCACTAGTGCGTTCCTCTTCGAACCTGTTGCTGTTTCTGCGCCCGACAACGACTATGAGTGTTTCACGTTCTCGAACGATCTTAGCCGCGCACAACCCGAGTTTGAATCTTTCGAATTTCCGGATGAGTTACCTGAACCATCCAACTCGGTCGCCTACACTCGTTTTGAACATTTGCTGGAGTCCTTTGAGTTCAAGACCTCTGCACCAATCTTGCCTTCAATCGTTTCACCTCCAGCACTCGAACTCAAGCCTTTGCCGTCTCACCTTAAGTACGCTTATTTAGGTGAGAACGAGACCCTCCCTGTCATCATTTCGGCTTCTCTAGCGCCAGAGCAAGAGAAAGCCCTTCTTGCGGTCTTGCACAGCAACAGGCAAGCTTTTGGCTGGTCCATGGCGGACATCAACGGGATTAGTCCCCTGATCGTTGAGCATCACATTCATCTGATGGATGATGCCAAACCAGCCCGGGATCCACAAAGACGTCTCAATCCAGTCATGAAAGAGGCTGTGAAGAAGGAGATCATAAAATGTCTAGATAGTGGTATCATTTACCCTATCTCTGATAGCCAGTGGGTTAGCCCCATTCATGTTGTCCCCAAGAAGTCGGGCATCACGGTCATCACTAACGAGGCGAACGAGTTAATCCCTACTCGCACCCAAACTGGGTGGCGAGTGTGCATTGATTACAGAAAACTCAACGCCGCAACGCGGAAAGACCACTTTCCGCTACCTTTCATTGACCAAATGCTTGAACGATTGGCCGGACACGAGTACTACTGCTTTCTTGATGGCTACTCCGGCTATAATCAGATTCCCATCGCCGAAAAAGACCAGGACAAGACTACTTTCACTTGTCCTTTCGGCACGTTTGCATATCGTCGCATGCCCTTTGGGTTATGCAATGCGCCCGCTACCTTCCAGCGGTGTATGATGGGAATCTTCTCAGACATGGTGGAAAAATTTCTGGAGATTTTCATGGATGATTTCTCCATCTTCGGCGATTCCTTCAACGAGTGTTTGCTGCATCTTGACGCTGTCCTTACCCGATGTAAGGACAAGAATCTCACTTTGAATTGGGAGAAGTGCCACTTCATGGTGCGCGAAGGTATTGTCTTAGGACATATCATCTCGCAAAATGGCATAGAGGTTGACAAAGCGAAGATTGAGGTCATTTCCAATCTCCCTCCTCCCCGATGCGTCAGAGATATCCGAGCCTTCCTTGGCCATGCCGGTTTCTATAAACGGTTCATCAAGGACTTTAGCAAGATTGCTAGGCCCTTGACTCTTTTGCTGGCCAAGGATATGCCATTCGACTTCAACTCGAGCTGTGTGACTGCATTCGAGTCATTGAAACGCTCACTCACTTCTGCTCCCGTTCTTTCTTCACCTGACTGGACGCACCCATTTGAGATTATGTGCGACGCATCCGACTTTGCCATTGGTGCTGTCCTTGGACAACGCATCAACAAGATGCCGCACGTAATCTATTATGCGAGCCGAACCCTGAACGACGCCCAACTCAACTATACAACAACTGAGAAGGAATTCTTGGCTGTTGTATTCGCTTTAGAAAAGTTCAGGCCCTACCTCATCGGCTCTCCAGTCATTGTCTACACAGACCATTCTGCTCTGCGCCATCTTTTTGCAAAGAAAGATGCAAATCTCGGTTAATACGTTGGATCCTCTTGCTTCAAGAGTTTGACCTTGTCATTAAGGACAAACGAGGATGTGAAAACGTAGTGGCCGACCATCTCTCACGACTTCCTTCTTCGCCTTCGCTTCCAATTCCGATCAATGACGTTTTCCCGGATGAACAGCTTTTGACAGTATCTTGCGAACCCTGGTTCGCAGATATTGTGAACTATTTGGCCACGGGATTACTACCAACTGAATGGTCAAGTCAGGACAGACTTCGCTTCTTATCCCAAGTAAAACACTTTTACTGGGACGAACCCTATTTGTTCAAGTACTGTCCCGACCAGATTATTCGTCTGTGTGTCCCTGACAAGGAATTCAAGAGTGTGCTGTCATTTTGCCACGATCAAGCGTGTGGCGGGCATTTTGGCCCCAGAAAGACAGCCAAGAAGATCTTGCAATGTGGTTTCTACTGGCCACAACTCTTCAAAGACGCTCATGACTATTGCAAGACTTGCTCCCGGTGCCAACACATGGGCCGGATATCCCGGAGGAACGAGATGCCGCTCCAACCGATCTTGGTTGTGGAGATTTTCGATGTTTGGGGGATAGATTTCATGGGGCCGTTTCCCAGCTCTTTTTGGAACTTGTACATCCTTCTCGCTGTTGATTACGTCTCTAAATGGGTCGAGGCTGTGCCCAGCCGGACTAACGACAACAAGGTTGTCGTTAGGTTCCTTAAAGAAAACATTTTCTCCCGGTTTGGGCACCCCCGAGCGATCATTAGCGACAATGGAAGTCATTTCTGCAACAAAACTTTCGAAGCCTTGATGCGGAAATACTCCATTAATCATAAGCTCTCTACGCCCTACCACCCCCAAACCTGCGGGCAGGCCGAAGTTTCAAATCGGCAAATCAAGCAGATACTGGAGAAGACGGTTTCCAAGAACCGTAAGGATTGGTCGCTGAAACTCACTGATGCCCTTTGGGCCTTTCGAACCGCTTATAAGACCGACCTTGGCATGTCTCCCTATCGGCTTGCGTATGGAAAAGCCTGCCACCTACCTGTCGAAATAGAGCATCGCGCATTTTGGGCGATAAAGGAGTTGAATCTGTCTCTCGAAGATGCGGGCAGCCATCGGAAGCTGCAGTTGAACGATTTGAGCGAGCTTAGGGATGAGGCTTACGATAACGCGGTTGTCGTTAAGAACAAAGGTGTTTCACGATAAACACCTTTTGCGCAAAACATTCGTACCTGGTCAGCAGGTACTGCTTTACGACACCCGACTTCACTTCCATCCAGGAAAGCTCAGATCTCGCTGGAAAGGGCCGTATTTTGTGCGGAATGTGTATTCGTAGGGCGCTGTGGATTTGGAAAATCCAAAGGACGGTTCATTTTTCAAAGTGAACGGACACCGACTAAAACCGTACCTTAGCGCCGAACCAACAGAGGAGCTCCTGTTCTTACAGGAGCCGGTTTACCCTGCATGATCTTCCTCTGCCTACCTCCAAACTTCGGTTATCCAGCCAAGAACAGTGGACGCTGTTCCAAATAAGTTTGGGGGTATGTATAAACCATTTTGTATATATTTGTGGATATTCTTTTCCATTCTTTTTCTTTTTCTTTTCTTTAAAAACAAAAACAAAATTTTTTTTGTGTATCGCTAACCGACAATTTTGACCCTTCAAATGATCTCTTCATGCAATGACAGTGAGGACACTGTCCAGTTTAAGTTTGGGGGTACGCTCTGTACGCATTTCTTACCTTCGCATTCATATGTATATTTTGCATCTGCATATTAAAATCCATAAAATCCATAAAAATCTGAAAATTTTCTAAAAATATAAAAACTTTTCTGTCAAGTTAGCTTGTGGAAGAACTCTGATTCAACATTTCGACGGTTTTGTTTGATAAAATAAGAATAACTAAATCTTATGTTTAGATTTTGAAAACCTGAAAAATAACTCTCCTTTGAAGTTAACTATAGCTGATATACGTCTTTACATCACACTACACGTGTCGTGAGTTTTTGGGAATTAGATGACAAGTCTTTTATGTCGAAAAACTTTTAAATGGATCAATGATTTTCTGAGGATCAAATAGGTTTGTTCTGAAATAAGTAATGTCAAGAATAGTTTATGAAGTAAAGCGAATATGAAGGAATGTTATTGATGCCGTAATTGGAAATAAGTCTGAAAAATAACCCATCTGAAACTTGATTGGAATGATTACACACCGAACCCACTAAACACGTCTTTTATCCAAAAAAATAATTGAACTGCCGGTTATATCTCCATTCGTATTAAATCATCTGATTTTCACGCCAAACTGTCTTTTGTTTTTGGACCTAGCTAACTTGAGTAATTAAGTCCGCTGGGGTGTTTTTACAACTAATGCCCTAAAACCAACTGGTTTGGGAGCATTGGCCCAAAGCTCGCTAAGAAGCCCAGAAAGTCCAGATTAAAACAAAGTCAAGCAAGTGTTCTCTCCGAGTTAAAATTCCTAACGGTTCTTTGTGTGAGAATAATCTTGATAAAGAACAGGCTTTTATAAAAAAATTTAGCGGAGATATGAAGGTTTTACTCTATGATAAAGACTATTGCACGTTCACAGAGGTGTGTATGAAATGAAAACAAGAAAAAGGTGGAGTGAAGAATAAGACCTAGTTTCCTCTTAGGGAAGATAGAAATTCTAAAGTTGAAACTTTACTGGAAAACGAAACTTGAAAAATGCTTAACTCTTTATAAAACTTATGTGATCCTTTCAAAAATTTTATCTGGGCTTTATTGTGTGACATGACGACGTAAATCGATCCTTCTGGAAACTTAACGACACTATTTGCACTGCACGTAAAGACATATAAAATCTGTAGTTAAATAAGAAGCGAGGTGTGAAAAATAAGGGTTCGATAGTCTAGACTTAGGATAATAGAATTGTTATTTTCTGAAACAAAACTTTAGGGTTTGAATCTTAGTTATTTTACAAAACTAGCTTGACCGGATTTTGTGGGTAGTATCCGCTGAAAACCCTCAGGAGACAGCACTCCTCCTACTAGGGACACCTAGAGGTTTAACGGCTTGTTGCACATGCTCAGTGCAATCGCGTTCCCTGCGAAAGTGAGGTTAGGAAATTTTTTAAGAATAAATTGGCTTTGCTCGGGATGAGCAAATGATAAGTTTGGGGGGTACTTGTTCATATCAGATTTTTGCATTTTTATACCGCCCAATTTTTATCACATTGCTTATCGGTAGGTACTCTTGAGCCGTGTTTTCTAGTCAATTGCAGGATACAGGTTCTTGGCTCTAAAACGGTGAAATCCATGGAAAAACACGACAAAAATCCGGGTTCCTGCCAACCACAGATAAAACACGGGTCTCCGCTCTTTATCCGTCTGTTGCCACACACCAGTTTAGGAGACAAAATGGCAAATCGATTGTCACCTTCATGCACAAGGCTCAATGGCAACACAAGATCCAAGAAATCTACGCGGAGCTCAAGAAAATCATGACAAAAGATACACATCCAATCACCTTTTGATCAACAGAAATTCTGGAAAAATCGTGAAGAAAATCTGAGGAAAGATATATACCAGACTCATGGGCACAGCAAACCAGGGAGCTCTACAAAAATTGGTCACCTAATTCCACTAAAGGGCCGCAGTTCCGCGGCATAAGCAGGCTTAGGCCGCAGTTCCGCGGCCGTATGGTGGCGGCAAGTGTCCAAATTTTGTGGGTATTTTGGTCTTTTCATTTTAATCCAGAATGTTGCCCTAGAATTTCTGTTTCCTGCCTATAAATAGTCCAGAGCTTGTGAAGCCAAGGGGGTGCATAATCTTGTATTTTTCTAGGTTTAGAATACTTGTTTCTTCTTCCTCTTCTCATCTCTTCTCCATTGAAAATCTTGTAGTGAGCTTTTGTGAGTGAAGAATGATGAATAAAGAAGATCCTTTTACTTATCATGCTTGTCTTGTTCTTTAGTTAAATTATAATTGCTTGTAATTTTAATTTGTTAACTTAGTTGTTGTTATTTTTTGTTGTTTCTTTCTTTTCTCTTTTCCTTTATCATTAAAACAACCATGATCTTACGCTTGATCCTTGCCAAGGTGAGGTCGCAAATAGCTAGTTGTTATCTTCTAATCTCCTTCTTTCTATCTTCTTCTTTTGTTTTGTTTTCTTTTCATTATGATGTGTGAGTAGTTTCATACTTGTTAGGGTAGGATAAGGGAAGTTTGAGAGAAGGAAATCTCTCTCACTCTTTCCTTGCCCAACATCTTAAAATCGACTCCCGTTAATTGAACCACAATCCGCTCCTTACGGCACCCTATCCTACATGATAGCGGTGATTCTGTAGTGAGACCGGTTGTGGTTGAATTAACCGGAAGTTATGGCTAAGAGCCAAGAACGGACGGACAAGCACCAAAAGGAAGAACTTATGCGTTGGAAAGCCTAGCTTATACTCGCAAGTTCCTTCCTAGTCGTGCTAATCCCCGTTGTTGCCGATTACCATAACACCGATATTAAGAGGGGCAACAAAAGAAGTGGGAGACTCTTAACTCAAACTAACCTAATCCTAACCCTAAAAAGCTCTCTTTACATATCATTTTACCACTTAGATAATCACAAACAAAATCTGGACCTTCGGACTTAACTCGTTAAAACACATAGAAAAAGATTCCCATCTCCCTGCGGACGGCCCGTACTCAACCGGCTAGCTACAAGCGAAACCGTCTTGATTGCGGTAATTAACTAAACTTGAACACGCAGAATATCTAACAATCAGCAGCCGCGGAGTAAGCTGTCGTTAATTACCCCTCGTGTTTAGGGCGAGGGAACCTCCGATTGACGGGTCAAATAGGTCATGCGAACTCAATGTGCAGTGTCATGTTTTGAAAGGGTTTTGGATATATCGGGAGCCCCGTAGTGTTTTTACGGGGGTCCCGCATGGCGCCAGTGCCTCACATGCCTGGCACGCGGGCGCTGGGGACAAGGCGCCAGCGGAAAAAAGGGGGGGCTCAGCCCCACATACAGGGAGTTGTACTCTTTTCGACTTTTGGAGTTAAACTCCTTAAAAAAAGATGTATTATTATTGTTTGTTTGTTTTTATGGAGTTAAACTCCCAGAAACTTTGATTTGTGGAGTTAAACTCCAGGGAATCCTTGTAAATGCTTAAGGGGACCCTTTTCTTCTCCATTGAGCCTTGGATCTTTCCCAAAATAGGATCTTTGGAGATGAGTCACCTTCCTCCTCTTTTGTTGGCCGGATCTTGGAGAACAAGAGGGGTGAGATTTTAAAAATCTCACCTTTTTAAGATCTTAAAAATCTCACCTTTTTAAGATCTGATAGAAGATCTGAGCTCCCTTTTGTGGGTTTTGTGGTGGAAAACTATTTAATTTTTGGAAGAGGAAGAGTTAAACTCTTGATTTAATTCAAAAAAAAAGAAGGTTTAGAACCTTGAGGAAGGAGAAGGAGGCACAAAAACCCTAGAGTTTTTAGAGACTAAAAAAAGTTCTCTTTTTATTCATCATCATGTTGTCTTATATAAGCTTACACATTTACATATAGCCCTTTGGGCTTTACAAAATGGCATTTTGCCCATCCCATGCCTTATGTGCTCATTTCTTTTGCACATGAGCTATGGGCTTTACAAAAATTTGGCTTTATGCCCATTCAAGCATAAAAAAATTACATCAAAATTATTTATTACATGATTTTTATTTTGGTATGGGAGAGGCCGGCCACAGGGCTCGACTTGGGCATAGGTCCACTTGACCTGGACTTGGGCCCACCTGGCTTGGGGTTGACTTTGAATTTGACTTGGTCAACCGGGGTGCAATTTTCGACCCCAACAATGGAACCCACCTTAGGTCCGATCGCTCATCGATGGGCGAGTCCCAGATAGATGGGGCCTAGGTTTTATGCAACCTGATGCCAAATCATGCTACATGATCCTTGTTGGCAAAGCCAGCGGAGAGTCGAACAATGACGACGAGCTAGCCAATCCAGAAGAAGCCTCTCAAGAGCTCGAAGATGGTGAACAAGTAACCTTCAACAAGCTAACCGAGATTGATTTAGGAACGCTCGATAATCCAAGGCCAATCTACATCAGCTCACTCTTATCATAGGAAATAAAAGAGTAGATAATCGTCCTGCTGCGTGAGTTCGTCGACTGCTTCGCGTGGACATACAAAAAAATGCCTGGCCCCTCTCCCGAAGTGGCCGTGCATAACCTTGGTATTTCTCCTGATGCCGAGCCAGTCAAGCAAGCTCCCCGAAAAATGAGAAAGGAGTTGGAGGAAAAGGTCATTGAGGAAACCAAGAAACTCATCAATGCTGGCTTCATCAGAGAAGAAAAATACGCGGACTAGATCACATGCATCATCCCGGTAAAGAAGAAAAATTGGCAGATCCGGGTTTGTGTCGATTTTAAGGACCTTAACAAACCATGCCCTAAAGACGATTTCCCACACCCGGTCATGAAAATGATGGTCGACGATACCTCAAATTATGAGCTGTTCACTTTCATGGATGGTTCGTCTGAATACAACAGATAAAAATATCATCCGAGGATGAGAAGCACACAACGTTTCAAACCCCGATCGGGATATACTGCTTCAAGGTGATTCCGTTCGGACTGAGGAATGCGGGCACCACATATCAAAGGGCGATGAGAAGGATTTTTGATGACTTAATCCACAAAGTCGTCGAATGCTATGTCGATGACTTGGTTTTCAAGACTAAAGCCAAAGCCAATCACATTCAAGATCTCCGAACTATCTTCACCAGACTGAGAGAGTATAATTTGAGAATGAATTCTCTAAAGTGTGCCTTTGGCATATCATCGGAGAAATTCTTGGGCTTCATAGTCCGACACTGAGGGATCGAGATCGACCCATCGAAGATAAAAGCAATCGTAGAGATGCCTCCTCCAAAGAATCTGACGCAACTAAAATCCTTCCAAGGTAAGCTCGCGTACATAAGAAGGTTCATCTCAAACCAGTAAGGGAGATGTCAACCTTTTTCAAAGTTCATGAAGAAGGGATCTCCTTTTGTCTGGGACGCTGAATGTCGAGAAGCATTCGAATGAATCAAGCGGTACATGTTGCACCCTCTAGTGCTCGTTGTCCCATTCCAAATAAACCGCTGATCCTCTACACCGTCGCGCTGAATGAATCACTCGGCACCCTCCTCGCTCAAAACAATGAAGAGGGAAAGGAAAATTCCCTCTACTACCTCAGCCGAACATTAGTTAGGGGAGAATATAAATGCACCTCATTGAAAAGCAATGTTTAGCCTTAATATTTGCCGTAAAGAAATTGAGGCATTATCTGCTTGCTCACCGGGTTATGCTGATCTCCAAGATCGACCTACTGAAATACTTGATGACCAATACGGGTCTAACTGGTAAAATGGCCAGATGGGTTGTCATGCTGCTTGAGTTTAACATAGTATATACTCCTCATAAAGCAGTAAAAGGGCAGGCCTTCACCAACTTTCTAGCTACTCATCCTATACCTGAAAGGTTACCGCTAATTGCTAGTTACCCGACGAACAAGCGCTGCACTTCAAAGAAGACGAGCCATGCTGGGAGCTCTATTTCAGTAGAGCCACATTAATAAGGACCTCCAGCAAATCAAGCAACCCGCAAATAAAAGCAGTGATAGGATTAGTGTTAATCACACCATCAGGAAGAACCCTACGATGTTCTTTCGCTCTTACCGAGCCTCGCACAAACAACGTGGCTGAGTATGAAGCTCTGATAGCTGATCTGGAGCTCTCCATAGAAATGCAGATCCCTCAGCTGCGTATCTACGCCGATTCCCAGCTAGTCGTCAACCAAGTAAGCGGTGAATACAAGATATTTAAGTCGGAATTAGTTCGATACAGAGGGCGAGTGGTGGAGCTCATGAAGCGTTTCACCCACATTAAACTGATGAGATTTTCCAAGGTGCTGGACGGAAAAGCCGACGTACTCGCTCGCCTAGCCAAGGAGCTGGTTGATCTTGATATGGATGATATTCTGATCACATTCAGGAATTGACAAATCCTGCCTCCCTTCTTTTTATGAGAAGAAGAAATCGTAAAACAAAAGAATTGTCCTGCTGAAGAAGCTCGGGTTATCAGGGACGAGCCGGATTGGAAAGAACCCTTCGTAGAATATCTCCGATATGAAAAGCTGCCTGAGGAAAAATTCGTGAGGGTTCAGTTGAAGAAGAGAGCTCTCCGATATGTGTTCGTGAATGACACATTATAACGCAGATCATAAGACCAGCTTTGGCTCAGGTGTCTGTCCTTATCCGAAGCCCAAAAATTCATGAAAGAAGTTCACTCAGGCGTCTGCGGAGCTTACCAATCTGGCCCCAACATGCGGCTTCAAATCAAACAGCTCGGGTATTACTGGCCTACCATGATAAAGGATTGCGAAGAACATGCAAAGAAATGTCATCTATGCCAAATTCACGATGACTTCATTCACAAACATCCTAATCCACTACACCTTACCGTGGCGTCTTGGCCCTTCGAAATTTAGGGCACCGACATAGTTGGCCCGATTGATCCTCCGTCATCCAAAGGCCACTGGTTCATATTGACCATGACGGACTACTTCTCCAGATGGGTGAAACTGTCCTGCTAAAAGAAATCAAGATAAAAGAAATTTTGAAATTCTTCCAGCATAACGTTATATACCGCTTCGGTACGCCGAGAAGAATCATATCTGACAACGGGCCTTTTTCAAGAGCTTCAAAATCTTAAGGTTCGCTACTCAACATAAGATAGACCGGAGATATTCTTCAATTTATAATCCAAG
This sequence comes from Agapanthus africanus, assembly GCA_030015575.1. NCBI lineage: Eukaryota > Viridiplantae > Streptophyta > Magnoliopsida > Asparagales > Amaryllidaceae > Agapanthus > Agapanthus africanus. The sequence continues at coordinate 789,303,768 of CM057337.1, forward strand.
AGTCAATGGGTTAGCAGAAACCTTCAACAAAACCCTATGCAAGCTCCTGAGGAAAAATGTCTCAGCCAATAAACGAGACTGGGATCTGAAGCTCTATGATGCGTTGTAGGCATATCTTACCACACATCGCACTCCGACGCATTCCACTTCATACTCGCTGCTCTTCAAAGTGGAGGCAATCTTCCCCCTCGAAGTTGAAGTTCCAAGCCTGAGGATAGCTGTTCAGGACAATCTGACGGAAGAGGAAAATGCTCTACTTTGGCTCGAAGAGCTCGATACGCTCAAAGAAAAGAGACCCACGGTACAGAAAAATATGGAACTGTACCGAGCCTAAATGTCGTGGGCCTATGATAAGATTACCCGTCTCCGTGCTTTCAAGAAGGGCGAGTTGGTGTTGGTCCTCAAAAGACCGATCATTCCTAACTGACATGCCAAGGGAAAATTCAAGCCAAATTGGGAAGGGCCATACGTCATCGAGAAAGTGTTTGACGGAGAATCCTACCAACTGTTAAGTGCCGAGGGAGAAAGGCCCATGCCACCCATCAATGACCGATATCTCAAGAAATATTACGCATGAATGCTCTAAGTCGTTGGCGAATTGAGCACACCAGCCCTACGGTCTGGATCATACATCCCGTAAAACTGTATACGATCCATGGGCATAAGCAAGTTAAAACATCCCAAAGTCCCGAAACCGCGATCAACAGCCATGCGGTTTAGGTCATACATCCTGTAAAACCATATATTATCCACGAGCATAAACGACCCATATCTATGCCAAGTCCCACCAGCAAGGCTATATCTGAAGTCCCACTGGTGATGAAGTTCCACCAACGAGGCAGTCCTAAAAAATGGTATATCCACAAGCGAAATAGGCACGGATGAAAATCCGAAAGGGCTCCGTGAGTAAAAATAACAGAACTGCCGGCAAGTTTGTAATAAAAAAAATTAAAAAAAGTGAAAGCTCGGGAAAAAAGAAAAAGATAAACTCGCAAAGTCCTCTCGACCTTATGAGGAGAATATTCCCGCATGGGATCTTTACGACTCACAAAAGAGCAACACACTTAGGAATCCTCATGATTCCTAAGGAGAATCTACACCTACGAATCCTTTCGACTTGTACGGAGAAAATGCTTTTATGAGACCCTTACGGCTCATAAAATTAAAAAACCTTAGGCGACAGGGGCCTAAACCTGTCTCCTAAGCCATCGTTCCCTAATGGGCAACGGCAAATGATGAGTCGCTCCTCACACTATGCTTCAATGTTAACGGTGTTGATGCCAACCCTAAACCCAAATCCCAAGTTTCCCAATGGCAAATTATGATTCTCTCCTAGTACTATTCCAGTGTAGCGATGTTGATGCCAAAGTAAAGCTAAAATCTTCCGATAGCAGGTAAATCAAGTATCGACCGCCATGTCACAAAAAGGAGCAAATCAAGTATCGACCGCCATGTCTCAAAAAGGAGAAAATCCAATATCGACAGCCATGTCGCAAAAAGGAGCAAATCAAGATCGACCGCCATATCGCAAAACGGAGCCAAGATCGACCGCCATGCCGCAAAAAGGAGCAAATTCAAGCATCGACCGCCATGTCGCAAAAAGGAGCAACGCCAAGATCGACCGCCCTGTGATTGATGTGAAAAATTGAGTTTTTGTATTTCCTAATTACTGCAATAAAAAATGGTGTCGCAAATATCTAGCCGATAGTGAGAACGGGTCGTCCACAGGGAAATGGTAAAATATTTTTCTTGTTTTAAACGATTTAATAGAAAAGGATTTGAGAAATCTATTATAAAGCTAGCATTTTGGACCCCTTACGAAAAGCAAGGAGTTTCTTTTGTTAGCATTATTGCTTCAAAATCAATAAGAAACAAAAAGGAAGAAGATGAAATTCATTAAGAAAAAAAATTCAATTTAACTACTAAAATTAAATGTGAAGAAATAAATTGCAGAAAAGTTAATAGACAAGAAATAAAAATTACTCTACCTTTTATTAATAAAAATTTGCAATATAGAATTTACTTGGCTAAAAGTGCTAAAAAACTAAAAACCATAGACAGATAGATAACCCTAGATTGCTGCTCGGTCCTTTATATAGGCTCTGAAACTTGAAACCCTAGACGTCATCTCGATATATGTGAAAAGAAGATCATGCCCATGAAATTACACATCGAACGGCCATGATTCAGCCGCGGTTCAGCCGCCTTTTGCCCTATTCTGCCGCGGTTCCACCGCCATATGGTGAGATTGCATCTCCAGATTTTTTTTCTGCTTACTTCTCATGATCTTAGGAAATTTTTTTGATGAATATATTTTGAAAATATTTCTTTCTCTCTGCAGTTGCAAAAATCTTCAATTAGCTCCTAAAATTTGGCAGATTTGGTTTGCTAACTTGATTTGATTTGAATCTCCTACTCATGTTTGTAGCCCTGAACAGATTTTTTATTTTAATACCTACACAATATCTCAAATTAAATTATTAGTAGCATTTATTTTATTTGTGATAATATTTCAACCATTCATTCACAAATAAGTTATTTAATGGTTAAGAAATTCAAGGATATTTGATATAATATGATATGATATGCACATATTAATAATAATGGTTAAGAATCACATGGATATTTTATTTAAATATGATATGCATATATTACACCGAATTATATTAATTATAAATTAAGAAACATATGAAAAAAATCTTTTTACAGATAAACCCACATATATTCTTAAAATATAAATAACACCTTTTAGTAATTAATAATAATAGGGAAAATGACCGTAAAAATGTGCAATAAATATGACTGATCACCATGTCGCATGTAATACCCTAGCACGTTCATACGGTATTAATTGGTATTTTAAATCTTTCTTTATATTTTTATCTATTTTATTTAGGTTGCGATTAATTCGAATAGTAAAAGTAGTTATTCGACCCGATCTGCATGTGTGAGACCCATTATGGTGATGGATTATATTTTCTTTAATATTTACCAGTGAACTGAATCCATGTGATTCTAGTGTAACTGATATTCTAGTATCAAAATTATATGCAAATATCTTCTAGTAGCAACATGTTAAAGATAAATCATATTTACTGTCATCTGGTTATTTCAGCATTCCATATTTTATACTGATATTTATCATGTAACCCAATATTAAATAATTATTATATCTAGATATATTTTAGAATCCTTTTTAAAACTTAAATTTAGCGGTATAACTTATTTAAATAGTTTTCTTGCATTATGGTTTAAAAGGTTACGTATGTATATTATTTTCCAAAATATATCTGTAGTGAGATTTTGGTGGAGACGGATTGTAGTTTGATATTATCCTTATACTATTGTTAGATTTAAAATATATATATATATAATATTATATATATAATATTATATATATAAAATATTATATATATAATATTATATATATATATATTTGAAAACAAAAAAAAGCAAATCATCTCTCTCGTTCTGCATCTCTCTTTCTCTCTCTTTCTCTCTCGTGGCCGGCACCAATGTCGCCATCTTCTTCCCCCCTCTTCTCCCAACCAAGAACCCCTCGACAGCACCCCCTCCTTCACCGCGCCTTCTTCCCCACCTCGCCGCCGATCTCACCTCCGTCCCACTCTCTCTCCTTCTCACCTGCTCACCTCCGTCACCCCCTCGCCTTCCTCATTTTCTCGTCTTCGACATCTTCCTCTTCATCCCGTGAACCTATCTCGGCGCTCACTTCCGACCCCATCGTCACCTGCAATCCTTTTCCTTCATCCCTCTCCTCGTCAACCTCGACGTCATCTTCATCTCCTCAAGACAAAAACCCTAACCCATTAAGACTAACCCATCTTCATCCTTATCTCCAAACACCGTCGCCAACTTCGACTCCATCGTCGTAGACACTTCAACCTCATTTCATCGTTGCTGAACCATCGTCGGAGCACCATCGTAGCAACCGATACCAACACCACCACCAGTCCCTACACTATCGTGACCAGACCATTCCACCACTATGCCATCTCTGAACCTAGACCATGCCACCACCATGTCGCCACCATGCCATCTCTATACCCAGACTATGCCACGCCATGCCCATCTCGTGCCCACTTGCGTGCCACCTTCGTATCAGCCTCGTGTCACCGCAATGCCCAGCATTGTATTGTGCCGCTCCACGCACTGTGTCGTGTCGTGTCGCACTAAGCCACTGCACATCTTCATCATTGTTGACGCCTTTGTCTCCTTGATTCTCTGTGTAGCAACATTCAATCAACTTATTGACGTCGTCACCTGTACGTCAATCGTCGAGCCAAGCACATTGTTGGATAGTACGTCGCGTCGTGTTGTGTCGTCATCATTCCGTGACCGATCGAGGCAAGTTCATAACTTGCTACATGCTATTTACTTATATCTACATATATACATATATATTCTTATATTGTCGTCACTATACAGTTCATATGGATAACTCGTTTTTATTAATTATTGTAATTTGAAACTACAACTAGATCTTTTCAGAAAATAGTACACATCGTTCTTTGAAATATCAAGATTACAGTTTAGAAATACGACGTGAATCCATATACATTATGGTAACCCTATATGTACTTATAATGTTGATATACAATTAATCCATATTTCATCATTTATTAATACTATCACAGTTGTTGAAGTTATGCAAATTACTAATACAAACTATTCTAGTAGATACCGTTTAATTTATAATAATTAACATTCGTAAAATAAATACGGTTAGATATTCATATTTAAACAAGTAATACTGAATATATCCATCCCGTTATAGCTAGATAATCATGACAGTTATACTATTGCTTTTATTGTGATTGGTTACACAATCAAATATTTATCCCGTTTAATACACGCTACTTGACATATGCACGACACGTTATCTTGCCTTTACTATACCTGTTACATGGATTATTTACCAATGCCAACAATCCTGACTTGTTGTCCTGATGGACGTGATTTGTTGTCTAGATAGACATAACCTGTACCTGCATGTTCCTGTGTTGGCATTAGGTAGATATCATCAATACCTGACATGCCTGCGACCTACTGTTATTGTTTATACCTGTTACCTGAATAACTGTCGATACCAATAATACTGTATTGTTATCCTCATTGACCTGACTTGTTGTCTTGCTAGACAAGACCAGTACACGATTGTTCATGTGTTGGTATTAGATAGACATTCTATTGATACCTGATTTGAACACGAAACCTGTAAGAAAAGGGAAAATCAATAATGAAACCCAACTTGTAATTCAACAGTTCACTACTTTCCAAAGACCGATCTGTCGATACGTGCTTCGGGTCCCGGAATGACGATGCCGACATCATTCGTCTGTACATGATATTATTTTTACTGCCTAGCGGCACGTCTCGTATTCATCCCCGATAGTCATGACCGTGGTCCCGGACACGCACGGGATACTATTGAGTTACATCGAAAATTCCATTAATTGGTTTCAAATACCGTTAGGATAGATAACCTAGAAATACAGCCTTTAGGATACACGTGAGACACCTATAGCCTGTTGATATATCACCTGTGAGTGTTTGTTATAATTATATTTCATTTTTGCACATAACACCTTATAGTACATTGCTCAGTTTATTATTATAATATTTATGATGCACTGACATCTGGGTTTTGCATGGCCCAGATACTTGACTTGGCACGTGAGTATTTTGACAGGACTACCGATCAGTGAGGACCACCTCATTGATATAGCTCTTATACTGCTTAGTTATTCCTTGAACCTTTATTGCTTCCGCTATCTTTTCCAGTTATTGTTCTTGTGGCTATTGGACATGTGATAGATACATTTAGTAGTTTATTGTTCTTGATTACTGATTTATAGCCTTAATGTGACTATGGAAGGATATTTCCTTACCGTAGGTAGCATGACTGGCTTTATTACGTCCCGAAATTTTGGTATTTTACGAAGCGGGACGTGACATCGCAAAAGGGAGAAATCCAAATATTGACCGCTATGTCGCAAAAAATAGCAAAAAAAACCAAGATCGACCGCCATGTCACAAAAAATAGCAAAACCAAGATCGACCGCCATGTCGCGAAAAGGAGCAAAACCAAGATCGACCGCCATGTCGCAAAACGAAAGCAAATCAAAATACTAAAAGTGCATGAAAACTATGCCGAAAGCATAAGTCAAATCATATGCATGCCCTAGGCATGAAATCACAATCAATATCTCAAGTAGCATCAAAACGAAGTCAGGTGCAACTATGGTGCACAAAATACGTATCAATGCTCTGCAAGCATATGTGAACTATACCGAGTGCAAAAACAAAATCGTGTGTGTACCATATGCACAAAATCAACCCAACTGTATGAAATCCATGAAATCATAAACATGTACAGCCAAGGCACAAAACGATATCAAGTGTGATACTGTGCATAAATCATAAATCAACACAACGGTGTATAAAGCATATCTCAAGTGTAATAACTATGCACGAAATATGAATACCCAGTAGGTGCAACCATGGTGCACGAAAATAAATATCATGAAACTCAGTCATCATGACTAAATCATGCGAATAGATCGCCCAAAATACCGAAATCAAGTATGGCGGAATAGTCCTGCTCAAGCACATCCTCTAAGAATCTCTGGTCAACTATCGTGGTAACTCATAACATGTCTCGTCTACTGTGCCGAACTCTGGCCTGCTAGGTGTGTGTAAAATGACCACTCCCGGGTCCAAGCCTTCTCGTTTAGTATTCCAGGCAGGTTCTGTCGAAGTCTCTCCTAAATCTCGCTTCCGCCGAACTGCCCGGAAGTCATCATCTTTCACTAAATCTATTTCTTGTTCCGAAACGGCTGTATACTCATCATGACTCCTTCTGGAAGAAATATCTATGTACAACACCTCTGCATGCGTATCACATCTCTGATGTCAGCGGAGTGGAACGTCATCTCGTCACGATCTCGTACGAACCTCTTACTCCACTTTTTCTCTAATGTCGACTGATTCGGACTTGTCTCTTCGTGGCTGCAGGGACTACTCTCCAATGGCTATACTCGTATCTGGAGTCTCCCAAGCAATGTATCCCATCACATGATATCCGAATGATGTCGAACTTTTCGATCGATTCGTCAAGGTTCCATAATCCCCCAAGAGCTCAACACTCATGAACAGTTTAATAATATCCGGTATATGCCACAGTACCTATGGACCAACCATAGAAGGGCAAACCCAAGCCTCACTAATGGCATCGCAGAACTGCTGTAAACCCTAAGGTTCAAAAACGTTCCCATGGTCATTATGTCGAGTTAGGGTTTCATTCTTCTAGAGGGTCCGTAGAATTACTTATATAGTTTTCCGAATACTTTAAACTTGGAAAATGGGTCCCTGACATTCGATCGTCTCTATCGACTCCCATCGTACCTGCATGAAGTCGTCTCTAGCTGGAATCAATAAATCTGATGACCTCGCATCGGGGTAGGCAATGAATCGCATGTCTTAGTCTTTCATCCTTAGTGACTAGCGATCTTCTATCATATCTCGAGGTATAACTCGTGCGGCATTAGCTCCAAACACCTGGGGTGATATCTCATCATTCGCAGTAGCAACTGGCTCATTCGTCCGCATGCTGAACAGTGCATCAATCATCAAATAATCTGTGTATTGACGGTCATCACATTCTGGCTGGTCTCTAGCAGTGGCCCCATCCTCGGGTGCTGATTTGCATGTCCGAGAAATCTCGTAAAAGCGATCCATCAAGCGCTCATGGCGCGAAAACACAATAAAACGACGCATCTACGCAAATCGTATGTCCCTGAAATCACGCCCTGGTCAGTCCTCGTCCGTGACGAGCGCGTGCTGACCCAACTCTAGTCATAGCTCTCTCTGCCCATGTAATCGTGGTAAAAAAACCATAACTGGTACCGATGAGGATAGATCATAGGAGTGAATATAATACTGTGCAAGGAAATGTACATCCTAAGGCTTCTTAAGCGGAGTATCGTATCGTAAGTATGCCGCAGAACATACACACGGTACGTCACTCTACTTGAGTCACCTACTCCATCAACCAAGGGTTATCCTACACTCCGAAGGTAAAACCTAACTCTCTGATACCAAATTTGTCACGACTCGAAAAGTACGGAACATGACCGGCACTTACACTACGAAACGTCTTGAGGCGTACGTAATCTAAGTAAGAAAAAACCCAGAAATCCAAACCAAGTAAAGCAGTAGAGTGAAGGAAAACAAATTTTTAAGTAAGAAGTTTAACAACATAAACCAAAGTATGCATTTTTAAAATCTCAAGTCTTTTCTGAAAATTTCGGCAGAGTTTCCTTTGTAAATACTGACCCCAAACGGGTACAAAACCTGATAAAACATATATAATGAATAAAGGTATCCCTAAGCGGGAGCTAGCTCTTCGTCAATCGACGGACAAAACCACACAATGCAATATAATATACAACGCCAAGGGCAAGGATCAAAACTCAAAAGGAAACTCAAAATCATCAAGAAAACCATAATAATACAACGCGTGACTCTAAGGTCGAAATAATATACACTGGTCTTCTATGTCTATCAAATATACAAGTCTGGTTGATGGAGTTTTACTAGATACAACTGAAATAACAAATACACAATGGTGGTTCTGATGCAAAAGAAACCACCTACCAAGGCAATCACCGGGATGGAACAATATGCCAGCAAAGCCGCAACGAAACCTATACGGCAAAACCTGCAAGGAACTGTGGCACAACGGGGTGAGTTGCCAACTCGTGAGTAGAAAACATCTATGAGTAGAAATCGCATGTATGACGCTATCTTAGGTCATATCAAGTAATATCCTCAATAATATCCTGATCTTTCTACGTATAAGTGTAATACTACGTGCTCGTGTCAGTGCCTCAGATAGCAACATATCAGATATATGATGTATGAATGCATTACAAATGGAAACAGAATACATCATGAGTGAGAAAACTGTTTTCTTTATTTAATGAGATTCCTGTATGTATATAAATCAAATATCATCAATGAAATCAACAGAGAAATCAGTGTCAAGCATCGACACAAAACATGAATCTCAATATCTCAATATCCCAATACCTCAGGCTCCGTTAGTCCGGATCGGCCCATATCATCAATCACACGACCACGAAAGGTATCCTCCAGATATCCGCCGCGCCAAACAATCACCGTAGGCAGTCTGCCCCTGTTGGGCTCATCATCCTCCATGAAATCACTCTCGCCCCGAGGTACCATACCGGGTCCACCATGTACCCGAAACGGTTCCTACTACTCCTCGAATCGGGTCTCGAAGTCCAACAGCAATCATGAAAACTCATGGTGGACGACACATACATCACGAGAAAACCGCAACTTGCATTTTAAAAAGAGAGAGAGAGAGAGAGAGAGAGAGAGAGAGAAGTTTATATATATTCTTGCGGTTTCCCCCAAATCCCGAAATCTCATGAAAATCCAAAATCCAAAATCAAGAGTAAGTAAACAGTGAATATCGGCATAAAACCCCAAAATACTGCATAAGCAATGAATATATGAATGCATCTGATATCATGCAATGAGTGCAATAGTTAAACTAGCATATGAAAGCGATAACATATTGCAACTATCAGCTAGCAGGCTATGTCAATGAAATAATATTCACTAAAGTGTACGTGACATGGCAATTACCGATGATGATGTGTGTGAGCCGGCAGGCAGGTGTATATGGAATATACGCATCATCGGTAATGGTGCTGATGTCCTGACGGCAGGGTTTCATAATAAATACAGACAACACATTTATAAGCATGCCATGCGATGAAACATCATAAATATACAGAAAGTGATGTTGTAACAGCAACACTGAAGAATATACCTATCCAATATATGAGTCATACAGTTGGTATTTAAAATACTCACGATTCTCCACTTTTAAAAACGAGTATGGCTCGAGCCCAGTCAAAAGGGTAAGGGAATCCACCTAAGTCTGAGTCGATCTATATATGTATCTAGTAGTCGGTGATCTCGCCTCAATAGTATTACGTACGATACAATAAATAATATGACATCCTCGAGTCAAGATTGCGTATCTATCCTCATAACTATATCTCGTACAGTAAATCTATCGTACGGCATCCCAAATCTGGATACGGGTCAAATATCATATTTATCTCATTACTCATCTGGTATTCTTATCGTCATATGTCATAAACTGGGGTACAGATCTAAGTCTAGTACAAACTGATACCATCAACAGATATATATGCGTGTGTCTGAAACACATCGCCTAAAGATCCGCTATACTATCATGTCGTATCTCCTAATACGAACCAAATCACATCACCGATCTCAGGGCACCATATCCAATCTCATCGACTCATCTCCAAATACCATATACAATCCTCAATCATCCGTGTATACGTATATGTATATATATAAACTCACACATCCACATCTATCCACATACATAAAGCGTATACACCCATAACCATATCCCGTGCATGTATGTGTACGTGTAACAACCTTACCCTAGGGTTCGCGACTAAAAAAACCAACTAAAACACTTTCCTCAAATCTCGCTAACACTAACCCATGATCTCCTAAAGCTTTTCTTGCTAAGGTTCATATCCCACAATAACCCATATATGTATAACTATATCACATCATATCATATTCTTACGAACTTGCGGGGGTGCTATACGCCATCCACCCGACTTCCCCCGTAGATATAAATCTACTCACCTTGATCTTCACTCTCTGGAGCCGATGACGCCACGGTCATCCTCGTCGTCTCGAAGTCCACACGAGGTACCTACACATCATAACGTATCGTGTCGCATTAAAATCCAAATCAAAGCCAAAACGACACGCTAAAAGCCTATAGGTTCGAACCTACGGACTACGCCTTCAAAACCACCAAACAACTCTCGATATTGTCGTACAAACGTCAAACCATCGAGTTAAAACCAAATTCCTAAATCCAGAATTCAAAATACGCAAAACAAAATCCTGAATCAAAACAGCAATACAAGGAAATGGTCCCAGATTTTACCTGATCAGTCGAAAATACTGCATCTTTTAACCGGCAATTTCCCTATCATTTGCACTCATCTAGAAGTGTTCGGCATTCATAAAGCACATATTAGCACATCAGTCGTTAAATATCAGATTGCATGTGTTAGACTCTAAAACCGGCACTATAAAGGAAATTGACTGCATTTCATAGCATGGCATCATTCCTATATATCGCAACTTGTGTTTCGAAGTCTGTGCAGGAAATTTCATGAGATCGGTCAAATTTACAAAACGAAGACTGTTAAAATACGCCAACTCAAGGAATTGGAATCTGGAAATGATCTAAGAATCATTCAGAGAATCAACATATTAGAATGAACACTTGAAGACATTAGAAGCCATCACATGAAGAAGGAAGCTCCACAGAAGCCAAGTGGCCGCGGTTCCGCGGCCGGAGCCGCCTTGCGCCACGGAACCGCGGTGGCTTAGCCACGTCACCATACTTTCTCTATTCCAAAACTCCTACCTCATCTCCTATAGCTCTTCAAGACTCTACATTTTTCCAGAAGACTCTAGAAGACTCTGCCAGATCAGCAAGCCTTAGGGTTTCTAAACTAAACATTCCTAGCTTAAAGTCTAAGCTAAGCTCCTAACTAACTTACAACAAACTTTTGGAGGGAATTGCAAATTCAAAATCCTAGACCTAGGGTTTTGGAAATCTATAAATAGGACCCAAGGCTCACTAGAAGAAAAAAGACACAAAAATATTGTAAATCAATCATTTGTGGGTTGATCATTAGTTGTTGATTGTTGAGAAACCCTAGTTCTTCATCTAGCCACATTCTTGCCACCTCCAAACCCTAATCCTAATCCAATCTAGAAATACCCAATTCAAGATCCATGGAGTTCAAGCAAAGCAAGTCTTTAAACATCCTTTAGAAGCAAAGCCGGTATTCAACGGAGCACGAGATCGAAACGATCCAAGACTCAAGAAACCGAGCGATGCAAGATTCGACGAGCGAAGTTCCTACCTCTTGTAAATCTTGAGAGTTGTAACTACTTGTTGATGTAATAAAGGTGAAGATTCTTTAACTTGTTTACATTTCAATTCGAGCATTATGCTTATATTTCGATTCTTGAATATGTACTTTGTGATGATGCTTGAATAAAACTCCGCTCGTGGAGGAATCGAAACAATTGTAAAATGATGATGTTGATGAATTGTTAAACGTTTTCTTAAGTCTTAAAATGATTGTAAATTCTTGAAAATCGATTGATCGATGATCTAGATCGATGCGAATGTGTTCTTGATTCCTTTCGCACGATCTAGAGATCAACAATTGATCATTAGACTTTCAAGAAGCCATCTAGTGAATGTTATTCATCGAAAGGACAAAGGATAGGATGAGGAACCCTAATTCCTCGCAAGATCCTTGATCCTCGATGAATTCGACATCGATTTAGCATCAATTTGTTACTAGATAAGAAATCGTAATCTTGAATCTTCATCACATTTACAATTTACTCGATTCCTACGAGCTATACTTCAAATCTTGAAACCCTAAAGTGATTGGAATTCTATCAAAACTCGATTCTCGATGTTTATCATTTTCTTGATTCTTGATTAGAATAGTGATACTTGAAACTTATCGATAAAAATCTTGAATCAGGTTTTCTTTTCTTTTCTTTTCTATTAACTTTTCAATTCAAACATATCAAAAATACAAACGAATCGCACAATCCCTGTGGACGATCTGCATTCCCTAACGATCTACATCCGACACCGTAGTTGAGTGCGGTCAAATAATTCTTTGATTGTGAATTCTATTCATTTTCTAAACCGACACAAAGAAACTCATTCGAGTTACACACACAACGAGAATTTTGAATCAATCAAATGGCGCCGTTGCCGAGGATCATTTGATAAACACAATCGAGAATTCGAATCAATCAAATGGCGCCGTTGCCGGGGATCGCGCGCTAATTCGTTCTTTATATTGAAATTTGAATTGAAAGATTTATTCCATTGTAATTTTGTAATTAAAATTCATGCAAAATCTAAACGATTTGTTGTGGTTTATTGCAAGGAGATCTGGAGCTTGCTGTGAAATTGGAAATTTTTTTGGAGAATTCCGTAGGACTCAGGGGCTACACAGAAGCTCTCTGTGTAATTTTTGTGCAGTGAACTATTCATCCCACCGCGCATCCGCGGTGTAAGGGAGCTATTGCGGCCGAACCGCGGGTTGGTAGCTTTCTCTCTGTACAAAATTTTTGCAGGTATATCTCTATCTTTCTTATCTCCTCCTCTGTCTGCTCCAATTAACATTTTGTGCAGGTTTCTTTGCAAAAATCGCAGCGCCGCAAATAGCAAAATTAAATTGTTCTTGTTTTGATCTTTGTGGTTGTTTGCATAATTAATACGGACATTAAGGGGCAAAGACCAAATCCAGATTGGGTGGGGAGTTCATTACACTTCCTAAGCCCCGAAAATCGCAAAATTTGCATCCGCATTTACCCCAATTAACTAAAAAAGATCTAGAGATGACTCTAAGGACCGTCGCGCTCACTTAGGACAGAAGAAGGCCTTGGGTAATTCATTGCTTATCCGCGTTTCTCTTGTGGTGTCTAAGGCAAGTGTGTCGAAGGCTAGTGGTTACTTAATTAGGCCCACTACTTACGTAGTGGAGAACCTCCCACTTACCTGGCACTTACTTGGCCACAGGAGAGACAAAGAGGCAGTGGAGGATTTATCCTGCGTCTTGGCTTTTGGAAGTTAGGAGGGGTCTAGAGATTTGACCTAGGCGACCAATAGAATTAGGGTTTGTGTGTTGCATCATTATTTTCAAAAATCCGTCCTATTTTCAAAACAAACACCGCATTCATTCATTCATTACCCCTAATTATAAGCCACGCTGTCACTTGTACTAACCCTTTTTAGTACAAGATAGGCTGGACACGGGATTCTAGTGCCCGTTTAGTTCGCGTACCCTTTATCGACTCCGAAGTCGGTATTTCTCCATTTACTTCTTCTTTACCCACCACCACACCCACATCGATGGATCCACCTCCATCGAATTTCTTTAACACTAATCTGCCCCCGTCCGTTGGTGCGCAGAATCCACCCCGCATCTCTCTCCAAGAGAGGTGCTATCCATTGCGAGGTCCTCTTTCGACCTGCTTATCCATTCCACCAGCCAAAGGGGATAATTTTGAAATTAAACCCCAATACATCAACCTTTTACCCAAATTCCACGGACTGGAGACTGAGGACGCTTACGTTTTCATTACCAAATTTGAAAACGTATGCGCAATGATGGGTACGTCACAACTTTCAGTGGATGCTATGCGTCTACGACTTCTTCCATTTACTTTGTGCGATATAGCCGAGAAGTGGCTATATAACACTACCGCACACTCTATCACGAATTGGGAAGAATTTGTAGCGGCATTCCTTAAGAAATTTTACCCAATGCAAAAGACAGCTCGAATCCGTAGCGAACTTAATCAATTTACCCAGCTCCCTACTGAACCATTCTCTAAATGCTTTGAACGTTTCAAGGATCTATTGGTTCAATGTCCTCATCACGGCATCCCGAGATGGGATCTTTGCTGAATCATTTATGAGGGCATTAACCCAAACACTAAACAGAACCTTGAAAACATGTGTCAAAGTACCTTTATGACCAAAGATGATGGGGAAGCTTGGAAATTTTTAGAAGAGTTCGCTGAAAAATCACTACAGTGGGAGAGTGGAACCCAATCATTGAATAAGGGTGGCATACACCAAATAGATGTGTCCATAGGTGTTCGAGCTGAGATGGCAGCAATGCAAAAGAAGCTCGACGCTATGGAAAACAAATTTTCTGCAGCCTCCCTAAACCCAATGTCGCTCCCCAAAACTGTATGTGGCTGCTGTTCTGATCCGTCTCATTTAACGGAAGAATGTCCATTAAACTCTGAGTTTCAAGGTCACGAGCATACAAATGCCGCATTTCAAAAACCTAGAAACGATCCATATTCTTCCACGTACAATCAGGGTTGGAGGAATCACCCGAATTTTGCTTGGAACCAACAACAACAATCTCAAAACACGATTCCAAGACAAAATAATTTTCAAAGGGCTCTTCCACCACAACAGCAACCACTTCAACTCACTCAGCACCCCTACCAGTCACAAAATTTCCACAACCAGGTCAACACTCCTGCACAGTCTAATCCTATGCAGTTGACCGGTTCTGACGAACTCTCTCAATTCACTCAAACTATGAAATCACTTTTGTCAAATTTCATAGAGGTTTCGGCTGAGGTTAGAACTTCCGTCAGTGAGATAAAGAAAAACTCAGCGTCCCAAGCTGAGAGTATCAGATCGATGGAAGCTGAAATCGCACGACTTGAAGCCGAGATGAGTGCAAGAGAAAAAGGGAAATTTCCTTCTCAACCCCTACAGAATCCTGGGCATTACAATGTAAATGCCGTCATAACGTTGAGATCGGGAAGAGTGCTGAAAAATCATGTCGGGGAAGGAATTGATGATATTGAAAATCCTATCAATAACACCCCGGCTGAGACCTTTCCTCACACACACACTTCTACTTCTGATCCTTATTCTTCTACCCCACCACTTTCTCGCGAGCATATTCTCCATTTCCCACTAGGCTCGACACCTCAGTATAGCCCTTCTAGTTCTCCACAGACGATCCCCACTCCTCTTTTGGGATCTCGTCTATCCCCTCTTCCTTCTCCTATGATGGACCCAGCGCTTATTGCGAAAGCTCCTTACCCGAATCGGTTAAGGGGTAACAGAATGAGTCCTTATATGGAGAAAATTATGGAAATGTTCAAACAGGTTAACATCAACATCCCTCTCCTAGATGCGATTCAACAAGTCCCCGCTTATGCAAAAATTCTTAAGGACATGTGCACTAGGAAGAGGAAGACTCAAGTGCCGAAGAAGGTCTTTATGTCTAATAATATTAGCACTGCTTTTATCCCCCAGCTACCAAAGAAACGTAAGGACTCAGGATTTCCTACAATATCGATTTCTATTGGGGGTAAAAACATAAATCGTGCTCTTTTAGACCTTGGCGCAAGTGTTAACCTACTTCCATATTCTGTATATGAGCAACTAGGGATTGGAGAGCTGAAACCCGCTCACTGCACTCTCCAAATGGCAGACCGTTCAATCACCAAACCAAGGGGTGAACTAGAGGATGTGTTGATAAAGGTCGGGGAATTTGTATTCCCTGTAGACTTCATTGTGCTCGACACACAGCCTGTAGCAAACCCCCGGGGCCAAATTCCAGTGATTCTGGGTCGTCCTTTCCTTGCCACTTCTAACGCTGTTATAAACTGTAGAAATGGTTCAATGAACTTATCATTTGGAAATATGACCATTGAACTAAATATCTACAAAGTTGGAAGTCAGCCATCAGAACCCTCTGCTCATATTCTCGATGTGTGCTCTGTCCACGAGATCGCTCCCGATAGTTGCGGAGTTGAGGAACTTTGCTTTACTGATCTCGAAGACATTACCACATCTCTGTTTCATCTCACACATGATCTTAGTGAGGACACTTTTCCTACACTTGAGTCCTGCACTCCTGACTTTTCTCCACCCGAGTCTGTATCTTTCACAGGCTCTCTGCTTCTTCGTAATTCCAAAAATCACTCGATGATCCCTCCTTCTATCATTTCTCCACCCAAATTAGATCTCAAAATTTTACCTTCTCATCTTAAATATGTTTATTTAGGTGAGAAGGAGTCTTTACCGGTTATAATATCCGCTTCTCTAGCATTAGAGCAAGAGAATGCACTTTTATCGGTATTGAGATCAAATAAAGAGGCGTTTAGTTGGACTATGGCGGACATCAAAGGGATTAGTCCCTTGATAGTTGAACATCATATACATGTGATGGATGATGCCAGACCAACCCGAGAACCACAGAGACGGTTGAATCCCATCATAAAGGAAGCGGTGATGAAAGAGATCGTCAAATGCTTAGATAATGGTATTATATACCCCATCTCCGATAGCCAATGGGTGAGTCCTATACATGTCATCCCTAAGAAATCCGGCATCACTGTTATAACCAATGAGGCAAATGAGTTGATTCAGACACGCGCCCAAACTGGGTGGCGTGTATGTATTGATTATAGAAAACTCAATGCTGCCACGAGGAAAGACCACTTTCCTCTACCATTCATTGATCAAATGCTGGAACGCTTAGCAGGACGAGAGTATTATTGTTTTATGGACGGATACTCAGGCTATAATCAGGTCCCCATCGCCAAAAAGGATCAAGATAAAACCACTTTTATTTGTCCTTTTGGTACCTTTGCTTACAGTCGCATGCCCTTTGGGTTATGCGATGCTCCTGCTACCTTTCAGCGGTGTATGATGGGGATATTCTCTGATATGGTAGAGAATTTTCTGGAGATCTTTATGGACGATTTCTCAATTTTTGGAGACTCTTTTTCTGATTGCCTAGCGAATCTTGACGCTGTTCTTACTCGTTGCAAAGAGAAGAACTTAACTTTGAACTGGGAAAAATGCCATTTCATGGTCCAAGAAGGAATTGTACTTGGACATGTTATTTCACAGAAAGGCATTGAGGTTGACAGAGCTAAGATAGATGTCATTCAAAACCTCCCTCATCCCAAAAGCGTCAAAGATATTCGATCTTTTCTTGGCCATGCGGGTTTTTATAGGAGATTCATTAAGGATTTTAGCAAAATTGCTAGACCTTTAACTCTTTTCCTGGCCAAGGATACGACCTTCCACTTTGACTCGGACTGTGAGACAGATTTCGACTCACTTAAACACTCACTCACTTCAGCCCCCGTTCTATCGTCTCCAAATTGGGACTACCCCTTTGAGCTGATGTGTGACGCATCCGACTTTGCAGTAGGTGCAGTCTTAGGACAGCATATAGAAAAGATGCCACACGTGATATACTATGCAAGTAAGACCCTGAATGATGCTCAAATCAATTATACAACCACCGAAAAGGAACTTTTAGCGATTGTATTTGCACTAGAAAAATTCAGGCCTTACTTAATTGGCTCACCTATAGTTGTGTACACTGACCATTCCGCCTTAAAACATCTTCTGGCGAAGAAAGATGCAAAAGGTCGACTAATACGTTGGATCCTTCTGTTACAAGAATTTGATCTTGTTATCAAAGATAAGAAAGGATGTGAAAACGTAGTAGCTGACCATCTTTTACGCATCTCTTCTTCCCCTGTGACCCTGCCGATCAATGATTCGTTTCCTGACGAACAACTCTTGAGTGTATCCAATGAACCTTGGTTCAGGGATATTGTGAACTATCTTGTCACGGGACTTATACCCAGCGATTGGTCAAAACAGGACAAATACCGTTTTCTATCCCAAGTAAAACACTTTTACTGGGATGATCCATACTTGTTTAAGTATTGTCCTGATCAGATCATTCGCCGGTGTGTCCTGAAAGAAGAATTCAAGAGTGTTCTTTCTTTTTATCATGATCAGGCCTGCGGGGGTCACTTCGGTCCTAAAGAGACGGCGGAGAAGGTTTTGAAATGTGGATTTTATTGGCCAACCTTATTCAAGGACGCATTTGACTATTGCAAAACCTGTACACAATGTCAGTACACGGGTAGAATCTCCCAGAGAAATGAAATGCCTCAGCAACCCATTCTGGTTGTTGAAATATTCGATATTTGGGGCATTGATTTTATGGGTCCCTTTCCCAACTCCTTTGGGAATTTGTACATACTGCTGGCGGTTGACTATGTCTCAAAGTGGGTAGAAGCCATTCCATGTCGCACTAATGACAGGAAAGTTGTCATTAAGTTCCTAAAAGAGAATATCTTTTCGCGATTTGGACACCCACGCGCTATTATTAGCGATAATGGGACACATTTCTGCAACAGGTCTTTCGAGACTTTGATGCGGAAAACTCAATCAACCACCGACTTTCTACACCCTATCATCCCCAAACGAGCGGGCAGGCTGAGATCTCAAACAGATCAAACTAATCCTGGAGAAGACTGTTGCTAAGAATAGAAAAGACCGGTCGACCAAACTGACGGATGCTCATTGGGCATTCCGAACTGCATTTAAAACCGACCTAGGGATGTCTCCATATAGGATAGTGTTTGGGAAGGCATGTCATTTACCCGTCGAGATTGAGCATAAAGCATTGTGGGCTATTAAGGAAATAAATTTTGATCTAAACCAAGCCTACAACTTTCAGAAGATGCAACTAAATGAGCTAAGTGAACTCCGCGATGAAGCTTATGATAACGCTGTAATCGTAAAGAATAGGACTAAGGTTTTTCACGATAAAAACATTTTGAGGAAAACATTTTCACAAGGTCAACAAGTCCTTCTTTACGATTCACGATTACACCTTCACGCAGGTAAGCTCCGATCTCGGTGGAAGGGACCTTTTGTTGTGCGGACTGTATACCCGCATGGGGCAGTAGAAGTAGAAAATGTTAAAAACGGCATATTTTTCAAAGTGAATGGACATAGACTAAAGCCGTATTTTTCCACTGACCCCACGGAGGAGCTCCTGTTCTTACAGGAGCAATTTTATTTGGATTAAAATTCCTCCGTCTCACCTTCATGTCCTGCATATCACTGCATCATCTTTTGAATGGAGGTGAGTGAAAAGAGTAAGTTTGGGGGATGTTCTTCACTTATATATTTTTCCCCCAGTAATAAATTCCTCCCAAGCTTACAGGTTTTGTAGATATAGCCGTTGGCAACAGTGAGGACACTAATGAAAACAAGTTTGGGGGAGGTTTGTGCTTATTTTTGCATCATTTGCATAAGCACAAAACATTTCTTTAAAAACTTATAAAAATTTTAAAAAAAATTCAAAATCCATAAAAATCTAAAATTTTCAAAATATAAAAATATTTTAATATTTAACATTTTTTGTACATAATTAAGATAATGAAAGATTAGATAGTGAAAAATTACATCCATGAGATTTGAAAAATTTAAGAAAACTAAGAAAATTAGAAGTTTTCTTATACGAACTAGTAATAAGTAGTTATGAGCCGTTGTCCCAAGGGTTAGTAAGATGAAAGACGTCACTAATCTGAGGATAAAAATAAGTCTGAAAAATAGTTTCTATTCTGGAAGCCAAACATTTTGAACGTTGATACCCTGCTATTCGCACTTACACACGTCTTAAAGCCTGGGATAGTAGAGGATACCTTGAAATGCTCTTGTTTTAAAGCCAAAAGTATGAAGGAAATGAAGGAAATGAAGAAAATATAAAGTGGTGAGAAAAATGGACACTGGTTTTGTTATCGCCAAGGCAACAATAAAAAAATATAGCGAGGGTGCCTCTTCACCTAGTGCCCTAAGGCCAACTGGTCTAGGAGTCACTGCTAAGCCTTAGGTGGTGCAAGACGAGGAAAATACACCAAGTAAGCAAGCACAGGAGTAATCAGTCAGTTAGTACCTCAAGAAGTATTAACGGTCGTATGAAAGTGTGTGAGCAATCTCATCTAAATATTCATTAATTAAAAAGTACTAAGGCTGATGGGCAAGAGTATGATAGCTTGAATTGAATTCTCCGAGTGTAGAGATGTCTTTACACACACGCAGGGTTATATGATCGATGTTTGGAAGAAAGATAGGAATGAAGAATAAGACGATGTTTTATTGAGGGAGGACGTGATTTCTGACATCTTTTCATGACTATTAAGATAGGGCTCATGACAACCGAAAAGCTAGCTTAGTTGGAAACTCTAATTTTCGAAGCTTTTATTTTATAATTCTTTTCTTTAAATGTAATATTCATGATCTTTCTTTTATTATTGGATTTTGTGGGTGCAATCCGCTGAAAACCCTCAGGAGACAACACTCCTCCTACTAGGGACACCTAGAGGTTTAAAGGCTTGTTGCACGTGCTCAGTGCAATCGTGTTGCCTACGAAAGTGTGCTAGTTAGTTTTACTCTTTCTTTATTTTCTCCTTCTTTTTAATAAAAAGTTCGCTCGAGACGATCGAAAATAAGTTTGGGGGAATTTGATCAGTCGAAAATACTGCATCTTTTAACCGGCAATTTCCCTATCATTTGCACTCATCTAGAAGTGTTCGGCATTCATATAATACATATTAGCAAATCAGTCGTTAAATATCAGATTGCATGTGTTAGACTCTAAAACCGGCACTATAAAGGAAATTGACTGCATTTCATAGCATGGCATCATTCCTATATATCGCAACTTGTGTTTCGAAATATGTGCAGGAAATTTCATGAGATCGGTCAAATTTACAAAACGAAGACTGTTAAAATACGCCAACTCAAGAAATTAGAATCTGGCAATGATCTAAGAAGCATTCAGAGAATCAACATATTAGAATGAACACTTGAAGACACTAGAAGCCATCACATGAAGAAGGAAGCTCCACAGAAGCCAAGTGGCCGCGGTTCCGCGGCCGGAGCCGCCTTGCGCCGCGGAACCGCGGCGGCTTAGCCACGTCACCATACTTTCTCTGTTCCAAAACTCCTACCTCATCTCCTATAGCTCTTCAAGACTCTACATTTTCCAGAAGACTCTAGAAGACTCTGCCAGATCAGCAAGCCTTAGGGTTTCTAAACTAAACATTCCTAGCTTAAAGTCTAAGCTAAGCTCCTAACTAACTTACAACAAACTTTTGGAGGGAATTGCAAATTCAAAATCCTAGACCTAGGGTTTTGGAAATCTATAAATAGGACCCAAGGATCACTAGAAGAAAAAAGACACAAAAATATTGTAAATCAATCATTTGTGGGTTGATCATTAGTTGTTGATTGTTGAGAAACCCTAGTTCTTCATCTACCCACATTCTTGCCACCTCCAAACCCTAATCCTAATCCAATCTAGAAATACCCAATTCAAGATCCATAGAGTTCAAGCAAAGCAAGTCTTCAAACATCATTTAGAAGCAAAGCCGGTATTCAACGGAGCACGAGATCGAAGCGATCCAAGACTCAAGAAGCCGAGCGATGCAAGATTCGACGAGCGAAGTTCCTACCTCTTGTAAATCTTGAGAGTTGTAACTACTTGTTGATGTAATAAAGGTGAAGATTCTTTAACTTGTTTACATTTCAATTCGAGCATTATGCTTATATTTCGATTCTTGAATATGTACTTTGTGATGATGCTTGAATAAAACTCCGCTCGTGGAGGAATCGAAACAATTGTAAAATGATGATGTTGATGAATTGTTAAACGTTTTCTTAAGTCTTAAAATGATTGTAAATTCTTGAAAATCGATTGATCGATGATCTAGATCGATGCGAATGTGTTCTTGATTCCTTTCGCACGATCTAGAGATCAACAATTGATCATTAGACTTTCAAGAAGCCATCTAGTGAATGTTATTCATCGAAAGGACAAAGGATAGGATGAGGAACCCTAATTCCTCGCAAGATCCTTGATCCTCGATGAATTCGACATCGATTTAGTATCAATTTGTTACTAGATAAGAAATCGTAATCTTGAATCTTTATCACATCTACAATTTACTCGATTCCTACGAGCTTTACTTCAAATCTTGAAACCCTAAAGTGATTGGAATTCTATCAAAACTCGATTCTCGATGTTTATCATTTTCTTGATTCTTGATTAGAATAGTGATACTTGAAACTCATCGATAAAAATCTTGAATCATGTTTTCTTTTCTTTTCTATTAACTTTTCAATTCAAACATATCAAAAATACAAACGAATCACACAATCCCTGTGGACGATCCGTACTCGCTAACGATCTACATCCGACACCGTAGTTGATTGCGGTCAAATAATTCTTTGATCATTTTCTAAACCGACACAAAGAAACTCATTCGAGTTACACACACAACGAGAATTTCGAATCAATCAAATGGCGCCGTTGCCGTGGATCATTTGATAAACACAATCGAGAATTCGAATCAATCATTACCCTAGGCCAAATTAGTCAATTTTGCATATGTAAAGGGTCTAGTTTACTGGAGATGGATCTACAGAACAAGCACGAACCAAAATGGACCTGGTCTGGCCGCAATTTGCGGCCAGAGGGGATTTATTTGCTGCCTGGGTAAGGGTATAGGGGCTGGAGTCTTGGGTGATGCTTACTAGGTGCCTGCACACTCCTCTGTGTTTGCTAAATAATTATATAAGTCTCCGGGTGTTAGCAGATTCAGTTTTCCTATCACAATTCTCACAATTTTAATGTCGGCAGAAATTCAAAGTTCGCATTCTGGGGTTAAGTCTCAGATTTGGGTCTGAATTCTAGCACTAGGGGGTTTGTGTGGCCTCTACTTAGCCTCAATTGTTAGTTATATGTATGCCCTAGAGGCCATTACTGTACATTGGATGTATATTGTAGTGGATGCTGGGACGTATATAGGGAGGACTTTCTTGCTCGACATGATAGTATGCTATCTGGTTACTCTTTACCTTAACGTATACATTGATTGTCTCTCTGTTACATGTTGGTAAAGCCCTTAGGATGTGTACTTGACTACCTGGACTATGATGCGGATCATACTAGTGGGGACATGGTAGTCCATAAGTACATCCTTCAAAGTCCCTAATCGTGGGTGTATCGAGACGGGGCATCGATATACCAGAGTAGACTAGCGTGTACCTTCTCGACCCATACAGATGGGCGATGGATGATCCCATATCCATTGGTGTTTGACATCAGAGGAGATATACGGGTGATCAGTGGAGACTGGGTACACTGGACGGACTCGCCGAGAACTCCCAGATGGTATTATACCTTACGTCAGATGGCAGTTCTCTGGTGACACTGGTACAGAGTAGTCTGTTGACCCGAGATCGTCATAGAGTATTGTGTGGTTCCCACTGTGCTTTGATTTCCATCTTACCACGTCCAAGAGGGCGTGCAAAACGGTGGTTTTTGGGTACAGTCCCGAATCACATGGAGGCAATGAGCGATAGGAGGGGATTCGACTCTCCCGGTATAGGGAGTTGATGTTGCGCTGTGTTCGATTGGCTATAACCGGAAATCCCTGGCCAGGGTTGCTAAGATTTACTGGTAAGTGTTACCAGTAGTTTCTCGAACTGTTATAGACCTCATATCGACACGACTTATCGAGCTATTGGGGTCTGACGTTTACCACCCCTAGGCAAGATATGCGACATATCAGACGATCAGACCGGACTGTACGGTAAGTGTTACTGGTTGGATTCACAGGAGTGTGAGCGGGCTTGCTCGTCGATCTTCTCATCGCTCAATACCCGGGTGGCCGTTACGTTTAGCAGACCGCTTGCGGCTTGTGGGTGATTGATATGATCATCACCTGCTGCCGGCGTATTGACGAGTCTTTAGAGTCCTACACAGAGGTTTCCTGGCTCAAACGAAACGAAATAGGAGCGCATATGAGATATGTGCGGGACCGAGAATAATACCAGTATGTGATACTGTATTTGATTCTCGCGATTTGTGACATTGATCAGTTATATGCGATATAGCCGGGTTATCGGATCAAGTGTTGATTCGATAAGTTGTTACTATTGATATTAGTCGGTTATATGTGATATGACCGGATCATTAAGTCAAGTGTTGATTTAATGATTAAATGTATTATTATATATTTGATATATTACTTTGCATTAACTAGTATTGGTTCACTTTAAATGGATTTTCTCACTTGATTTGTGCAAGTTGTATATGTGATATACTTTTGTGCACATGATTGTATCATATTTGATGATACATGTTTATATGGTTAAGTGTAAAGAATTAAACCATGGTTAAGTTGATGATTAGGGTTTTGCTTATTCATTTATTTATTTGTTTATTCATTTTGGAAATGATTAGAAAAGAATGGTGGCTTTATTTGTAGTTTAGTTGAAGCTTCATGAAACTTTGACCTAGTCCACCATTCTTGTCTCTTGCTTAACCCTAACCATCATATCTAACCATGGTCTATTCTCTACACTAAACTAAGGTTAGTATTATGATAAGTATTCATTTTCCTTTTCATTTTAATAACTTATCATAATATTATCATCTTCTTCTTCTTCTTCTTCAAGAAGAAAACCTTGACTTCATCAATGGTGACTTGATGAAATGAGTGAGAAATCCAATTCTAAAGTGAACCCACTTCCTATTTCTTCATCATCTACCTCTTGCCAAGTAGTATAGTGTGTTTTCTTCACAAGTTTCATGACTTGGTGAAGTGGGAGCTTGATCTTGCGATGCCTCGACGTAGATCATCTTCGGCATGAAGCCAACGACCTTGCCCGCCCATTTCTCCGATGAAGCCGACGCTAGAGCCCGGGATTCCATTTGGACAGCGGAGAGGACTTCATCACGGAGCCGTGGAGGTGGAGGACCGGATCTACAAAAGTTGTATTTCCGTTCTTTTAGTTAAAGTAGTTAACTAGTTGCTTTTGTCGCCTAATCTGTAGTCAACGATCCGTATTAGGGTTTCTCGGCACATGTAAAATTTGAAATTGGCATGGTTGATGCCTTGTGAGACCTCTTTAGAGTGCCTAGGAACCCTACATCAATTACACAACCACAACTCAATAATCCTTCAAACCCTAACTTGAAATTTCCAAACCTCACTAAACAATATCTAAACACTTCTAAACATGCAAGGATACTAAAGTGAAACAAATACAATGCTAATGGTAAAGAAAATACCTCATTTGGGCAACCCAAGAAAAACCCTAGCTCCCCAATGTTGTCAAAATCCTACTTTTCTTGGTCCATTGTGTAGAGGGTGAAGAGGGGATCACTTTTAATGAAAGGGGTTTAGGGTTTTGATGGAGATTTGGAGATGATTTCTTGGGATGAAGGTGGATAAAGATGAGGTTGAAGAAGGAGAAGAAGAAAAGAAATGGGAAAGAAAATGGGCAGCCCCCCTCTCTCCTCACTTATTCTAACCCTCTCTCTTTAATATTTACCCTTATGCCCTTTTTCGTTTTAACATTTTCTTATTTATTTAAAACCAAACCATATAATACACATAAAACAACACAAATGCAACAACATGTAACCAAATGCAACATGACATGGTGCACTAGCTATGGAAAACTGTAAAAACACGGATTTGGCTTAATCGCGATTAGCAGTGCACTAATCGGGTTTTTATCCAAACTGCATATAATAAATTTTAAAGATGCCAAATCCGATAAATATCAAATGAGTAAATCATTTTAATTCCCAATTATTTCACAATTATTGGTATATATTTATACTCTTTTTCGAAAACCACAATTTCACAAATTGGCCAGTTTAATATATTATTTTAATATTAAATTCCAAAAATAATATTTTATATTTTCTGAAATGTTACAAATTGCTACTTCGCCAGTTCGTCGGCAGTTTAGCGGAGACGGCATTTGAATGGTTCTCGGAGCTCCCGAATGACTCCATTAAAATATTCATAGAAATGGAGTTGCTATTCACCCAGTGTTTCGCAAGCGCTAGTGAACGCACACCGATCACGGCATTGATCAATGCCAGGGTGAAGCCAGGAGAGACTTGGGTTCAGTATGCAATTTGGTGGCGGAACCTATGGTCGAGATGCGAACAACGCATAGAAGAGGCTCCTGCCGTGGGCATGTTTGTAACACCCGAGCCCAATGCTACTAATTTCAGTTACCGTTCGAACGTAGTATGGCACGTGTTTCATTTATCTTGCTTGATTGTTACTTACTGAAATTTTTACCCCGTCAGTTCAATTCTGCATATAACAATTTATGGTATCTAAAATAAAATTAAAAATATTCATCATGGCCTACTTGACACACCTAACCCTGTTGTAGCGTCCGTGCATCGTGTTCTCGTCCCGTTCAATGAAACGGACGAGTTTGGACGGCTACGCGCACGTACGTGTGTCCATTTTCGGGGTATGCTTTTTGATTATAAAACACTTCATTTTAAATTTTGGATCCCGCCTAAAATTTTCTTTTTTCAATTTCAATTTTTTGGATCCGACCCGGGCGCGATTTGGAAATGTTTTATTTTGCGCCAAAATCCCAAATTTTAATCGTCAAAATATAAATATTATAACCCATAATATTTTTCCTATACTTAAAAATCTTTTATTTAATCTTTTTCCCTTAACTAGAATTTTTCCCCAACCAATTAAATCTCCTCCAAAGTTTTCCCAACCAAATTTTTGTAACTCCTCAGCCAATCAGAGATTTTCTTTGAGAGCCCCGGGGCCCACGTCTCTCTCTCTCTCTCGTTTTCTTTCTCCTTCTCTCTCTCTCTTCTCTCCACTAGAATCCAAAATTCTCTCTCCCCGTATCTCTCTCTCTCATCTCGATCTTTCTTCTCTCTCTCTCTCTCTCTCTCTCTCTCCTCTCGCTAACTCTCTCTCTTTCCCCGTCTCTCTCTCTCTCCCCCCTATATAATTCCTTCTCCTTTCTTTTCTTTCCTCCAACAGAACCCAACCCTTGCATACCCTAGCCGCCGTGCCCCTCGTCGTCGCAGCCCCAATGCCGACTCCACCATCACCGCCCCCCTCGCCTCCTCGCCCTCGTCACCTCCACATCCATCTCTCCTCCCTCCTTCATCAACTTCCCGAGCGCCTGCACGAGCTGCCTGCACACCGCTTGCATATCGCCTGCGCCTCGTGGGATCGCCGCCGGGGATCTTGATCCGCCACAGCCTCGCAAGCACCCCCTCAGTGAGCATTGCTTCCCTCATTTTTTCCTTTCTTCTCTTTTTCCTTTCTCTGTTGAGGTTTTCTTGAGCTGCAGGTTCCTGTAGCGGTCACTGTTGGTCGACCGCCGGAGCTCCGTCGACGAGGTCGACCGTCACCACCCGTCCCACGGATCATCGTGAGCACCCCTTCTCAGATCCTACTTCCTTTCTTCTCTATTTTTCTTTCTCTTCTTGTTTGCATATCTTGATCTTTTACTGTTCATTTCTTGGCTGGAATCCGACGATGCCGACGACGTGTCCCAACGTTCCAGCGTAGTACCCCGACCCGTGTGGCTTCACTGTTCGTCGTTTGGGTTCATTCCGTGAACCGTGCGACCGTCGCGAGTTTCCCTGCTGACGTTTATCGTTCTGTATTCCCGGTTCACGACCCGTCGAGGTAAGTACCCCTTTCTATATGCTAAACAATATTTATATACATATTAATGACACCATAAACCTGTAAATTTAACTTGGTACGATCATTTCTCATTATCATGTATAATATTGTTATATATCATTTTATCTTTCAAACTTGGAACCTACAGTTTGCAATTGAACCTAATAACCACATTTACCTGTTTAATCACATTTTTAATATTGACATAGCTTATGGCATTTACCTCTATAGTTTTGTTCCATTTAGACACTCGTGTGCATTTTAACCTTTATATAAATCATTGCACCTCTAAAAGTTCTTAAACTTGTTAACATGATTAAAAGGCCATAATTATCATACTGCATTCGCATAATATTGAAATCATCTCTGTGACACAACTGATAACTGTACTGCAAATTGAGTAAATCTTCCTATTGCTTAATTCATTGCTTATATCATGTTGATGATAACCATGCTTGCTTGTATAACTGATTGTGAGCACACCCATAATATTGTTTACATCTTGACCTGACTTGCTACATATATATTGATTTACCCGGCATGGTACCGTATACTGCTTGACTTGACCTGATGTACCATGACCTGACCCGTTACCTGATCTTGTGTCTAATGCCAACAAACCTGACATATAGTTCTCATGGACCATTCCTGTTGTCTATCCAGACAAACCTGTTTACCTGATCCTGTGTTGGCATTAGTTTCTTGATTTCGGGATACCTGACTTGACTTACACATATAACTTGGGGGTATGGGAAAATCAAAGGTGAAACCTGATTTGTAACTCAACAGTTCACTACTTGTAGTGATCAGTTTTAGAGGCCAGGACCGCCTCGTGACGATGTTGCTGACATCGTTGGTCTTTATCTTTTCCCTTTTAGTGCCTAGCGGCACGTCTCGGTTTCAGCCTGAGAGTCTTAGACCGTGGTCCCGGGCATGCACGGGATACTATTGAGTTACATCGATGATTCATCAATTTGGTTTCAAAGACTTTAGAACAGAAAGCCTGATAGAACAGTTTAGTTTACCCACTGCACACTACCCTGCACTGCTCTGATTTATATTATTGTTACCCTTGCTTTATTCATGTTTATATTGCATTGCCTGTTACCCTGTTTATATTTTATTACTTGATGACATGACGCGCTGACGTCTGGGTTTTGCATGGCCCAGATTCTGTACCGCTGTCGCAGTCCGACAGGAGTACTGCAGCCAGCAGGCTGAGCTGTGAGTGTCAGCAGTAGTTAGTTTTTCTTTCCTGCATTTTATTCCTGATGTGAGCCCGGATTATGGGACATACATTCCAGTTATTTTGTATTGGATCTTTCGCTTCCGCATTTTATTATTCTTGACTCAGATTATCTTGGATTATGGACATGTTTTAGTTAGTTTCAAATTGTTCTTGATATCTCTACAGCCGTAATGTGACTGTGGATGGATACTTCCTACCCACAGGTAGCATGGTTGGCTATGTCACGTGCTCACTTTAGCGTACTCTGGGAAGCGGGGCGTGACATGGTTCTTTTGGTATCAGAGCCATAGGTTAGTCGGGTTGATTCTTTTGTAGTTGGGTATTGTACCCAATACACGAATCAGAACACCCGTGTTTAGGAAACATGTCCTTCCACCTTGCCGTTTACCGTTCTTGAATCAAATTCTTCCTGATTATATCTTCCACGATGTGCAAACTTCCTTTGCATATCGACTCGAAACCTGATTCCTTGTTATCTCTAGGACTTAGGCGACTTGGGTGGAGTTATGTAATTGTGGCTATGATACCGCGGCATAGTTACAATGCGGCACTCTATTTAAGTATCTTGGAGTTCTAGCATTGACCCATATCCTTGATCTATATGTTGAATCTGTCATCATACTAATACTCTCTGGTGTTTGGGTGCAGCATCATGGCAGCCAGGAATCTACACTCGTACCAGAGGTATATGGATGACGCTACCTTGCTTGGAGTAATTCGTGACTTGCTTAAGAACCACAAGCAGCAGACCGAGCTGAAGCCGGCGTTTGCATTAAACCAAACGTCCGTACGTAGAAGTGTTCCGGTGAACAGACGCAGCATAGCACCAATGAAGAAAACAATTGTGATTGATTGGAAGAGGGGCGTGATTTGTAACTACTGCCATGTACACGGACATATGCGAAAGGATTGTCGAAGGAGGCTGGGACTCTGTTTTGTTTGTGGAGTGGCAGATCACGCCGTTAGTGCTTGTCCGTCGAAGCTTCGTACGAGGGATGATTTCCAGAAGCCTCCGCAGAGGCCGTTCCAGGGACAGAAACAGCTGACTCAAGGACCTAATCAGGCTCGAGCTTTTACTTTGACAGCTGAAGAAGCTAAGGCGTCAGGAGAAGTTGTTTCAGGTACTCTACTCGTTCATGGTTTTCCCGCATTAGCGTTATTTGATTCTGGTACATCCCATTGTTTTATGCCATCCAAGTTTTTAACTACACACTCGATTGACTACACGACCCTGTCTAGTTTCTGGGACATACACACTGGGAATGGGAAAATCATAGCTAGTAGGGAATGTAAAAATTGTACAGTTGTTGTGTGCGGACGGGAGCTTTTTGCAGATTTCTTGGTGATTGATACGGGCAGCTACGAAGTCATCTTGGGAATGGATTTTCTTGGCACTTTCCACGCTCACATTGATTGTAGGGCAAGGTAGGTAATTTTCCAGATTCCCGGACATCCCGAGTTTAGCTTCACTGGAGGAAGCAGTTCTGTCGGGCCAGTCGAGTTTAGGGCTAAGCCGACAAATCATATTCTTGCATCGATGGAGGTTGATATAAGCGATGAGCCGGCTGTTGTTCGTGATTTTATGGACGTATTTGAAGATATATCGGGATTACCGCCGAAGCGAGACGTTGAGTTCGCAATTGATCTTATTCCTGGTGCAGCGCCAGTATCCAAAACGTATTATCCTATGGCACCAGTAGAGTTGGAAGAAGTCAAGAAACAGGTTGCTGAATTGCTTAAGAAGGGTTGGATTCGAAGAAGTAACTCGCCTTGGGGAGCTCCAGTTCTTCTAGTAAAGAAGAAGGATGGCACAAGAAGGATGTGCATCGACTATCGAGAATTAAACCGGGTGACTATTAAGAACAAGTACCCAATCCCTCGCATTGGCGAACTTTTCGAGCAGCTTAGTGGCGCGAGGGTATTCTCGAAGCTGGATTTACGATCCGGATATCATCAGGTCCGAGTGAAAGCAGAAGATATTTGCAAGATGGCGTTCCGAACTCGGTATGGACATTACGAATACTTAGTGATGCCCTTCGGAGTAACGAATGCGCCGGCAGTATTCATGGACTTGATGAACCGAATCTTTTCACCGTTCTTGGACCAGTTTATTATGGTATTCATTGACGATATTCTGGTTTACTCGAAGAGTTTTGAAGAGCATGCTGAACATTTGAAGTTCGCACTGCAAACGTTGAGACAAGAGAAGTTATATGCGAAGATGAGTAAGTGCGAGTTTTTGCTAGAGGAAGTAAATTTTTTGGGGCATGTTGTGTCTGGCGATGGCATGGCCGTCGATCCAGAAAAGATTGCAGCAGTTCGAGATTGGCCTATTCCAAAGAATGTTGCTGAGATAAGAAGTTTCCTTGGATAAGCCGGATACTACAGGAGATTTGTGGAGAACTTTGCTCGTCTGGCAGAGCCGTTGACCAAGCTTACGCGCAAGGAGGTACCTTTTGTATGGACGGACAAATGTGCGTTAGCTTTTGAGACGTTGGAGCAGAAGTTGATAACCGCCCCTATTCTGACCGTGCCAGACAATTCCGGAGGATTGGTGATTCACAGCGACGCATCTGGGAAAGGATTGGGATGTGTTTTGATGCAGCATGGGAAGGTTGTAGCGTACGCATCGAGACAGTTGAAGATCCATGAGAAGAATTACCCAACGCATGACTTGGAGCTTGCGGCTGTGATTTTCGCTTTGAAGATTTGGAGACACTACCTTTTGGGTGAAGGGGTCGAAGTTTTTACTGATTATAAGAGCATGAAGTATGTGTTCACACAGAAGGAGCTTAATATGAGGCAGCGTAGATGGTTCAAGCTGATGGCTGACTACGATCTTGATCTTAAGTACCATCCGGGGAAGGTTAAAGTCGTGCCGGATGTGCTTAGTCGGTTACCAGCAATTCAGGTGTTAACTACGCAGAAGAAACTCGTTGAAGATTTTCGAAGATTTGACTTGGAGGTTGTGCTACCGCATCCTACGGGACAGTTGATGCAACTGCAAGTACATTCATCGTTGTCACGCCCCGCTTCCCAGAGTACGCTAAAATAGGCATGTGACATAGCTAACCATGCTACTCGTGGTTAGGAAAAATCCTTCCACAGTCACATTACGGCTGTAGAGATATCAAGAACAGGAAAGTAAACTAACTATCTAATACATATCCATAAGCCAGAGTAAAAGAGTCAAGAAATGCTATAGTATGCGGAAGCAAAAGATCAAATAAACACCTGGAAAGTAAGACCGGATACCGACATGATCCCTACCGCTCGATCTAACTGCGGCAAAACTCCTGATCAGTCTGCAACAAAGGTAGAGGATCTGGGCCATGCAAAACCCAGACGTCAGCGCGTCATAACATCAAGCAATAATAAATGAACAGGATACACGAGATATGCAGGCATGAATCATAAATAGTAACAAGTCAACAGGGATGTATAACAGTGAAGTGTATCAGTGTATGTGACGTGCAGTGATCAATCTAAACTGTGCTACTGGGTTGTCTACTCTAAAGTTTGTTTGAAATCAATTAATGTAATCCTCCATGTAACTCAAAGGATATGTCCTGTTACCCCCCGGGACCACGGATCAGGAATATATGAACCAAGAGTGGTTCTATCCCGTTACCCCCCGGGACCACGGATCAAGATGTAAGAGTCACGAATAGCTCTGTCCCGTTACCCCCCGGGACCACGGATCAAAATGTAAGAGTCACGAATGGCTCTGTCCCGTTAACCCCCGGGACCATGGATCAAGTAATACCCTTTTAAGTTACACTTTAGTTTACACTTTTGATTTCCCCATACCCCCAAGGTTATGTGTTCAAGTGAGGTATTCCGTAATCAAGAACTAATTCCAACACAGGATCAGGTAGGTGCAGGCTTGTCCGGATAGACAACAGGAACGGTCCGTAAGGACTACATGTCTGGTTTGTTGGCATTAGACACAGGATCAGGTAACGGGTCAGGTCATGGTACATCAGGTCAAGTCAAGCAGTGTACGGTACCATATCATGTCAAGTAGGAAGTGTAACAGGTCATGTCAGGAAGCACAAGATGTCATGTGGGTGCTCATAATCAAACTAACATAAGCATGTGTATAAATAAACAAGCATGAGTACTATCAGAACAATAAACTGGAACATGTAATATGATATGCAAATAGATATAATTTCAAGGATATGGATGCACAGTTATCGATTAGGGTTACATTTATAGTTCCAATATTAATTAGGATACAATTTATTAAACATGGAGTGTTAATATCACATTATTATGTAGTAATGTGATCTATGGATGCAATTATATGTATCTTAAATGCGATGGATGCAAACAGTTATCCGAAAAGTTATAAAACTATAAAATGGTAATGTGGGATGTACAACTAAGCAATATGTGATATAAATATTGATATAATAATATTAATATGGATAGCATATTCAAAGCGATTAATAACTATAAAAGTGGTATTGATTAACCATGCACAAGAAGGTTCCGTTC
This sequence comes from Agapanthus africanus, assembly GCA_030015575.1. Lineage (NCBI taxonomy): Eukaryota > Viridiplantae > Streptophyta > Magnoliopsida > Asparagales > Amaryllidaceae > Agapanthus > Agapanthus africanus. The sequence continues at coordinate 789,337,600 of CM057337.1, forward strand.
AGAAATTCAGCGTCACCCTAATTTGTAAAATAGCTTAAAAATAACAAACGTTCTCCAAAAGGGACGTGTCTTATATCAAAACAAAGATAATTCAATAAGGTTTTCAGTTTTATAAGTATAAGCATCTCCGGTTGTCCCTACAAAAATCTATTAACATTATAAGTTGAAAGTTTGCCGCTGGAATTTCCCTGGACAGCAGTTTGAAGACATATTCATTTACATTTTACGTTATTTAAAAAATTTATTTTGCAAGTAAATATTTCATAGAGTTATAGTTTTCTGAGTTAGATTCGTAACGAACTAAAGAACGTATACTAATGATTTTTCTATGATTTATAATGAATTTTATAAGGTAAGGTGTACAGTAAATTTCAGATTTGTCATATCCGATTTTTGAACGACTTTTCATGTGTAAACTATAAGATTTTCAAATGTATAACATTATAAAATAAAGATTATAAACTAATTAAAGATAATAATAATAAATATTACGACGACATATATTTTAAATGATATGGTTGCAGTATAATGTAATCTAGTATGTCACAAGATAAGTTTTCATGATCTAGATTTAATATGATATAAACGGATGCAAACGGAACATCGAAACGTTATAAAATTAAACATGGGGCACTAGATTTAAACTATAGGTATGGTATTTATTTAAATAGGTATAAAATGAATTATATAGCATGTAGCAAGATTAACTTGCCTCGATGGGTCGCGAATCGGGAAAACGGAACGTTAACCGTCGGCGGGGAAAACTCGCAACGGGCGCACGGTTCACGGAATGAACCCAAACGACGAACAAAGGAACCACACGGGTTGGGGTACCTCGCTGGAACGTCGAGAAGCGTCACCGGCACGACGGAATTCCGGCAACAAAAGAACAGTTAAAAAAAAGAGAAACGAGACATGAAGCAAGAAGAGAAAGAATGATAAAGAGAAGTACGGGAGAATATATGAGAGAGAGAGAGAGAGAGAAAGTGGAGAGAGAGAGAGAGAGCTGCAGGTGGGGGCCCACGGAATTAAAAGGAATGCGATTGGCTAAAGAGGAATCGTTAGTTAGGGATAAATATTAATTAAAGATTCAAAACATTTTAAGGAACAGTAGGATATATATATAGGTTAATTTAAAGATTTAAAAGATAGGCAATGAACAGTAAGATATCAGGTTAGTTAGAAAAATATATGCGATGGTTTTAATAATATTAAATTTAGGATTTTAGCGCCAAATAAAACATTTCCAAATCGCACCCGGGTCGAGTCCAAAATTTTGAAATTGAAATAATAGGATTTTAAGCGGGATCCAAATTTTAAAATTAAGTGTTTTATGATTAAAAAGTATACCCCAAAATGGACACATGTATGCGCGCGTAGCCGTCCAAACTCGCCCGTTTCACTGAACGGGACGAGAACACAATGCACGGACGCTACCACGAGGCTAGGGGTGTCAAGTTGGCCAAGATGAATATTTTCAATTTTATTTTAGATGCCAAAATTTGTTATATGTAGAAATGACTTTGCCGGGTAAATTTTACAGTAAGCAACAAACAAGCAAGTTAAATGAAATGAGTACCACATTATGCTCAAACAATAACTGAAAATAGTAGCATTGGGCTCGGGTGTTACATTATACCCAACTACAAAAAAATTTCGTCCTCGAAATTCCAAGAATACAAAGATAGATAACTACAAGAAATGGTGAGGAAACTTCTGCCGGATTTCATCTTCTCGTTCCCAAGTGGACTCTCCATGCGAGCGATTACCCCAAGAAACAAGCACAAGGGGGATAACCTTGTTCTTAAGAACCTTTTCCCTTCGATCCACGATTTCAATCGGTCGCTCCTCAAAAGTCAAGTCTTCTCCTACTGTTAGCTCCGAATGATCCAAAACGTGTGTTTCATCTCGAACATACTTATGGAGTTGAGATACGTGAAACACATCGTGCACATTTGCCAAGGACTGCGGTAACGCCAAACGATACGCTACCTCACCAACACGCTCCACGATCTCAAGGGTCCAAAGAATCGAGAACTAAGCATTCCTCGACTTCCAAAACGAATCACCCCTCTAGTCGGTAATATCTTCAAGAATACCAAATCACCCACGGTGAACTCTAGAGGTCTTCTTGACGTATCTGCCCAACTCTTCTGTCGGTCCTGTGATGCCTTCATATGATTTCTGATAGGGTTAACCTTCTCAACTGTCTGCACAACCAAATCTGGTCCCAATAATCTTCGTTCACCGACATCGTCCCAACAAACAGGTGAACGGCATTTACGACCATACAAAGCTTCAAATGGAGCCATCTGAATAGTTGTCTGAAAACTGTTGTTGTAAGACAACTCCACCAGAAGTAGATGATCCTCCCAAGACCCCTTGAAGTCCAACATGCATGCTCTCAACATATCCTCAAGAGTTTGGATCGTTCTCTCTGACTGACCATCAGTTTGAGGATGATAAGCTGTGCTAAACTTCAATCGAGTCCCCAAACTTTCCTGTAAACTCCTCCAGAAGTGTGATAAGAACCGAGTGTCCCGATCGGACACGATGCTCACCAGTACTCCATGCAATCTTACAATCTCCTGCATGTACCGCTCTGCCAAAGTCTCTGTTGATTGACCAACCCGAAAAGGAATAAAGTGAGCTGCCTTGGTCAATCGGTCAACAATTACCCATACTGCATTGTTGCCTTTTGGACTCCGCGGTAAAACCGTCACGAAATCCATGGTTATATGTTCCCACTTCCACTGAGGAATCGGAAGTGGTTGCAATAAACCAGCAACCCTTTGATGTTCAGCCTTAACTTGCTGACACACCAAGCACTTCGCCACAAAGCGAGAAATCTCCCGCTTCATGCCCTCCCACCAGAAATGCTGTCGAATAACTCGGTACATTTTTGTGCCTCCTGGATGTACAGAATAAGCTGAACTGTGTGCCTCCTTCATAAGCTCTTCACGAACATCACCCTTTGGCACACACAAACGGCTGTTATACCTCAACGAACCATCTTAGTGGATCAATAAATCTGTTCGTAGCCCGGCTTTAACCTGCTCTCGAAACTTTTGCAGTCTAGGATCCTGCGATTTTGCTGCTTTAATAATCTCGATCAATGATGACTGTACCTGCCGCTGCATCAACTGTCCCGTAGAATGCGATAGCACAACCTCCAAGTCAAATCTTCGAAAATCTTCAACGATCTCCTTCTGCGTAGTTAACACCTGAATTGCTGGTAACCAACTAAGCGCATCCGGCATGACGTTAACCTTCCCCGGATGGTACTTAAGATCAAGATCGTAGTCAGCCATCAGCTCCAACCATCTATGCTGCCTTATATTAAGCTCCTTCTGTGTGAACACATACTTCAAGCTCTTATGATCAGTAAAAAAACTTCGACCCTTTCGCCCAGAAGGTAGTGTCTCCAACCTTCAAAGCGAAAGTCACAGCCGCAAGTTCCAAATCATGAGTTGGGTAATTCTTCTCATGGGTCTTCAACTGTCTCGATGCGTATGCTACAACCTTCCCATGCTGCATCAAAACACATCCTAATCATTTCCCAGATGCGTCGCTGTGAATCACCAATCCTCCGGAATTGTCTGGCACGGTCAGAATAGGGGCGGTTATCAACTTCTGCTCCAACGTCTCAAAAGCTAACGCACACTTATCCGCCCATACAAAAGGTACCTCCTTGCGCGTAAGCTTGGTCAACGGCTCTGCCAGACGAGCAAAGTTCTCCACAAATCTCCTGTAGTATCCGGCTAATCCAAGGAAACTTCTTATCTCAGCAACATTCTTTGGAATAGGCCAATCTCGAACTGCTGCAATCTTTTCTGGATCGACGGCAATGCCATCGCCAGACACAACATGCCCCAAAAAATTTACTTCCTCTAGCAAAAACTCGTACTTACTCATCTTCGCATATAACTTCTCTTGTCTCAACGTTTGCAGTGCGAACTTCAAATGTTCAGCATGCTCTTCAAAACTCTTCGAGTAAACCAGAATATCGTCAATGAATACCATAATAAACTGGTCCAAGAACGGTGAAAAGATTCGGTTCATCAAGTCCATGAATACTGCCGGCGCATTCGTTACTCCGAAGGGCATCACTAAGTATTCGTAATGTCCATACCGAGTTCGGAACGCCATCTTGCAAATATCTTCTGCTTTCACTCGGACCTGATGATATCCGGATCGTAAATCCAGCTTCGAGAATACCCTCGCGCCACTAAGCTGCTCGAAAAGTTCGCCAATGCGAGGGATTGGGTACTTGTTCTTAATAGTCACCCGGTTTAATTCTCGATAGTCGATGCACATCCTTCTTGTGCCATCCTTCTTTATTAGAAGAACTGGAGCTCCCCAAGGCGAGTTACTGCTTCGAATCCAACCCTTTTCAAGCAATTCAACAACCTGTCTCTTTACTTCTTCCAACTCTACTGGCGCCATTGGATAATACGCTTCGGATACCGGCGCTGCCCCAGGAATAAGATCAATTGCGAACTCCACGTCTCTCCTCGGCGGTAAACCCGATATATCTTCAAACACGTCCATAGAATCACGAACAACAGCCGGCTCTTTACTTTCATCACTTCCATTGATGCAAGAATATTGTTTGTCGGCCTAGCCCTAAACTCGACCGACCCGACCGAACTGCTTTCTTAACGCAACAGCTGTCTGCTGCAAACTCCCTTTCATCCCAGATAAACTCTGCTGCTCTTGGCTGCTGCAAGTATTTATGAGATAGTGGTCAAACCCAGGGAGACAATCTGCCTCTGGATGTCCGCGTCCAGTCTGCGCATGAACCTCCGTGCCCTGTCTGCATCGTTGGCAACTAAAGGTCCAGCGAAACTACTGAGTCTCGCCCATTCTGCTACATGCACATCTACGGGTGCTCCCTTCTGCTTTAGTCCGATGAACTTCTCTTCCATTTCCTCTCGTGCAGTCCGCGGGAAGAACTTCTCCAGGAAACTCTTAGAAAAATCCGCCCACTTGATCGGCTTGGGCAAGCGGGTCTCCTCAACAAGCCACCATTCTTGGGCGTAATCCACTAACTGAATGCGTACCACATCAACTCTTTCTCATCTGGAATCTGTGCCGCAATAAGAAAATTCTCTGTGTCAACTAGCCACTGCTCCACTGGCAACGGCTCCTTTAAACCAGTAAATGTAGATGGACCCAACCGCCTGAAATCTGCTACGGTCCCTACTCGGTCAACTGGTCTAGCTCCAACATTGTTCACAGACTGCTGAACGATCTGCAAACCTTCCCGAAACGAGTCCGCTTGCTGCTGGATCAGCTCGGTCTGTTTGTTTGATTCTCCAGCATTCCTCTTATCACTCCAAGAATGGCGGCTTCGTCCACACGCCTCTGGTATGTCTTCAATTTCTTACCGGCCATAATCCTGAACTCAAAATACCCAACATTAGCATGATGATAGATTTTGAATATAGATCAAGGCTAGAACTCCAAGATACTTAAATAGAGTGCCGCATTGTAACTATGCCGCGGTATCATAGCCACAATTACATAACTCTACCCAAATCGCCTAAGTCCTAGAGATAACAAGGAATCAGGTTTTCGAATCGATATGCAAAGGAAGTTTGCACATCGTAAAAGATATAATCAGGAAGAATGTGATTCAAGAATGGTAAAACGGTCAAGGTGGCAGGACATGTTTCCTAAACACGGGTATTCTGATTCGTGTATTGGGTACAATACCCAACTACAAAAGAATCAACCCGACTATCCTATGGCTCTGATACCAAAGAACCATGTCACGCCCCGCTTCCTAGAGTACGCTAAAATAGGCATGTGGCATAGCCAACCATGCTACCCGTGGTTAGGAAAAATCCTTCCACAGTCACATTACGGCTGTAGAGATATCAAGAACAGGAAAGTAAACTAACTATCTAATACATGTCCATAAGCCAGAGTAAAAGAGTCAAGAAATGCTATAGTATGCGGAAGCAAAAGATCAAATAAACACCTGGAAAGTAAGACCGGATACCGACATGATCCCTACCGCTCGATCTAACAGCGGCAAAACTCCTGATCAGTCTGCAACAAAGGTAGAGGATCTGGGCCATGCAAAACCCAGACGTCAGCGCGTCATAACATCAAGCAATAATAAATGAACAGGATACACGAGATATGCAGGCATGAATCATAAATAGTAACAAGTCAACAGGGATGTATAACAGTGAAGTGTATCAGTGTATGTGACGTGCAGTGATCAATCTAAACTATGCTACTGGGTTGTCTACTCTAAAGTTTGTTTGAAATCAATTAATGTAATCCTCCATGTAACTCAAAGGATATGTCCCGTTACCCCCCGGGACCACGGATCAGGAATATATGAACCAAGAGTGGTTCTATCCCGTTACCCCCCGGGACCACGGATCAAGATGTAAGAGTCACGAATGGCTCTGTCCCGTTACCCCCCGGGACCACGGATCAAGATGTAAAAGTCACGAATGGCTCTGTCCCGTTACCCCCCGGGACCACAGATCAAGTAATACCCTTTTAAGTTACACTTTAGTTTACACTTTTGATTTCCCCATACCCCCAAGGTTATGTGTTCAAGTCAGGTATTCCGTAATCAAGAACTAATGCCAACACAGGATCAGGTAGGTGCAGGCTTGTCTGGATAGACAACAGGAACGGTCCGTAAGGACTACATGTCAGGTTTGTTGGCATTAGACACAGGATCAGGTAACGGGTCAGGTCATGGTACATCAGGTCAAGTCAAGCAGTGTACGGTACCATATCATGTCAAGTAGGAAGTGTAACAGGTCATGTCAGGAAGCACAAGATGTCATGTGGGTGCTCATAATCAAACTAACATAAGCATGTGTATAAATAAACAAGCATGAGTACTATCAGAACAATAAACTGGAACATGTAATATGATATGCAAATAGATATAATTTCAAGGATATGGATGCACAGTTATCGATTAGGGTTACATTTATAGTTCCAATATTAATTAGGATACAATTTATTAAACATGGAGTGTTAATATCATATTATTATGTAGTAATGTGATCTATGGATGCAATTATATGTATCTTAAATGCGATGGATGCAAACGGTTATCCGAAAAGTTATAAAACTATAAAATGGTAATGTGGGATGTACAACTAAGCAATATGTGATATAAATATTGATATAATAATATTAATATGGATAGCATATTCAAAGCGATTAATAACTATAAAAGTGGTATTGATTAACCATGCACAAGAAGGTTCCGTTCAGAAATTCAGCGTCACCCTAATTTGTAAAATAGCTTTAAAATAACAAACGTTCTCCAAAAGGGACGTGTCTTATATCAAAACAAAGATAATTCAATAAGGTTTTCAGTTTTATAAGTATAAGCATCTCAGGTTGTCCCTACAAAAATCTATTAACATTATAAGTTGAAAGTTTGCCGCTGGAATTTCCCTGGACAGCAGTTTGAAGACATATTCATTTGCATTTTACGTTATTTAAAAAATTTATTTTGCAAGTAAATATTTCATAAAGTTATAGTATTCTGAGTTAGATTCGTAACGTACTAAAGAACGTATACTAATGATTTTTCTATGATTTATAATGAATTTTATAAGGTAAGGTGTACAGTAAATTTCAGATTTGTCATATCCGATTTTTCAACGACTTTTCATGTGTAAACTATAAGATTTTCAAATGTATAACATTATAAAATGAAGATTATAAACTAATTAAAGATAATAATAATAAATATTACGAAGACATATATTTTAAATGATATGGTTGCAGTATAATGTAATCTAGTATGTCACAAGATAAGTTTTCATGATCTAGATTTAATATGATATAAACGGATGCAAACGGAACATCGAAACGTTATAAAATTAAACATGGGGCACTAGATTTAAACTATAGGTATGGTATTTATTTAAATAGGTATAAAATGAATTATATAGTATGTAGCAAGATTAACTTGCCTCGATGGGTCGCGAATCGGGAAAACGGAACGTTAACCGTCGGCGGGGAAAATTCGCAACGGGCGCACGGTTCACGGAATGAACCCAAACGACGAACAAAGGAACCACACGGGTTGGGGTACCTCGCTGGAACGTCGAGAAGCGTCACCGGCACGACGGAATTCCGGCAACAAAAGAACAGTTAAAAAAAAAGAGAAACGAGACATGAAGCAAGAAGAGAAAGAATGATAAAGAGAAGTACGAGAGAATATATGAGAGAGAGAGAGAGAGAAAGTGGAGAGAGAGAGAGAGAGAGCTGCAGGTGGGGGCCCACGGAATTAAAAGGAATACGATTGGCTAAAGAGGAATCGTTAGTTAGGGATAAATATTAATTAAAGATTCAAAACATTTTAAGGAACAGTAGGATATATATATAGGTTAATTTAAAGATTTAAAAGATAGGTAATGAACAGTAAGATATCAGGTTAGTTAGAAAAATATATGCGATGGTTTTAATAATATTAAATTTAGGATTTTGGCGCCAAATAAAACATTTCCAAATCGCACCCGGGTCGAGTCCAAAAATTTGAAATTGAAATAATAGGATTTTAAGCGGGATCCAAATTTTAAAATTAAGTGTTTTATGATTAAAAAGCATACCCCCAAAACGGACACATGTATGCGCGCGTAGCCGTCCAAACTCGCCCGTTTCACTGAACGGGACGAGAACACAATGCACGGACGCTACCACGAGGCTAGGGGTGTCAAGTTGGCCAAGATGAATATTTTCAATTTTATTTTAGATGCCAAAATTTGTTATATGTAGAAATGACTTTGCCGGGTAAATTTTACAGTAAGCAACAAACAAGCAAGTTAAATGAAATGAGTACCACATTATGCTCAAACAGTAACTGAAAATAGTAGCATTGGGCTCAGGTGTTACAATCGTTGATCGAGAATATTAAAGCAGAACAATCGCAGGATCCTAGACTGCAAAAGTTTCGAGAACAGGTTGAAGCCGGACTACGAACAGATCTATTGATCCACGAAGATGGTTCGTTGAGGTATGGTAGCCGTTTGTGTGTGCCAAAGGGAGATATTCGCGAAGAGCTTATGAAGGAGGCACACAGTTAAGCTTATTCTGTACATCCAGGAGGCACAAAGATGTACTGAGATTCTCGACAGCATTTCTGGTGGGAAGGTATGAAACGGGAGATTGCTCGCTTTGTGGCTAAGTGCTTGGTGTGTCAGCAAGTTAAGGCTGAACCTCAAAGGGTTGCTGGTTTATTGCAACCACTTCCGATTTCTCAGTGGAAGTGGGAACATATAACCATGGATTTCGTGACGGCTTTACCGCGGAGTCTTAAAGGCAACAATGTTGTATGGGTGATTGTTGATCGGTTAACCAAGGCAGCCCACTTCTTTCCTTTCCGGGTTGGTCAATCAACAGAGACTTTGACGGAGTGGTACATGCAAGAGATTGTAAGGTTACATGGAGTACCGGTGAGTATCGTGTCCGATCGAGACACTCGGTTCTTATCCCACTTTTGGCGGAGTTTACAGGAAAGTTTGGGGACTCGATTGAAGTTTAGCACAGCTTATCATCCTCAAACTGATGGTCAGTCGGAGAGAACAATCCAAACTCTTGAAGATATGTTGAGAGCATGCATGTTGGACTTCAAGGGTTCTTGGGAGGATCATCTACATTTGGTGGAGTTTTCTTATAACAACAGTTTTTAGGCAACTATCCAGATGGCTCCATTTGAAGCTTTGTATGGTCGTAAATGCCGTTCACCTATTTGTTGGGACGATGTCGGTGAACGAAGATTATTGGGACCAGATTTGGTTGTGCAGACAGTTGAGAAGGTTAACACTATCAGAAATCATATGAAGGCAGCACAAGACCGACAGAAGAATTGGGCAGACACGTCAAGAAGACCTCTAGAGTTCGCCGTGGGTGATTTGGTATTCTTGAAGATATCACCGACTAGAGGGGTGATTCGTTTTGGAAGTCGAGGAAAGCTTAGTCCTCGGTTCGTTGGTCCCTTTGAGATCTTGGAGCGTGTTGGTGAGGTAGCGTATCGTTTGGCATTACCGCAGTCCTTGGCCAATGTGCACGATGTGTTTCACGTATCTCAACTCCGTAGGTATGTTCGAGATGAAACGCACATATTGGATCAATCGGAGCTAACAGTACGAGAAGACTTGACTTTTGAGGAGCGACCGATTGAAATCGTGGATTGAAGGGAAAAGGTTTTAAGAACAAGGTGATCCCTCTTGTGCTTGTTTCTTGGGGTAATCGCTCGCATGGAGAGTCCACTTGGGAACGAGAAGATGAAATCCGGCAGAAGTTTCCTCATCTATTCTTATAGTTTGTTGATTGTTTATCCTTTCTTATTCTTGGAATTTCGAGGACGAAATTCTTTTTGTAATTGGGTATAATGTAACACCCGAGCCCAATACTACTAATTTCAGTTACCGTTCGAACGTAGTGTGGCACTTGTTTCATTTATCTTGCTTGATTGTTACTTACTGAAATTTTTACCCCGTCAGTTCAATTCTGCATATAACAATTTATGGTATCTAAAATAAAATTAAAAATATTCATCATGGCCTACTTGACACCCCTAACGCTGTTGTAGCGTCCGTGCATCGTGTTCTCGTCCCGTTCAGTGAAACGGGCGAGTTTGGACGGCTACGCGCACCTACGTGTGTCCGTTTTGGGGGAATGCTTTTTGATTATAAAACACTTCATTTTAAATATTGGATCCCGCCTAAAATTTTCTTTTTTCAATTTCAAAATTTTGGACCCGATCCGGGCGCGATTTGGAAATGTTTTACCTTGCGCCAAAATCCCAAATTTTAATCGTCAAAATATAAATATTATAACCCATAATATTTTTCCGATACTTAAAAATCTTTTATTTAATCTTTTTCTCTTAACCAGAATTTTTCCCCAACCAATTAAATCTCCTCAAAAGTTTTCCCAACCAAATTTTTGTAACTCCTCAGCCAATCAGAGATTTCCTTTAAGAGCCCCGGGCCCCACGTCTCTCTCTCTCTCGTTTTCTTTCTCCTTCGATCTCTCTCTTCTCTCCACTAGAATCCAAAATTCTCTCTCCCCGTATCTCTCTCTCTCATCTCGATCTCTGTTCTCTCTCTCTATCTCTCTCCTCTCGCTAACTCTCTCTCTCTCTCTCTCTCCCCGTCTCTCTCTCTCTCCCCTATATAATTCCTTCTCCTTTCTTTTCTTTCCTCCAACAGAACCAACCCTCGCGTACCCTAGCCGCCGTGCCCCTCGCCGCCGCTGCCCCAACGCCGACGCCACCATCACCGGCCCCCTCGCCACCTCGCCCTCGTCGCCTCCACATCCATCTCTCCTCCCTCCTTCGTCAACTTCCCGAGCGCCTGCACGAGCCGCCTGCACACCGCTTGCACATCGCCTGCGCCTCGTGGGATCGCCGCCGGCGATCTCGATCCGCCCCGGCCTCGCAAGCACCCCCTCAGTGAGCATTGCTTCCCTCCTCTTTTCCTTTCTTCTCTTTTTCCTTTCTCTGTTGAGGTTTTCTTGAGCTGCAAGTTCCTGTCGCGGTCACTGTTGGCCGACCGCCGGAACTCCGTCGACGAGGTCGACCGTCACCACCCGTCCCACGGATCATCGTGAGCACCCCTTCTCAGATCCTACTTCCTTTCTTCTCTATTTTTCTTTCTCTTCTTGTTTGCATATCTTGATCTTTTACTGTTCATTTCTTGGCCGGAATCTGACGATGCCGACGACGTGTCCCAACGTTCCAGCGTAGTACCCCGACCCGTGTGGCTTCACTGTTCATCGTTTGGGTTCATTCCGTGAACCGTGCGACCGTCGCGAGTTTCCCCGCCGACGTTTATCGTTCCGTATTCCCGGTTCACGACCCGTCGAGGCAAGTACCCCTTGCTACATGCTAAACAATATTTACATACATATTAATGACACCCTAAACCTGTAAATTTAACTTGGTACGATCATTTCTCATTTTCATGTACAATATTGTTATATATCATTTTATCTTTCAAACTTGGAACCTACAGTTTGCAATTGAACCTAATAACCACATTTACCTGTTTAATCACATTTTTAATATTGACATAGATTATGGCATTTATCTCTATAGTTTTGTTCCATTTGGACACTCGTGTGCATTTTAACCTGTAATAGCTGTATTGAACCTTTATATAAATCATTGCACCTCTAAAAGTTCTTAAACTTGTTAACATGATTAAAAGGCCATAATTGTCATACTGCATTCGCATAACATTGAAATCAACTCTGTGACACAACTGATAACTGTACTGCAAATTGAGTAAATCTGCCTATTGCTTAATTCATTGCTTTTATCATATTGATGATAACCATGCTTGCTTGTATAACTGATTGTGAGCACACCCATGATATTGTTTACATCTTGACCTGACTTGCTACATATATATTGATTTACCCGACATGGTACCGTATACTGCTTGACTTGACCTGATGTACCATGACCTGACCCGTTACCTGATCTTGTGTCTAATGCCAACAAACCTGACATGTAGTCCTCATGGACCGTTCCTGTTGTCTATCCAGACAAACCTGTTTACCTGATCCTGTGTTGGCATTAGTTTCTTGATTTCGGGATACCTGACTTGACTTACACATATAACATGGGGGTATGGGGAAATCAAAGGTGAAACCTGACTTGTAACTCAACAGTTCACTACTTGTACTAATCAGTTTTAGAGGCCAGGCCCGCCTCGTGACGATGCTGCTGACATCGTTGGTCTTTATCTTTTCCCTTTTAGTGCCTAGCGGCACGTCTCGGTTTCAGCCCGAGAGTCTTAGACCGTGGTCCCGAGCATGCACGGGATACTATTGAGTTACATCGATGATTCATCAATTTGGTTTCGAAGACTTTAGAACAGAAAGCCTGATAGAACAGTTTATTTTACCCACTGCACACTACCCTGCACTGCCCTGATTTATATTACTGTTACCCTTGCTTTATTCATGTTTATATTGCATTGCCTGTTACCCTGTTTATATTTTATTACTTGATGACATGACGCGCTGACATCTGGGTTTTGCATGGCCCAGATTCTGTACCGTTGTCGCAGTCCGAGCAGGAGTACTGCAGCCAGCAGGCTGAGCTGTGAGTGTCAGCAGTAGTTAGTTTTCCTTTCCTGCATTTTATTCCTGATGTGAGCCCGCATTATGGGACATACATTCCAGTTATTTTGTATTGGATCTTTCGCTTCCACATTTTATTATTCTTGACTCAGATTATCTTGGATTATGGACATGTTTTAGTTAGTTTCAAATTGTTCTTGATATCTCTACAGCCGTAATGTGACTGTGGATGGATACTTCCTACCCACAGGTAGCATGGTTGGCTATGTCATGTGCTCACTTCAGCGTACTCTGGGAAGCGGAGCATGACAATGTTCGTGGGGACCCTTGATCCGTAGGCAACTATATCCCAATTTATGATGTTTTTCAAGCCGACCACCTTCCAGGCCTTGATTGACACGCTGGCCCAAATGGACCAGATGGGCCATAGACCACCCTCCTCGAAAACGGAGCTTCGAAATGAAAAGGGCAAAGGGAAAGCGACCTTCATCGCCAACGCTCAGCAACAGCCGAGTGATCCGAAACCAGCTACTCGCTAAAATTATAAATAGCGATCACTCGGAGAAAAACTGAGACATCCTTTACTCATTCCCTCGGGATAAAACGAGAAGACTGTTCGAACTGGTGGTGCGCAACAGGCTCATCACTCTACCAGATCCGAGACGCCCACTATAACCGGGCGACGTCAACAATCCCAATTACTGCCCTTACCACCGAATATTAGGCCACCCAATCGAAGATTGCTTCATCTTCAAAAACTGGATTGAGGACCAGTACCAGCAAGGCAAATTCGCACTGTCTGAAAACTGGAGGGTAAACTCGCCAAAACCGCACGCTCCTAAAAAGGTCAATACGCCGGGGGCATCATGCTCATTTATAGAGGAAGCTCCATGGAAAGTTGTCCTTTCAGCTAAGACCAAAAGAATGCTGGAGGATCTTCAAGCATGCCCGGCAATCAGGTGGAAAAGCCCGCTAGAGCCTGAGATCATTGAAGGGATGCTGAAACCGCGCCCAACACCGAGAGTTAGTAGTGATGGGCAAAACACCCAGGCCCAGTCGTCGAAGTCTTCGAAGAAGAAGAAGACCAAAAATCCCGCGCAGTCTGACGACAAATGCATGGATTTGCAAAAGCATATTGACGAGCTGGAAGAATATAATCAGAAGGCGCGAACCCCGGTCACACTCCAAGAGTTTCTTAACCATATTCTTGAGGGTGGAGATAATGACAATGATGAGGGAGAAGACTCGTCAGAAGAACCTGAGGATTATGTAGCAAGTTGTCACATGATCTCTTATTCACCAATAAATGACGAAGAAGCTTACTCGGCATCAGAAGATAATGTAGAAGAGCTGGGGGCAGGATCGGTGCCAAAATCCTTGGAACCGTCAGACGAGATGATTGACATGCTGCTGAACGAAGCCCGTCAGAAGAGCAAAGCTGATCAAAAGCGTGAAATGGCCATATTCGAAAGGGCCAGGCGTCGGCATCAAGTTGAAGAAGTCATGGTAGGGATGAGTCGCAAAGCACTCCAACCAGATCGAAGCATGCCCGCGGCAGACAAAAACAGGCTTAAGACAAGGAAACGGTTCGCTAAACCCCTGTCAATGGGAATGAAGCTGCCATCTTTCAAAGGAAATACTCCTGGCGGTATACACATTGACGAAGCGGATGCACATCCTAACTACTGCTTATACCATCAAAGGATTGCACACCCTACCGAAGAATGCATGGCTTTTAAAAAGTGGTGGCAGGGATACGTTGCTCACCGAAAACATTTCAATCGGATGAAGCGCAAAACTCGTCGGGAGCAGAGAAGCACGACAGATGAGCACAAAAGAACTGCCAGCAACTGTCACATGGTTGATACCAGGGGATCGCAAGTTCTTACCTTCAGGAGCGATTCTGACGAAGAAATAGCCCTCGGCCCTCTCTTTAAGGAATCCACCTCTGAAAAAGAAGAGGAGATAAAGAACCGTGAGAATATTCAGCTGCGTAACAGTACGTTGCCTGGAAAGAATCTCGGACCCACAAACAAGGGGTCGAACAAAAAAGATAAGGGTAAGGAAAAAGTCCCTGAGGATATCGCCCTCGAAATCAACTCGTCGAAGAGCTGGCAGCCAAGGACCCGCCCAAGAAAAACAAAGTGGATTACAATGTCCTAGCACACTTGAGGAAAATACCCTCACAACTGAGCATACTGGATGCTCTCCTCCTGTCCAAAGAGGCGCGAGATTCTCTGATCAGGGCATTGCAAGAGCCCAAGCAGTTATAAGCTGTCCTTGCCGAAGAAAAGATGAAGGACGGGCTGGAAGAAGTGCACACAACAAACATCACTTTCGGCGATGAAGATCTCCTCCTCGGAACGTGCGAGCACAACCGTCCCCTGTATGTCACCGGGTACTGTCATGATATCAAGATAGGGAAAATATTAGTTGACAACGGGTCCTCTTTCAACCTCCTAAATGTGAGGGTGCTAAAAGAAATCTGCATGAGCGTTCAGCACCTCGCTCGGGATAAAATCACTATCTCCAGGTTCGACTCCCAGTCATCACGGACGCTCGGGTCTGTGATACTGACGTTACGCTTTGGGCTGCTCATCACTGACATTAAATTTCATGTCATTGACGCCAAGACCTGCTACAACGCTTTGCTCGGCAAGCCTTGGTTACACGAGTATAACATCATCCCTTCTACACAACATCAGTGTATGAAGTATTTCAAAGATGGTCTCGAGTACACGGTTACAGGGGAGCTGAACCCATTCTCCGTAAATGAAGTCCACAAATAAGAAGACGCCAAGTACTTCTATCACGCCCCGCTTCCCAGAGTACGCTAAAATGGGTATGTGACATAGCCAACCATGCTACCTGTGGATAGGAAAAATCCCTCCACAGTCACATTACGGCTGTAGAGATATCAAGAACAGGAAAGTAAACTAAACTATCTAGTACATGTCCATCAGCCAGAATGAATGAGGATAGAAATAATGATATGCGGAAGCAAAAAATACAATAAATGAAACACCTAGAAAGTAAAACTGCATACCAACAGGATCTTCACCGCTCGGTCTAACAGCGGCAATACTCCTGATCAATCTACA
Source organism: Agapanthus africanus (assembly GCA_030015575.1). Taxonomy (NCBI): domain Eukaryota; kingdom Viridiplantae; phylum Streptophyta; class Magnoliopsida; order Asparagales; family Amaryllidaceae; genus Agapanthus; species Agapanthus africanus. The sequence continues at coordinate 789,353,790 of CM057337.1, forward strand.
ACAAAGGTAGAGGATCTGGGCCATGCAAAACCCAGACGTCTGCGCGTCATAACATCAAGCAATAATATAAACAGGGGTAGCAATACATGCAAGTATGATCATAAATGGTAAACAAGCATAACAGTGATATAAGTAAGGACGGTGGGTAATGTGTAGTGAGTTATCTAAACTGGTCTATTGGGTTAGCCACTCTCAAGTCTTTGAAACCAAGGAATGTAATCCTCATCGTAACCCATCGGTGATTTATTCCGTAACGCCCGGAAGAACGGCAAAAAATAGGTATTCCGTAACGCCCGGAAGAACGGCAAACAATAGGTATTCCATAACGCCCGGAAGAACGGCAAACAATAGGTATTCCATAACGCCTGGAAGAACGGCAAACAATAGGTATTCAGTAACGCCCAGAAGAACGGCAAACAATAGGTATTCCATAACGCCCGGAAAAATGGCAAACAATAGGATGGCTCTTTGAGTTACGTTCGGTACATTCCTGATTTTCCCATACCCCCAAGTTATAAGTATTCAAGTCAAGTATTAAATAATCTAGAACTAATGCCAACACAGGATCAGGCAGGTACAGGTTTGTCTTGATAGACAACAGGAACGGTCCGTAAGGATAACAGGTCAGGTTTGTTGGCATTAGGCACAAGATCAGGTAACGGGTAAATCCATGGTACATCAGGTCAGGTCAAGTAGTGTATTTAGGTGTCATGTCATGTCAAGAGTTGCACGGTACCATGTCGTGTCAAGTAATGGGTGTAACAAGTCATGTCAGGTGTACAAGATATCATATGGGTGCTCATAATCAACTAGTATAAGCATGGGTATACAAAACAAGCATGTGTACTAATAGAACAACAAACTGGAACATATAATATGATATGCAAATAGGTACAGACTAAACTATATGGATGTACAGTCATCAATTAGAGTCAAGGTTGTAGTTCCAACATGAAGTATCATACCTTAAATGAACATAGAATATTAAAATCACACTATCATGTAACAAAAGACCGCTTGATGCAAGTATATATAAAAGGGTTAAATGGATGCAATAATATGTATAAAACAGGTTAGATGGATGCAAACGGGTGTTGCACGGTTATGAACTATTTAAAGGGTACTTTGGCTATGCGACCAAAAACTATGTTATAAAATATAGGCATGGGCATACAATACTGTAATCTAACATGCAACCAGGTGTATTTCACAATTAACTCAAAATGATATAAACGGACATCGGATGGTAAAATGTGATATAAGCACCAATTCAAACTTCATGTTTAAAATATATATATATATGCAAATAAATATGGAATACTGTAAATAGCATGTAGCAAGTTTCACTTGCCTCGAGAACGACGATAACGAAAATGACACGAAGACGTGAACACGATACACGTGAGGTCACGGCCTGAACCAGGCTCGGGTCCGGGTCTTCTCGGCTCTGGACTTGCTTGGCTAAGGTTGAAGTTCTCGGCAAGGGATGCAGGCGAAGATCACGGCGGCGATACGAAGACATGACACATTGCAAGGTATAAACTTTGATCTCGGCTTGGATATGTTTCAACTAGGCGACAGTCATGCTCGGGTTTGGATCAAGTGCAGGCGATAGACAACAACGATGATGATCTCGGCTGGAGTTGAGGAGAATGATGATCGGGGCTGGGTGTTGTCGCGTGCAGGAGATAAGAAGAGGAAGAAGAAGGTTGCATCGATGAGGGTTGCGGCTAGATGGGTGTTGGTGACGAGGTGAGGGAAATGGTGCAGGCGATGCGATGGTGGTGCTGGTGTTGTGTACCAACGGCGAGGGTGAGGGGAAGGCTCTCGGTGTGTGTAAATTAGCGATGGGGTCTCTGGGTTGGAGTTGAGGTGATGGGTTTTTAGATGACGACGATGGTGGGATCTCGACGAGGTCTGTTGAGGCGGCTGTGGTGAGGCTGAGCGCTGAAGTTTGGTGTTGCGATGATGAACCGCCGGTAAAAATGATCAACGGCGAGGGCGACGACGAGGAGATGCGGGTCGATGGGTAATGGTTTGGGTTGCTTTCGGGAAAGAAGAGGGAGGAGGAAGGGAGTAGGAGAGAGGAAGGTGAGATGGAGGAGATGGTGCTGTCGAGTTCAAAGATGAGGAGGTGGCGATGGAGGGATCGAAGCTAGGGTTAAGGTTAGGGTTTCTGTCGTGGGGATCTCGTCGCGGGGTCGATAAACGAAGAGGAACACGAGGAAGAAGGGAAGTGACGATGGTGGTTAAGGAGTGAGCGGATCCGAGAAACCTACAGTGCTCGCGAGATGTGAGAGGAGAGAGAGAGAAACAGTTGCGCGAGAAGAGAGAGATAGAGAGCAGGCGAGAGGAGAGAGAGGGAGGAGAAAGAAATTCGTCGGGTAGCGGGGGAGAGAAAAAGAGAGATAATGCGCTGTGGGGAAGAGAGAGAAGGAGAGGGAGAAAGGGAAAGAGAGAGAAAGGGAAAGGAAGAGAGAGGTGGGGCCGGCGTCAGAAAGAGAAAGAGAGATCTGATTGGTTCACAGGGGAAAAGTAGAGATGGGGAAGAGTTGGAAATTTTAAAAGATTTTTAATTGTTAAAAAATATTTCGTTGGTTATAAAGAACTTTAGGCTGTTAAAATATATTAAACTAATTTAAAGAAATTTAAATAATTAGGATTTGGCGGGATACAAAACATTTCAGAAATGCGCCCAGGTCGGGTCCAAAATTTTGGATTTGAAATATGAAGATTATTAGCAAGTTCCAAAAATTAAAATGAAAGATTATGTAACAGAAATGCATACCCCCAAGAACGGACGCACGTACGTGTGCGTAGCCATCCAAATACGTCTGTTTCACTGAATGGGACGAGAACACGATGCAAGGACGCTACCACAGGGTTAGGGGTATCATGCAGGCCATGAAATGCAATTTTAATTTATTTTATGTGATTTAAATTGTTATATGCAAAAGATGCGATACTAGATAAAATACCAATATATACTAAATTATGAGATGCACTAGTCCATGCAACAAGTCAAGGTAATCTATAAATAAGAGTTAAACGGGTTCAAGCAAGCGGGTCGGGTCGAATGCAAAGTAATATGTAAAATACCATTCGCACCCAAACACGCTAAATCAAGAAAGACCATGGATAGGTAAATACGGAAAGTGGAATTGGCATAAATGAACTCGTGTGTTACAACTTCTTACCAGACTTCGAAGACACGGAAAGATACCATAAACCGGAGAATAAGAAAAAAGCTATCACCACTATTCCGGTCATCGGGAGGGATACCAAGGAGGAACAAGAGATAGTATATTCAGGGCCACCACAATGCAACAAGCCGGAACCATCTACCCCTATTCTGGTCTTTGGCAGTGACTCTGAAGATGAAGTCAACGCAGTGTTCTCGGTCCGTCCATCAATGCAGACCCTCACTGGAGATGAACAGAGTTTGCAAATCACCATGGTTCTGCGGCAGCACTACAGGGAGCTTGATGCGCTTGAGACATATAGCATGCAAGAGCTGCAGACATTCTACGTCCCTCCCAGGAAAAGAGGTGAGAAGGCAATCCTTTTCTACAAATCCACAGAGACTAGAGTGGAGAAAGAAGTATGGCATGGGGACGAACCTGCGCTCGACAGGATTCAACCAATCCGTCTGCCTAGATACTACGCAGAGGAACTGAAAAGGCTATTGAGATGCCAAGGCATACCTTTCAAACAGACTCCTCGACAAGCTCAGTTCTACAACAGGATTTGGAACGTCCCCGGAACTCAGCGAAAATTGCCCAACGGAAAAATGGAAACGATCGGGCTTGGATATTTCCAGTCCAAGAAACGGGAGCAATTCCATGGCTGCCATGTCATAAAGGACCTTGATGAAGAAGGGGATGCTCTTTTAAAAGACGCTGATGTTGAACCAGAACGAGATCCTGCCATAAAAATGCCGAGTCCGTCGTTTGAAGAACAGATGGACAAGCTACTAAAAGAAGCAACTCAGAAGGTTCGGAACGACTACAGCCGCGAAATGGCCATTTACGAGAAAGCCAAGATGCAACGCCTCCTTCAGTAGGCTACGGAGGATGACAATGCCCTTCACCGTCAGCCCGCCATGCATTCCCAAGGCAAGAAAAAGGCCCGACGCGGAGGTAAAAACAAGTTAAAGAACGAAAAAAACATTCGGCAGCGGCGAAGCGGGTCCAAGAAGCCACGCGATCGAGAAAAAGTCAGCCGGAATCCATCGCTGATGAGGAAGATGGGTCGAGCATATTCTTTCCCTCGAGACAAGACAAGAAGATTCTTCGACCTCGTCGTGAAACATCAAATGATTACGCTCCCGGAGTCCAACCATCCCGAACAAGCAAACGAGGTATGTCAGCCGGATTATTGCTCCTATCACCGAGCAATAGGTCATCCTCTTGAAGATTGCTTCACTTTCAAAAACTTGGTAAAAGACCAATATCAACTCGGCAGGTTCGCTCTATCCGACAGTTGGAGGGTAGCCCCACCGCAAAGGCATCTGCCAAAAGCAACGTATATGGTAAGAGTAGAACCAGATCAACATCGGTCTTAGAAACGAGCTCGTACCATCACGTGATAACGTTGTCGGAAGAAGAAATGCCCGAGAATATGGATGACCTCTCCTGGTGCTTTGAAAATGAGGATGAAGATGAATTGATTTCAGAATTTCCACCGGCGCCAAAAGAATTGGAAGATGGGATACACACCACGGCGGACAACCTAAGAAAAATCGACTTCGGCAAATGAACCGCGGCCAACGTTCATCAATGAGCTGCTGTCTAAAGAATAGGTGGCTATGCTAAAAGACGTGCGCATACAGTATAAAGACTGCTTCGCATAGAACTATTTCGAGATGCGGGGGCTAGATCCAGAAATAGCTGTGCATAAATTGGCGATATCTCCGGACGTCAAGCCAGTCAAACAAGCACCAAGAAGAATGCGGCTCGAACTTGAAATGAGTATTAACGCCGAAGTCAAGAAGCTAATCGACTCCGGCTTCATCCAAGAAGTTCAATACCCCGACTGGATCGCCAACATTGTCCCAGTAATGAAGAAAAATGGGACGGTGCGCGTCTGCGTGGATTTCCGAGACCTCAATAAAGCTTTCCCGAAGGATGATTTTCTCATACCGGTTACCGAGTTGATGATAGATAACACGTCCACTCACGAAGTCTTCTCCTTCATGGACGGATCATCAGGGTACAATTAAATAAAGATGCACCCCAAAAACCAGAAGCATACCGCTTTCCGGACTCCTCTGGGCATATTCTGCTATAAAGTGATGCCTTTCAGTCTGAAGAACGCTGGCGCTACCTAACAGAGGGCCATGACAAAGATTTTCGATGACCTCATACATGAAATCGTCGAATGTTATATCGATGACCCCGTAGTGAAAAGAAAATCGTATGAGGAACACTGGGAGCATTTGAAAACAGTGTTCCAACGTCTTCGTAAGTATAACCTGAAGATGAACCCTCTGAAATGCGCATTCGGAGTCTCCTCAGACAAATTTCTAGGGTTCATCATACGACATCGGGGCATCAAAATAGATCCATTGAAGATTAAGGCGATTATGGAAATGCCTACTCCAAGAACTTTAAAACAATTGCGGTCTCTACAAGGGAAGCTCACATATATCCGACGGTTCATAACCAACCTCTCCGGAAAATGTCGTCCCTACATTCACCTGATGAAGAAGGGAACCCTGTTTGATTGGGATCGTAAACGCCAAAGCGCACTGGACGAAATCAAGCAATATCTACAGAACCCGCCGGTACTGACCGCTCCAGTCAAGGGAAAACCCCTCATCTTGTACACAACAGCCCTTGAAGGTTCTTTACGCGTGCTATGGGCACAAAAGAATGACCAGGGGAAGGAGAGAGCCCTCTACTATTTGAGTCGAGTTCTCCTGGGGGCAGAAAACAACTACTCCCCTATCGAAAAACACTGCATGTCGTTAATCTTCGCGATAACGAAGCTTCGGCATTATGCTTTGGCGCATGAGGTCCATCTCATATCAAAAGTGGATCCTCTCAAATATTTAATGTCAAGAGCCATACTAACGGGACGGCTTGCTAAATGGGCCCTACTCTTAATGGAATTCTCGATAACATACCGACCTATCAAGGCAGTGAAAGGCCAGGCCATCGCCGACTTCCTCGCTGAGCATCCGATACCTACCGATTCACCCCTAAATTGCGAATTACCAGACGAGCACACGTTTGACACGATCGACAGGGAGAGAGGAGGGAGTGATACCCGATGGGAACTCTACTTCGATGGGGCATCTTCTATGAAGAAGTGAGAGCACAGCTCCCCCATAATCAAATCTGGAGTAGGCCTCATCTTCGTGACTCCACAAGGAGGGATAATGCGCTTTGCCTTTTCCTTAACACAGCCGAGGATAAACAATGAAGCAGAATATGAGGCTTTGATAGCAGGTCTTAATATCGCTGTCGACATGGGAATCGAAAACCTCCTCATATACGGAGACTCCCAGCTGGTCGTTAGTCAAGTAAACGGCGACTATCAAACGTGCAAACAAGAGTTGGTAAAGTACGACGAGAAAGTGCAACAATTGCTGACTCAAATCCTTTCCTACGCCCTAGAAAGAATACCGTATGCGGAAAATAGCAAGGCGGGTGCGTTAGCTAAGCTCGCTAAAGAACTGGCTGACGAAAACCTCGATGACGTAAGGATCATTGTACAAAGCCGTCGGGTCCTTGCACCAGCAGAAATATCTCTGGAGTCGTCTGAAGAAAAGGAAGCGACCGAGCAAACAACCCTACAAATAGAGGACCAAGCAAAGGCTAAGGATTGGAGAGAAGTCTTTATAGACCACTTCAAATCCCGTCAAACACCTGAAGATGCATCCTCAAGACATCAGCTCATGAAACGAGCTCTGTCTTTCACCTTCGTCAATGATACTCTGTATAAGAGATCGTTCGACTCTCTGTGGCTGAGATGCCTGGGACCAGAAGAAGCAAGGAGAGTCGTCCAAGAAACTCACGACGGACTCTGCGGTTCTCATCAAGCCGGGCCAAAGATGAAGCTGAAGATCAAAAGGATGAGCTATTACTGGCCCACAATGATTCAGGACTACCTTGAATACGCGAAGCAGTGCCACTCATGCCAAATTCATGGAGACTTCATCCACCAGCATCCAAACCCGCTACACCCAACAGTGGCAAACTGGTCATTCGAAATGCGGGGAACCGACATAATTGGGCCCATCGAACCAGCATCGTCCAAAGGACATCGGTTCATATTGGCGACAACCAATTACTTCTCTAAGTGGGCAGAAGCCATACCGCTAAGAGAAGTGAAGATGGAGAACATCACCCATTTCTTCAAGACACACGTCATCTATCGGTTCGGCACCCCGCGACGGATTATCTCCGATAACGGGCTGGCCTACATGTTGGAGATAGTGCCCTCAGAGTCAATTATTGGATCACAGGCACGTGATTGCAATGATTGATGGAGGACCTATCCCGGTAGGACAGTCTTACTCAAGATGATAGTATGCTATCTGGTTTATCTTTATCATCGTGTACTGCTTTAGGTGACCTGACAGGTTGCTATTACACGTTGATAGAGCCCCTAGGATTCTTGCTTGACCACCAGCAGTATGAGGGCGATCATATACGTGAGAGCTGGCAGTCTATAAGCACATCCTTAAAAGGTCCCTAGTCGTGGAGTTTCGAGACAGGGCATCGATACTCCAGAGTAGACTAGTGTATACAATCGAGACCCCGGCGAGGGGCGGTGGCCGGTCTCATAAGCCACTGGTGTCAGTTGGTTCACCTAAGATGTATACAGGTGCTCATTGGGTTATGAGTACACCGGACAGGACTCGCCGGGAACATGCTAGTTGGTCTTATACCCGACGTCAGATAGCAGTTCCCTGGTGACATGTGTACAGGTTAGTTCATCGACCTGGGGATCGTCATTTGTCTCGTGTGAGTTCCCACTGTACTTTGATTACTACCCTACCACGCTCAAAGGAGACGTGCAAACAGGTTTTAGTTGGGTACAGTCCCGAGCCATATGGAGGCAGTGAGCGCATCTTCGGGGGTTCGTCTCTCCCGGTATTGGGGGTGAGGTCGCGTTGTGTCTAGGAGAGCCATTATACGAAGCCCTCGGCCGAGGCAGGAGATTTACTGGTAGGTATTCCAGTAGTATCTCAGGGTGTTCTGGGCTACACTCCGACATGACTTGTACCGCTTTTGGGGTTCTGACTTTTACCAACCCCCTAGGCCCGCCATGCGATGCTCATAGACGAACGGACCGGACTGTACGGATATTGTCACTGACAGGCTCAGTAGGGTGTCAGGATGATTTCGCTCATCGACGTCCCTTTTGGTCAACACCTGGTAGCCCGTTACGTATTGGCTTATACCTCTGACGTGCTAGTGGTTAAATCCACAACCAAGGTGTTGACGAGTCTTTAGAGTCCCCCACATTCAGTTGCTCAAGTTTTCGGGCGAAAAGCTGTAGAGGCCGTATGGAGATATGGCAAGGTCCGATCAGATACGTGCGGTATTGCACGGATCAGGATCGGACAGTTTGTACTATAGGCCATATGGAAATATGGCAGGGTTCGATCAGATACGTGCGGTATTGCACGAATCAGGATCGAACGGATATTACTAGCCGGCTTTGGTTTAAGCCGGATCCTAGTATAGTACAGTGTAGATTTTGTCTCATTGCATTTGTATTTCGGTCGGAATACAAATGAGGGTGTGTATGCACAGTAGCGGGGTTTTCCTGTAATTTATTACGGGACCAGTTTTCTGGAGTTGCCAGATTGTTTTCCGTTTCGGCCAATTTCCTTTGTATCGTTCATTGGCCAAAGATTGGTAGAGGAGGGCTTATTTGCAATTGTGCAAATAAGCATTTGTGGAGGGTGGTCTTTGCTTTTTGTTGCATCATGATGGTGCACCATCCATTGACCTTGACTTCTTGACTTCTTCATGATGGCTTGACTTTTTGAAGTCATCATGCATGATGATGGGTTATGATATGGTTGTTGAGTGTTGGATTTTGTTGAGAATAATTTTTTTTCTTTTGATGATCACCTTTCTCTCTCTCTTTCTTGTGATTGATCCACTCTCCCCTCTCATTCTCTCCATAATTTTTGGCCGGCCATTCCATGTAGGGGGTGGGCTGTCCAAATTTGTAGAGGGCATTTTTCCTCTCTTTTGGCTTGAAAAGATATAGCTTCATCCAAAAAGATTCATACCTCATTTCCTCCACCAAAATGGCACCTCCATAAACCCCAAATGAGACACAAGCCTCTACACTACATTCTACAGCAAACCTTGGGCACGTCGACTAGCCAGCTTCGTGCCCGAGTTGCCTCGGTATTGAGGTGAGAGCCCGTAAAAGAAGCAGGCGACGTGGTGCCCTTCCGGCGAGGTGATGGAGACCAGACATTCCGCGGGAGATCGGGACGACGACGAGAAGACCGGAGGACTCGGATCACTCGGTATATCTCTCTTCCCCATCTAGTAGTTAGCTAGGACTAGTTAATGGTTCGATCCTGGTATTAGTGCGCGGTGGTGCCCGTTCATGAAAATTTAAGTATATCACCGCTTCCGCATTTTGGCCTCGGGATGGAGGCCGGGGCGCCGCCGTGCACTTACAGTGGTATCAGAGCCTCGCCATTAACATAGTTTAGCTTTGTCTAATGTGTTTTACAATTCCGATCGAACAAATGTTCCGAAAACCCAATAACACATGCATCAATTTTCTGTCGAATTTTTTCTGGCTCGAAATTTTTTTCAGGTTGTAGAATAGTGATTTACTGAAAGTTCTAAGCATTCTGTAGAAATTCGATACAGTAACTCGACAATGGGAGCGCGGAACCGCGGCCAAACCCCCCCTTGGGCCGCGGTTCCGCCGCACATTGATGTCCTTGCCGTATCAAATTTCTGCAGTTGCTTTCTGGGTTGAAAATAGGGTTTTTGGAATATTAATTTTGGGCCCAGAATTTCTTGATGTGCTACAGTAGTACTTGGGGCCCACTTGTTAAAATTTGATCGATCGGATATTTTAAACACATTAGTTCACAGTATTTACATTATATCTGCGACCGTGAATATCACTTGATCGGTAAATCCAGTCTAACTGCTGTAGCCCGGTTAGACGGATTTGCGAACGTGACTTTCACGTTGATGTTCTGTGTATTGCTGTGATGTTGCGGATTGGTCGTGGGGGATAGCCTGGATGCAATGCTAGTACAGTTGTGGTTGTATTATGTACATTTGATATTGCGGGGCGAGCGTCCGACATGTGGACTGCCGTCACTGCCTGTTTGTATTATTATTTTGGGGCACGACCAGGTTGCGGTCGATGTACCCGTTGTATGTATATTTTACTTTCTGTACTAGGATTACCCCGCGGTGGGGTGCACGAATAGCCGGGTTCTAGAGGGCAACAAGACCGCATCTCATGGCATTGAGACGGAGGGGGCTTCACTCTAGAATTGGCGGGCTATTCGCCGCACTCGTAGGGGGTACAGGTTGACCCAGGAGGGGTGCCCAAGTTACCGGATTCCGTGAAGTGTCGGGTGGTCCATTCACGTTGCTGAAGGGGGCTGCCTCGCTTCAGGTTTTGGCGGGTAACTTGCCGCGCCCGTAGGGGTCTAGGATTTCATTGCACAGGCTATCCACACGACCAGGGGAACGTCGGGTTTCAGTAGTGGCTCTGTGAAACCCGGGGATCCCAGATATCTGTATTATTCTGTGATGCTGTACATTTCTGTGATGTTGCATTTTTATCACGCCTTGAGCGAATATAATATATTGGTATATATATTAGTAGATGTTGTATATGTTTTGCATCCGCACTAGTCCAGTCCCCGCTCTGTCGTTAGTTAGCTAACCTAACGGGTAATGACGGGACCCAGTGGCGAATGCGGATGGCATATACGTACATCAGTATATTTTCGTTCTTTGTGGTGTGATCGATTGATGGGACTGCGTTGATTCGGATCAATGCAAGTTAAAAACAAACCTAATTTGATGTTGTTGGAACACTTTTTCAAAAGCTGTTATTGCAAGGACGTTCACTTTTGTTTTGCATCGTGGTATTCAGTTGGAATATCCTGCTCCTCAGTCGACGAGGCAAGGGCCGAGATCCCTTCACCGGGAGTGACCCCTTGGACAAAAGTTTGCGTCAGGGCAATGACTTCACTATAGCCGATTACTTTTGCTTTGCACCGTGGTATTCAGTTGGAATATCCTGCACCTCATTCTACGGGGAAAGAGCCGAGATCCCTTCACCGGGAGTGACCTCTTTAGCAAAGGTTTTCGTCACTGTATTTTTAAAAGCTATCCGTTCCTTCAACGATATCAAGTTCATTACGTTAAAGGTTTTCGCCAGAAACCATTCGTAGCCCTCCGTCGTTTCATATGGGTGGTCAATAGTATTCAAGCTGTGTTTGTTGGCCAAAGTCAAGGCACAGTGTTTGGTAGCTGTTGGGTATTCATATGCAGCATAGATAGATGCGTTGGTTTGGAACAGTCGTACTGCCTTGTTGGCCAAAGTCAAGGGTAGGTACGGGTGGATTCAAATCAACCTGGAGAATGACGGGTAGAACTTGACATGTGACTTATGATTTGTTGGCCAAAGTCATGGTCATAAGTGCATGGGGTAAAAATCACATCGGGAGTTTCTAAAGAAACTGAAACTTGCCAGATATGCGCATACCTTCTGGAGTGTGATACCGTGAGCGGATTCCGTCACGTTGTCATGCGATGATAGTTGGATCCCGATTCCCACTGATGAGTTGGTTTACTCCTCGGGTGATCCCGACTAATTCTTCTTTCAGGTTTGGAGGAGAATTTGACGGTACAGTGGGAGGTTTCCAGATTAGATAAATTGGTAACCATTCTGATCTAGGTTAGAGTGCACGCTGAGTGTTTCTTTTCTCTCTCTCTTTGGCAGTGACCATTGACCCGACCCTAAGACTATGACTCAGTGACCAAAATTGACCGAACCTTCTTAAAACACTGGCTTTTGGATTGTCAGAGTTGCAAACCTCATTGCCACTCCTACTTTTACCCTTTTCTCCAGGACACCCCGTATTACTACGAACGTTCACTTCTATTGGACAAAACCATCGTATGGTTAGATACGAACTCGAAGGAATTCGAGGATGTTTTCCGGTTTTGGAGAAAACGGATAGGATTATTCAGTTGTCTTTTCCTTTTACCTTCTCTCAGGTTGCGAGTACTCCTTGGTTTAGGAGATAGTACACCTATTACGCAAATTGGATAGTCTTCTTCCAAACCTTAGGCTGGTGCCGAACGGTGGGGAATGAAGAAAACCAATTAGCATAACGATGGTGTGCAGAAGGTATTAAGTTAAGACAAAGCAAGGGATTAGTAAGAGGGCAAAGTAAATTGCGACCGATATTCATGACCAAACCAGGTATTTCTTCGCCAATCCTAAAATCACCTTTGTATTTCTCCAGGACACTCCGTATCACTACGAAGATCCACAGTTTATTGGATACTCCATCGTATGGTTATATACGAACTCGAAAGGAACTTGTTCCAGTTCGAGGATGGATTCTGGTTCAGGAGAAATAGGAATAAGATTTATTCGGTTGTCTTTTATCTTCACCTTCTCTCGCATTGCGAGTGCTCCTGGAATTAGGACAGTACACCCATTAGGCTTATTGGATATTCTTCTTCCAAACCATAGGCTGGTGCCGAACGGTAGGGAAGAAAATCATTTGGCCTAAAGGGGTGTGCAGAAGGTAATGACTAAAGACATATAAAGGGATTTGGAGAGGTGGCAAAGAATTACACGGTTACAGTTGTGAATATGGATAATGGAAGAGGCATTACTAGGAATACCAGGATACCCCATCGAAACATTTCAATGTTTCAGTTTCACTGTGTAATGTTAAAAGAAAACTGATTTCCCGATTAGATACTTACTCCAGGGTATGTATTTACCAGGTATGATTCTCACATCTGTATGGTTTTTACAGATGATGAGTGGGAGTAAGTTATTGGGAATTGGGTGATCATCCTCATTATATCGGGATTCGTTGTAATCAGTGATATTTGAGGAAGTCACCTGGGTTGTTTGCCGGACGGCAAATATTTGGTTTTGAATATCCGCTGTTATGCACCAATTTCAAATTGATATATCTGTACGTCTATTTTCATAGAGTGAGATATACCTTTTTGAAATTATGTCTGTGACATTTACCTATATCAGTGGATGGTTAGGAAAGGAGCATTAAACAGCGGTGTAATTCTTCTTAACCATAAGTACAGTTCTCAACCTACGACACACAGTGAATGAGTTATCAGACTCAAGGGACTTATACAGAGTATTGTATGTTGTCCAGGGTCCATCAGGACAGAGGGGTTGATCCTCGTACTATATTCGGTTTACTTATGACTTTTCTAGATTTTAGACAGGTGTTTCTTGGAAACACAGGGTCCGAATTTTGAGAAGTTATAGGTATTTGAATAAAGTAGAGAACCAGGTATTGCAAGTATCGGGATTCTTCAAAGTGATCGAAGATGTAGATACTTAAGTATGGTATTCAGTTGATAGTAATAATTAAGAGAACTTGCTTCTCTTTCAGATTACTCATAATTGGAAGTATTCCTAAGTTGAGTAACGCTGATCGGCCTCCTTCCATTTAGTTGACATGCACTGGAGATAGCTGCATGATTTGAATCTGGTTCAATTAAATCAGTGCCTCTGGTTCTATATTGGATATAGTACAGTTCATATCTTAACATTGTTAAGGTACGGGGAGTTGTCCAGCTTATGATTAAAACCAGACACTGGACAACTTAAGGCACGTTTCTGTAATGGCTGTTTGTGGGTTGACCCAGGCTATGACGAGGGTTGATTTTCTACCATCTGGAAGATCAATAGTGATATTGTTCTAGACTCGCCACAGTTTTAAATAAAATGGATTTTTTCAGAAAACAGTAGTGGGAGTATGGTAGAACTGGAAGTGATTCCAGAACCACAAACGATTACTGAAGATTTCATAGGAACCTAAAGATTCAATCTAGTTTGACATTCCATTGGCCACTCCGCAGATACGGTGGGTAACTACAGGCACCCGAGAGGTACTCCGGTAGCCTCAAGGACGGTGACAGGGAAGTTCTTGTTTACCCACACTTGCCATTGCTGTTGCTCCAGGCTGCGAGACCCGGCGGGAGGATGAGTATAGCGTCGTTCTAAACTGGCTTTAGAAGTGTACGTCTATATGACTCTGCCAGAGGGTTGTCGTAGTCAGTGGGAGCAACGGAAGCATTGGTGGACAACTGGCTTATGTCTATTTGTAGACTAAAGCAGATATAGCGGAGATAGATCATCGATTTCTGATGTGACAGTCATAGGTTTGACTTCGTCAGAATAGGGGATGGATCTGTTGAGAAGGTAGTAAGGTGTGATGTCATGGTATTTGGATGACATACACAGAATAGGAAAGGAAACTCCTATACTACAATCGGTTATACTTTGGTCGTCACACAGTAGTTTCTCCACATAGGACTTAGACATTATATCAGACATACTGGTTACTAGATCTATGGCTTTAGATTTAGATTTGGGTGGTTTCCCAATCAGGGTACTCAGACAGCATTCTAAGAGTATTTAGAATGGACGACTCCTGGCACGGTAGTGTACCTGCAGGTGATGGAGTCACCCTCTCTAAAGGTGTCTTGCAGACTAAAGGGGAGAGGGATGTGCATGATTGGCATATCACTTGCTCAGGCAATTGAGTCAATCATGAGATGTCAAGTACCACACCAGATGTTGTTCTTGCACTAGATGCAATAAGTTGACATTGATCCAATCCTGGAGAAACAGTCGGAAGCAGCTTTAGAGCATAAGTGAATGTTCTAGGGATATGATAACGACAGCCTCATTCGGGAGACAGTTATCATTCCAGGCTTCCAAGGTGACCTGGACGACAAGGAGGTTGTCACAGTTATATTTTTCCTTCTGACGAGGGGCAGTATTTGGACAGGTGGTCCAAGGCAATACTGAGGGAGGCATGGCGCAGGATACTGATTAAGTTCAGTTGACGATACAGTCTAAGAAGTTTGGATTTGGAGTTCATTTATGAGCTAGGTCCCATCAGACATCCAGACATATTCTAAGACAGGTATTGCTCATTTCGGGAGATGGCTTTCTCCGCGAACTTGAGATATAGAGAGACATAGAAAGAAACATCAAGGCGGATCCACTCACTGAGGTTATTCCTCGAACACAATAGTTTCGCAAACGAGCTTTGTGAGACTGACTAGTAGAGGAGTTGGGTGTTCGGTATCACACGGGCTGTGAGTATGCGACATCGCAATAATTAGCCTTGAGTGCAAGTGGGAGATTGTTGGAGATAGTGCCCTCAGAGTCAATTATTGGATCACAGGCAAGTGATTGCAATGATTGATGGAGGACCTATCCCGGTAGGACAGTCTTACTCAAGATGATAGTATGCTATCTGGTTTATCTTTATCATCGTGTACTGCTTTAGGTGACCTGACAGGTTGCTATTACACGTTGATAGAGCCCCTAGGATTCTTGCTTGACCACCAGCAGTATGAGGGCGATCATATACGTGAGAGCTGGCAGTCTATAAGCACATCCTTAAAAGGTCCCTAGTCGTGGAGTTTCGAGACAGGGCATCGATACTCCAGAGTAGACTAGTGTATACAGTCGAGACCCCGACGAGGGGCGGTGGCCGGTCTCACAAGCCACTGGTGTCAGTTGGTTCACCTAAGATGTATACAGGTGCTCATTGGGTTATGAGTACACCGGACAGGACTCGCCGGGAACATGCTAGTTGGTCTTATACCCGACGTCAGATAGCAGTTCCCTGGTGACATGTGTACAGGTTAGTTCATCGACCTGGGGATCGTCATTTGTCTCGTGTGAGTTCCCACTGTACTTTGATTACTACCCTACCACGCTCAAAGGAGACGTGCAAACAGGTTTTAGTTGGGTACAGTCCCGAGCCACATGGAGGCAGTGAGCGCATCTTCGGGGTTCGTCTCTCCCGGTATTGGGGGTGAGGTCGCACTGTGTCTAGGAGAGCCATTACACGAAGTCCTCGGCCGAGGCAGGAGATTTACTGGTAGGTATTCCAGTAGTATCTCAGGGTGTTCTGGTCTACACTCCGACACGACTTGTACCGCTTTTGGGGGTCTGATTTTTACCAACCCCCTAGGCCCGCCATGCGATGCTCATAGACGAACGGACCGGACTGTACGGATATTGTCACTGACAGGCTCAGTAGGGTGTCAGGATGAGTTCGCTCATCGACGTCCCTTTTGGTCAACACCTGGTAGCCCGTTACGTATTGGCTTATACCTCTGACGTGCTAGTGGTTAAATCCACAACCAAGGTGTTGACGAGTCTTTAGAGTCCCCCACATTCAGTTGCTCAAGTTTTTGGGCGAAAAGCTGTAGAGGCCGTATGGAGATATGGCAAGGTCCGATCAGATACGTGCGGTATTGCACGAATCAGGATCGGACAGTTTGTACTATAGGCCATATGGAAATATGGCAGGGTTCGATCAGATACGTGCGGTATTGCACGAATCAGGATCGAACGGATATTACTAGCCGGCTTTGGTTTAAGCCGGATCCTAGTATAGTACAGTGTAGATTTTGTCTCATTGCATTTGTATTTCGGTCGGAATACAAATGCGGGTGTGTATGCACAGTAGCGGGGTTTTCCTGTAATTTATTACGGGACCAGTTTTCTGGAGTTGCCAGTTTGTTTTCCGTTTCGGCCAATTTCCTTTGTATCGTTCATTGACCGAAGATTGGTGGAGGAGGGCTTATTTGCAATTGTGCAAATAAGCATTTATGGAGGGTGGTCTTTGCTTTTTGTTGCATCATGATGGTGCACCATCCATTGACCTTGACTTCTTGACTTCTTCATGATGGCTTGACTTTTTGAAGTCATCCTGCTTGATGATGGGTTGTGATATGGTTGTTGAGTGTTGGATTTTGTTGAGAATAATTTTTTTTCTTTTGATGATCACCTTTCTCTCTCTCTTTCTTGTGATTGATCCACTCTCCCTTCTCATTCTCTCCATAATTTTTGGCCGGCCATTCCATGTAGGGGGTGGGCTGTCCAAATTTGTAGAGGGCATTTTTCCTCTCTTTTGGCTTGAAAAGATATAGCTTCATCCAAAAAGATTCATACCTCATTTCCTCCACCAAAATGGCACCTCCATAAACCCCAAATGAGACACAAGCCTCTACACTACATTCTACAGCAAACCTTGGGCACGTCGACTAGCTAGCTTCGTGCCCGAGTTGCCTCGGTATTGAGGTGGGAGCCCGTAAAAGAAGCAGGCGACGTGGTGCCCTTCCGGCGAGGTGATGGAGACCAGACATTCCGCGGGAGATCGGGACGACGACGAGAAGACCGGAGGACTCGGATCACTCGGTATATCTCTCTTCCCCATCTAGTAGTTAGCTAGGACTAGTTAATGGTTCGATCCGGGTATTAGTGCGCGGTGGTGCCCGTTCATGAAAATTTAAGTATATCACCGCTTCCGCATTTTGGCCTCGGGATGGAGGCCGGGGCGCCGCCGTGCACTTACACTACAGAAGTCACAGAATCAGCCGCTTCGTACAACAGCATAATATAGACTGGAGATACTCTTCAGTCTATAATCCCTGAGCTAACGGTCTAGCTGAAGCTTTCAACAAAACCTTGACAAAGATCATAAAGAAGACGGTGTCCAAAAATAAAAAGGACTGGCACGAGAGACTGCATGAAGCACTCTGGGCGTATCGAACTACGTTCAAAACGGCCACGAAAACAACGCCGTATGCATTGGTATTCAGCACGGAAGCATTCCTCCCCTTAGAGATAGAGCTACCCTCTCTACGAGTGGCGGTTCATTACGAACTAACAGATGAAGAGAATGCTCATCTTCAGCTTGAGGAGCTCAACGCCCTCGATGAAACTCATCTCATGGCGCAACAAAACTTGGAGGCTTACAAAGTAAAGATGACATGCTCGTACGAAAGATTAACTAGGCCGAGCACCTTCCGCCAAGGTGAACTCGTGCTAGTTCTCAAAAGACCTATGATCCCTAATCGTGCCAAACGGGGGAAATTTGAGCCAAACTATGAGGGCCCGTACATCATAGACAAAGTCTACCAAGGTGGAGCCTACTTGCTCATGGATATGCATGGCGAAAGACCCTTCCGACCGATAAACGACCGGTTCCTTAAGAAATACTTTGCCTAATGAGTCACAGCCCAGGTTAATGATAGATGACGACGCTTGTGTCTGCTCTGTCTTCCTGAGTACCAAACTCTATAAGTGCTATCCGGCAAAACTTCTCTGCAGAAACATTACGGTCCTAACGTCCCTAAACTAACAATGGACCGCAATGTCCTGAAACTAACAATGGACCGTAATGTCCTTAAACTAGCAACGGACCGCAATGTCCTGAAACTAACAATGGACTGTAATGTCCATAAACTAGAAAAGTACCGCAATGTCCTAAAACTAACAATGGACCGAGATGTCCTGAAACTAACAGCGGACCGAAACGTCCATAAACTATTACGAACCATAGAATCCTTAGGCTAACGCGGAAAAAAAAACGGTATGTCCATAAGCGAAATGGGCACGGATGAAAACCCGAAAGGGCTCCGTGAGTAAAAACAACAGGGCTATCAGGGAGTTTGTGAAACCCCGAAAAAGCGCAGACTCGTAAAAGAAATTCATGCACACTTGCAAGGTCCTCTCGACCTTGTAAGGAGAAAATACCTGCGTAAGATCCTTACGACTCATAAGGGAGCAACACACTTAGGGATCCCCACGATTCCTGAGGAGAAATTACACTTACGAGATCCTCATGACTCGTAAGAAGAATCCCCTTATAAGACCCTCATGGCTCATAGGATTCAAAAGCCTTAAGCTACAGGGATCTGAATCTATTCTTAAGCCATCGCATTCCCCAGATTGCCCTACAAACGGTTGAATATTTACCCTTGTATACAATCCACAGGCACAAATAAACGTCTCCCCCGCCAAGTTCCACCAATGGCGCAAAATGTCCTCATGTGGTGAACGGCACTTGTAATGCCTCTCGACTTATAAGGAGAAAACGCTCTGGTAAGATCCTTACGACTTATAAGAGAACATGCACTTAAGAATCCTCATGATTCCTAAGGAGAAAACGCACCTACAAGATCCTCACGACTCGTGGGGAGAAACACCTTTATGAGACCCTTACGGCTCATGAAGTCAAAAGCCTTAGTCGACAGGATTCTAACCCTGTTTGCTAAGCCACCTTTGTTCGAATCGACAAAGGTAAATGATGATTCGCTCCTGGCAATATCCCAGTTGTAGCGATGCTGATGCCTAAATCGGTAACAAATTCCAAGTCCTTTCACGGCAAGTGATGATTCACTCCTGGCAATATTCCAGACGCAGCGATGTTGATGCCAAGATTGTATTTAGATCTCAAGTCCCTACTCGCAACAAAATCAGCGAGCCAAAAATACATTAAAAAAATAGCCGAAATGATTGGGCAACTCGCAATAAAAAACAGCGAGTAAAAAGAAAAATAGCCGAAATGATTGGGAAATCGCGACTTTCGCGATATAAAAAGCTGAAATGATAGAGCATCGCGGAAAGGAAATTAAAAAAATGAAAGAATGAAACTTTTTCCCTATAGGCGAGTCCATACTGACCCCTGTATACAATCCATATGCATAAACGAAAAGGGAACCACATTTCCCAACAGACCCTATCAAAGGGAGAGTCAGATCTCGACGGCAACTTCTGCATCCCAGAAGATCAACACGGCGTTCCTTCTCGACACCACAGGAAGCGGAAATGAGTCAACCAATGACCTCCCCGCCGGAACAACGCTCCGTCTCAGAAACAAGTCAACCAATGACCTCCGCTCCGAAACAATGCTCCGTCTCGGAAACAAGTCAGCCAATGACCTCCCCGTCGAAACAATGCTTCGACCCGGAAACAAGTCATCCAATGACCTCCCCGCCGGAACAACGCTCCGTCTCGAAAACAAGTCAACCAATAACCTCCCCGCCGGAACAACGCTCCGTCCCGAAAACAAGTCAGCCAATGACCTCCCCGTCGGAACAATGCTTCGACCCGGAAACAAGTCAGCCAATGACCTCCCCGCTGGAACAACGCTCTGTCTCGGAAACAAGTCAACCAATAATCCATCGATTCGTCTCGACTCGTAGGGGAAAGCCTTAGGCAATGGGGATAAAAAAACCTATTTCCTAAGCACTGGGCCCTGCAATTCGGTCCAAGATGGGCCATTGCAGACAAGGAGGGAAACAACTACTTACGAGTCCTCTCGACTTGTAAGGGGGTAAAAATTCTCTTGTGAGATCTTTACGACTCTCGAGAGAAAATACACACTTAGGAATCCTCACAACCCCTAAGGAGAAATTACACCTACGAGATCCTCTCGACTCGTATGGAGAAAAGTCATTATGAAATCCTCATGGCTCATAAAGTTGAAAAGTCTTAGGCAGTAGACCTGAACCTGTTTCCTAAGCCATCGCTATCCTACAAGGAGGTTAAGATGGACTGCTATCTAATATCTACATGCCACATTTGCTAAAGTAACATGCCAATGACACAACAAAGAAAAGAAAGCGATAGTACAAGATAAAAAAAAATGTGTCTTTTATTCATGAATTCAATTGAGTACAAAATAGATCATATAAAAGAATAAAAAAAATGAATGAATGCATGTTATTCATAGATTATAAATTTTCAGTCGATACAAACACGGCTACTGAGAAGGGGGCATCTTCAGTAAGTCAGCAAGCCGCTCACGCACTCCTATCAACCCCTTTTCATGGTCAGCCACCGCGGCCAACTCCGCTTCAATTCGAGCCCGTTGCTGCAAACAGGACGAAAGTTTCTCATCAATTTCCTGCTGAGCAGCTTCACGACTCTGCGTAACCCGCTCAGTGAAGTCGAACTTCTGCCTCAGTACCAGCCCGTCAGAAATACATCGTTGGAGGCCTTCAAAAATAGCTTTCAGCTGCGCAGCATTCGCTTCGACCTGGACACGCAATTGGACAGACTCGATGGAAGACACCTCACATTTCTTCCGTCTCAGGGTCGCCTCTTATTCAAAATGGTGAAGGAATGGAACACTCTGCTCAACCTATGCAGCCCGCTGGGAGTTCAAAGCTAATACTTCAGGAGCGAGACACTTGAGCTCAATCTCATGCAGGCAAGGCTCGATCTTTCTGCAGTAATTAACCCAAGACTCGACGACACCTTCGTCATGGAAGTTCGCGAGCGTCGCCAGCATAGGATTAACCTCAGCAGCAAAATCTGCAGCGAATGCGAGGGCCTCGGCGTCAAGATCCTCGACGAATTCGCTCAACATTCGCAGGCTAGTCACAGCGCCCCTGGAGGATGAGCATTTAGCAAAGGGCCCTGCCGGCATTAGGATGCGAGACTCAAACGGAGCTGGAGCCGGGGTGATTGCTGCAAAACAAATTATGGTCAAAAGTCGACTCGGGAGGTAAAGAAAATACACGAGCGATGAAGTCTACTATACCGGCTGTGGCAGATGGCAAAATTAGGAGTGCCGGAGGCACGACCATTCTCTTGTCTCATCCTCCGATCCGTGACGCTGCGATCAATATAAAGAAGACTTAGCAACAATACGACTATTCATAAAAGAAAGAAGGAAACAATAGCTGAAGGATATACTAACCAGCACCAGGGTGCAGAATGACTTCCGACTAGAAGGAGAAATGGGGGTTCAACACCTGTTATAGTGGTCGAAAAGGACTCCTGCAGAATTGCGACAATATACTGTCAATACAAGGTAGATGGTACCCACAGTTAAACCAAATAAGTCGCAAACCCATACCTTCTAACATTTGAGAGGATACGGGAGAAGAAGAAGGGACGGCTACCGTCGGAGCAGCGACTGGTGGCGCTCCTTCAGATGGAGCAACCTCGGGATTCACCGCGCCTGTACTCAAGAAAAACAACATATCATTAGAAAGGCTGGACAAGATTGAAAAGCTTGAAAATAGCGACTCTGCAATTACCTGATAAATCAAGGACCGAAACCATGGCGGAGGCATCACCAGGTGTTACGGCTTCTTCGCTCTCTCTCAGAAGAGTAGATTCCGCACCCATAGCTTCATCCCCTGACTCGACGAGGGCTGTCGTGATGCTTGCAACGCCCGTCGATGCTAAGGAACCGCAGGGAGAAAGGGCAGCAGTTTGGACAGTCCCAGATTCCAGAGAGAGGGTAGAAACTTCAGGCACGGTAACCGCCAGGGCTTCACCCGTCATCCCATCGCCAAGACTTGTCCCTGCAGAAAATGCATATGTTAAAATTCAAAGATTTAGTTCTAATAAAAAAACTCAGCGTTACGTTTCCTTGGAGCAGCTTTTCGGTTTCTTCCCGAGCTACACGCGCAACCTGTCTATGGGCGGTAAACAACGCAGGGGGAACATCCGCCGAAGGGGTATCAGCAAGGGGGATGCTGCTTGAGCCTGCGCCCACGACCAAACTGGCATCGCGTTCCCTCGCCACACACTTCCTACGCTTCTTTTCGGTTTGAGCAGTGATAAATGATCTCCTCAAGACCTCTGACAAAGGGACGTCGTTTTCCAAACCAAGCTCTGCCTCAGGAACCGTTACGGCGTCCGTCATCGGCTGCTTGAGCGAAGCCTCCTTTAGCAATGTTGGGGGAGCTGAGGCCACAATAGCTAGCTCTGGAAGCGTCGCTGCATCACCGCTTGGGATCGGCACTACACTTGGAATAACTCGAGTCAAGGTAGTCCCTGCAACAAGATGAAAGGAAGGATCAAAGCAAGAATAGAGAAAGGAATGAAGGCATAATGAATGGAGTTTTACCAAAGAAGCGTGGAGCCTCTCTTCCTCTTCAAATGTCTTGAGTGAAGCCGCGAGAGCCTCTTCGGCAGATATACCTGTTGAAGAAGAAAGCGTCAGTAGAAGCATAATAAAAGAAGATAGCCGCGGAAGAATGTAACTGAAGTATACCTGACTTCACGATAGTGATCAGTGCTGCTTCATCGCGAGCCAGTCGCTCGGAAGCCACAAGAGCAGCCTGGAGATCAGTATCATCCGCAGGCGCGATGAATAAACCCTCATTAGTGTCATACTCACACAAACCCTCGCTGTAGGGAGCATGAGGCTCCTGGCCGTGTACGACGTCGGCAGAAAACAGCGACTTCTTCTTCTTTTGCGAGCGAGCGCCGGCTGCCGATGGCAAAAGCTTGCGCTTAACGGGCATTTTTGGACGGCGGGCTCCGATTTCTACACCAATGCCAGACTCTGGGGACGCTGCAGCTACAGTTTCTACAGGAACACGGGGCATAGGCTTATCAGGAAAGGTGCGTGGGACCACAACCGCAGCAGCTTCTCTTAAGGAAGGACGAACGGTGGTCCATCGCTTCAAGGGAACGGCTGGATTACCAGCTGGGACAGCACCCTTGCGATCGAGCAATAACCGCTTTTCTTCCCTAATAATAGCACCCGTCGCATGCTGGTACCACGCCACGTATGCGTTCAAGGATTTCGGAACGCAGCTCGGCTCACTGATAAAAAAGTTAGACCCGGTGTTTAGCCGCATGAAATGGTGCAGCGCGCTGCGGATACCCTCTTCCGTAGCAACCGGCTCAACTACAAAAGCCTCAAGTGGGATACCCTGATCGTAACTCGATTGTTGAGCGAAACGGTGCGGGTTATACCTCATGAACAGCGTCGAGTCGTTCTGCCTGAACACTAAAAAGCCCGGCCTGATTGAATACAAATGAAGAATCTCCCAAGCTTTCAAGGTAGAAGCCCCGCCTTTAAAGGTGCCGCGCAGCGGCTGCACCGTTTTTGTGGATTCCTTGCCGATAGTTAAGACCCTATCGACGAAAGTCATGCTATCCCCGACCATACGCGGGTGAAGGACCAGATGTCGAGCCTCTCGCTATGATGGATCTAAAGCAGAAGCGTCAACTAGAGACATAACCCAGAGGAAAGTTTAACTGTCATAGAAACGGCGCCGTTTATGGACTCCAAAAGCACCAAGCACATGTAGCTCGATTCACGATGTGAAATAGTGCAGCGGAAGATTTACGGGCTGTACCCCCGGCTGGGTGGTGTCTGCCGCTAAGCTGAGTCCATGATACAGGTGAGCCAACCTAGCGATCCCAACTGCCACTCGCATCCCGGCAACCATTCGGTGAGCCGGATAGAAGACGGATGGCCTCATATAGCGAGGGTGCATTGGGAGCACAAACCATCTTAACCATAGGCCGAGGAACCCCAAAAAGAACGCCTCTTCGTCGATGTCTAAAGCTGCGAGCTCTGCATAGGGGACGACCGGGGTGTCTGGGAGGAAGAAATTCCTTTAATCTGCTTCCACTGTCGGTTGGCTGTCCAAGCTAAAACCAAAAGGATCGTCAAGCTTGGTGAATTTCGCAGCTTGTTTTGACAAGACTTCCGGACGATGAAATCCGTGAAGCTGACTCCGTGCCCTCCGGACTCGAGAAACAGACTCTCAAAAATGTTCAACACCTTGATTAGACTCGGGAATCGATGTTGAATAGCATTCTCCGGAGTAAGACCCATCACCACTGATTTGGTAGCGAAGATGTAGTCGTCAGGGGGAAGTATTTCCTCGTAATGTTCCCCTCTGATGGGTAGGCCCGAAATTTTTGCAAATTCCTCCAAGGAAATCGACACCTCCCGGTCCGATAAAAGAAAGGTGTGAGTCAGGGTATTCCATTGTTCCAAGAAAGCTTTGACTCACCATACGTGAGGCGCGGGATACTGGAAAAGAGACGCGTAGATAGCAGGGTACAACCCAAGCTTCAGCAGCTGCGACTTTTTGGCCGACAAGATGTATCGAGCCCACTGCAAGTATCCGGTTGAATGGCGAGGAGTTAAGCCTATCATGTTTGCCTATCCCCAAGGGCGTGACTCGCCTTACCATATGCGCCGCCCCAGAATATCTAAAGCCATCGGCAGCTGTACAGGTATCGAGCCCATAGAGGGCTGGAGGCATCCATCCGTAATCCAGTTAACCTCCTCCATGGCGTAATTCACCTGGGGTGAGTCAGCATAATGAATGGCGGAAATTGGCTCTGAAGGTACTGTGCAAGAAAAACTACGCCGACCCTGGTTGATTTGATTGTACCACGACCCCCATAAATGAAGAGATTTCTGCTCCGGGTCGTGATATTTAATGAGCGCGAAGACTTTCCGATCCATGGGCGCATCGGCATACGCACTCTGTGGGCGAACAAATGGGAAAGAAGAGTCAAAAGACATAGTACCTGCGCGAAAACAAACGAGGGTTAGATGTCAATACTACATTACAAATTTTGACATCTGGTACTTTAAATTTTTACTACCCAGCAATGCAGGAAAAATGGACCGAGGGGGGAACCCAAAAATCAAAGTGACGGCTCATCATTGATGAGACAGTTGTTCAGTTGATAAAACTGCATATTTAATATGACATTTTCCTACTATTTCTATATAATAAAAGGTGTTTATTATAAATATGTCACATATGAAGGTTTATCTGCAAAAATAATATTTTCATATGTTTATATATTATAATTAATATTATGTAGGAAAAAGTAAGCATATAATATCCATGCAACATTTGGCCCATTTAAATATGCTTACCTTATTAAATACCTTTGACCAATTCTTAAAACTAAAATATCATGGCAAATGGTTAAAATTAATATCTCAATAAAAACAAATTCTACTAATATCATTTATTGAGATAATTGTGCAGGAATTATATCATGACTAAAATTAAGAAAATCCGAGTTGGCAAGATCAAATCTACCGAAGATATTCAAGTAAATTGAAGAAACTAATTCTGGCAGAAATGTAGAAAAGATTTTCAAAGTCTAGATACTCAAAAGATTACCAAGTGTTACAGATATGAAGCTACAAAAATTAAAGGCCATGATGTTACCAAAAGGGGGTGGATCCGTGGCCAAACCTATCCAATGGGCGCGGTACTGCCGTGGATTTGAGGAGTTGAGATATAGGATTTTGGTGGTTAGGATCCTAACAACTAGTTTCCATATTAGGAAACTAGAGTTCTGGCTCTGTGACTATAAATAAGGACCGAGAGCCTCTTGGAAAAATCATCACACCGACACGATCACGAAGTCCACGACGGCTCAAGAATCCTGGTTGATCATCAACGGTTCATCTACCTCCTTAGAAGAGATCAAGAAGCAAACTAGCATTTTGTAATCATTTTCTAAAGGAACAAAGTGTAATTGATCTTGTTGATTAATAAAGATAGTTTTATTCTATTGCATTTTATTTTCTTCATGATTTCTTTCTTTTCTTTTCCCAACATGCGCGAGTAATTCTTTGCTTGTTAGGGTTCATAGGATTAGGGTAGATTAATGGATGATGAAGATCCTTAAACTCTTTTTACGTCCTATAAAGTTTATAAACTTTATCAAAAGAATAGTTAACATCCTAATTGGGCGCGTCTTCAATTCATTGATAATCACGACCATGATTAGAGATTAGATTAACAATTGTTTTGGTAAAGGCTAGACATGAACGGAGATCCATGTCGAGATTGGTTAAGAGTGGGAACCCTTTTCCCTCCAGAAACCTTAATCAACATGCATCACTGTCGATCTATTTTTAAATTTATTAAAGGATAAAAAGAGTAATCTTTAATTAATCATCCATGACTACTAAATCTTAACGAACCCTACAAGCCCCCTTCTACTATAAAACTTACATCCGTAGTTAATCAAGATCTATATTCTACATCCATGTTTAACGTAGATCTAGATTATATAACTATTCTTCACTATTCTCTAGTCCTCTATTCTTCCTCTTTTTCAACACGTCTAAAGTAAGATTGAAAGATTCCACATATCCCTGAGGACAACCCGTACTCATCTCGGTCTAGCTACACGCGACACCGTTATTGATCGCGGTAAACCACACTAAAACACTTCTTTAAAAACATCAATCAATCAAATGGCGCCGTTGCTGGGGATACGTGCGTAATTTTTTATTCTTACTATTTGTGTTGAATTCTTATTCGATCTATATCATAATTAAAACAAAAACTGCAAATTGTATATTTAACGATTTATGTGTGAATTTTTGCAAGGAGATCTGGAGTCACAGACTTGAAGAAACAGAGAGACGGAAACATTCATCAAGATCCAGAGGAGTACAGGAGGCCACAGAGCAAAATTTCATTAACTGTTCCTTCTTCCTTGCGGCGGAACCGCGGCACAAGAGCCATATACGCGGCGGAAGCGCGGCTGGATTGAGGAGTTAGGAGTCGTAACTTCTCTGGTAAGTTTCTCAACTCTTTCTCTCTCCTTTGAAATCCAATAAAATATCTTTTCTGCAGAATTCTTTGCAAAATTTTGCCGCTCAAAAATCTTTTTGCAAAGTTTTGTAATTGGTTTGTTAATTCATATTTTAATACGGATTTTTAAGGGGCAAGACCAAAATTCAGATTTGGTAGGGATTTTATCACCCTTCCTAAGCCCCACAAATCACAAACCGAGCATCTCCATCAACCCTACATTAATTTAAAAAATATCTAGACAATACTCTAAGGATTGTCACTCTTATTAAGGACAAAGGAAGGTCATGGGTAATTTATCGCTTATCCGCATTACTTTTGTGGTACCTAAGCAAGTGTGTCGAAGGTAAGTGGTTATTTAATTAAGGCCCGCTATTTTCGGTGATTCGTATAGTAGATACCTCCCACTTACCTGGCACTTACCTGGCCACAAGAGTAGTAAAGAGGTGGTAGAGGATTGATCCTACGGCTTGTCCTTTGGAAGTCTAGGAGTGGTCTAGAGACTTGACCTAGGTAACCTTAGTTTCAGGGTTGTTTGTGCATTTTTGTGTGATTTGTCTAAGTCCGACACACTTTTTCAAAAACAAACCAATTTTTAAAAGTACACACGCTGCCACTTGCGCTAAACCTCTTAGTACATGCTTGGCTGGACACGGGATTCTAGTGCCCGTCTTGTCCGCGTTCCTGCTATCAACTCCGAAATCAGTGCTTCTTCATCTTCTTTTTCCCCACCACCCACCACATCGACTGAGATGGACGGTACTCCATCAAATTATAATACCACCCTGCCACCGTCAGTAGGTGAGCAGAATACACCACGCATTTTTCTCCAAGAAAGATGCTATCCTATACGTGGTCCACTTCCTACTTGTCTATCTATTCCACCAGCCAACGGAGATAATTTTGAAATTAAACCCCACTACATCAATATTTTACCAAAATATCATGGTCTCGAGTCTGAAGACGCATACGTCTTTATTACCAAATTTGAAAATGTATGCGCTATGATGGGTACTTCACAATTTTCTGTGGATGCTATGAGGTTACGTCTTCTCCCATTCACTTTGTGCGATATATAGCTGAGAAGTGGCTTTATAACACAGCCGCATATTCTATTTCAAACTGGGGAGAATTCGTCACAGCTTTCCAAAAGAAATTCTACCCTAATCATAAGACAGCTCGAGTCCGTAGCGAAATAAATCAATTTACCCAGCTTCCCAATGAACCATTTTCGAAGTATTTTGAACACTTCAAGGATCTGTTAGTTCAATGTCCTCATCACGGAATCCCTTGATGGGATCTGTACAAAATCGTATATGAGGGCATTAATCCTATAACAAAACAGATACTTGAATCCATGTGTCAAGGCACCTTCATGACTAAAGATGATGGTGAAGCCTGGAGATTTTTAGAAGATTTCGCTGAAAAAACTTTACAGTGGGAGAGTGTAAACCAACCATCGTCTAAGGGTTGTATTCACCAATCTGATGTTTCCATAGGAGTTAGAGATGAAATGGTAGCAATGCAAAAGAAACTCGAAGCTATGGAACATAAATTTTTAGCAGCCTCCCTAAATCAGATGTCACTCTTCAAAACTGTCTGTGGATGCTGGTCTGATCCATCTCATCTTACAGAAGAATGTCCTTTAAATTCTCCGTTTCAAGGTCAAGAGCATACCAATGCTGCTTTCCAACAAAGACCTAGAAACGATCCTTATTCTTTCACTTATAATCAAGGTTGGAGGAATCACCCTAACTTTTCTTGGAACCAATCACAAACTCAAAACACGGTTCCAAATAATTTCCAAAGGGGTCCTCCACCATAACAGCAACCACTTCAAATAAGTCAGCACCCCTACCAATCACAAAATTTTCAAAATCTGGTCAACACTTCTGCACCGCACAACAATTCTTTGCAATTCACCGGTACTGATAACTCCTCTTCACTCGAACAAACCATGAATTTGCTTCTGACAAATTTCATGCAAGTTTCGGCTGAGATGAAGTCTTCCGTCGATAAAATCTAGAAAAACTCTGACTCCCAAAGTGGGAGTATTAAATCGATGGAAGCACAAATTGCCCGAATAAATGCCGAATTGAGTGCTAGAGAGAAAGGGAAACTTCCAGCTCAACCTTTACCCAATCCTGGATATTCACATCATGTGAACGCTATCACCACGTTGAGATCTGGAAGAGTGCTTGACAACCATGTTGGTGAAGAGATTGATAATAATGAAGAATCAATCGATGATACCCCGGCTGAGACTTTTCCTTCCACTTCTACTTCTCCTTCTGACCCCAGGTCGTCTACCCCACCATTTTCTTCAGAGCCTATTCTCCGTTTTCCCCAAGGCTTGAACCCTTAGCACACTTCTTCTAGTCCACCAAAGATGATCCCCACTCCTATTCTTGGATCTTTCCTACTCACACGATCTTCTCCAATGTTGGACCCAGCTATTATTGCTAAAGCTCCTTATCTTAATCGGTTAAGGGGAAACAGACCAAGTCCGCAAATGGAGAAGATCACTGAAATTTTTTAACATGTTAATATCAATATCCCTCTCCTAGATGCTATACAACAAGTCCCGGCTTATGCGAAAATTCTCAAGGACTTGTACACTAGGAAGAGGAAGACTCAAGTGCCAAAAAAGGTGTTCATGTCGAGTACTGTAGACACAGCTTTTCCCCAACAATTACCTAGAAAACGTAAGGACCCTGGTTGTCCTACAATTTCTATTTCTATTGGGGGTAAACACATTAACCTTGCTCTACTTGAACTTGGCGCAAGTGTTAACCTGCTTCCTTTCTCAGTTTATGAGAAGTTAGGGATTGGAGAGTTGAAACCAGCTTACTGCACTCTCCAGATGGCCGACCGATCAATCACCAAACCTAGGGGTGAATTAGAGGATGTGTTAATTAAAATCGGGGAATTTGTATTTCCTGTGGACTTTATTGTTCTCGACACACAGCCTGTAGTGAACCCACGAAACCAAATTCCGGTGATTCTCGGTCGACCCTTTTTAGCCACTTCCAATACTGTAATCAACTGTCGTAATGGCTCTATGACCCTATCCTTTGGGAAGATGTCAATAGAGCTTAACATTTACAAGTTAGGAAGTGTACCCTCCGAACCTTCTGCTCAAGCATGTTCTGTCGAATTAATGGATGTCGACAGCAGTGAATTTGATCAGCTTCATGATACTGATTTAGACAATTTTCATATGTTGTTGTTTGACCCAACTATGTATTATACACATACAGAGTCTTCCATTGAGTTGTCCGGGTCAACATCTAACACTGATTATGAACCTTTCATGGAGTCTGACGATCACCCCATTTTTTCTGATGAGATTATTCTTCGGGGTATCGATGAAAGTTTTGAGGAAATTTTCACTGATGAACTCGTATTTTTAAAAGACACGGGTGTTGAGATGAATCAACTCCAAGATAAAGAAATTGAACCTCCACCCCTTCTTCTGGACAATCACGATAATGCGAGTAATCCATCATCACTATCACTGTGTCGTCTCTCCAAATTGAGACGCAATCATTTTCTTTTACACCACTTATCTCTTCCCCACTTCTTCCTGGCTCCCTACAACATGTTCTTCCACCAACCGGTGCGTTTCACTGATAAAATTTTCGAATGGTTAGTGTTGACTTTTGGTCTTTGCAAAGCTTGGCATTGACCAGTAACTTTGACCCCCCTCATAATTTAAAATGCTTAATACTATTTTACTTAAGTTTGGGGGGTGGATATTTTTGGCTCTTGAAAATAAAATTTGTCCTCAAAATTGTGAGCCAAAAATAAGTTTGGGGGAGGATTTTCACTTTCAATTTTTGTTGCCCCTGTTAATAACCTTTCCTCCCAAGTCTACAGGTTTTTGAGATTTATAAGAAACAACAGCGAGGACACTGCTGCAAACAGGTTTGGGGGAGGTTTGTGTTTATTTACGCACTACTATATATAAGTACACAAAAAAAAAATTATAATAAAAGTTTGAAAGTGAAAATTTACATATGAAAGATAGGAATAGTTTGTGAAAAGCAAGAAAATTAGATGTTTTCTTAAATGAAACTAGTAATAAGTAGTTATGAGCTGTTATCCCAAGGGTTAGTAAGCTGAAGGAAATTACTAGTCTGAGGATAAAAATAAACCTAAAAAATAGTTCCTATTCTGGAAGCCAAACATTTGAACGTTGATACCCTACTATACGCACTTACACACATCTTGAAATTCGGGATAGTAGAGGATACATTGAAATGCTCTTATCTAAAAACCAAAGTATGAAGAAAATAAAAGTGGAGTATAAAAGATAAAATGGTGAAAAGAAAAATGAACACTGGTTTTGTTATCACCGAGGCAGCAATAAAAAATATAGCGAGGGTGCTTTATCACCAAGTGCCTTAGACCAACTGGTTTGGGAGCCACTGCTAAACCTTAGGTTTTGCAAGACGAGGAAAAGCACATAATTAGCAAGCATATGAGTAATCGGTCGGTTAGTATCTCAAGAAGTATTAACGGTCGCATGAAAAATGTGTGAGCATATTCTATATAAATATCGATTAAAAAGTATTAAGGTAGATGGACAAGAGTATGATTGCTTGAATTGAATTCTCCGAGTATAAGGATGTCCAGTTCACACACGTAGGGGTATATGATCAATGTTTGGAGGAAAGATAGGGAGGAAAACAAAAGGTGATGTTTTATTGAGGGATGATGTGATTTCTAATATTTTTTCACGACCATTAAGATAGGGCTCATAGCAACTGAAAAACTGGTGTAGTTGAAAACTCTTATTTTCAAGTTCTTTCTTTTATAGTTCTTATCTTTATATGTAAGTTTCACCATCTCTCTTTTATTATAGGATTTTGTAGGTATAATTCGCTGAAACCCCTCAGGAGAAAACACTCCTCCTACTAGGGACACCTAGAGATTTAACGGCTTGTTGCACGTGCTCGAGTGCAATCGTGTTGCCTACGAAAGTGTGCTTAGCTTCTTCTTTTTCTCCTTCTCTTGAATAACTAGTTTGCTCGGAACGATCAAAAATATGTTTGGGGGTACTTGTTCAGTTGATAAAACTGCACATTTAATATGACATTTTTCCTACTATTTCTATATAATCTAACATCAATCAAACAACAGTCACTCATTAAGGAGGAAATCCTAAAAGGATTCTCATTTAATGAGAGACTCATTAGGCCAAGGTGTTCAACTTCCTCGAGAGTGGTGCTCTGCAGACAGAGTTTACATCTGTCAATTCAGAAGGGAATAAAATTCCCCAAAAATTTTTAAAAGAGCTATGCTCTGAAAAACCACAAGATCTTTAAAGATCTGAAATAAAAATCTTAGAAACCCTAAGAGTTCTTCATCAACGGGTTAAGGAACCCTAAAAAAGATTTCTTTAGATTTATGATCTAAGAAGAGCAAAGCTCTGTTCTAATTAACAGTCTAAAGAAACCCTAAAAAAAGATTTCTTTAGATCTATGATCTAAGAAGAGCAAAGCTCTGTTCTAATTAACAGTTTAAAGAAACCCTAAAAAAGATTTCTTTAGATCTATGATCTAAGAATAGCAAAGCTCTGTTCTAATTAACGGTTTAAAGAAACCCTAAAAAAAGATTTTTTTTAGATCTATGATCTAGTAAAAGCAACGCTCTGTTTAATGGGGTAGAACATGATTCTTACCAAATTTTTTAACAAAGTTCTAACTCAAAAGGAATTTTCCTTGGGCAGAGATCTAAGCCCTGAAGGGAGAATTAAATTATAAAAAAACAAGAAGGGATGAAGATGAACAGAAATCATCTCAAGGGCCAAAAGCCCTATTTATAGGCGCTGGAAGTCGATCCAACTTCCAAGTTGATCCAACGGTGGAAAGGCTGTCACTGCTGCACTCACATATGAGCCACGTGAGCGCAACGGCAGGGGGAATTTGTTTCCCCCAATAAGAGAACAAGGCTCTGTTCAAAATTTGAACTGAGGCAGCGCCTCATGTGCAAAGCAGGAGAGCGCCCGTGCCAACAGCGCCGGCGCTAAGAGTAAAACACTCTGAGACAGCGTCTCACGTGCAAAGCACGAGAGCGCCAGAGCCAAAAGCGCTAGCACCAAGAGTTAAACACTCTGAGGCAGCGCCTCACGTACAAAGCACGAGAGCGCCAACAGCGTCGGCGCCAAGAGTTAAAAACTCTGAGGCAGCGCCTCACGTGCAAAGCACGAGAGCGCCAGTGCCAGAACTAAAAGTTCTCCACCCTTGGATCAAAGATCCAACGGAGATGATAAATCATCAGAACACAGAATTAAATTCTGATTGAGGAAATACTCCTCAAATCTTTCTAAATAAGAAAGATTGTGCTCTGTAAATTATAGCACCGTTGGATCAAAGATCCAATGGTGATTAAAAATCACCAAGATACAGAATTAAATTCTGATTGAGGAAATACTCCTTAAATCTTTCTAAACAAGAAAGATTGTGCTCTGTAAATCAGAGCACCGTTGGATCAAAGATCCAATGGTGATTAAAAATCACCAAGATATAGAATAAGCTCTGTATGGGAAAGTATTTTTCCAATCTTGTTAAAAACAAGAAAAATGTCTTCTGTAAAACAGAAGTTCTTGGATCAAAAATATCCAACGGTGGATAAATTCCCCAAATCAATTAAAAAATCTCTCAATGAGAGATTTCCTTAACTGAATCAACAAATCAGCATCCTCTATATAAAGGACCTAAGACTTCAAGTCTTGTACAGAAGAACCCCCCCTAAACATCAAACTTCAAAGACGAGAGCAATTTCTTCTCAAGGTAAATAACAATAAGTGAGATCACAGCATCTCCTCCATATTTAAGAGTTTAAACTCTTACATCAGAAGAACTTAGTTCTTTTTTCAGATCTCAGATTTATAAGACAAAGTCTTTCATAAGGGAGAATCTAATTCTCAGAGAATTGAATTGAGCAGAACAGAAAATTCAGTGCTTAGCACTCAAAGTCTGGCGCTCAGCGCCGAGCGCTCCACGTGCTCATCACGTGGGCGCTATTTTATAAGAAGTGCTTAGCACTCAAGCTCTGGTGCTCAGCGCCGAACACTCCACGTGCTCCTCACATGGGCGCTATTTTATAAGAAGTGCTTAGCACTCAAAATTTGGCGCTCAGCGACGAGCGCTCCATGTGCTCCTCACGTGAGCGCTACTTAATAAAAAGTACTAAGTACTCATTGCCTGGCGCTCAGCGCCAAGCTCTCCACGTGTTCCTCACGTGGGCGCTATCAAGTGTTTAAACACTCCATATAAAAGAATACAAATAAAACAAAAAGAATAAAGGGTGTCAGACCCAATTTCAATGCTCAGCACTGCTGATGCATAAAGGGGATCAAGTCCAAATAAATAATCAAGTGGGCTGAGCCTAAGGTTGGTCAAATCCTAAATTAACCTAACCCATATGCTTTTAAATTGGACTTAGTCCCAAACAAGATTATCAAATCTTTGATGAACATTCACTGGTTCAAGGGTACAACTCTTCATACCTCTGATACATGTCGTTGTAATTCTTCAACGTCTTCAGAGAGATGAAGGGTCCCAATAACCAATAACTTTTGGCGCATCCCCAAACTGTTAAACCAAAACCCTACAGACTATGATGTCTTTAAACCCTACAGACTATGATGTCTTTAAACCCTACAGATTATGATGTCTTTAAACACAGACTATAGTGTCTTTAAACCCTACAGACTATGATGTCTTTAAACACAGACTATGATGTCTTTAAACCCTATAGACTAGATGTCTTTAAACCCCACAGACTATGATGTCTTTAAACCCAGACTATGATGTCTTTAAACCCTACAGACTATGATGTCTTTAAACACGGACTATGATGTCCTTAAACCCAATGGACCGCAATGTCCCTAAACTAAATTCTATGGACCGCAATGTCCCTAAACTAAATTATATAGACTATGATGTCCTTAAACCCAATGAACCGCAACGTCCCTAAACTAAACTCTACGGACTATGATTTCCTTAAACCCAATGGACCGCAACGTCCCTAAACTAAACTCCATGGACTATGATGTCCTTAAACTCCATGGACTATGATGTCCTTAAATCCAATGGACCGCAGCGTCCCTAAACTGAATGGACTATGATGTCCTTAAACCCAATGGACCGCAACGTTTCTAAACTAAACTCTATGGACTATGATGTCCTTAAACTCAATGGACCGTGACATCCCTAAACTAAAGCAATAGAGCCCAAATGCTCTTTCTTTGGATCTGAATGATCCCAAAATCCTGTTAAGTAGATCTTAGTCTAAAATTAGACTAACGTATCCTTAACAAATATTTAAGTTGATCTTAATCTCAAACGAGATTAACGATTCTTAAATCAACCCAGACCTAAATCTAAGAATATATGGATTTGGACTAATCCACGCCCTACGGGCGGCAACATAAATTAGTCTCCGTATACAATCCACGGGCAACCAAAAATAAAACAAACACACACGACACGAAGTGAATATCTGGAGCAGGAGAAAGTGGTTATCGCTACGCGGTAACGTAATTAACTGCTGGGCCTTGCGCCTGCAGGGAAGAGCGTCCCCACAATCAAAAAAACCCTCACAACGAGGGGGAATCTGACGACGTCTACTACAACGGCCGCATCCGTCCAAACCTCCGATGCACGGTGCCATAAATCAACTTGGTATCTTCGGAGAGGTGGACAGATAAAACCAAATAGCATCTGCACCCAAAATTCAAGCCAGACGTCCTAACGTTCCGGTCGCGTCTTTCGGCGGCGAACAGACCTTCACGTCGTAAAAAGGAACCAAGTCAAATACACCGAAAGTCAGACTCTTCACAAAAGAAAATCCGTCAATGTCACGCACACCACCCATAAACGCGGTGTGCATTTATTGATGGGGGTACTTTGTTGGGGTCAAAAATTACATCCCACAGTCGAAATCAACAAGTAAAAGTCAAGGCCTGAAAAGTGGGACCGTCCCAAATCCGTATTCAAGTCAAGTGGGCCCGAACCTAAGTCCAAGGAAGTGGGCCTATGCCCAAATCGAGCTCAAGCATGAAGAAGCTGGCCCCCATGCCAAAAGAATAATTTGTAATGCAATAAATAGGATTAATGTAATTTCTATTAATAAATGTAAAAAAATAGGTAAGAAAACCAATTTTGTAAGAACCCATGGCTTATGTGTGAAAATAAAAGAACAAATGGCATGGGGAAAGGCACATGTGCCATTTCATAATGTCTAAGGGTTATATGTAAAATATAAAGCATATATAAGGTATCATGATGAATGATAACAAACAAAATTCTTACCATATAAATCTAAGGTTTTGTGTCTCTTTCTTCTTCAAGATTCAAAGTCTTCTTCTTCTTTCTTTCTTTGAATTAAATAAAGAGTTTAACTCTTATTTTCTCAAAAGGAAATAGTTTTCCACTATAAAACCTTTGAAAGGAAGTCCAAATATCTCATCAAATCACTAGAATGGGAGATTTTAAATCTCACCACCCTTCTCCAAAATCCAAAAGGAAAAAGAGGAGGGAGAAGGAGAACCATCTCTAAAAACCTCACCAAGGGGCGGATCTAAGGCTCAAAGAGAATAAATGGGTCCATTCTCATCATTCAAGACATAGATCTTGATGTTTCAAAAGACCATTTTGGTTTTCTTTTCAAATAAAATTGTTTTGGGAGTTTCCATCAAAATTCTTTTGGAGTTCAACTCCATTTAAAATTCTTTTAGGATTTTAACTCCAAAATAAAATCTTTTGGAGTTTAACTCCATATATAAAATTGTTTTGGGAGTTTAATTCTAAATAAAATTGTTTTGAGAATTTGACTCCATATATAAAATCTTTTGGGAGTTTAACTCTAAATAAAATTGCTTTGAGAGTTTAACTCCATTAAAATCTTTTGGAGTTCAACACCATTTAAAATTCTTTTAGGAATTTAACTTCAAAATAAAATCTTTTGGAGTTTAACTCCACAATAAAAATTCTTTTAAGAGTTTAAGCCCATTAAAAATCAATGGAGTTTAACTCCAATTCCAGTCCACGCTGCCTAAACCCCTGCCCGCGTGCGTGACGCGCGCTCGCTCATGAGCATGATGGGCGCTCGCGGGCGGGACGTACCGCCCGGGTGTGCGCGTGCCGCGCGGCGCACGTGCGCAGCGCATGCATGCACAAGCACACCGCATGCGCATGCGCTGCATGCTTACGCTTCACCTCAATACTTGTTCTAAAAATAAATAAATAAAAAGAAAAAAGGGTTTCTTTGAAATAAAAAAAACCTTTTGTCACAAATAGAATAAAAAAATGAAACGAACGCATCCTTCTGCATTACTTTCAGACACCAACACCTCATATTGAGTTCGCAAGACCAGTTTGTCCCGTCAATCGGAGGTTCACTCACTCCAAATGAGAAGGGTAATTAACAACAGCTTAGTCCGCGGCAGCCGGAGATTCTGCCATCCTTGTTACCTGAGAAGCTAGAATCGATAACCACCTCCTTAAGAAGGATACCATTACCAAACACTAAGAAAATCAAATGCTCTTCACTGCTACCCTATTTCTCCAGAATTCGACTGATATCCATATCCTATATGGAGAAACATATGTGACCACCATTGTTTTACCGATTGCTGCATAAGAACATCACTTCCTATCATGAGTATGTCATCCACATACTATATGAGGAATCTGACAACACTCCCTACTACCTTCTTTCAAATACCAGGTTCATCTCACATTTTAATGAAATTAAACATCTTGACCGTGACATCAAAATATATGAACCATTTCCGCCATGCCTGCTTTAGTCTAAAGATAGACTTAAACTACTTGCACACTTACCTCTGCTCCCATTGACTAAGATAACCCTCTGGCAGAGTCATATACACATACATTTCTAAATCCTATTTAGAAATACGTAATAATCATCCATCTGCCAGATATCATAGTCATGAAAAACAACAATGGTAAATTATATCCGTATGGACTTCAACACAGACATTGAAATAATAGTTTCATCACAATCTACAACGGGTATTTGATGCAGACTTTTTACTACAAGTCTAACCTTATTAGGTCAGTACATTTTCATTTGCACCGATCTCGAAAGATCCATTTGCTCCCTATGGGTTTTACTCCTTCAGGAGCACCCAACAAAGTCCACACTTTGTTGCAGTGCATGGAGTCCAACTAGGATAACTTGGCATCCAACCATCAATCAGAAGTCACCACTTCTCATAGCCTGCTGATAACTAGTAGGGTCATCATCACATGATACAATCCTCCTTATCACCGTCAACGAGGAAACCGTAGTACCTCTCAGGTGGCTGAAGCCACCTACCAAATCTGCGGAGTAGGGTAAGGTTTGTCAGGGTCAGTTGAATCTTCAGGCTCTACTAAATATTCAGTAACCGTTTATGGTTCTGGAATCACTTCCAGATCTACCATACTCTCACTAATTTCTTTTGCAAGAAATTTCTTCTCTAAAAAGGTGGAGTGTCGAGAACAAAACAACTTTTGACCCCGAAAATGGTAGAAAGTTAAACCCCTCGTCAATGTCCAGGATAACCCATAAACTGCCATTACTGAAACGTGCTTTGAGTTTATCCGGATTCTGGTTTTAAGCATAAGCCGGACAACTCAACATCTTAACAATCTTAAGATGATAACCCATTCTATATCACATATAGAATTTATGATATTGATTTAGTTGGAACCGGTATCAATTGATATGCATCTATTTCTAATGCATCTCTTACTCGAAAAAGGCTTTACAGCATTACTCATCAAGGAGCGCACCTACGGATGAGTAATCTGAGAGAGAATCAAATTCTCGGTAATATAACTACGAAATGCCTAGAATAAGTATCCATATCTTCGAACACTTCGAAGAATCTTGATACTTCCAACATTTGGTTCTCTACTTTATTCCTATATCTTATGAACTTCTCAAAATTTTTGGTATCTGCATTTCAATAAGCATGCATGTCTAAAAACAGAGAACTCATAGTAAAACGGAATGAAGTATGAGCACCAACCTCTTGTGCGTGCGGACACCGGACAACATACATCATTATGTTTAAGTCCTATGAGTTCACTAACTCATATTTTGTGTGTTGTAATTTGAAAATTGTATTTTGGTTAAAAATGTATATCTCGTTATTC
Source organism: Agapanthus africanus (assembly GCA_030015575.1). Classification (NCBI taxonomy): domain Eukaryota; kingdom Viridiplantae; phylum Streptophyta; class Magnoliopsida; order Asparagales; family Amaryllidaceae; genus Agapanthus; species Agapanthus africanus. Next base: position 789,393,364 of record CM057337.1, read on the forward strand.
AATGCACCTTACCCAATCATCTAATGATAAAGGCAAATATTCATAACATAATTTTTGAAAATTTTTATCCCACTTTATCAAATAAAGAGACAGATATATCGGTTTTTAAAAGTTGGTGCATAATAACAGATATTCAAAACCAAAAGCTTGCCGAAAGGCAAAACCAAGTGATTTCCCCAATAACAACAATTGCTACAACATCCGATATTGAAGATCAAATCACCTTTCCAATAATCTAATCTTTCTCAGCATCTTTAACAACTTACAGATGTGGAATATTAATCCGGCATCTATATACTCAGGAGTCAGAATTAATCGGAAAACATTTTTCGATTACAATCACAAAGAAAACATAAAATATCAAAATGTTTCAAGGGGTGGCCGGGTATTCCAAGTAATGCCTCTTTCATTGCCCAAGATCATAAAAGTAGTTGCATTTTCCTTTCCACTCACTTCGACCCCTTTTGGATGTCTCTCTTTCTTACCTTGTGTATACCGGACTTATACTAGTTGGTTTTCTTCTTACCCTTCCTTTCAGCTCCAACATCAGAATTGGAAGTAGACTATCCAACAAGCGTAACTGGTATATTCTCTTTATTTAAGGAGCTCTCAAACTTGAGATAAGGTGAAGATGATAGACAAATGAATTGTATTATATACAATTCACTTTCTCCAGAACCTACGGCCATCCTCGACTAAAATAATTTCTTCAAGTTCGTATCTAACTATACGATGGTCTTCCAAGCAATATAGATCTCTGTATCTGATACAGAGTGTTCTAGAGGAAGCAAAACGTAAAATGGGACTATGTCGTGAAATAGGGCAATCATGACATTCCAAAGCCGTTGATTGTAAAAAAAAAGGTTCGGTTAACTAGATTTTACGAGATTTTAGCTTAGGGTTAGTCTTAGGTAGCTGCCAGAGAGAGAGAGAGAAAAGAAACGCTCATCGTGCACTCTAACCTAAATTAGATTGGTATATTTATTTAATCAGGATGGCTCCCACTGTTCTGTCGAATCTCCTTCAAACCCTAAAAGGAGAACTAGTCGAGGTCATTAGTAGAAAATCTCCCGACACTCACAGTAGGAATCGGGATCCAAAATATTATGGCATACTAACCTTGACTAAGGTCAACAAGTCACCCCACTCCATAGAAAGTATGCAATCTCATTACAAGTTTCAACACTTGAAACTCCCGATATCGGTTTTTACCCCTAACGGCTTATGATCTTAACTATGGTCAACAAATCATAAGTCGCTAGTCAAGTTCAACCTGTCATTTCGTGACTGTTTTAGATCCACCTGCATGACCCTTAACTATGGTCAACAAACGCAGCACGAATACTATGTACTCTACTTCCTGAAATGACAGAGGGCTATGGCTGGTTTTGAAGAAAACCTTTAACGTAATGAACTTGATCTCATCGTAGGAACCGAGCGGTTGTGCAAATTTATAGTAACATAAAAAATTTCTTAAGAGAGAACTCCCGGTGAAGGGATCAAGGCTCTTCCCTCATCGAATAAGGTGCAGGATATTCCTAACCGAATATCTCGATGCAAAGCAAAAACCTACGGCTATTCAATTTGCAAATTTATAGTAAAACAATCTTTTGCCAAAGAGGTCACTCCCAGTGAAGAGATCTAGGCTCTTTCCTCGTCGAATGAGATGCAGGATATTCCTAACTGAATGCCTCTGTGCAAAGCAAAAGATTCGACTATAACACCATAATATCATATATTTGGTCTCTACAACGTGTTTTAGGTTTATTATCTTTGCATTAATCTGAATCAATGCAATCTCATCATTTAGATAATCACATTACCAAACATCTCTTCACACAATCACAGAAAAAGAATGAAAAGAAAATATAATGCACATATACACCATCCGCATTCGCCACGGGGCCCCAGGTATTCACCGTAAGGTTACTTAACTTACAGCATGGCGGGGGAAGGGCTAGCGTGGGTGCAAAATGTATATAGCATTTTTATATATATCCAATATATCACATATATCATCATATAAAACATCGCATGCAGATAATCATCATTGTATCTAAGCGATAAATATCATCACCGGCAGGTAAAGATATCACAAGCAAGTAATGAACATCACAAATAGGAATGGTCAGATCACCTAAGAATCCCGTTTTTCGTTCGAGCCATAAATGAAATGCGACATTCTTCGGTCGCGTGAACAGCCCGTGTGCAGCCAAAAGTAGACCCCTACTTGTGCGGCAAGCTACCAGCCAACCTAAGAAATGAGGCAACCTATCATCATCACCATGAGGGGGCTATCCGGCACTTTCTCGAATCCGGTAACTTGAGCACTCCTCCAAGGGTCTATCCTATATCCCCTACAAGCGCGACAAGCAACCCACCAATTTTAGACTCGAGTGATTCGATCTCAACTCCTTGAGATGGCCACCCTCTGCAATCTAAAACTAAGTTGCTCGTGCGCTTCTCCACGGGGTAATCCTAAACCTGTATTATACAACGATCGCAACATGATCGTGTACTGACAAATAATAATACAACAAGCAGTGACTACGACTACATGTGAACCGCTAAGTCCCGAAACAAAGAATATACATATAGCGGAAACGGCGGCCATATGTTGCAGCTCGTCCCGAACAAATGAATATACAAGATGGCTACAAGCATAAATGGAAATAACACTTATCACAATTCCGCACAGGGTCCATTTATTTCGCGACAATCCAAACACATTCCATCCACACCATTATCTCAATAACAAATGTGCAATCTCGTCTAATTGATCATATAGCAATTTGGTGACGTTAACCAACGCATATCCTTATTTTATTCGTGTTCGAGCCGACTAAATCAAACACTTTGATTTAATCGATTCGAACCTTGACATTAGAATTCATAAACCGCGAGATCGCAAACTTGAAATTCCAAAAAACTAAATTTCAAGTTCATCCCGGCAAAGAAAATCCCTTCATTTTTATGCGAAATCGAACCCTGATAACCCCAAAAAAACCCACAATATATGAGGCTTGATTCGACCCAAAAACGGGGCCAAATCAAAGACGGGATCAACCCCGCATGAGGGCTGAATTAGCCCTAGAACAACCCCAAATCGGGGCTGATTCAGCCCCCGATGCGGGGCTGAATCAGCCTCGGTTCGGCCCCGAATCGGGGCCGAATCGAGTGGGTTCGGGTGATCGTGAGCCTATCTTAAACTCTTGGTCCGAATCAAAGAATCTGGTGGCTCCAGTACAAGCAAAAATGATAGCTATTCATGCAAAATTTTAAAACCAGTTTTGAAAAATTGGGTTTCAAGAATTCCAATGTCACAATGACAAGTTGTAATCTTTTGGTATAACTTTGATACCATTGTTGGGTTGCCAGGAATCTCTAGTAGGGTTTAAAGCACGGCGGAAGCGGTAATTTTAAAAATCTAGAGAGTATTAGCAAATCCAAACCGAGAATCAAACAAAAATACTAAACCTGTAACTAAATTAGTAAGGTAAAAATAAGATTTTAGCGGACTACAACTTTTGTAGCGCGTTATCCACATCTCTTTGAAATCCGGCTAGTCTCCACAAAACCCTGAATAAGCTTGCTCGATGATCTCGCCAAAAATGATCCACCTTGAGATAACTCCAACACAAGGTTAGCTTTGATGATGCTCGATATCGGCGATCTACCAGATCATGACACGTGGCAGATGACGTGTCCCAGAGCATGCAAGAAAGGGCCCACAGGGGACGACCAGACCACCCTTATACCCGACCTGCAAGCACAAGCTGGCTCACCTCAGAGCCCCCTGCAAATTGGCCTCCTCGGCCTCTCAGCTCGCCCCCGAGCTACCACAGGACCAAGATACCTCGGCCCTATCGCTCGTTCCCGAGCTCTCCCGCCGAGGCCATCTTCCTCGGTCCCTCCGACCGACCAACTCCACCGCTCGCAGGCGTAACCGCCGCTCCCAAATCTCGCCATGCACAGATTCTCCACCGGCAACATCCCACGTTCCACGCCATCACGTTCCCCATTAACGGGTGATCCGCTTATTATGCGAGCGTGACGTAGGGAGCGTAACTGTCGGCGAGATTCTCGCGCCTGCTACTGCGTGCTACCACCACTATATAAACCCCCATCACAGAGGGGTCAAGTAAGCTTTTTTCACCCCACTTAACCGTTACTCTTCTCGGATCTTGCACTAACTTGATCGTCGGAGGGTCCTCGGTGGTACCAAACCACCCGGGGACTTCCTTGCAGGCACTCGGTGCAAACTCCTCAAAACCACCAGTCTCCTCAAAACTCATTGAGACCCGCACGCAACAGGAGATCACCACCAAGATCCGCAGGGAGATCGACGGAAGACAACATCTGACGAAGACCCGAAAAGGACCTCCATCAGTTGGCGCCGTCTGTGGGAAACTAAACTCCACAAAAAAACAAAGTTGGCCTTCCGATCTCCATCCACATGGCATGCGATCACCCTGAAGATCCAGGTACCAGCCGCCTCCTCCCCCACACCGGAGGCACGGATGAACCTCCTCCGGCGACCGTCATCAACTCCCTCGCCGGCCGAATAGACCGACTACAGTCCATCGTGGAGGCGCTCATCCGCGTCCAAACGGCCGGGCCAGGGCCCCAGATCGCCGCTCCTCCACCTCCAGAAGACTCTGCCCTCGTCGGCACGGCTGACCATGGGCAGGCTAAGTCCCATGGCCACAAATCTCACGGGCCGATACTCTCTGAGGCCCGATGGGCACCCCACGGCTCCACACCAAGATCCGCCGCCAGAGCACCCCGCCTCGAGCCTCCTCGCAACCCTCACCCCCCTGAAGAGATGTCGGTCACCTCGTCTGTCCCTGGGCATGACCGACACACCCTCCCTCGACGGGGTCGCACAGAAGGGGCTCGCCACTGTGGCTCGAGGGCCACCTCGTCCGGGGATTTGAGTAACTTCATCAAAAGGAACCGGGGCCGCGCACAGACGCAGATCTCCCGCAGCAGAGGCCAGGGATTACAAGATGCCGAATCCTCGGGGTACCACGACCGACTCGACGCTCTCGAGAAGAAGATCAAGGGAATACGCCGATAAGGTCACCTCACGGGCGACGGGGCTAAGTACGCCGCCGACTCGCTCACCAAGCCATATACCGAGGGACTGCTCGCTGTTCACGTCTCCTCGCGCAACAAGCCCCCGAAGGTCTATCTGTTCGATGGGAAAACCGATCCTAAATACCATTAGGATGCTATCCTTAGCAAACCTCCTACGGCCCCTCCCACGCTAAGGATCAAAGTCCTCCTTAGAGGCAGCCGAGCGGCTTCCCCGCTCTGCTATCCCTGGCCGGTAGCTTCTCTACTCACAATGCCAGGGATCAAAGCCCTCGCCAAGAGGCAACCGCGCAGCTCCATTGCCCGGCTATCCTTAGCAGGCTTCTTACAGCCCCTCCAACGCTAAGGATCAAAGTCCTCCTTAGAGGCAGCCGAGCGGCTTCCCCGCTCTGCTATCCCTAGCCGGTAGCTTCCCTACTCATAACGCCAGGGATCAAAGCCCTCGCCAAGAGGCAACCGCGCAGCTCCACTGCCCGGCTATCCTTAGCAGGCCTCTTACAGCCCCTCCAACGCTAAGGATCAAAGTCCTCCTTAGAGGCAGCCGAGCGGCTTCCCCGCTCTGCTATCCCTGGCCGGTAGCTTCCCTACTCGTAACTCTAGGGATCAAAGCCCTCGCCAAGAGACAACTGCACAGCTTCACTGCCCGGCTATCCTTAGCTGGCTTCTTACAGCCCCTCCAACGCTAAGGATCAAAGTCCTCCTTAGAGGCAGCCAAGCGGCTTCCCTGCTCGGCTATCCCTGGCCGGTAGCTTCCCTACTCGCAACGCCAGGGATTAAAGCCCTCGCCAAGAGGCAACCGCGCAGCTTCACTTCCTGGTTATCCTTAGCAGGCCTCCTACGGCGCCTCCCACCCTAAGGATCAAAGTCCTCCTTAGAGGCAGCCGAGCAGCTTCCCCGCTCTGCTATCCCTGGCCGATAGCTTCCCTACTCGCAACGCCAGGGATCAAAGCCCTCGCCAAGAGGCAACCGCGCAGCTTCACTGCCCGGCTATCCTTAATAGGCTTCTTACAGCCCCTCCAACGCTAAGGATCAAAGTCCTCCTTAGAGGCAGCCGAGCGGCTTCCCTGCTCGGCTATCCCTAGCCGGTAGCTTCCCTACTCACAATGCCAGGGATCAAAGCCCTCGCCAAGAGGCAACCGCACGGCTTCACTTCCCGGTTATCCTTAGCAGGCCTCCTACGACCCCTCCAACGCTAAGAATCAAAGTCCTCCTTAGAGGAAGCCGAGCGGCTTCCCTGCTCGGCTATCTCTTCCCGGTAGCTTTCCTACTCGCAATGCCAGGGATCAAAGCCCTCGCCAAGAGGCAACCGCGCAGCTTCATTGCCCGGTTATCCTTAGCAGGCCTCCTACGGCCCCTCCAACGCTAAGGGTCCAAGTCCTCCTTAGAGGGAGCTCAGCAGCTACCCTGCTCGGCTATCCCCGGCTGGTAGATTCCTACCACGACCGACAGGGATCAAAAGCCCTCCCAGAGGCAGTCGAGCCCGAGGGTCCCTCACTCGACTATCCTTCAGGACAAAAGTCCTCGCCATGAGGCACCGGGAAGTAACCCTGCTCGGCCAAGGGTCCTTGGTAGGCTTCTTACAGCCCCTCCCGCGCTAAGGACCAAAGTCCTCCCACAGGCAGTCGAGTCTTCGCTCAGCTATCCCCGGCTGGTAGCTTCCTACCATAACCGACAGGGATGAAAGTCCTCTCCAAGAGGCACTGGGCAGTAACCCTGCTCAGTCCCCGTCCTGAAGGATCAAAGCCCTCGCAAGAGGCAACCGAGCAGCTACCCTGCTCGGTCATCTCCGGCTGGTAGCTCCCTACCCATGACGCCAGGGATCGAAGCCCTCGCAAGAGGCATCCGAGCGGCTACCCTGCTCGGTCATCCCAGGATGGTAGTTGCCTACCCAAGACGCCAGAGATCAAAGCCCTCACCAAGAGGCAACCGCGCAGCTTCACTGCCCGGTTATCCTTAGTAGGCTTCTTACAGCCCCTCCAATGCTAAGGATCAAAGTCCTCCCGAAGGCAGTCGAGCCCAACCCTTGCTCGGCTATCCCCAGTTGGTGGCTTCCTACCACAACCGACAGAGATCAAAGCCCTCGCCAAGATACCACCGAGCAGCTACCCTGCTCGGCGCATCCCCAGCGGGCATCCTCCTGCCCATCAGACGCTGAGGATCTGAAGCCCTCACCGCGAGGCCGCCGAGTTCCCTCCTGCTCGGCGCATCCCAGTGGGCATCCCTCTGCCCATCAGACGCTGAGGATCTCAAGCCCTCATCGTGAGGCCGTCGAGTTCCTTCCGGCTCAGCGCATCTCCAACGGGCATCCTCCTGCCCATCAGGCACTGAGGATCTGAAGCCCTCACCGCGAGGCCGCCGAGTCCCCTCCTGCTCGGCGCATCCCAGCGGGCATCCCCCTGCCCATCAGACGCTGAGGATCTCAAGCCCTCATCGTGAGGCCGCCGAGTTCCCTCCTACTCGGCGCATCCCAACGGGCATCCCCCTGCCCATCGGACGCTGAGGATCTCAAGCCCTCATCGTGAGGCCGCCGAGTTCCTTCCTGCTCGGTGCATCTCCAACGGGCATCCTCCTGCCCATCAAACGCTGAGGATCTGAAGCCCTCACCGCGAGGCCGCCGAGTTCCCTCCTGCTCGGCGCATCCTAGCGGGCATCCCCTTCCCATCAAACGCTGAGGATCTCAAGCCCTCATCGTGAGGCCGCCGAGTTCCTTCCTACTCGGCGCATCCCCAGCGGGCATCCTCCTGCCCACCAGACGCTGAAGATATGAAGCCCTCTTCGCGAGGCCGCCGAGTCCCTTCCTGCTCGACGCATCCCCAGCGGGTAACTTCCTACTCTACAAAGAAACGGATTCAAGACCCGCCGAATAAACTCATACTCGATGCGCGACAACAAGAACGTCGTGTCGTCCCCGGACAATCCACCATAAGGAATTACCAGCGCCAAGCCGCACAGAGAGAACCGAGCAGCCCACTCTCGACCCGACCCATAAAATAGATCGGAACGAGAGTGGGGGGATAATTATGATGCTCGATATCGGCGATCTCCCAGATCATGACATGTGGAAGATGACGTGTCCTATAGCATGCAAGAAAGGGCCCACAGGGGCCGACCAGGCCACCCCTGTATCCGACCTGCAAGCACAAACTAGCTCACCTCAGAGCCCCCTGCAAATTGGCCTCCTCGGCCTCTCAGCTCGCCTCCGAGCTACTACAGGACCAAGATACCTCGGCCCTCCCGCTCGTTCCCGAGCTCTCCCGCCGAGGCCATCTTCCTCGGTCCCTCCGACCGACTAACTCCACCGCTCGCAGGCATAACCGCCGCTCCGCAAATCTCGCCATGCGCAGATTCTCCGCCGGCAACATCCCACGTTCCACGCCATCGCGTTCCCCATTAACGGGCGATCCGCTTATTACGCGGGCGTGATGTCGGGAGCGTAACTACCGGCGAGATTCTCATACCTGCTACTGCGTGTTGTCGCCACTATATAAACCCCTATCACAGAGGGGTTAAGTACGCTTTTTTCACCCTACTTAACCGTTACTCTGCTCGGATCTTGCACTAACTTGATCGTCGGAGGGTCCTCGGTGGTACCAAACCACCCCGAGACTTCTTTGCAGGTACTCGGTGCAAACTCCTCAAAACCACCAATCTCCTCAAAACCCATTGAGACCCACGCGCAATAGGAGATCACCTCCAAGATCCGCCGGGAGATCGACGGAAGACAACATCTGACGGAGACGCGAAAAGGACCTCCATCAAGCTTCAAATTGATCTCATCAAAATGAAGCAACCTACTAATTAAACTTGCTAAGAATGATTAGTAGGAGATATAGAATAATTAGCTCACTTAATTTTCTCTCTTTCCTTTTTCCATTTCTCACTTGAAGAAAATTTAGAGAAGAAGCCATGGAAAAGATGAGATGAAGAAGAAAATGAAGATAAGAATGGCCAAAAAGATATGTATGAAAAAATCCAAGAACGAGTCATTAAAATGAGTTGTCAAGTAAAAACACCTCATCAAGTTTGCAACCATCTAATTTTAATGACTCATTCCTATTTAAAAAGTGTTATTGTCTTCCATATAATTCTCATACACACATCTTCAATGTATCATCATACATGACACAATATTTATATCAAATATAAATACTATTCAAGAGAAGAAAATAATAAAGTGGGTATAATATTAATTAATACATAAATATATAAATCTATATTTAATTATTAAATCAACACTTGATTTAATAATCCGACTATATCATATATACCGGCTAATATCATTAAACACCCGATTACAATACGTGTATCAAATACACGTATTTAATCGATCTCCTGCACGTATCCCTATACATGCCATATATCATTTCGCATGTGTTGGGAAATCTCTATGTGGGACTCTAAAGACTCGACAATACGCTGGCAGTAGGTTAGGATCATATCCATAGCCCACAAGCACATTAGTGATACTAGCTACACATAATGACTACCCAGGTATTGATCGAAAGAATGTCAATGAGTAAGCTCATCTAAACCCTGCAAAGTCTATCAGTGACATTACAGTACAGTCCGGTCTTTTTTTCTTAAAGTATCGCATATCGGGTCTAGAATTTGGAATCTGTCAGACCTCAATAACTCGATAAGTCGTGCAACAGAAGACTCATAACCAACCGGAGATACAACTGATAATACTTATTAGTTTATCTCCACTGCGATGGCCATCGACTTGTGGTTGTAGTCATGTCCTGTACAGCGCGACATCAACTCCCTATACCGGGATAAACGAATCACCTCGATCACTCACGGCCTCCACATGCTTCGGGACTATACCCAACAAAAACCTGTTTGCACGACTACTTTGAGCCGTGGTAAGGTAGAAGTCTAAGTATAGTGGGAATACACATGAGACACTATGGCGATCTCAGGTCCTAGGGACTACTCTGACTCATGTCACCAGAGAACTGCTATCTGACATTAGTATATCACCAACTAGGAATTCTCGATGAGTCCGTCCAGTGTAACTCATCCAATGAGCACCTGTATACAATTCTCGATATCAAACACCAATAGTTGTAGGATCAGCTATCGCCCTTCAACCATGTCAAGAAACATACACACTAATCTAAATTGGAGTACCAATGCCCAGTCTCGATATTCCTACGACTAGAGATATTTAAGGATGTGCTTATCGACTACCCAGGCCCCACTAGTATGATCTCCATCATCATTCTGATAATCAAGGAAAATCCTAGGGTTTTGTCTCATGTCTATATGATACGTGATAGTGAATAAAACGCATCACATGAAAGAAAAAGACAAACCAGATAGCATACTATCATCTCGAGTAAGATTATTCTCTCGTATAGGTTCTCTTTCAATTATAATAATTGACTTGAGAGCACCTATATCCAATAACTACTTCATTCGGATCCCGAACGAGGCAAACTCGGCTTTTTTATTTGCACGACTTCCCGAGGTTCATATTGGTAACCTTTTCAAATTAGAATCTGAAACTGCACTTTTTTGCTTAAGAATTTGTAACATATATTCTGGCCTGATTCTAAACTATTATTCACCAATGCATTATTAATACCCTGCTTTCATCATGAAACTGACACGAAATTTGAGATACATATGAACTCATTTACACGACTCTCATGAATTTCGTGAACTTGATATGACATGACATGATTCATACGTATCCGCGATACTCATGCTAGTTAATATAAACATATCTACAACATAATAAAATGAATATCATAGGGATAGAATAGTTCCAAGAATGAGGGTATTTACGTGTAACGGATGTTTATCGTGGTCCCGAGATGTATGCGATATTGCATTACTAACTACTCGTGAATCTCGCGAATCTAACTACTCGTGAATCTCGCGAATCTAACTACTCGTGAATATCGTGTTTCTGTTGTTCCGTGAGAAAATGGAATATCCTAGTTAAGTGTAAAACTCTCAATATTCGAGATCATAACTTAAAAATATTGTAATGTAGACTAGATAATGAATATCATGACACACTGCTTACCTTACCGCTGCTTTATACATGCTAGATCATTGTTCTTTACCTTGTTTTATTTTTTAAAATTCTATTTTGTTTATAAAATTGGAGACTTACCAAACGCCAGTTCGCTGACGGACATTCTTTTTTTGTTTTGTCGTCTTCTTCTTTTTGAGGAATGTTCGTCAGGTGACATAAGGACAGAGGACGAGGCTCGGCATGAGATCGAGCTGAGTGAGGAAGACGCCCATCATCTTTCCACTTAAGCCGAGGTTTAACGTTCCTTCCAGTTTCAGTATGCCTATTGTTTGGGAGTTCTTTTTTCTCTGCTTGCACTGTAACTATTTTCTTGATTGAAGTTGGACTTTGGAATTGTAATAAATTGTGTTGGATTGTAATTGACTATTTTAAATTCTTGTATTGTGTTTTTTTTTATTCTGTTTATCCAGACTTTTAGCGTATTCATATCGAGAAGGGGTACTTTTCGGTGTGAATACGTTGTGGGTCTTATCTGCTCTCGCTCACTGTATTTTTGGAAGCGGACATGACAACCTGTAATTTTCGAAATTGTTAGGAAGGGTCTAATGCTCAAAATCTTTATGGAAAAAAACTGGGTTGTATTTCATCTGGACCTAACTGTTTAGATATCATAGGAAACTACAGTTGCTTAGATATTATAAGAAAATGCTTAATTATATATTACAGATAGCCGGTAAACATGAGGTTTTGATAGGGTCTAGGGTTTTTAACAAGAGCAAAAAGCCCATGGTTTTTTACACAAGTTTGAAGTGCGCCGGGGGCTTTTTGACAGTTTACCCTATAACATAAACGATAGAAGTAATATGGTTTTGGGAGAAAAAATTGTTTTGCTATATATAAAAATATTAGCCGCATAGAAAATTAGAGTTAATTAGGAAAGCGAGATCAAAAGGTTTATTTGTAACAAATGAGTAAAAAGAAAACTCAAAAAGAAAATTCAGATAAATCCAAAATTATCCACATCATTATCCAAACAACCGCCCCTTAATTCGCTTCACTACCATAACTCCTCTCTTTTACAAAATTAAACAACAAAAAACTTTACCCATTCTTTTCCTGGTATACAAAGCAAAACAACAGTCTCTCTCCCTTCTCTTTTTTCTATTTTAATCAAAATATAGATATTGATTATTTTTTAATTTCCATATTCCGAACAACTTAATGTTATTACTTATAAGAGTGGTTGTTTTAACTAAACTCTTAATTAAACTAGGAGTACATATTATAATTTAGCAAATCACGGTCTTACACAATCTTAAACCAGAGCCTTGCTCCGCTAATTGAACCACACTCCGCTCGCGCAATATGCCTAAAAGATCTCCTCGGAAAAATCTGTGTTCTTGAGAAGACATGGGAAAATGATTGTTATTCTGTAACTGCCATTTAGATATTTAGATTTGGAGAAACTAATTTAACAACTTCTATTATCTTTATAAATCTTATTAGTTGGAATTTATCTAGTGGCTATATAATTCAGTTTGTTAAAATTGTTTATTCACTCATTTTAGTTATATACATAATACATCAATTTATATAAAAAAAAAATAATGAAAAAATTTAATTCCTATCAAAATGCATATACAACATATCATTTTAACTCTTTAGTCATTTTCTGAGTTTTAATCTATGATCAATAACTACATTAGACAAATACCTATATAAGTTTTGTTTCCTGATTAAAAAATGTATATATTTCATCTTCTCTCGTTCTTTTCTAAATTCTAACTTTTTACTATTTTAATAGTTTTTCTTTCCAGCATGAAGAACAATATGTATTAAAAATGAAAAATGCTTAACCTACTGGGCTTGAATCCTATCACAATCTACTCAAGAGACAAATACAATGGGCCCACTTGTTTGGCACTGGTATCTAGGTGTTGTGCGTCCCACTATTTTGTTTTGGGGTAGATTGTGATAAGATTTCAAGCCGATAGGTAAAGTATTACTCTTTAAAAATAGGGTTTTTACTAAAAAGCCCTCTTATACTTAGCTAATTACTTAAAAATCTTCTTATACTTCATATTTACTTAAATGATCACTCATACATTTAAATTACACTAAAAAAAACCTCACTGGTTTTTCATCGAAAGTTAATGACCCGTTAGGAAAATGGAACTTGAGCTCATGTTTGAGCTGTTCTTTTACCTTCTAAGTATTTAGATAGGTGTCTCTGTCATAAAAAAACGCGCATTCCCGTCTAGTTGAAGATTGGGATTTAGCGTAACTAAAGAATCGTTCTCCGTTCAAATGAGGTTGCCCATGAACTGAAAGCTTGCATTTAAAGGAACCACGACACTTGACAAGCACGTTGCTAAAGAAAGTTGAGGAAAACGAGCCGGTTTCTAAGATCAATTTGAGAGATCTTTGATCAAAATCGTAATGCTAAAGCCAATTTGAGAAAAAATTTAATAATTTGGGAAAAGAAGAGGGTCAGAAAGATTTTAGAATTCAAACTGATACTTACCGTTTGCCTCCTAATACAATGATGAAAAATGCCAAAAAAATCTCTTTTTCACGTGTTGGTGTCTTTTAGTGCAATTTAAATATACAAGGAATCTTGCAAGTAAATATGAAGTATGGAAGAGTTTTTAGTTGCAGTAAAAGGCCCTAAAAAGATGCATGTAAAGTGTAAGATTTTTAATTCTCTCTTAAGTCTAACCTACTCATTTATGAAAAATTATTTTTTCAAATATGCATTTGATAGTTAAGATTTCGCCCTCACTAGCAAAAAGGTCTAGGTTTGCCACTGAGCGTATCCCCTGCAAGCTCATGACTGTAACAACGGAAGGACTCCTCCGCTGAACCATGTCGCTCGGCTTGATGGTCATCTTCCCTGCCGACTCGGTAGGATTAGATCTCTGGTCTTGTCATGTGATAACTCCTCGCACGAACTTTCTTGATCGGATCCTTCTCGACGAATAAATCATCGATCAAAGGTCACAATGCTTCGTCAAGTTTTTAGCGCTAGAGCGTTGATGCATCTCTAAGCTTGAACGCAGTGCTTCTAGCATTAATTGAACTCCTTGCTTGTTCAAATGGTTCACAATGTGACCTTTTTGAAAGATTTTTTAATTTGGTTTCTGCTATAGATTTAGACCTCTGCTATAGATTTTGACCTATGTCCCTGTCCCTCTCGCGACGACAACTTGGACATCAACAGAGCGACTTTCTCCTCTTTAGCCCTAGAAAAAGTGAGAATTTTGTGCATGCATTCACCAAACCTTTGGCTGATGTGCCGCTAATGAGAATGGATATTCCTGTGTCTTAGTAGCAGTAATCATAAACTCTATTCCATCTCTCACCAAACGATATTTTCATTCTTTTCAGTAGAAAATGGCATCTGTATCCCATAAGTACGGGCTACTAAGAATTGCTTGGCACACATCTAATGGCACCCCCTCACAAGTCACTTCATTGATGATGTAAAGATCAGTGACGACAAACTTGAAAGTGTACTGCTTCGATATGTTTTCGTCAATCTCCCTATGAATCCATCCTAATGGATATGGCTTCAGGTGTGGTGGTCTTTTAACCCCATCTTTGCTACTAATCTTTCAGAAATCGGATTCTTCCGACTGCCTGGATCAATGATCGCTCTGATGATACTCTACTTAGCTCGAATTTTCACATGAAATAACTCTTCCCTTGACTCGAAATTGGATGATCCGTCTGAATTAGCCATAAGAGAAACCTTCTCGTCTGGCTGAAGGAGTTTGGGTAACTCCTTTGACTATTCCCTCATGCAGTGTCGTTTTTTCTGTTTTCTCTCGGTCTTCGTTCTTATCACCTTTCAGCTTTAATTCTGGATGCACTACTACAAATAGAGGTTGACCCTACGGATAAATCCGTAGACGCAAACCTCTGCCTCTATGGCTGTATTCGTAGGGACACAAAAATACGCCGTAGGTGCACACGCCGCAAGTGCAAGTCTTAACCTTAAATATGTCCATACGGTGAAATATTTACCCCTACGGCTTAATGCATAGGTCCACTGGTCCCTACGGATTTCACCATAGAAACAAAATATTTATTTAATTTATCGGTTTCTAAAATAAAATAATTACCCCTCCGGATAAATCCGTAGGGACAAATATATGCCCCTACGGCTTAAGGCGTAGGTACAGATGTGTAGAGCCAAAATATCAGGTATCCTGATATTTTGTCCCTATCGGTAAATTTATAGAGGTAAAGCTAAGCCCTTACGGATTACTCCGTAGGGACAAGCCTAATCCCGGTTACTGAGTCTATAGGATCAAAATATCAGGTATCCTGATATATTGTCTCTACGGATTAAACGGTAGGTGCAACATGTATACCTACGGATTAATCCGTAAGAACATATTATCAGGGTTTTTTTAAAAAAAAAGGCTGCCTTTTTTTTCCTCGCCCTATGCACAATAATATATACATCATATATGAAAGTAATCAACAAGCAGAATATATGCAGCAGTATTCATAATCAATATCTCACGCATAATATATAAAAGAAATCAACAAGCAGAATACGATATCAATCTAAATCAATATGAACACCACCAATATCGTCCAAAATATATACAATATGTATCATATAAGTAAATACATGTTTAAAATATAAAAATAAAAAAGCTACCCTAGCTTGGTCCAGCTCCACCTCTGATAATCGCCGTATTCTGGTGCATCTGCTTCTCGGATAAACTCTGAGTCAACAACTCGAGCAATGCGGACGGTGCAGGAGTCTGAGCGGACCGTGGAGCTGTAGAGCTGGTCTGCACAACCGCAGCCGAGATAGTGGCTTGCGGAGCCGCAGCTGCGGGAGTCTGAGTGGGCTGTGGAGCTGTAGGAGCCAAAGGAGATGCATGTGGAGTCTCAGCCGAAGTACCCTGTTGCGTCTGTTCAATTTTGCGTGTAATAAACGAGTAAGAACTATGTATTAGTCGAATTCGTATCATTATCAGGTTATTGCGAAATCCCAATTTATGAATACTTAGAGACTTAGGCCTCGTTTAGATATCTAGTTTGGAAAACCGTAATTTATTTTAATTACACAGTTCTATGTATGTATGATTAATCAAAGCTAAGTGTACAACCAAATAAGCTCAGGCTACTTAGTAATATTGGATATGATGCTATCTATAATATGACATAATATTTTACTATTAAGTAGTATACATACCATCATCTCTTTCAACTCTTGGACGGTGGCCTTCAAGGTGTCAAGTTCTTGATCTAGACGTCGCTCACGGGAGATAGAGAAAGTAACCGCCGGAGTGGAGTCCAACCTCATATGGGCCCTGCTAGGACCCAGTCCCCGGCCTCTCTCCCAACCTCCATGGTGCCCTCTGTGTGCGGCGTGTAGGACTGAGGTCAGTAGTATCGGATCATTATGTCCAGTAAAATCGATCCCCGATGTCTCGGCATGCTCAACCACCCGCTCCTACACCCACATTAACCGGTAAAATATAAGTATATCATTTAAATTTGAACTTTTCAAAACAAAAATTTCAAATAGGGGTTGAATAAATATTAACACTTACGCAATACTCCTGGGTAGTGGTGTCGGGGTATCGAAGCTCGCCCGTGGCGGGATCTGTCGAGGTGCCGTGGACGGCAAGATACGCGGACAGCACGCTCGGTGTACCACCCTGCGCCAAGGTCTGAGCTCTCTGCAATTTGCCAAAAATTTATATTTATAATAAAATAGCTCTTAAGTTCACATTATATTAAAATAGATCTATTGTAATTTACCGATACCTCCATGGCACGAGTAATATTCCTCGAGCCACCTGTATAAATGGGGCGACCCCTCTTCGCCGACTTCCTATTCTCTTTATTTTGATCCGCCTGTTTCTGCACAACACATTCATATTTAGTTTTCTAATTAAGCAACAAAAAAAAATTATATACTAAACAATGAATTACATTTAAAATACATACATGTTTGCGCTGAGAGTCGAAATATTGGCACAATAGAGGCCGTGTATCTACGTCGACTCTCGCAAAGGTCGGAGTATGTAGGAGGGCCGCTCTCTCTTCCTCGGGGGTCGCCATCCACAGGGAATAGTAGTCGATCTTCAGCTCGTTCCTATTGTATCGGACCTTCGATTGCATGTTCTTCATCAGGCCATGGTACAGAGCGTGAAGATCGAGCACCCTCCTAGGGTGATCAGGGTCGGGTACAGGATGAAAATCGTAATCCAACTGCAAATACAAAAAACAATGTTATTAAATTGCAAGTGTTAACAATAAATATATTGGATAAATCAAATGAAAATATATATTAATACCCGAGCCTGATCCCAGAAGAGGGCGAATGAGCGCCGGTGCTGGTCGCCCCACTCAACGTGAAGTGGATACTTCTTCACGAGGCGGCTTTCATCCCCCATATACCGGCCAAACCTCTAGGAATAATCGTCGTTATAGCGATAATCAGGGATAAAGAAGAGGGGGAATGCTGCCTCCCCCTAGCTCTGTCGGGTCTCAGCCTGTGAGACTGATTCGGGCCTCGAGTCCCCCTCTCGGGATGGGGATGCCCTGCGTCTACAAGAAATATCAAGACAATCAATATTAAGACAGAGTGGTATTAAGAAATCAAGGTTTAACGAAAATTGAAGTGTGATATATACCTCCAACGACAGAAGCACGAGCCTGGGCCTGAGCAGCAACACGAGCGGGGAGATAGTTCCTCCGGTGTGGAACAATCGATGACCCAGACGTGGACGCATCCACTCCAACTAAAAAATAAACATCGATAAAATTACATGAATATTTAAAGGATATGTAAAATGAATAAATATTTTATATTTATTCATACAAACCTGCAGACTGAACAGAGGGTATAGAAGTGACGTGAGTGGCCCCTGCACCGGGAGTGCCCCCTGCACCTGACGTGGACGCACCACCTATAATTAGACGATCAAACATTGACTATATAAGTAATTGCAAAAAGAATGCGTATATCAATAATATAACATTCTAAATCAACATATATACACTATAGGATATATAAACATACCCGCAGGTGTGGTGGTGGGCTCTGCCCCTGATGTAAGTAAGTAAGAGCAAAAAGAATGTATGTATATTTATGATATATCATTCTAAATCAATATACATGCACTATATGATATAAAAACATACCTGGAGGTGCGGGAGTGGCCTCTGTCCCCGATGTGGACGCACCAACAGCTAGACAATCAAACATTGACTATGTAAGTAATTTTGACATGAATATACATATATATCTATAATATTACATTCAAAATGAATAGGGGTGTAACATACCTGGAGGCGCAGGAGTGGCCTCTGTCCCTGATGTGGACGCACCACCACCAACTAGACAATCAAACATTGACTATGTAAGTAATTTTGACATGAATATGCATGTATATCTATAATAGATATTACATTCAAAATGAATATGCGTGCAATATACCTGGAGGTGTGGCAAAGTCCACACGGAAGGAGGCATCCGAAGGGGTCTCCGATCGGGGTTCAAGACCGGCCCTCTGAAGCTCCCTACACAGCTCTCCGGGTAGCAGAACCACTCTGCCTCTGCCTCTGTCCCTGCCAGTGCCGCGGCTGGAGCTTCTGCCGCCCCTCGCTGCTCCCATGGTCGTCATCAAATCTAGATAAAACGGTTCGTGTACGCATTAGACAATCATTACATATGCATGCTATATATGTATAGATCGTAAAATGTGAAGTAATAATATAACATTACCAATAACCTTTTTCGTTTCGTAGATCCATTAGATATATCTATTTGGATTTCATCATCGATATCATTTCTAACCCACGTAACATCATGATCAGCCGAAGACAACCCGTCTTTCGAAATAGACGGTCGGAGTATTCTAAATCTTCTCTCTTCTTCATCCTCATCGCTGTTCTCGAATTCTGGGACATCGTAAACATGCCTGGCTTTCCAACGGCATACAACACTCCATCCCGGATACTTCAAACACTGTGAGTGGTATACTTGGAACGCTTGGTTCGGAAAGATAAACGGATCTCCGAATCCTTTATAATATGCAATCTCCATACTAGGAAACTGAGCTAAACATCTTGAATCACTCTCTAATGATGCAGACAAGTTCGGATCGTGGATTTAACAAAACAAATTTTACGACAAATACATAACGATATAAGTTTAGATTAAAACTGATTGCAATAACATGTTATTCGAATAACTTATATGATCTGCAACCCAATTGCAAAAATTATCCTGATGATATTTTTCCAATCGTTCATCGTTCCAATCAAGATGCCCCTCACGTACCTCGTTAAAATGAATTTTGTTCTCGACAATAAATTATGACATTAATATTATATCATTTCATACATACAAACACAAATATAACAATTAATACAAAAAAACATACTCTCTAATTTTTTCAAGACATGCGCTATTGAGGAGGATAAACCGGTATATCTTATTGATAAATATAGTATCTACCCTCTTATAATCGGCTTTACCATATGGCCCATCCTGAATTCTTCGAAACCGGTTAAGTCTCGTCTCAATGTTCTCGTCCAGATAGCGGGAACAAAATATGGTTGCTTCATCTAGAAGATAATCTTGCATGATAGAACCATCTGGTCGATTTCTATTGCGTATATACTTTTTAAGAGTGTAGAGATACCTAAAAAAGTATGTTAAATAAATAAATTAGAGCATACAGAATAACAATAATTTTACAAATTGCGCGAAACGAAAATTCTACGTACCTCTCGACGGGATACATCCATCGATATTATACCGGTCCGGCTAACTTAGCCTCAGTTGCAAGATGTACCGTCAGGTATATTATGATATCGAAGAATGACGTTAGGAAAATACGCTCAAACTTGCAAAGTATTAACGCAATAGAATTTTCTAGTTTCTCCAGCGTCACAACATCCAGTGTTTTAGCGCATAATTCTCTGAAAAAACAACATAGGTCATTGATTACTAGACCAACCAATTCGGGGAGGGAAGTCCTGAGGGCTAATAAGAGAAAGTGCTCCATAATAATATGGTGATCATGACTTTTCAGCCCATCGATTTTGCCTTTCACAATTTTTACGATTTAATATTTTTAAATTAAAACGTAGGGCACCGTAGGGACAACCATGGGGACCTACGGATTAGTCCGTAGAGACAATAAAAAGTTGCCCCTACAGATTCCTGTAGCCGCAAGGGCAACCCCATATTGTAGTAGTGATGTAAGTTTCAACACCTTACTTTGTCGTGCTCTTTTCGCTCGAACTCCTCACAGAAAAGTGAAGGAAATCATATGCGCATAGCAACAGAAACGATGCATATGATTGTCAGATATGTTTGCCATAGAGTCCATTATTATATATATAGTAGATACTTGGACATATGTATATACAAGAAAATCTTGCTCGATATGATAGTATACTATTTGGTTTGTCTTTTTCTTAACATGTGTATATGTTTTACTTGTTATTACGTATCCCTAATACATGTTGATAAAGCCCGTAGGATTATTGCTTGACTATCAGTGTTATAATGGAGATTATATATGTGGCGGCTGGGTAGTACATAAGCGCATCCTTAAATGTCCCTGGTCGTGGGAGTATCGAGACCGGACATCAATATTCCGGAGTAAACTGGTATATATGTATCTAGACCCTGACGAGGGGCAATGATTGGTCCCACAACCATTGGTGTTTGGCACCTAAGATCGTATACAGGTGCTCACTGAGGGTGAGTACACTGGACGCGTTGGCTATAGAGCCCATAGGATTCTTGCTTGACTACCATCATTATGATGGCAATCAAATACGTGGGAGCTGGGTGGTCCATAAGCACATCCTTAAATGTCCCTAGTCGAGAGAGTAGCAAGACTAAGTATCGATACTCCGGAGTAGACTGGTGTATATTTTTCGAGACCCCGACGAGGGGCAGTGGCCGGTCTCATAAGCCATTGGTGTCAGTTAGTCACCTAAGATAGTATATAGGTGATCATTGGGTTATGAGTTACACTGGATGGATTCGCCGGGAACATGCTAGATAGTATTATACCTATTGTCAGATAACAGTTCTCAGCTCACATGAGTACAGGTTAGTCTGTCGACCTGAAATCGTCAATTGTATCATGTGAGTTCCCACTGTGCTTTGATTACAACCCTACCATGGCTTAAAAGAGGCGTGCAAACAGGTTTTAGTTGGGTACAATCCCAAGCTATATGGAGGCAGTGAGCGGATCATCGGGGATTCGTCTCTCCCGGTATTAGGGGTAGATGTCGCGCTATGCACTAATGGCCATCACCAGAAATCCTTGACTAAGGTGGACGAGAATTACTGATTTGGATCAGTAGTTTCTCAGTGGATGATGGGCTTCACACCGACACGAAATATCGCATTATTAGGAGTTGGACTTTATCCATCCCCCTAAACCCGATATGCGATACTCTCAGACAAACAGACTAGACTGTATGGAGATTGTCATAGACAGGCTCAGTAGAGGTACAGATGAGTTTGCTCATCGGTCTTCTTTTCGCTCAATACCTGGGTAGAAATTACGTAAAGTTAGTGCCGCTGACATGCTTATGGTTAAACCCACTGCCAGTATATTAACGAGACTTTAGAGTCCCACACAGAGGGCTTTCCCGGTTCAGGCGATATGATATAGATGATGTATGTTGGTACATACAGGTATCCGATTAAATATGTGCACAGGCTACACGGACTTTAATCGGACGATTGATAATAC
Organism: Agapanthus africanus; assembly: GCA_030015575.1. NCBI lineage: Eukaryota > Viridiplantae > Streptophyta > Magnoliopsida > Asparagales > Amaryllidaceae > Agapanthus > Agapanthus africanus. The sequence continues at coordinate 789,415,210 of CM057337.1, forward strand.
TAGCGTTTTAGGATTAAGTCGGATTATTATATCAAGTTTTGACTTAATAATTTATATATATAATTTTAATATATGTATTCTAGTATTATTGTTCACTATTTATTTTCTCTTTTGGCTATTCATATTTTTATACGAATACACATGTATGTATTTCGATACATATACCGGGTTATATTCCATATTTATACGGAATATCTTCTAGAAGATGGACATCTCATTATATGATTTTCTTTTTAGAAAATCATTAGCAAATGAGGTGGAAGGTGAGGTGGCATGGGCATGATTGGAGGTATGTAGAGAGGAATGAGCTTTATCTTTTTATTGTAAAAATGTAGTAATATTTCCACTGCATGGTAGTAAAATTATGAAGCCATTCCACTCTATTCTCTTCTTGATTCACTCTCTCATATTTGGAACACTAGCTCATTCTTTGCTCATGGCCACTTCTTTACCTCCTCCTCCTCCTTCTTTAGTTGCTCACTTGAGTTTTAGAAATGAGAGAAAAAGGTAATGGAAAATTCCTACATCCCCACTCTCAATTTCTAGCGACTTTGGTAAGTCCCAAAGATAAGGTGAAATAGAACAAGTAAAGAGAAGAGAATTAGTAATCTGTACAGGCATGTATTTGTTATACGTAGTTGTTTGTACCTTGGTACAGAATGTATCAGTGTATACGAGAGGAGTTCAACTATCCCGTAGACTATGGTAACATATAAGTACAAGGCCACGTCAAAACCCACAGGACAACAGCACAGGATGTTCATGTAGATGTCTTTTAGTGTCCATCATCGTGCCAGTTTTAACGCATTCCGTACCAATCTACCCCGTTAAACCTCGTAATGTATATTGTGTTGATTTATAGTTATCAGACTTGTCGATACCATAGATACAAGTTGTTCATGTAGTCAGGTTCAGGATATATCAAGTAGTCATGTAATCAAGTCATAGCCATGGTTTGGTCAAGTCAAGCCATATTTGCATGTTGATATTGTTCTGGTATTCATGTTCAGGTTCAAGTATTCATGTTTGGTATATTGGATTCATGTTGAACTGGATTCATATTTGGATCGGATTCATATTGAGACTTGGTCTTAGACTTGAGTCAGACGCTTTAAACAGATTTGGATCCTGAATTAGGTTTAGGTGTTATCGGTAACTGCTGCACATGGACGGTAGGATTTGTGTCTTTTTCCAAGATAATTACCATTGATAACTCCGTTAAGTTTTTCTACCTTAAATAGGTAAGCACTCACTTTCTCCGGCTCCCAGAGGCTCAAGAGAATTGATCCCACTTAAACCTATATTTACTAAGGTCCTTAATGTAATTTTATATAACTCGATGTGGTTTTATGAAAAAATAATTTTTTATTACTTTCAAAATAAACATCGAGTATTTATTTATATTATTTAGGGTTTCAGAATGTGAAGTATTTTAGTGAATATTAACTTAACTTGAATAGTTCATGGTATTTTAGTGAAACTTGTCTTGTATTGATACTTGATGGTATTTTGGTAAAACTTGTCATTCTTTTTACTTTTGAAAAAAATGGAATTTTATTATAACTTGAAAATATGTGATTTGATAATATTTATATAATTATTAAAATTTTAGTTTTTATTATTAAATAAAAAAATCTCATTTTTCTTAAAAATCTTTCGAGACCGAATGCTCCGTGTGGAGGTTTGCATTTCGTTCTACTAGCCCGAGGATGTGCGATAATCCGCACCAACTAATAACGGGTTCCCCAAATGGGTTGTAAAGGCATAATCGCAAAGATTTAAAAATACAATCTAAAAAGAAAACCGGGTTTTTATAGTTTATGGTATTTAACTGAAATATTATATTCGCCACGAAATTATGTTGCAAAGAATATCGTGCTATATCAATATATGTGTATGTGAGGGGTAGGTCATTACCCCGTAAGGTTTTCTAAAGGCATGCTAAGCAAAATGTTTTAAAGATGACGTATATAAAATTCATGGTATTTAAATATAAAAGTTTAATTAAAGTTATTTAATATGGAGTTTTAGAGTGAAAATTGTTTCTAAATATTAGTTTAATGATTAACAAGTAAGGTATAGAAACATGAATGAGTGATTCTTAGGAAAAATTGTAGTTTTAAAGATTTTAGAATCAAATGTCGGTATAACTCCACTTACCGACATGTTTTGAAAAAAAAAGAACTTTTATTATAGAAAAAGAAGAAGGGAGGTGGGCCTTACTTGCTAGAAGAAAAGAGGGAAGGTATAAGAAGATGTGGAAGCTTTCGTGGCGTCGTGGGGCCGCCGGAACTTGCGTAGATTCTCGCCGGAAGTCGACATCTTGCTAACTCCACTTGTACTCTTCTTGGACTTAGAAAATTTTAATAATTTTAACTTGAGATTTCAGAATGAGGAGAGGCTGGGGTATGCAGTTATATTTATAGTGTCGAATTAGGGTTTTGGAATTTAAAGAATGAATTAAAATGCATTAAAAATTGGATTAAAGGTGAAATTGAATTCTCTGTTAAATTGCAGAGAAAACAAATAGAACAGGGGTAATGGTATAGACCAAAGGGTTTTGTGTGCAAGACACGGGGACTTTTCCCCTACGGACGCCCGCCGTCGCCGGCCAAACTCCCGATCTCGCCGGTCCAATTTAGGAGATGGGCCTTGGGATTTGTGCCATGTATTCTCAGCTGTATACACAACATTTTACACATGTTTGATTTTCTGTCTTTTCATTTCTTATGTGCAGAGCACGTGTAAAATTTTGGGCTTCCAAAAAGTTTAAAAGAAAAATTCAGAAAAAAATAATATGTGGCTGATGGGATTCAAACACATGGGCTACATCACAGCAGTGCAAGATTTTACCAATGAGTTACAAGTGCTTTCTTGCTGTTCTTAAACAAATTAAATTTATAATTTGTACTCAGGCTTGCAAACTCCATTCTGTACATTAACTTGAAAATTTTCGTACAGTAAAATCAGAGTCGTTACATTCTACCCTCCTTACAAAAATTTTGTCCTCGAAATTTACATTTACATAAGGATTAGTTTAGAGATAAGAAAGGGTATCTTGCACGCATATCATCCTCTCGCTCCCAAGTTGATTCTCCTGGCGAATCTTTTCTCCACATCACTCTGACTAAGTTTACTTTCTTGTTCCTCAGTGACTTTACCTTTCGGTCCAGGATCTCAACAGGTTGTTTCTCACAAGATAGATCTGTCTATACAGTGAGTTCAGAGTGATCAAGGATGTGGCTGGGGTCGCTCACATATCTTCGAAGCTGGGATATGTGGAACACGTTGTGCACTCCTCCCAATGAGAGTGGTAGTGCCAAACGATATGCCACTTCTCCGACTCGTTCAAGAATGTCGAACGGTCCTATGTATCTCGGACTGAGCTTACCCCTCTTGTCAAAGCGAATTACTCCACGGTTTGGAGAGATATTCAAGAAAACATAATCTCCAGGTTAGAACAGAGATAACGGCGCTTTGCATCAGCCCAGTGCTTCTGCCTGTCTTGGGCTATATGCATTCTTTCCCTGATCGTGCGAACTACGTCCACAGTTGCCACGATCATATCTGGTCCAAGGAGTTTACGATCTCTGATGTCGTCCCAACTTAGTGGTGATCGACACTTCCTTTCAAAGAGAGTTGCAAATGGTGTTATTCCAATACTCGCCTGGTAGCTGTTGTTGTATGAAAACTCCACAAGATGTAGGTGATCTTTCCACGATCCTCCGAAGTCTAACATATAAGCTCTTAGCATGTCTTCTAGAATCTGAATTGTTTGCTCAGACTGTCCATCTGTTTGTGTATGGTAAGCTATGCTGAAGTTCAGACTCGTTCCTAGGCTAGCTTGTAGACTCTTCCAAAACTGCGATCGGAATCTGGTATCACGATCGGAGACGATGCAAACTGGCACTCCATGTAATCTCACGATCTCCTGCAAGAGTTCATGGGTATCAGAAATAGTACATCTTGAGGTTAAATCTTACATTAGATTCATGCTTACCTCCATGTACTTCTTTGCTAGCTTCTCGTTAGATTGGCCAACTCGAAAGGGAATAAAGTGAGCCGACTTGGTGAGTCGATCCACAATAAACCATACCGCATCGTTACCTTTCGAGCTGCAAGGAAGTGCAGTCACGATGTCCGTGGTGATGTGTTTCCATTTCCATTCTAAGATAGGTAATGGTTGAAATAAACTAGCAGTTCTGTGATGTTCAGCATTCACTTGCTGACACAATAAGCACTTGGCTACGCTTCTGGTTACTTCGTGCTTCATTCCATGCCACCACCAGTGTAGTCGTAGATCTTTGTACATCTTTTGTCACGTCCCGCTTCCCGGTGTACGGGAAGAGGGAGCGACGGGCCCGCTACGTATTTACTCAGAAGTAAATACGCTAAGCGTAACTAAGCAATATAATAGAAATATACACAATGGATATAATTGAACAATGTTCAGTCGATAAAACTGCACATTTGTAGTACATTTTTCCTACCATTTTTATATTAAAAAAGGACTTTATTATAATATATTATACATATGAGGGTTTATGTGTAAAAACATTATTTTCCATGTGTTAATATATTTAATTATCATTTGGTAGGAAAATGTATGCAAATAATATTATTGGTCTAATCCTAGTAGAACAAAGTCTACTAAAATCTTATATGAGTTGTTGTGCAGATTATTTCCAAGTTGTTATGAAGGATTTAACAAACAAATCAATTTGTTGAAGAATACTTTCCAAATTAAAGAGCAAACTTGGAGACTAAGTCTGGAAGCAACCGAGAAAATATTTTCAGATTCTGAAGATGCCTTGGATTGACAAATGTCACCATCAGAGAGCCCAAGAAAAACGACAAAGAGATCCGTACCATTGAGCGCGGATCCGCGGCCAAACCCACCTGGGGCCGCGGATCCGCCGCAGTTTGAAGAGGTCAGAAGGAAATATTTTGGGAGATTGATCTATGCAATATTTTACCAACTTTTCAACAAAAAGATTCTGGGTTTGCACTATAAAAGGGTACCGAGGGCCTCTTGGAAAAGCTATCAAGCCGCAGAGATCACGAAGCTCCCGACGCTCACGCATCCAGGCTGATCATCGACTGTTCGACTACCTCCTTAGGAAAGATCGAGAAGCAAATCAAGTTTTGTAATCATTTTCTATGGATTGAAAAGTGTAGTTGAAGGAGTTGATTAATAAAGGTAGTTTTTTTTAATTGTTTGTTTTCTTTTACATTATGTTTCCCATCTCTTTCTTTTCATCTTCTTCTCCCAACATGCGCGAGTAATTCTCCGCTTGTTAGGGTTCGTAGGATTAGGGTAGGTTAATGGACGATGAAAATAATTAAACCCTTTTTAAGTCCTATAAAGTTTAGGAACTTTATCAAAATAATCATTAACATCCTAATCGGGCGCGCTAGCAATTCTTTGCTAGTTCCGACCACGATTAGAGATTAGATTAATGATTGTTTTGGTAAAGGCTAGATAATGAACGGAGTTCCGTGTCGAGATAAGGGTTACGAGTGGGATTCCTTTTCCCTCCAGAAACCCTAATCTACACGCATCACCGTCGTTCTAGTTCTAAATCTATTAATGGATAAAAAGGGTAACTTTTAATTAATCTTCCATAACTACTAAATCCTAACGAACCCTACAAGCCCTTCTTATTATAATTAATCACATCTTTAAACTATTCTAGATCTATATTTACATTCTTATTAAACGTAGATCTAGAAACCATCCTACAACCATTCTTATTTCTTTCTCCTTTTCAACACATCTAAAGTAAAATTAAAAGGTTCCACGTTTCCCAGAGGACGACCCGTACTCATCTCGGTCTAGCTACGTGCGACACCGTTATTGATTGCGGTTAAACTAAAAACACGATTTTTCACATCAATCAAATGGCGCCGTTGCCGGGGATACGTGCGTAATTTTTTATTTTTACTATTTGTGTTGAATTCTTAGACGAGCTACATCATTATTAAAACAAAACTGCAAATTGCATATTTAACGATTTGTGCGTGAATTTTGCAAGGAGATCTGGAGTTACAGAATTGAGGAAAACAGAAGACAGAGGCATTCATCGAGATCCAGAGGAGCACAGAGGGCTTGAGAAAAAAATTTCAGCAATTGTTCCTTCCACCTTGCGGCGGAACCGCGGCAAAAGTACCATTCTTGCGGCGGAAACGCGGCTGCTTAGGGGAATTAGGGCTTCAATCTTCTCTGGTATTTTCTTTCAAATCCTCCTCTCTCCTCTCAAATCCAATAAAATCTATCTTCTGCAGGATTCTTTGCAAAATTGCGCCGCTCAAAAATCTTTTTGCAAAAGTTTTGTTATTGGTTTTGTTTTGCATATTTAATACGGATTTTAAGGGGCAAAGACCAAATCAAGATTAGGTGGGGATTTCATCACCCTTCCTAAGCCCCACAAATCACAAACCGAGCATATAGATCAACCCTTCATTAATTTAAAAAATATCTAGACCAGACTCTAAGGACTGTCGAGCTCAGTAGGAAAAAGACTAGTATAGGCATCGGCCGTTTATCCTAACTGACATTGCGGTGTCTAGGCTAGTGGTTTTTAATTAGGCCCACTGTAGTGGTGGTTCCTTCCCACTTACCTGGCCGTACTTGTCCGTGAAGAGGCGGTTTGAGGTCTATTTCTAGCCTTAGTTAGGAGCTGTCTAGAGACTGACCTAGGTAACCTTAGTTCTAGGGTTGCTTGTGCATTTTAGGGAGATTTGTCTTGAGTCCCACTTTTTTCAAAACAAGCCAATTTTAAATCACACACACGCTGCCACTTGCACTAAACCCGCTTAGTGCATGCTCGGCTGGACACGGGATCCTAGTGCCCGTCTTGTCCGCGTTCCTTCTATCGACACCGAAGTCGGTACTTCTTCATCTTCTTTTCCCCCACCACACACCACATCGACCGTGATGGACGACACTCCATCTAATTATAACACCACGCTGCCACCGCCCGCAGGTGCACAGAATCCACCGCGCATCTCTCTCCAAGAAAGATGCTATCCTATTCGTGGTCCCCTTCCTACTTGTCTATCTCTTCCACCACCTAACGGGGATAATTTCGAAATTAAACCCCACTACATCAACCTGCTGCCCAAATTTCATGGGCTTGAGTCGGAAGACGCGTACGTTTTCATCACCAAATTCGAAAACGTATGCGCAATGATGGGTACTTCACAATTGACTTTAGATGCTATGCGCTTACGTCTTCTCCCATTCACACTATGCGACTTGGCAGAAAAATGGCTTTATAATACTGCCGCACACTCTATCGCTAATTGGGATGAATTCGTCGTAGCATTTCTTAAGAAGTTTTACCCAAATCATAAGACTGCACATGTTAGGAGCGAGATTAACCAGTTCACCCAGCTTCCCAATGAACCATTTTGGAAGTGCTTTGAACGTTTCAAAGATCTGCTTGTCCAATGCCCCCATCACGGAATACAAAGATGGGATTTATGTCGGATTATATATGAGGGCATTAATCCAGCGACAAAGCAGATGCTTGAAACAATGTGTCAATGCAATTTCATGTCTAAAGATGACGGTGAAGCATGGAAATATCTGGAAGATCTCGCAGAAAGCACTTTGCAGTGGGAAAGCGTAAGACCACCTTCAACTAAGGGAGGTATTCACCAACTCGATGTTTCCATCGCAGTAAAAGCCGAAATGGCAGCGATGCAAAAGAAACTCGATGCTATGGAGAACAAATTTTCATCATTCTCCCTAAATCAGGTTACGCTTCCTAAGACCGTTTGTGGTTGCTGTTCGGATCCTTCACACTTAACGGAAGAATGTCCTATGAATGCATCGTTTCAAGCTAATGCTGCTTTTCAGCAGCGACCTAGAAACGACCCTTATTCTTCTACGTACAATCAAGGATGGAGGAATCATCCTAACTTTGCTTGGAATCAAAACCAACAAAGCAATTATCAAAGACCTCCTCCACAGCAACCACAACCACAGAATCAGCCCCCCTTTCAGTCACAAAATTTCCAAAATCCGGCCAACATTTCTACACCACAGGTGGCCGGTATTGACAACTCACTTGCACAAACTTTGGATATGTTCATGAAACAATCCATGCAAAATTCGGCTGATATGAGGTCTTCTATTGATGCCCTAACGAAAAACTCCTCCTCCCATGGTGAGAGTATTAAATCAATAGAAAACCAAATCGCACAGTTAAATGCCGCAATGAGTGCGAGAGAGAAAGGGAAACTCCCATCTCAACCCCTACCGAATCCCGGCCATTCACAAAGTCATAATGTGAATGCCGTCACTACGTTGAGATCGGGGAGAGTGCTGAACAACCAAGTGGGTGAGCAAGTTAATGATAGTGACACATTTGATACCCCTTCTTCTTCTTCTTCCCCTAATTCGTCTAGTCTCCCACCTTCATCCGAGCCTATTCTCCGTTTTCCCCAAGGCTCAAACATTTCACCAAATCTATCTAAGTCGATTCCCACTCCAATTTTGGGATCGAATCCGTCGCCACAGTCTTCTCCACAAACGTTGGACCCAAAACTTATTGATCGAGCTCCATTTCCAAACCGATTAAGGGCCAACCGACCTAACCCGCAAATGGAGAAGATTGTGGAAATGTTTAAGCAAGTTAGCGTGAATATTCCTCTTCTAGATGCTATTCAACAAGTCCCATCTTATGCAAGAATCCTTAAAGACTTGTGCACTAGGAAGAGAAAAACTCAAGTGCCTAAAAAGGTTTTCATGACGAGTAATGTTAGCACAGCTTTTACCCAACAAATACCAAAGAAACGTAAGGACCCCGGCTGTCCTACAATCTCTATTTCTATTGGGGGTAAAAATATAAATCGTGCTTTACTCGATCTAGGCGCTAGCGTCAACTTGCTTCCTTATTCAGTATACGAGCAGTTAGGAATTGGAGAATTAAAACCCGCCCATTGTACTCTCCAAATGGCTGATCGATCTATCACCAAACCTCGGGGCGAACTAGAGGATGTGTTAATTAAAGTCGGGGAATTCATATTTCCCGTGGACTTTATTGTTTTAGATACACAACCTGTGGCAAACCCACGCAATCAAATCCCGGTGATACTTGGTCGACCCTTCCTAGCAACTTCTAACGCTGTGATTAATTGTCGTAGCGGTTCTATGAACTTATCCTTCGGGAAAATGACAATTGAGCTTAATATTTACAAGCTAGGAAGTCAGCCATCAGAACCTTCTGCTCATTTGCTGGATGTTTGTTCCATCCACGAGATAGCTCCCGAAAGCTGTATGGATGAGGAACTTTGCTTTGATGTTCTCGACAACACTAATGAGACATCGTTTGATCTTGCACCACTTTACAGTGAGGATATGTTCAATGAGTCAGACCTTGAGATTGAACCCGTTGACTCGTTGCAAAAGTCAGCAGCACTTTCCGAGTCAATATCTTATGCAAGTTTTGAACCTCTTAAAGAGTCCGAATATCATTCCGTTACCCCTCCTTCTATTGTCTCTCCGCCAATTCTTGATCTCAAACCACTACCTTCTCATCTTAAATATGCATATTTAGGAGAGAATGAGACTTTGCCAGTGATTATTTCCGCTTCTCTAGCCTTAGAGCAAGAGAATGCACTTTTGGCGGTGTTGAGATCGAATCGGGAAGCATTTGGTTGGACAATGGCCGACATCAAAGGGATTAGTCCCTTAATTGTTGAACATCACATACATCTGATGGATGAAGCCAAACCAACCCGAGACCCACAAAGACGGTTAAATCCCGTTATGAAGGAGGCGGTAAAGAAAGAAATCGTCAAGTGTCTTGATAGTGGAATAATTTACCCTATATCTGATAGTCAATGGGTAAGTCCAATTCATGAGGTCCCTAAAAAGTCTGGCATCACGGTCATCACTAACGAGGCTAATGAGTTAATCCAAACACGCACCCAAACTGGATGGCGCGTATGTATCGATTACAGGAAACTCAATGCCGCGACGAGGAAAGATCACTTCCCTCTACCCTTCATTGACCAGATGTTAGAACGATTAGCGGGACACGAATACTACTGTTTCTTGGACGGATACTCTGGTTACAACCAGGTCCCCATCGCCGAAAAGGATCAAGATAAAACCACTTTTACTTGTCCTTTCGGAACTTTTGCTTATAGACGCATGCCCTTTGGGTTATGCAACGCTCCCGCTACATTTCAGCGGTGCATGATGGGGATATTTTCAGATATGGTGGAAAATTTTCTAGAAATTTTTATGGACGATTTCTCCATTTTTGGGGACTCCTTTGAGGACTGCCTTCGTAATCTTGACGCTGTTCTTACCCGCTGTAAGGATAAGAACTTGACTTTGAATTGGGAAAAATGTCATTTTATGGTTCAAGAAGGTATTGTACTTGGACATATAATTTCACATAAAGGCATTGAGGTAGACAGAGCTAAAATAGATGTCATTCAAAACCTCCCTCGTCCCAATTGCGTCAAAGATATACGATCCTTCCTTGGTCATGCAGGATTTTATAGGAGATTTATTAAGGACTTTAGCAAAATTGCTAGACCCTTAACCCTTCTATTGGCCAAGGACACTACATTTCACTTCGATTCGGATTGTGAGGCTGCTTTTGAATCACTTAAAGAATCACTCACTACAGCCCCCGTTCTATCATCTCCGGATTGGAACCACCCGTTCGAGCTTATGTGTGACGCATCAGATTTTGCTATTGGTGCTGTCTTGGGACAGCATATTGATAAGATGCCACATGTAATTTACTATGCAAGTAGGACCTTGAATGATGCACAAATAAATTACACAACTACCGAGAAAGAACTCTTGGCAGTTGTATTTGCATTAGAGAAATTCAGGCCCTACTTGATTGGCTCGCCTATTGTGGTTTACACAGATCACTCCGCCCTACGACATCTTTTAACGAAGAAGGATGCAAAGGCCAGGCTAATACGTTGGATCCTATTGTTACAAGAATTTGATCTTGTTATCAAAGACAAGAGTGGATGTGAAAACGTAGTAGCCGACCATCTTTCACGCATCACTTCTTCGCCAACTGTGGCCGTGCCAATAAATGACTCATTTCCCGACGAACAGCTCTTGAATGTATCCTACGAACCTTGGTTCGTGGATATCGTGAATTATCTTGCAACAGGACTTATACCTAGCGATTGGTCGAAACAAGACAAACTTCGGTTTTTATCCCAAGTAAAATATTTTTACTGGGATGAACCATATCTATTCAAGTATTGTTCCGATCAAATCATTCCCAGGTGTGTCCCTAACGATGAATTTAAGAGCGTGTTATCATTTTGTCATGATCAGGCATGCGGCGGTCACTTTGGACCTCGAAAAACAGCGGAGAAAGTTTTGCAATGTGGCTTTTATTGGCCAACATTATTTAAAGATGCATTTGAACATTGCAAAAGTTGTCCGCGATGTCAGCATTTGGGTCGGATTTCACGAAGGAACGAGATGCCGCTCCAACCTATATTGGTTGTGGAAATATTTGATGTTTGGGGTATTGATTTTATGGGCCCTTTTCCCAACTCCTTTGGGAATCTATATATCTTGTTAGCGGTTGATTATGTCTCGAAGTGGGTGGAAGCTATACCGTGTCGCACTAATGACAACAAAGTTGTCATTAAGTTCCTTAAAGAAAATATCTTTTCGCGATTCGGACACCCTCGCGCTATCATTAGCGACAACGGGACACATTTCTGCAATAGGTCTTTCGAGGCCTTAATGAGGAAATATTCAATCACTCACAAGCTTTCTACGCCCTATCATCCCCAAACAAGCGGGCAGGCTGAGATCTCAAATAGGCAGATCAAACAGATTTTGGAGAAGACGGTTTCGAAAAACCGTAAAGATTGGTCAACCAAATTGACGGATGCTCTTTGGGCATTCCGCACCGCTTATAAGACCGATCTTGGTATGTCTCCATACCGCCTTGTGTTTGGAAAGGCATGTCACCTCCCTGTCGAGATTGAACATAAGGCAATGTGGGCTATTAAAGAGCTTAATTTTGATCTTGATCATGCAGGCAGCTATCGGAAGCTGCAATTGAATGAGCTAAGCGAACTCCGCGATGAAGCCTACGATAATGCGGTGATAGTAAAGAATAGAACTAAAGTGTTCCACGATAAAAATCTTTCTAGAAAAACCTTCACATCGGGGCAACAAGTCCTTCTTTACGATTCCCGTCTCCATCTTCATCCGGGTAAGCTTAAATCTCGTTGGAAAGGACCTTTTGTGGTGCGGTATGTACACCCGCACGGGGCGGTTGAAGTCGAAAATTTGAAAAACGGTTCGATTTTTAAAGTAAATGGGCATAGATTAAAACCGTATTTTTCTGCTGACCCCGCGGAGGAGCTCCTGTTTTTACAGGAGCCGCTTTATCAAAACTAAAATTTCCTCCGCCTCACCTCCATGTTTTTATATCATTTTCTCATTTTAAAAATGGAGGTGAGTAAAAAATGGATTTGATTGCATATCTGTGCGTGTCAAAGAATAAGTTTGGGGGGAATTTTTCATTTAACTATTATTTTACCCCTTGTATCTCTCCCTTAGTATACAGGTCCATGTTCTCAAAAGGCTACATCAGTGAGGACACTGCTGAAAACAGGTTTGGGGGGGAGGTTTGTATTCACTGAATTATCTTTGACACCGGGCATTAAAAAAAAAAAAAATTTTTTTAACAAAAGAATAGAAAGTGAAACATTACATCCAAAAGATAGGAATAGTTTAAGAAAACCAAGAAAATTATAAGTTTTCTTATACGAACTAGTAATAAGTAGTTATGAGCTGTTGTCCCAAGGGTTAGTAAGATGAAGAAAGTCACTAATCTGAGGATAAAAATAAGTCTGAAAAATAGTTTCTATTCTTGAAGCCAAACATTTGAATGTTGATACCCTACTATATGCACATACACACGTCTTGAAACTCGGGATAGTAGAGGATACCTTGAAATGCTCTTGTCTAAAAGCCAAAGTATGAAGGAAATAAAAAATTGAAGAAAATATAAAAATGGTGAAAAGAAAAAAATGAACACTGGTTTTGTTATCGCCAAGGCAGCAATAAAAAAATATAGCGAGGGTGCCTCTTCACCTAGTGCCCTAAGGCCAACTGGTCTGGGAGTCACTGCTAAGCCTTAGGTGGTGCAAGACGAGGAAAATATTATCACCGAATCTGCAAGCACACGAGTAATCGGTCGGTTAGTACCTCAAGAAGTATTAACGGTCGCATGAAAATGTGTAAGCAATTCTAAGTATTCATCAAAGTAAAAAGTACTAAGGTAGATGGACAAGAGTATGATAGCTTGAATTGAATTCTCTGAGTGTAGGGATGTTCTTTACACACACGTGGGGTTATATGATCAATGTTTGGACAAAAGGTAGGAATGAAGAATAAAGACGATGTTTTATTGAGGGATGATGTGATTTCTAACATTTTTTCATGACTATTAAGATAGGGCTCATGACAACTGAAAAGCTGGCATAGTTGGAAACTCTTCTTTTCAAAGTATTTCTTTTATGGTTCTTGTCTTTATATGTAAATTTCACCATCTTTCTTTTGTTATTGGATTTTGTGGGTGTAATCCGCTGAAAACCATCAGGAGACAACACTCCTCCTACTAGGGACACCTAGAGGTTTAACGGCTTGTTGCACGTGCTCAGTGCAATCGTGTCTGCCTACGAAAGTGTGCTTAGTTTTCTCCTTTCTTTTTCTCCTCTTAAATAAACTAGTTTGCTCGGGACGATCAAAGATAAGTTTGGGGGTATTTGTTCAGTCGATAAAACTGCACATTTGTAGTACATTTTTCCTACCATTTTTATATTAAAAAAGGACTTTATTATAATATATTATACATATGAGGGTTTATGTGTAAAAACATTATTTTCCATGTGTTAATATATTTAATTATCATTTGGTAGGAAAATGTATGCAAATAATATTATTGGTCTAATCCTAGTAGAACAAAGTCTACTAAAATCTTATATGAGTTGTTGTGCAGATTATTTCCAAGTTGTTATGAAGGATTTAACAAACAAATCAATTTGTTGAAGAATACTTTCCAAATTAAAGAGCAAACTTGGAGACTAAGTCTGGAAGCAACCGAGAAAATATTTTCAGATTCTGAAGATGCCTTGGATTGACAAATGTCACCATCAGAGAGCCCAAGAAAAACGACAAAGAGATCCGTACCATTGAGCGCGGATCCGCGGCCAAACCCACCTGGGGCCGCGGATCCGCCGCAGTTTGAAGAGGTCAGAAGGAAATATTTTGGGAGATTGATCTATGCAATATTTTACCAACTTTTCAACAAAAAGATTCTGGGTTTGCACTATAAAAGGGTACCGAGGGCCTCTTGGAAAAGCTATCAAGCCGCAGAGATCACGAAGCTCCCGACGCTCACGCATCCAGGCTGATCATCGACTGTTCGACTACCTCCTTAGGAAAGATCGAGAAGCAAATCAAGTTTTGTAATCATTTTCTATGGATTGAAAAGTGTAGTTGAAGGAGTTGATTAATAAAGGTAGTTTTTTTTAATTGTTTGTTTTCTTTTACATTATGTTTCCCATCTCTTTCTTTTCATCTTCTTCTCCCAACATGCGCGAGTAATTCTCCGCTTGTTAGGGTTCGTAGGATTAGGGTAGGTTAATGGACGATGAAAATAATTAAACCCTTTTTAAGTCCTATAAAGTTTAGGAACTTTATCAAAATAATCATTAACATCCTAATCGGGCGCGCTAGCAATTCTTTGCTAGTTCCGACCACGATTAGAGATTAGATTAATGATTGTTTTGGTAAAGGCTAGATAATGAACGGAGTTCCGTGTCGAGATAAGGGTTACGAGTGGGATTCCTTTTCCCTCCAGAAACCCTAATCTACACGCATCACCGTCGTTCTAGTTCTAAATCTATTAATGGATAAAAAGGGTAACTTTTAATTAATCTTCCATAACTACTAAATCCTAACGAACCCTACAAGCCCTTCTTATTATAATTAATCACATCTTTAAACTATTCTAGATCTATATTTACATTCTTATTAAACGTAGATCTAGAAACCATCCTACAACCATTCTTATTTCTTTCTCCTTTTCAACACATCTAAAGTAAAATTAAAAGGTTCCACGTTTCCCAGAGGACGACCCGTACTCATCTCGGTCTAGCTATGTGCGACACCGTTATTGATTGCGGTTAAACTAAAAACACGATTTTTCACATCAATCAAACAACTACATTATTTATTAACGTTCTTTTTACAATACATCTGAAAAGTAAATATATGGAATGAAAAGCAATGCCTAAACAGTGGCATAACATAAATGGAAAGTACTGAAATGAAATGTACAAGTATCTAGAACTCCGGGTCGAAGGCCAGCTGATCCAAGTCCTCGCTGGTAGGCTCGATCTCCTGAAGGTCCGATCCACCTGACAACATTCTAAAGAAGAAAGAGAAGGAATGTCGTCAGCGAACAATCGCTCAGTAAGTCCAGATAAGAGAGAAGTTGAATAGATAGAGAGAGAGTGTGTGTGTAACTTTTAAAGTGTTATTATATGGTTATAATGTTGTATTTAGTTTTAACGCTGTTGTTTTTAGCTTGGTACAGAAGAGGCCAGTGTATACGAGAGGAGTATCACTAGACCAGAGACTACGGTATATAGAGTACAAGGCTCCGTCAATAATACCCGAAACAACGGCGATTGAATTCAGGTTAGGTGTCTTTATGGTTGCTGTCTCGTACCACTTCTTGTTAGTTATATGTATGCCCTAGAGGCCATTACTGTACATACGATGTATATTGTAGTGGATGCTAGGACATATATAGGGAGGACTTTCTTGCTCGACATGATAGTATGCTATCTGGTTGTACTTTATCTTAACATGTACTCTGATTGTCTCTATGTTACATGTTGATAAAGCCCTTAGGATATATACTTGACTACTGGGACTATGATGAGATCATACTAGTGGGGCCACGGTAGTCGACGAGTACATCCTATAACTGTTCCTAGTCGAGGGTGTATCGAGACAGGGTATCGATGCACCAGAGTAGACTAGCGTATACGCATCTTGACCCATATGATGGGCGATGGATGATCCCATATCCATCGGTGTTTGACATCAAGGATGGTGTACGGGTGCTCAGTGGAGACTGGGTACACTGGACGGACTCGCCGAGAACTCCCAGATGGTATTATACCATACGTCAGATGGCAGTTCTCCGGTGACACTGGTACAAGTAGTCTGTTGACCCGAGATCGTCATAGAGTCTTGTGTGATTCCCACTGTGCTTTGATTTCCATCATACCACGTCCAAGAGAGCGTGCAAAAAGGTGGCTTTTGGGTACAGTCCCGAATCACATGGAGGCAATGAGCGATAGGAGGGGATTCGTCTCTCCCGGTGTAGGGAGTTGATGTTGTGCTGTGTTCGATTGGCTATAACCGGAAATCCCTGGACAGGGTTGCTGAGATTTACTGGTAAGTGTTATCAGTAGTTTCTCGAACTGTTATAGACCTCATATCGACACGACTTATCGAGCTACTGGGGTCTGACGTTTACCACCCCTAGGCGAGATATGCGACATATCAGACGACGAGACCGGACTGTACGGGAGTGTTACTGTTTGGATTCACAGGAGAATGTACAGGCTTGCTTGTTGATCTTCTGAGCGCTCAATACCTGGGTAGCTGTTACGTTTAGCTGACCGCTTGCAGCTTGTGGGTGTTTGATATGATCATCACCTACTGCCGGCGTATTGACGATTCTTTAGAGTCCTACACAGAGGTTTCTTGGCTCAGGCAAAACGGAGTAGGAGCACATATGTGATATGTGCGGGACCGAGGATAATGCGATATGTGATACCGTATTATATTCTCGCGATATTTGATATCAGCCGGGTCATCGGATCAAGTGTTGATTCGATGAATCGGTACGGATAAATATTAGTCGGTTACATGCGATATAGCCGGATTGTCGGATCAAGTGTTGATTCGATAATTTAATGTATAATAATATATATGATATATTAAATTACATTAACTAATATTAGCTCACTAAAAGATTCTTTTTCTCACTCGGGTAATACATTGATATATATGCGATATATGTTAATTGTATTATTTTATTTTGTTACGATAAATATTATATATGTGATATATAATATTGTAACATGATATGATAACTAATGCAACATGTTTAGTGGAGTTTAAACATGATTAGGGTTAAACTTTCTAGATGATTCTAGAAGGTTTTGGTTTTGTTTTGTGAAAGATATTTTCAAGTGACTCATGCTTTAACCCAACCCAAACGCTAACCCTAGTTAATTCTCTACATGAGTTTATTTGACCATGGTTGCATTATTCATCATTATCTTCTTTGCATTATTCATCACAAAAGGATTCAATAATGTTCATCTTCTTCCTTCTTCTTCTTTGCTTACAAAGCTTTCTTACTTTGATATTTGTGATGAAAATATGTGAGAAAAAGATAAATAAAGAGAGCAAAAATCCTACTTCATCATCCTCATCTTCCCTTGCCATTTAGATGAGGGTGTTCACATCATTTCATGAGTGTTAGCTTATGTTAACGAAACTTTAAGGTAGATCATCTTTGTATCGAATATCGGAAGCAAAGGTTGCATCTTTCTCTTCGTGGAATCTCTCGAGAGTCCGGAACCCGATGATCGCAGCGAAGGGACCACAACACGGAGCATATGAAGTGAAGGACCGGATCTACAAAGATTGTAATCCCTCTCACTTAGTGTTAAAGTTGTTAACATGTTAGTTTTCACCTAATCTCTAGTTTAAAGATCCGTATTCGGGTTGTTCGGCACGGCTAATTTTTTAATCGGGTATGGTTGATGCCTCGTAGACCCTTGTGCGCGTGCATAGCAACCCTACAGTGGTATCAGAGCCAAGCTAGAGCTTTAGGCGAAGTCTAGACGAAGTTTAAAGTCCGATCGAACCCGGAAAACCCGATAAAACCCATTCTTTGGAAATTATTCTGAAATGTGATTTTTTTCATATTAAAAATACCTAAAAAATTCAGCAGGGAATTGTAAGAAATACTGTGAAGCACGTGCGCCTGATTCCACCAAAGCGCGGCGGAACCGCGGCACAAGCATGGCTTGTGCGGCGGTTCCGCGGCCAGTTAGTCACTTCAGCATTTGAAATTTGCACAGTAATTCTTGTCTTTTAGTGCTGTATTTTCTGGGAATTTTTAATATTTATTCAACTGTTGAATTTTCTGGGTTGTATTGGGGATTTGATGATTCGATCGGGAACTTTAACTGCGTCTGTTTATCTCAATCAAAGCAAAGCTCTGTTCAAATTCTAAGGTGGAAAAAGAAGCAATACTTCTGTTTTTCTCCAATCAGAGCAAAACTCTGTCTTAAAAATTAAAAAGAAAATTAAAGTTAAAATAAATAAAGTAGCGTACTCGCAAAAAAAAATAAAAAAATTTAAAAAAAAAGCCGCAACTGCGCAGGGCGCGCTGCGCAGTAAAAAAAAAATAAAAAAATAAAAAAAAAATAAAATATAAAAAAAAAAAAAAAAATTATTGCGCGACACGTGTCTGCGCAGTTGCGCAAGCGCTGCACGACACGTGTCACGCACTAGGGAGTTACGCAAAAAACAGAATAAAGATTTAAGGAAATCTTTTCTGTTTTTGTTAAAATAAGAAGATTTCTTCTGTAAAACAGAGCCCTTTGGATTAAAGATCCAACGGTGGGGAAAATTCCCCAAATCACTCAGAGAATGATCTCTTTAACAAACTTCAACTAATTTATGGGCACTATAAAAAGGACCCTAGACCTCATATCAAAAGGAGGAAGATTTGGCTAAAAAAAAGGAGAAAGAGGACTCTGAAGAACGCCTCAAGAATATAAAAAAAAGGTAAAAACCTTTGAAAGAAGAGAAATTTCTCTTGTGAACAAGATCATGGATCTTCAATAAATAAATAAATAAATAAAATAAAAATAAAAATAGTGCCTTGCACTTGTTTTATGAACCATCGGTTCTTGAACCTAAAAAGTTCTTAAATTAATAGTGCTTTGCACTTTCATGAACCTTTGGTTCTCTGAGATAAGAAAAACAAGAAAAACTTGTTTTTTCTTAGATCTAAATCAAATAGTGTCTTGCACTTGTTTTATGAACTATCGGTTCTTGAACCTAAAAGGTTCTTAAATTAATAGTGCTTTGCACTTCTTATGAACCACTGGTTCTCTAAAACAAGAAAAAACAGAAATAAAAAAGATAGTGCTTTGCACTTTTATGAACCTTTGGTTCTTGAAATAAAAAGAAAAACTTGTTCTTCTTTGATCTAAATTAGATCAAGAAATCAAATAGTGCTTTGCACTTCTTTTATGAACCATTGGTTCTTGAATCTAAAAGATTCTCAAATTAATAGTGCTTTGCACTTATAAATCTGCACTGTTGCGCTCTCTGATTGGCGCAAAGCGCTTGACAAATGCAATGCATTTCCTAAAAGGCCAGGCCCAAACCAAAAAGACCTAGTAGGCCTAATTAAATTGCAGTGCAATAAAAGGGGTAGAGCCCAAACAAAATAGATGCTCTGCATCATTTATAAAAGGGCAGAGCCTAAACAAAACAAAAATAATGCAATGCATTATTTAAAAAGGGGCAAAGCCCTAACTCAGGCCTAATTGGCCAAAGACAAATAAAAATGTTGAACATTCAACTGGACTTAGCCCAGTCATGGCCATAAGTCCTCAAATTAAATTGACTGAGCACGGCTGCTCCCTAAATGAATTTACATCCGGTTCGAGGGTACATCTCCGAACTCCTCCGACACCTATCGTTGTAATCCTTCAACGACGTCAGAGAGGTGACGGGTCCCAACGACCACACATGAATATGGACTGCGGGGTCCTTAAACTAATATTGGACCGAGACGTCCTTAAACTAATATTGGACCGAAACGTCCTTAAACTAATATTTGGACCGAGACGTCCTTAAACTAATATTGGACCGAGACGTCCTTAAACTAATAACGGACCACCACGTCTTTAAACTGGAATATGGACCACCACGTCCCTAAACTGGAATGTTGGACCGAGACGTCCTTAAACTAATATCGGACCGAGACGTCCCTAAAACTAATATCGGACCACCACGTCCTTAAACTGGCGATGGACCACCACGTCTCTAAACTGGAACATGGACCACTACGTCCCTAAAACTGGAACAATAGAGTCCAAATGCTCTTTTGTCGGATCTAAACGGTCCCGTTAAGTTGATCTTAGTCTCAAACTGGACTAACGTATCCTTAACAAACGTTTGAGTCGATCTTAGCCTCAAAAATGGCTAACGTATCCTCCAAACAGACTTTAGTCCCAAATTGGACTATAAATTCCCCCAATCAACTTTGGCTCAAGGGTACATCTCTGAACTCCTCTGACATTTGTCGTTGTAATCCTTCAACGTCGTCAGAGAGGTGACGGGTCCCGACGACCATACATGCAATGGACCACTACGTCCCTAAACTGGAACAATAGAGCCCAAATGCTCTTTTGTCGGATCTAAACGATCCCGTTAAGTTGATCTTAGTCTCAAACAGGACTATCGTATCCTTAACGAATGTTTAAGTTGATCTTAGCCGCAACGCGACTAATGCATCCTTAAACTAAAAAAAACACCAAACCCAAATCTAAGTAAATACGGATTTGGACTAATCCACGTCCTACGGGCGACGGCATTACTCAATCTCCGTATACAATCCACGGGCAACCACAAACAAAACAAATGCACACGACACGAAGTGAAATTCTAGAGAAGGAGAAAGTTGTTACCGCGACGCGGTAGCGTAATTAACTGCAGGGGCTTGCGCCTGCAGGGAAGAGCGTCCCCACAATCAAAAACCCCTCAAGAGAGGGGGAATCTGACGAAGTCTGCTACATCGGCAGCATCCGTCTAAACCTCCGATACACGGTTCCATAAATCAACTTGGCATTTTCGGAGAAGTAGACGGATAAAACCAAATAGCATCTGCCTCGAATCTCAGCGTCAGGACATCGCGGTCCTGCGCGCCGCCTTTCGGAGGGAAACAGATTCTGGCACGCCCGGTGGGACCTTTTCCTCTTTCCACTCCACACTTCGTGTGTCGTGTTTGCGAACAAATCGCGGTTTGCTGTGATTGCCTGTGGATTCAAGGTACTAATATTTGGTGTCTTGCTCTATGCAGAAAACAGAAAATCGATGGCTTCGAACTGCACCGCCCGCAGCGATAACTCTCGCTCCGTCATTGCTGGAGGAATGACTTATGGGCCCCAAGCGGCCTCCCTTTTCAA
Organism: Agapanthus africanus; assembly: GCA_030015575.1. Classification (NCBI taxonomy): domain Eukaryota; kingdom Viridiplantae; phylum Streptophyta; class Magnoliopsida; order Asparagales; family Amaryllidaceae; genus Agapanthus; species Agapanthus africanus. The sequence goes on from CM057337.1 coordinate 789,436,534, forward strand.
AATGCCGGTGGAGCAGTTGGCTCAAGCCACCACTGGACTATTTTTAGGGACCATGCTCCCACCAATGAGCTTCAACGCCCCAATGACATTGCAAGAAGCTCCAAAGAAGTCGGTCTTCGATCGACTTACCACTGCCGCGACCCCTCTCAACGGGTCGTCCAACTCCACTGCTTCGGTTTTTAACGGACTAGGCTAGAGCTCTAACAGGCTCATGAAGAAGCCTGCCATACCAGAAGGCGTTATCCCGAAGCGGATAGCCATTCCAACTCCCGTTCCTGGCAAAATCACCAAGGTTGCTTCCCATGTTCAGAAGTCCACTTCTGACAAGTTGGCCGTCCCCGTTCAACGGACGTCGATCTTTAAAAAGCCGGTACCAGTATATTCTGACCAACACAGGGGGCATGAGGAGGTCACCCCTATAGCTGAAACAACTCCATCAGCACGACATGCCCGACGTCGCTACTGGCGCCGAGTGAGGAAGGCTGGGGGCAACTCCCCCTCTGGACTTACTCATCCAACTCTAATGGTTGAGATCGATACTGCTGTTCCAACCAAGAACAGCTTTGAACTGCTCAACAAGGTGCGCAGAAACTCTCCTACTGCGATGTTGAAACGAACTCCTTCACCTGTGGAGAATACTCCAGAGAAGAAGTTAGAGCAGCCCCCTCAACGGCTGTCCTCTAAAATTTACAAAGTCTGGTGACGGGTCCAAGAGTCGGTGATCGATTAAGACTGCCTCCGACGACAGAAAAAGATGAAGGTTCGGCAAGGGAAGGATTACTCTGTCAAACCACAAAAAGCAAAAGCTACTTGGATGCCCACTACAACGGCTCCCTTAACTCTAATCACTCAAAAAAGGAGGCCGCAAAAAGCCCCTGTGTCTTCGGCAAATCGCAAAGACACCGAACACAAACGCCCCAAGTCTGGGGGCATGGTGGTGCACACTGTTTATATGGCTTCTGGAAAGGAGGAAAGCCGCACTTCTACGGGCCACCGACCGCTCACCCGATCCGTGACGAAAGCCCAGGAGCAACAACAAAAGCTTCAGAAAATGATGACTACAATGGCTGCAATCACTGAGCCAAAAGAAAGCTCTGAAACGTCTTCGGATGAGCGTCAAGAACAAGAAACCGACGCTGACTTTTTACGCAGAGTCCTCGAAAAGAGGGACAAAGAAGCTGCAGAGCAAGCAGCTAACATAAAACAGATGGCGCTCCTCTTCCAAGATATGGTAGGGATGATGTTACAGCCGGACCCTCCTGCTGAAGATCCTCCGATCGTCCTTGAAGACGACAGAAGAGAAACGTCAAATCCTCCGCCGGCTCTATCAACAGCCAAGGAGGAGGCAATCTCCAAAGTTGACCTAGATGAATATATAGCTCAGCAGATCCGGGTTCATCAGGCAAATGAAGCGGCTGGGCAAATTGTTAGAACCGGACGACCGTATCCGAGCTGGTATGACCAAATCAGTTACCCGCCAGGATATACGATCCCTAAATTCCACGTATATAAAGGGACAGGGAATCCGCATCAGCATGTCGCTCAATTCAGGGCCTTATGCGGCAATACTGGAGGCGATGATAAATTGTTGCTACGTCAATTCGTCGGCAGCTTAGCAGAAACAGCCTTTGAATGGTATTCGGAGCTACCTAACGACTCTGTCAAAACATTTGCAGAGATGGAACTACTGTTTACACAAAGATTCGCGAGTGCTAGTGAACGCACCCCGATAACAGCACTGATAAATGCCAGGATAAGGCCAAGCGAAACGTGGGTCCAATACGCAACACGATGGCGGAACTTATGGTCGAAATGCGAACAACGCATAGAAGAGGCACCTGCGGTAGGCATGTTTGTGGGCACTCTCGATCCGCAGGCGACCATCTCACAATTCATGATGTTCTTTAGGCCGACCACCTTCCAGGCCTTGATTGACAAATTAGCCCAAATAGACCAGATGGGCCATAGACCGTGTCCTCCAAGACCCGATCCCCGAAATGAGAAAGGAAAAGCGATCATCGCCGCCAACGCTCAGCAACAGTCGAGCAACTCAAATCCGGTCGTTCGCCAAAACAACGTGCGTCCACGCCCATCCCTCGAAGAGAGGCTAGGACGTCCTTACTCGTTTCCTCAGAATAAAACGAGAAGACTGTTTGAGCTGGCAGTGCGTAATAGACTCATCAATCTGCCGAGTCCAAAGCGTCTGTCGCAGCCAGGCGATCTTAATAATCCCAATTATTGCCCTTACCACCAAACGGTAAGTCACTCGATTAAGGATTGTTTCGTCTTTAAGGGATGGATCGAGGATCAATACCTGCAAGGCAAGTTCGCGCTGTCTGAAAGCTGGAAGGTAGACCCAACACAGCCGCACTCTCCAAAGAAGACGGACACGCCGGGGGCAGCTTGTTCTTTAGTCAAGGATGAAAACAATGGAGAAAACTCATCGGATGAATCCGAAGACTACGCAGCGACTTGTCATATGATTTCTCATTCACTGACGGATGATAAAGAGGCTCCTTGCGCTGAGAAACCAATGGCGAATCCTGAGCCGGAGATTCTACAGCCATCAGACGAGTTGATCGATGTCTTCCTAAGTGAAATTCGTCTGAAAGAAAAAGCCAATCAAGAACGTGAAATGGCCATACTAGAAAGAACCAAGGTATTCCCGTCAAATCAAAAGCCATACACTGCGGGTAAAAACAAATTCAAGACGAGGAAACTGTTCGCCAAAGCTCTATCGGTAGGAATGAAGCTACCGCCCTCTGAAGAAAATACTCTCGCTGAGGCAGAGATGCACCCTAACTTTTGTTTATATCATCAGAAGATCATACATCCTACCGAGGACTGCGAATCCTTTAACTGTTGGTGGCAAGGGTATGTCGCTCAAAAGCAACACTTTGACGGGACAAAGTGTGAAGCTTGTGGACATCGGAAAAATGCGATATATGAGCGCAAAAGAGTCACCGACGATTGCCATATAGCCGACTCTAAGGTATCGCAAATTATCACCTTCGGAAGCAACTCTGACGAAGAAGCTATCCCCAACTCTTCCCTCGGGGAATCTATTTCAAAAATAAAGGAATTGAGAAGCTGCGAGAACGTTCAGCCATGCAATCCCATGCTACTCGGAAAGAATCCCGGCCCTGCAAACAACGGAGCGAACAAAAAGGATAAAAGAAAAGGAAAAAAGGCCCTCGTCGCTAGCGCTTACCAACAATCAGGTGACCCTAGACCGGTTGCTTGCCAAAGCAACAAGCGGCAATCCCTCCTGGAAAAGTTGAAACGTCCTTACTCGTTTCCGCAAAATAAAACAAGGGGACTGTTCGAGCTGGCAGTGTGCAACAGACTCATCAATCTGCCGGGTCCAAAACGTCCGTTGCAGCCAGACGATCTTAATAATCCTAATTATTGCCCTTACCACCAAACGGTAGGTCATCTGATCGAGGATTGCTACGTCTTCAAGAACTGGGTTGAAGACCAATACCAACAGGGCAAGTTCGCGTTGTCCGAAATTTGGAAGGTGAACCCGCCACAACCGCATGCTCCGAAAAATATGGACACGCCGGGGGGCATCATGCTCATTCATAGAGAAAGCCCAACGGACCACTACGTCCTAAAACTGGATAACGGACCACTACGTCCTAAAACTGGATAACGGACCGAAACGTCCTTAAACTAACAACGGACCGAGATGTCCTTAAACTAATGATGGACCGCAATGTCCTAAAATTTGCAAATGACCGAAATGTCTTTAAACTACTACCGCAGTATCCTTAGGCTGACGAGATAAAAAAAATATATCAAAAATAATAATAATAAAAAAAAACGGTATGTCCATAAGCAAAAAGGGCACGGATGAAAACCCGAAAGGGCTCCGTGAGTAAAAACAGCAGGGCTACCGGCGAGTGTTCGTGAAAACCCGAAAGGGCGCGACCTCGTTAATAAAAAAAAAGAGAAGAAGAAAATAAAGAGAAAAAAAAACGGTATGTCCATAAGCAAAACGGGCATGGATGAAAACCCGAAAGGGCTCCGTGAGTAAAAACAGCAGGGCTACCGGCGAGTGTTCGTGAAAACCCGAAAGGGCGCGACCTCGTAAAAAATAAAATAAAATAAAATAAAAATAAAAAGAATAAAAAAAACGGTATGTCCATAAGCAAAATGGGCACGGATGAAAACCCGAAAGGGCTCCGTGAGTAAAAACAGCAGGGCTACCGGCGAGTGTATGTGAAAACCTGAAAGGGCGCAACCTCGTTAAGAAACACTTATAGGGTCCTCTCGACCCTGTAAGGAGAAACCACCTGCGTGAGATCCTTACGACTCACAAAGGAACAACACACTTAGGGATCCCCATGATTCCTAAGGAGAAAATACACCTGCGAGATCCTCACGACTCGTAAGGAGAACTCTCTTGTGGGACCCTTACGGCTCATAAGATTTGAAAGTCTTAAGTTACATAAACCTTAACCTGTTCTTAAGCAGCCCCCACAACCTTCGATATTGCCCTACAAGCGGCTCATATTGACCCTTGTATACAATCCACGGGCATGAATAAATATTTTCTTAACAAAGTCCCATCCGTGACTAGGGATATGCTTGTACAGCAAACAACACTTGTAAGTCCTCTCGACTTATAAGGAGAAAACCCTTTTGTAAGATCCTTACGACTTACAAGTGAACATGCACTTAGGAATCCTCACGATTCCCAAGGAGAAAACACACCTACAAGATCCTCACGACTTGTAGGGAGAAATACCTTTGTGAGACTCTTACGGCTCATGAAGTCAAAAGCCTTAGCCGACAGGACCCTTAACCCTGTTTACTAAGCCACCTTTGTTCGGCATCGACAGAGGCAAATGATGATTCGCTCCTGGCAATGTCCCAGTTGTAGCGATGCTGATGCCTAAAACGGTATCAAATTCCGAGTCCTTCCAAGGCAAATGATGATTCGCTCCTGGTAATATCCCAGTTGCAGCGATGTTGATGTCTAAACTGGTATCAAATTTCAAGTCCTTTCACGGCAAATGATGATTCGCTCCTGGCAATATTCCAGTCGCAGCGATGCTGATGCCAAGATTGGTATCAGATCCCAAATCCCCTACTCGCAAAAAAAAAAAATCAATCAGCGAGCCCCAAAAAAAATGCATACGAAATAGCCGAAATGATGGGGCAACTTGCAAACAAAATCAGCAAGTAAAAATGTATGCATGCAAAATAGCCGAAATGGTTGGGCAACTCGCAATAAAAAGCAGCGAGTAAAAAGAAAAATAGCCGAAATGATTGGGCACCGCGAAAAATAGCCGAAATGATTGGGCAATCGCGATTTTCGCGATATAAAAAGCTGAAATGATAGAGCATCGTGGAAAGAATAAAAAAAATGATGAAAGAATGAAACTTTTTGCCCTACAGGTGAAATCACATCGATCCCTGTATACAATCCAGGGGCACAGATAAAAAGGGAACAATACCTTCCCAACAGGCTCCACCAGAAAGCGAAGCCAAATCTCGACGGTTCATAGATAACCTAGAAACAACCTCGACATTTGTCGCCATATTGGAAACACGATGTCAACAAACGGAGCAAAGGAAGGTCCCTAACTTCAGGGTCTCGACGTCAATATCGACAACTTAGAGATCACCAACGGCGTTTCTCCTCACTCCAACCAGATGCAGACGTGACATCAACAACCGACCCCAGAGTCGCAATGAAACGGAACCATGACAAAGTCCCTAGTTCAAAATCACAATGGCCACATCTACAGCCTGGAGACCAACAACGGTGTGCCTCCTCATTCCAACAGGACACAGATGTTACACCATCAAGCGGAGCGATGGCAAAATCCCAACTCCATCTCGGCATTCGTCTCGTTACAGCAGACGCAATGTCAACAACGGCATTCCTTCGCAGTCCAGCAGGAAGTAGAAGCAACGTCAACAAGAGACCCCATGGTCGAAACAAGCGGAGTGACGGCAAAATCCCAACTCCACCTCAGCATTCGTCTCGACACAGCAGACGCAATGTCAACAACGGCGTTCCTTCGCAGTCCAGCAGGATGTAGAAGCGACGTCAACAAGAGACCCCATGGTCGAAACAAACGAAGCGAAGGCCAAATTCCTAGCTTCAACGTCTTTACGGTAACTCACATAAAACCGGAAAGACAATCGGAGATCATCTCGCACCAGCACAGAGTGGTCACCACCTCGACGTCCGTCTCGATACAGCAGACGAGATGTCGACCCCAGCGTTCTTCCTCCAGCAGGGATTCGGACGTGACAAAGCAAACGAAGCGAAGGCCACATTCCTAGCTTCAACGTCTTTACGGTAACTCATATAAAACCGGAAAGACAATCGGAGATCATCTCGCACCAGCACAGAGTGGTCACCACCTTGACGTTTGTCTCGATACAGCAGACGAAATGTCAACCCCAGTGTTCTTCCTCCAACAGGATTCGGACGTGACAAAGCAAACGAAGCGAAGGCAACATTCCTAGCTTCAACGTCTTTACGGTAACTCACATAAAACCGGAAAGACAATCGGAGATCATCTCGCACCAGCACAGAGTGGTCACCACCTTGACGTTCGTCTCGATACAGCAGACGAAATATCAACCCCAGCGTTCTTCCTCCAACAGGATTTGGACACACCAAAGCAAACGAAGCGAAGGCCACATTCCTAGCTTCAACGTCTTTACGGTAACTCACATAAAACCGGAAAGAAAATCGGAGATCATCTCGCACCAGCACAGAGTGGTCACCACCTTAACGTTCGTCTCGATACAGCAGACGAAATGTCAACCCCAGCGTTCTTCCTCCAACAGGATTCGGACGTGACAAAGCAAACGAAGCGAAGGCCACATTCCTAGCTTCAACGTCTTTACGGTAACTCACATAAAACTGGAAAGACAATCGGAGATCATCTCGCACCAGCACAGAGTGGTCACCACCTTGACGTTCGTCTCGATACAGCAGACGAAATGTCAACCCCAGCGTTCTTCCTCCAACAGGATTCGGACGTAACAAAGAAAACGAAGCGAAGGCCACATTCCTAGCTTCAACGTCTTTACGGTAACTCACATAAAACCGGAAAGACAATCGAAGATCATCTCGCACCAGCACAGAGTGGTCACCACCTTGACGTTCGTCTCGATACAGCAGACGAAATGTCAACCCCAGCGTTCTTCCTCCAACAGGATTTGGACACACCAAAGCAAACGAAGCGAAGGCCACATTCCTAACTTCGACGTCTTGACGGTAACTTATATAAAACCGGAAAGACAATCGGAGATCATCTCGCACCAGCACAGAATGGTCACCACCTCGACGTCCGTCTTGATACAGCAGACGAGATGTCACCCTAACGTTCGTCTCGATACAGCAGACGCAACATCACCAAAAGGAGCCACGGCAAAATCCCTAGTTCCAAACCTCGACGGTTCACCAGTAACCTAGAGACAACCATGACATTCATCTCGATACAGAGGACGCGATGCCAGCAAACGAAGCGAATGCCAAATTCCTAGCTTCAGGGTCTTAACGGCAAGTCATATAAAGCCTGAAAGACCACCGGAGATCATCCCACATGGAGTGGTCACCACCTCGACGTTCGTCTCGATACAGCAGACGCAACATCACCAAAAGGAGCCACGGCAAAATCCCTAGTTCCAAACCTCGACGGTTCATCAGCAACCTAGAGACAACCACGACATTCGTCTCGATACAGAGGACGCAATGCCAGCAAATGAAGCAAAGGCCAAATTCCTAGCTTCAGGGTCTTAACGGCAACTCATATAAAGCCCGAAAGACTATCGGAGATCATCCCACACCAGCGCGGAGTGGTTATGACTCATCGGGGCTCTCCAAAATGAGCCTAACCTCAAGTAAAAAGCGGCATGGCAAATTCCTAGCGCTTGCTCTTTCGACGGTCAAACTGCCAAGGAGGATTGCTTGAAGACGTCTTGTCCAGCCCCCGAAGGGATCAGAGACACGGCAGTCGCAGGGCTACTCGAACAGCACGATTGCCTATCGAGAACTATATCAGCTTATGCGACGGTACGATGGCCAAAACCCTAAGTACCACCAACCTTAACGGGCTTCTGTCGTAAAGAGCAGAGGTTAAATGCGACGTTAAGATGTTCTTGCGAGAAATGTTCGATTCGTCTCGACTTGTGAAAAATTGTCGAGGCGGCTCGACTCGTGAGATAAAACCTTAGGTAGTGGGCATAAAAGAAGCCTGTTTCCTCAGCATTGGGACCCTGCAAGTTGGCCCAAAACGGTCTCTTGCATACCATCCACGGGTCTCACTCTCCAATGTCGAACTTCGACAAGGAGGGTAACAACCGCTTACAAGTCCTCTCGACTCGTAAGAGGGAAAAATTCTCTTGTAGGATCCTTACGACTTACAAGAGAAAACCACACTTAGGAATCCTCACGATTCCTAAGGAGAAAAACCCACCTACGAGATCCTTTCGATCCGTAGGGAGAAGAGTCTCTATGAGACCCTCACGGCTCATAGAGTTGAAAAGTCTTAGGCAGCAGATCTGAACCTGCGGCCTAAGCCCTCGCTATCTCGTGAAGAAATCAAGAAGCTTACTCTATTACCTGCTAATTGTGACGACATGCTGAGAAAAAGGAAAAGCAACAGAAAGAGCATCCGATTTACATTTGATCAAGCGTTCAAAACACATTCATTCATGTATGGGCAAAAAGACTCAGGACAAAAGATATATAATAAAGACAAGCTGGGGTAAAAAAAAATTCCATTAATATTGCCCGAAGTTCTTACATTCATAAAAAACAATAAATGAAACTTACAATGGAATAGCCTCAGATCCAGGGCATGGATTGAGGAATTCAAAAGCGACCCTATCTATGACTTTCTAAGTCTCGCGGACCATCCTAGTGTGCTTCCTTTCGCGAGGACAAGCGTCAGGGTCCCTTCCGATGTCTTCCACCCTCCGATAAGCAGCGAGTATGGCAGACTGTTGAAAGACCTTGTGCAAGAGGTCGATAAGACTGTCTCGCCGTCTCTTCGAGATAAAGTTCAATAGGTACACAGAGTGCACCTTGTCCTCAGCGGCATCCAACGCCCTAAGCGGCACGCCGGAACAGAATAGGGAAAGCGCTTCCCAGATAGCTCCCACGATAAGTTTAAGAAGAAAGGAACGTCGGGGATGCAGTGGACCGTTGTATGCGTCGAAGCGACTCATTATTTCAGCACACTCCTCGTTTGTGAACTCCCGATTTTGAGAGCGGCCAAGTCGGCGGATGCCCTCATGAGAGATGATCTCGTTAAGAGCATACATGTGGGCGTTCATTTTTCCTGCGAAAGAGAATCAACAGAATTATCAGAAAGACTGATTAAGCAAAACGATATAATGCACTGAGGAATAAAATGCCATATTTAAGTTCCAAGATCCATGAAGAATCCTTAAGAGTTCTTCTATATGATTTGGGAGGAGCAAAACTCCATTAATGAATTAAGAAAATCCAAGGAAAATCTTTTAGAGAGCAGAGCTCTATGGAACCCTAGTAGGGTCCCCTTTAGTTCTCTTTAGATCCTTTTAAGACCTGTAGAGCAAAGCTATGCTAAGTGAAACCCTAAATAGGTTTCCTTTAGATCAGGGATCTATTGAGAGCGAGACTCTATCAACAAAAATTAATTTAACTTAATTTAATCCAAATTAAAATTTTCACCTAAAAGTTTTAAGAGTTTAACTCTTAAAATTCTTGAAAATAAAGAGCGGGGCGCTGAGTTCTGAAACTAAAAATTTAGAGATGAGAATCATCTAAGAGACCAAAGGTCCTATTTATAGGCATCAAGTGCCCTTTCAGCTACCAAGGGATGGCGAGACGGTTCGGAGTCTGCCACCGCTGCGCTCACGTTAGGAGGCCACGTAAGCGCAACGGTGGGGGGGCATTTGCTTATCTCCATCAGAGCAAAGCTCTGTTCAAATTCTAAGTTGGGAAAAGAAGCAATATTTCTGTTTTTCTCCAATCAGAGCAAAACTCTGTCTTAAAAATTAAAAAGAAAATTAAAATTAAAATAAATAAAGTAGCGTACTCGCAAAAAAAATAAAATAAATAAAATAAATAAAAATAAAAATAAAAATAAAAAATAAAAAAATAAAAAAAATAAAAAAAAGCGCGCAGCTGCGCAGCGCGCAGTAAAAAAAAATAAATAAAAAAATAAAAATGAAAATAAAATATAAATAAATAAATAAATAAAAAATATTTATTGCGCGACACGTATCTGCGCAGTTGCGCAAGCGCTGCACGACACGTGTCACGCACTAGGGAGTTACGCAAAAAACAGAATAAAGATTTAAGGAAATCTTTTCTGTTTTTGTTAAAACAAGAAGTTTCTTGTGTAAAATAGAGCCCTTTGGATTAAAAATCCAACGGTGGGAAAAATTCCCCAAATCACTCAGAGAATGATCTCTTTAACAAACTTTAACTAATTTATGGGCACTATAAAAAGGACCCTAGACCTCATTTCAAAAGGAGGAAGATTTGGCTAAAAAAAAGGAGAAAGAGGACTCTGAAGAACGCCTCAAGAATATAAAAAAGGTAAAAACCTTTGAAAGAAGAGAAATTTCTCTTGTGAACAAGATCATGGATCTTCAATAAATAAATAAAATAAAAATAAAAATAGTGCCTTGCACTTGTTTTATGAACCATCGGTTCTTGAACCTAAAAGGTTCTTAAATTAATAGTGCTTTGCACTTTCATGAACCTTTGGTTCTCTGAGATAAGAAAAACAAGAAAAACTTGTTTTTTCTTAGATCTAAATCAAATAGTGCATTGCACTTGTTTTATGAACCATCGGTTCTTGAACCTAAAAGGTTCTTAAATTAATAGTGCTTTGCACTTCTTATGAACCACTGGTTCTCTAAAACAAGAAAAAACAGAAATAAAAAAGATAGTGTTTTGCACTTTTATGAACCTTTGGTTCTTGAAATAAAAAGAAAAACTTGTTCTTCTTTGATCTAAATTAGATCAAGAAATCAAATAGTGCTTTGCACTTCTTTTATGAACCATTGGTTCTTGAATCTAAAAGATTCTCAAATTAATAGTGCTTTGCACTTATAAATCTGTACTGTTGCGCTCTCTGATTGGCGCAAAGCGCTTGACAAATGCAATGCATTTCCTAAAAGGTCAGGTCCAAACCAAAAAGACCTAGTAGGCCTAATTAAATTGCAGTGCAATAAAAGGGGCAGAGCCCAAACAAAATAGATACTCTGCATCATTTATAAAAGGGCAGAGCCCAAACAAAACAAAAATAATGCAATGCATTATTTAAAAAGGGGCAAAGCCCTAACTCAGGCCTAATTGGCCAAAGACAAATAAAAATGTTGAACATTCAACTGGACTTAGCCCAGTCATGGCCATAAGTCCTCAAATTAAATTGACTGAGCACGGCTGCTCCCTAAATGAATTTACATCCGGTTCGAGGGTACATCTCCGAACTCCTCCGACACCTATCGTTGTAATCCTTCAACGACGTCAGAGAGGTGACGGGTCCCAACGACCACACATGAATATGGACTGCGGGGTCCTTAAACTCGTGGACCGAGACGTCCTTAAACTAATATTTGACCGAGACGTCCTTAAACTAATATTTGACCGAGACGTCCTTAAACTAATATTTGGACCGAGACGTCCTTAAACTAATATTGGACCGAGACATCCTTAAACTAATAACGGACCACCACGTCTTTAAACTGGAATATGGACCACCACGTCCCTAAACTGGAATGTTGGACTGAGACGTCCTTAAACTAATATCGGACCGAGACGTCCCTAAAACTAATATCGGACCACCACGTCCTTAAACTGGCGATGGACCACCACGTCTCTAAACTAGAACATGGACCACTACGTCCCTAAAACTGGAACAATAGAGCCCAAATGCTCTTTTGTCGGATCTAAACGGTCCCGTTAAGTTGATCTTAGTCTCAAACTGGACTAACGTATCCTTAACAAACGTTTGAGTCGATCTTAGCCTCAAAAATGGCTAACGTATCCTCCAAACAGACTTTAGTCCCAAATTGGACTATAAATTCCCCCAATCAACTTTGGCTCAAGGGTACATCTCTGAACTCCTCTGACATTTGTCGTTGTAATCCTTCAACGTCGTCAGAGAGGTGACGGGTCCCGACGACCATACATGCAATGGACCACTACGTCCCTAAACTGGAACAATAGAGCCCAAATGCTCTTTTGTCGGATCTAAACGATCCAGTTAAGTTGATCTTAGTCTCAAATAGGACTATCGTATCCTTAACGAATGTTTAAGTTGATCTTAGCCGCAACGCGACTAATGCATCCTTAAACTAAAAAAAAACACCAAACCCAAATCTAAGTAAATACGGATTTGGACTAATCCACGTCCTACGGGCGACGGCATTACTCAGTCTCCGTATACAATCCACGGGCAACCACAAACAAAACAAACACACACGACACGAAGTGAAATTCTGGAGAAGGAGAAAGTTGTTACCGCGACGCGGTAGCGTAATTAACTGCAGGGGCTTGCGCCTGCAGGGAAGAACGTCCCCACAATCAAAAACCCCTCAAGAGAGGGGGAATCTGACGAAGTCTGCTACATCGGCCGCATCCGTCTAAACCTCCGATACACGGTGCCATAAATCAACTTGGCATCTTCGGAGAAGTAGACAGATAAAACCAAATAGTATCTGCCCCGAATCTCAGCGTCAGGACATCGCGGTCTTGCGCGCCGCCTTTCGGAGGGGAACAGCGTCTTTGTGTTTTGTCCGGATAACTTTTAGAAACTGTTAAAAAGGTTCGAACGGATTTCAATAACTCACTTTTTCCCCTGTCGGAAATTTTTTCAAAAGTTGGATTTTTCCTCGTGTTTAAGAACGTTCTAAGTCGTGCAAGTAACGCGGTGGACCCTCTAGATGACAACAAACCTTAACTCGATTATGTGACCGTCTTGAACTGCCTTTTGAACCTTAGGGTTTGGGGCAGTACGGCGTGCCACATGTGAGGCGTTGGCTTGACCCTTCTACGGCTGGACCATTGGTACTGTGGCATGTGATGGATGTTTTTAAACTGATTTCAAGTGTTGAGATATATTGGGGAAATCTTGGGTGTTTGATGATTCGATCGGAAAGTTTAACTTTGTCTATTTATCTGGAATGTGATACAATATTTGGAATCCACAAGTAGTTATGAGATAACTAATATGAATGTTATAAACACAGCACTTTAGTCTCACTTGATCGGTTGCCACGGAATTTTGATGCGATCAAAAGTCCGTCGCAATCACGTAGTGTACGCGGATACTCGCCGGGTAAACTTAATAGACAGCTACGCCCCATAGCCCCGACCAAGTGACTGTAGGAGAACCCCGTCGCCGAAAGCATCCGTTCGGGTGCTCGCGGCAGCGGTGTTCTGCCTTAGTGCACTTCGTCGACGGTATCGGGGGTGCGGCCGTCTACTAAAGTTTGCGACGAGCATTCGATCAGGTCGTCGGGAATCTTGTTGAATTGCCCGACTTGATATTGAAAAGAGTTTTCGATAATGAGACTAAAATGCGGGGTTTATAATTGTTAGGCATGCGATGTCTAAGGAATTCATTTGGTTAGGCATGCGATGTCTAAGAAGGTTGCGGATTCCAACTGTTGTAGTTTTACACTTTCTTTTCTGTGACCGTAAGCGTAGTATGTGGTGTATCGCCGGCTTCGTTGCTATACATCAACGACAATCGGGATACGCATACTTGCTTACATTGATGATATGAGATATTATGTGTTGCTGTGATATGTTATATTGGATCGTCGCGTTCTGAATAGCCGGGGGTTTTATGTGAGATGAGAGTTTTTCTTTTTCATTCATGTAAAATTCATTTCTATGTAATATTCTTTTATTGGGGCACTTCCAGGTTGCGGAAGATGTCACCGTTGATGTATATTATTTACTTTTCCGCATTAGGTAGACCCAAGGCGGGGAGCACAAGTAACCGGGTTCTAGGGTCCAGTGGGAGACCATCTCGAGAAGTCGAGACCGGGTCTCCTAACCCTAGAATTGGCAGTGTTGCTTGCCGCTCTCGTAGGGGTCTAGGGATGTGGGTTTGGCTATTCATCGCGACCGTGGAATCCGTGTTTTATACTGGCTCGTATTGAAAACACGGGCATCCTAGTATATCCAATATTTCATATATGTTCTTCTGCTGCAATGTTCTGTGATCAGATCATATTACTGCCTGAGACGAATGTTTATATTATATATATGAGATATATGTTATATTGCAGATTTCGTTTTCAAATGTGATGCTTGCGAAGCATAATTAAAATGAGACTTCATTAATGAGATTAATGAAATAAAAGAAACCTAAAGATGTTGTAGAAACTTGTTTATAAAAACTGGTAGCTCTAGTTCTTGCTTTGCATAGCGGTGTTCCTTGTAGAATATCCAGCACCTTATTCGATAAGGAAAGGGCCGAGATCCCTTCACCGGGAGTGACCCCTTTAGCAATGACTGGCAGATGCTACACCCCTCGGTTTGTCTTTTGATTGCTTTTGGAGTTTTTTCTTTGCACAGTGATATATATGATATATCCCGCACCTCATTCGACGAGGAAAGGGCCGACAATCCCTTCACCGGGAATGACCCCTTTAGCAAAACTAGAAAAGCCTCAAAAACACTCCATTTAAAATCACTCAATTCTACAACAATATCAAGTTCATTACGCAAAAGAGTTTTCATAAAAACCTTTCGTAGACCTCCGTCATTTCAGATAAGTTGTATATAGTATTCGTGCTACATTTGTTGGCTTTCGTCAAGGTGTAGTGTGCGGTAGCTATATGCTGCTTATCTGCTGCATACGATGCGATTGGATTAGGGTAGTCGTGCGGCTTTGTTGGCTTTCGTCAAGGGTCGTGCGGGTGGGTTTAATTCAATCAAGAAATGTACGGGTTGAACTTGACTAGCGGGCTATGGTTTGTTGGCTTTCGTCAAGGTCATAGCACATTAGGGGCAAAAATATCGGGAATTTCAAGTGTTGAAATTTGCAATGAGATTGCATACCTTCTATGAGATAGTTGGATCCCGATACCCGCTGCGAGTAAGAGTTACTCCTGGGAGAGTTTTACATATTCCAATTAGCCGATCAAGTAGGTGTCTAGAAAGGTGTTAACGGGGTTACGCCTCTGGGAAAACGAGGTTAACATTAATTAGGTTCGTGCGAAAGCACGGGGGACCTCCCTTTAAGTACCGACACTAGCCTGGCTGAAAGATTGGCGAACTTGTAGCGTGTAATTAATCCCGGCTAGTCTTTTCTTTTAGGGTTTGAAGGAAGATTTGACAAAAACAGTGGGAGACATCCTGATTATATATATTATATAACCAATCTAATCTTGCAAGAGCATACGCTGAGTGTTTTGTTCTCTCTCTCTAGGTAGCGACCATATCACGCCTTAATCAAGAATATTAATACGGATATATTGACCGAACCCGCTTGTTATACTGAGCTGGGGAACGTTGGTCCCGCTCCAACTTATAATTGTTATAAGACAGAGCAGGAAATTAGGGAATACCGGATTTCCCGTGCCGCCCAAACGAAGAAAGTGCATGCTGATGCATAATCTTCGGGTGTGTTCGTTACACAGAACTGTTTCTCAGTATCCTTTACGTCCTGGGTATGTGATACCGGATCAGGATCCTACATATGTAATTTGTTACATGGGCTACAGATAGATAGAGAACTGAGAACGGGTGATAAGTTTCATGAGACAGAAAACGGTGCAAGTGTTGCAGCCAAGTCTGTTGGTCACTATCACCCTGTATTACCAGAATACATTGATTCTGAACGAATGTTATTAGATACCGAACCTGATATACAAAATCATATCGGTCTCTTTATTAGTAAAGAAAGATATAATTTTGTATTGTTGGATAATATTTTGAACATTTTCTATATCAAGAGTTGATCGGTTCAGGCACGTTATCTAAAAGTATTGTCGTTCTAAATCAAACTACAGTTCTTAGTATACGGAACACACACAAGAGGAAGAGTTCAGAAATGAACGAATCCTTCTTGAGGTATTGTAGACTAGATCATATCAATGCGACCGACTAGCTAAGTTACATATAGATGCATATTTAAATTAGTTTGAATTTACATCTTGTGAAACTTGCCGGTCATGTCACAAAGATAAGATGACCACAGCTCTGTTTATTGGGAACAGAGAAAGAGTTAGTGAACTCTTGGGATTGATACATGCTGATGTATGAATGTCCCCTGTCTACACATGCCAAGACCGGTTCTTTGTACTTCATTACATTCTCTGATGATCTCTCAAGATTCAGACATGTGTTTCTATTGAAACACAAGTTCGAAGCTTTTGGGATATTCACATAATATAAGTTAGAAGTAGAGAACCAAAATACGGGTATAAGTATTATGTCCTTTGATGAGATCAAGGAGGAGAATACTTGAGCACGGAATTCCTGGACTATTCTAAAGGAGAATGAGATTCTCTCTCAGCATTACTCCTCCGTATACACCACAGCACGTCGGTGTATCGGGGTGGAGCAATAGCACCCTATGTGATATGGTGTGCTCTATGATGAGTACTACTGAGTTTCTTATTTCCTTTTGGATGTTATGCGCTTGAGAAGCTGCATACCTATTGAATAGAGTTCAAATCAAATCAGTTGTCTACCACTTCATATGTGATATGGAAGGGGAAGAGCCCATATCTTAAGTTTGTTAAGATTTGGGGTTGTCCGGCCTATGCCTAAAAGCAAAATCCGGACAAGCTCGAGGCAAGGTCTGTTATGTAGAACCGGAAATGTTCCAGCTATACTAACTGCAGCTGATGATTTGGTAGAACCAAAGGATTCAATAGTTTCCAACGAACCTCAGCCTCTCCGCCGATCTAGCAGGGTTCCTCACCCACCTGAGAGATACTTCGATTTCTTTATGACAGTGGGAGCGAGGATTGTATCATGAGATGATGACCCAATTAGTTTCGAGCAGGCCATCAGGAGTGGGACTCTGTAAGAATGGCTGGATGCTTAGTGATCTAAGATGGAATCCTTATACACCGACAACGTATGGACTTTGGTTGCTTTATCTGAAGGGTTAAATCCCCATCAGGAGCGAGTATATCTTGAGAAGATTACTTGGTGTACATGGAAAAGTTGAGACTTTCAAAGCTATGCTTAAGTCCATCCAGATCCTACTTGCCACGGCTACATACCATGACTACGATATCTGGCGGTTGGGTGTCATGACTGCTTTTCTAAATGATGTTTTAGAAAAGAGCATCTATAAGTACACAGCCAGAGGGCTTCGTAGACAGTGGGAGCAGCGGAAACGTGTACAAGATATTTTATATAATAAAACAGGCATCGCGGAGTTGGAACATCTGTTTTGATGTGGTAGTCAAAGAGTTTGACTTCATCAAAATGGTAGATGAACCTTGTATATACAAAAAGATAGTAGGGAGTATGGTGGTGATCCTCATAGAGTATGTGGATGACATACTCTTGATAGGGAAGGAGTTTCCTATGCTACGCTCGGTCAATCTCCGCTTATCACAATGATTCTCCATATAGGATTAATGTGATACCTCCTAAATCCTGAGTTATGGATCTATGAGATAAATCTAATTGGATGTTAGGATTCTCACTAGTTGTAGTGAGATGGTATCAATCGATCCTGGGGAGAATCACTGGAAAGGTTCCAGGGTGATAAGAACGACTGAATGTCAGTCGCAGGCATTGTCTTTACCCTCAGTGGAAGGGACGGTATGTTGGAAGAGTTCCAAGCTAGATACTGTGACAAACTAGACGATTAAAGGCAAGATACATCGTTACCAAGGATACTACCAAAGAGGCAGTCTGGATATATATAAGTTCATGAGATGAACTTCGTTCCTACCATTGTGTGACAATGGAGTTGTGGCTTTTGCCAAGGAACTACCGTCCCATCAGAAATCCAGATATAATTCTTAGGCAGTATCACCTGATCATGGAGATGGTTGATCTCCAGGGAGATCGAGGTTAGGAGAGTAGACACAGAGGACAACAGCGCGGATCCACTCACAAAGGCCTTTTTCCCAGTAGAGACTTTTATGGGATGGTTGAGTATGAGATACTTCAACCGTGGCTAATTGTTGGGTATGCGATACCATAACAGATGGCCCTAGTGCAAGTGGGAGATTGTTAGTTATATGTATGCCCTAGAGGCCATTACTGTACATACGATGTATATTGTAGTGGATGCTAGGACATATATAGGGAGGACTTTCTTGCTTGACATGATAGTATGCTATCTGGTTGTACTTTATCTTAGCATGTACTCTGATTGTCTCTATGTTACATGTTGATAAAGCCCTTAGGATATGTACTCGACTATTGGGACTATGATGAGATCATACTAGTGGGGCCACGGTAGTCGACGAGTACATCCTATAACTGTTCCTAGTCGAGGGTGTATCGAGACAGGGCATCGATGCACCAGAGTAGACTAGCGTATACGCACCTTGACCCATATGATGGGCGATGGATGATCCCATATCCATCGGTGTTTGACATCAAGGATGGTGTACGGGTGCTCAGTGGAGACTGGGTACACTGGACGGACTCGCCGAGAACTCCCAGATGGTATTATACCATATGTCATATGGCAGTTCTCCGGTGACACTGGTACAGAGTAGTCTGTTGACCCGAGATCGTCATAGAGTCTTGTGTGATTCCCACTGTGCTTTGATTTCCATCATACCACGTCCAAGAGGGCGTGCAAAAAGGTGGCTTTTGGGTACAGTCCCGAATCATATGGAGGCAATGAGCGATAGGAGGGGATTCGTCTCTCCCGGTATAGGGAGTTGATGTTGTGCTGTGTTCGATTGGCTATAACCGGAAATCCCTGGCCAGGGTTGCTGAGATTTACTGGTAAGTGTTATCAGTAGTTTCTTGAACTGTTATAGACCTCATATCGACACGACTTATCGAGCTATTGGGGTCTGACGTTTACCACCCCTAGGCGAGATATGCGACATATCAGACAACGAGACCGGACTGTACGGGAGTGTTATTGTTTGGATTCACAGGAGAATGTACAGGCTTGCTTGTTGATCTTCTGAGCGCTCAATACCTGGGTAGCTGTTACGTTTAGCTGACCGCTTGCAGCTTGTGGGTGTTTGATATGATCATCACCTACTGCCGGCGTATTGACGATTCTTTAGAGTCCCACACAGAGGTTTCTTGGCTCAGGCAAAACGGAGTAGGAGCACATATGTGATATGTGCGGGACCGAGGATAATGCGATATGTGATACCGTATTATATTCTCGCGATATTTGATATCAGCCGGGTCATCGGATCAAGTGTTGATTCGATGAATCGGTACGGATAAATATTAGTCGATTACATGCGATATAGCCGGATTGTCGGATCAAGTGTTGATTCGATAATTTAATGTATAATAATATATATGATATATTAAATTACATTAACTAATATTAGCTCACTAAAAGATTCTTTTTCTCACTCGGGTAATACATTGATATATATGCGATATATGTTAATTGTATTATTTTATTTTGTTACGATAAATATTATATATGTGATATATAATATTGTAACATGATATGATAACTAATGCAACATGTTTAGTGGAGTTTAAACATGATTAGGGTTTGGATTAGGGTTAAGCTTTCTAGATGATTCTAGAAGGTTTTGGTTTTGTTTTGTGAAAGATATTTTCAAGTGACTCATGTTTTAACCCAACCCAAACCCTAACCCTAGTTAATTCTCTACATGAGTTTAGTTGACCATGGTTGCATTATTCATCATTATTTTCTTTGCATTATTCATCACAAAAGGATTCAATAATGTTCATCTTCTTCCTTCTTCTTCTTTGCTTACAAAGCTTTCTTGCTTTGATATTTGTGATGAAAATATGTGAGAAAAAGATAAATAAAGAGAGCAAAAATTCTACTTCATCATCCTCATCTTCCCTTGCCATTTAGATGAGGGTGTCCACATCATTTCATGAGTGTTAGCTTGTGTTAACGAAACTTCAAGGTAGATCATCTTTGTATCGAAGATCGGAAGCAAAGGTTGCATCTTTCTCTTCGTGGAACCTCTCGAGAGTCCGGAACCCGATGATCGCAGCGAAGGGACCACAACACGGAGCATATGAAGTGAAGGACCGGATCTACAAAGGTTGTAATCCCTCTCACTTAGTGTTAAAGTTGTTAACATGTTAGTTTTCGCCTAATCTCTAGTTTAAAGATCCGTATTCGGGTTGTTCGGCACGGCTAATTTTTTAATCGGGCATGGTTGATGCCTCGTAGACCCTTGTGCGCGTGCATAGCAACCCTACACTTCTAACACCTTCCATACCAATCTACCCCTTAAACCCCACGATATCTTGATTGTATTGTTTGTATTGCATTGTCACTTGTATTGTCTTGTATTAGAGATTGTATAGATGGATGAATTGCCGAAACCATGATATCAGTAAATGGATATAACTAGAGAATCATGTAGATGGATGTATATCCATGGTTCGGTTTAGTCGATACAGATTGAATATATTGAACAGATTGATTATATGGATTCATGGATTTATATTGTAATGTAGTTTTATACTTGAATCTCATTCAAGTCAGATTGTATATATTGAGACTCAGTCTGAGTCAAACAATTAGAAAAGAAATTGAATCCTGAATTAGGTTTTGGTGTTATCGGTAACCGCTGCACATGGACGGCAAGATTTGTGTCTTTTTCAAAGACGATTACCGTGTTGATAACACCGTTTGTTAAGTTGGCTACCTTAAATAGGCAAGCACCCATATCTCCAGCTCCCTGAGGCTTAAGAGACGGGTCCCGCTTAAACCTATGTTTACTAGGGTCCTTATTGTAATTTAGTATAACTTGAGGGGGTTTTATGTAAAAATAATTTTGTATAATTTTCAAAATACTTCTTAAGTATTTTATTATCGTCTTTTGAGTTTTCATTGATATATATTTTATCAATGTGACATTTCTAGTGAATAAAACATATTTTTCATAATATATGGTATTTATTTGTAATATTGGAATTGTTTGATATTTTCTTGTAAATGGAATATTTTTCTTGAATTTTAGAAATGCGGAATATTATAAATATTAGAAATTGATATTTTGATATTAATTACATATATATTTATTTATTAAAAATATAAGTTTTATTTATAGTAGAAATCATATTTTCTAATGAAAATTGCATTTTTAAATCTTTCGAGACCGTATGCTCTTTGCGGAGGTCTGCATCTCGCACTACTAAGCCCGAAGATGTGCGATAATCCGCACCATCCTGAATGGGTTCCCCGAAATGGGTTGTAGCTGCACATTGCAAAGATTTGTTAAAAATACATATCTTGTAGAAAAAGATTTTTATAAGTTTGAAATAGTTTTGTGTAAAATCGTATTTTCCCAAAAGTATGTTCCCAAAGATCATCGTGCTATATTACATATGAGTGTTGTGAGGAGGTAGGTCATTGCCCCGTGAACTATCTAAAGGTATAGTAAGGGGTAATGATGTTTTATGTCGAAACTAAACTATATGGTATTTTTCTGTAAAAGTGCTATAAAAATTGAAATATAAATTCTTTTAATATAAAACTTGTCAATATGTTTTATAAATGTTTAATGATCATGATGTGAGAGTTTGGTATTATTTTGTTTAAGAAAAATACGATTTTTAAGGAAAAACCGAATCGGAAGTCGGATTAACTCCACCTCCGTCGAGTTTTATAATTTTAAATTTTTAGAATAGTAAAGAGAAGGGAGAGAAGAGAATTACTGGATTGTACGGTAGAAGAGAGGAAAAGGAAGAAGTGGGAGGCACCTGTGCATCGTTTCGTCGCCGGAATCTCCTCGAATCGTCATCGGAAGTTCGCCGGAGTTTCGCTCTTTGCTAACTCCACTTGCACACAAAAAGTCTATGGAATTTTCTTGAGAGTTTGGACAGATATTTAGAAGTGAGAAGGGGTGATTTTAGGTGTGGTATTTATAGGAAAAATTAGGGTTTAGGATAAATGAAAGGGTGTGATAAAAATTGTATTTAATTTTGCATTAAAAAATTTAAAGGGTGTGTTTTAATTCTCTGTTTAATTTCAGAGATTTTAAATAGTGCAGGGGGAGTGGGGTAGGTCAAAAGTATCTGGGAGTTCAAGAAAATTTGGGTTCGGGATGACTCGGGCCGGCGGCGGCTGCCGATTCACCCGAGTCACCGGCCCGAGTTGGCCGAGTCGGGCCGAGTCAGGTTGCCACGTGTCCCCTGATGCTGTGTCTTAACTCGTGGACCCGTTTGTTTTATGTGTGACTCTTGGTTTTTACGAGTTATGCACGTGTAGACTTTTGGGCTTCTAAAAATATTAAAAGAAAACTAATAAAAAAATAATGTGGCTGATGGGATTTGAACTCTGGTGCTTTGGTTCAGCAGTGCAAGGTCTTACCAATAAGATACAAGCTCCTTCTTGCTGTTCAAAACCAAAACAAATTTATAACTTGTGCTCAGGCTCAAGTAACCTTTTCTGTATTTTTTTAAAAAAATTTGTACAAAAAGTTTAGGGTAGTTACATTCTACCCTCCTTATAAAAATTTCAACCTCGAAATTTGTAAAAGGAAAGTGTAACAGATTCAAGGAAAATTTGGTGGTGTATGAAGAATAACAAAGTGATACAAAGATTTGAGAATGTGAAAGAGAATTACCAGTGTTACCTTGACCTACAGGCTCGGCTTCTACGGCTGATAATGTGAAAGTCTGACGCCGTGGTACATTCCTCCTAGCTGGAGGCACATTCTGTCCTTAGGGCATGTTTCTCTGCCCTCGAGGCATGTCCCTCATTGCCTGTTGGAATTGGAGAGTAGGCTGTGCAGGTGGTGGAGCTGGGAGTGTAAGACGAGGTGCAGGAACCTGGACAGCTGGCCGCTTAGGGTAGTTGGTGAGTGTGTGAGCTGGGTTGCATCTATAAGGACAGTTTCCAATGCCGTGATTGGATGCGCCACAAACTAAGCACAGGCCTTTTGCGTGCTTACAGTCCTTCCACAAATGTCCTTCCCTCTTGCAATAGAAGCAAAAGTCGGGACTCGAATGGTTATTGATTTCTTCCGATCTCCTGGGTTCAACAGTTGGCCTCGTAGAGGCTCCTCCTGCCATTTGAGTGGAAGGGCGCTTCACTCTGGAAGTTTGAGGTCTACCCTTCCTATTTACTACTGCCTCGTATCTCCGGCAACCTTCAAAGACAAATCATGGGTTGGGAAATCCCCTGTAGCTAATGCAGCTTGGATTTCCGGGTCCAACCCTTGCTGAAATCTTCTAGCTCTGATCTTAGCAGTCGATATGAGATGGGCCGCAAACCTGTTACGGTCTTGTGTTAGCTGTGTAGATGTGATATAAAATTGAACATTGAGACATATCTTACCGACTGAGTATGGTGAACTCAGCGTCATATTCATCTACTGACTTAGTCCACATTGAACCTTGTTGCAGATGGATGAACTGTTGTTCCATATCAAAGCGGGCAGTCTCAGGGAAGTACTTTGCATCGAACATGTCACGGAAAGTCTTCCATTCGATAGGTTGGTCAAGACGGCTTTCTTCCGCCTTCCACCAAACCCGTGCATTGTCCATGAGCTGCAGCTTCACAACTCGAACCCAAACTATCTCTGGAACTTATGCCGCTGCCAGATCATCTTCGATGCTTTAAGCCCATTCCTCCGCTTCCAGAGGGCTCTCCTTTCCCGAAAAGTTCTTGGGGTGCAGTGCCCGAAATTGCTGCACTCTGAGTGTTTCCGCTTCTGGACGATTCAAGAGAATAGCAGTCTGCTGCTGCTGTCCTTCCAGGAGGCTGAGGATCGCCTCGAGCAAAACCGTCTGCTCATTGTTCGGAGCAACTACGGCAGGTGTGAATGGTAGTAGGGGAGTGTTGTTGACATTAGTGCTAGTGTTGTTTGGGGAAATCCATAACCTTGAATAAAAAAATAGGGTTATGATAGATTCAAAGTATATGAAATGATGACATTCAAGAAGTATGAATTGTAAAGAATGTTTTCAGTTGCTGGTTCTTGTGTTATATTGCTTAGGTTGTCCACACAGTGCTAAACTGCATGCTAGGGTTCCATACAGCTCTGACATGCATGGGTCACCAACAAAACCTGTCACGCCCCGCTTCCCGATGTACGGGTAGAGGGAGCGACGGGCCCGCTACGTATTTACTCAGAAGTAAATACGCTAAGCGTAACTAAGAAATATACACAATAGATATAATTGAACAGCAACTTTATTTATTAACATTCTTTTTACAATACATCTAAAAAGTAAATACATGGAATGAAAAGCAATGCCTAAACAGTGGCATAACAGAAATGGAATGTACTGAAATGAAATGTACAAGTATCTAGAGCTCCGGGTCGAAGGCTAGCTAATCCAAGTCCTCGCTGGTGGGCTTGATCTCCTGAAGGTCCGATCCACCTGAAAACATTCCAAAGAAGAAAGAGAAGGAATGTCGTCAGCGAACAATCGCTCGGTAAGTCCAAAAGATAAGAGAGAAGTTGAATAAACAGAGAGAGAGAGTGTGTGTGTGTGTGTGTAACTTTTAAAGTGTTATTATATGGTTATAATGTTGTATTTAGTTTTAACGCTGTTGTTTGTAGCTTGGTACAGAAGAGGACAGTGTATACGAGAGGAGTATCACTAGACCATAGACTACGGTATGTAGAGTACAAGGCTTCGTCGATAATACCCGGAATAATGGCGATTGAATTCAGGTTAGGTGTCTTTATGGTTGTTGTCTCATGCCACTTCTAACACCTTCCATACCAATCTACCCTTTAAACCCCGCGATATCTTGATTGTATTGTTTGTATTGTATCGTCACTTGTATTGTCTTGTATTAGGGATTGTATAGATGGATGACTTGCCAAAACCATAATATCAGTAAATGGATGTAACTGGAGAATCATGTAGATGGATGTATATCCATGGTTCGGTTTAGTCGATACAGATTGAATATATTGAACAGATTGATTATATGGATTCATGGATTTATATTGTAATGTAGTTTTATACTTGAATCTCATTCAAGTCAGATTGTATATATTGAGACTCAGTCTGAGTCAGACAATTAGAAAAGAAATTGAATCCTGAATTAGGTTTTGGTGTTATCGGTAACCGCTGTACATGGACGGCAAGATTTGTGTCTTTTTCAAAGACGATTACCGTGTTGATAACACCGTTTGTTAAGTTGTCTACCTTAAATAGGAAAACACACATATCTCCGGTTTCCTGAGGCTCAAGAGACCGGTCCCGCTTAAACCAATGTTTACTAGGGTCCTTATTGTAATTTAGTATAACTTGAGGGGGTTTTATGTAAAAATAATTTTGTATAATTTTAAAAATACACCTCAAGTATTTTATTATCGTCTTTAGAGTTTTCATTGATGTATATTTTATCAATGTGATATTTCTAGTGAATAAAACCTATTTTTCATAATATATGGTATGTATTTGTAATATTGGAATTGTTTGATATTTTCTTGTAAATGGAATATTTTTCTTGAATTTTGGAAATGTGGAATATTATAAATATTAAAAATAGATATTTTGATATTAATTACATATATATTTATTTATTAAAAATATAAGTTTTATTTATAGTAGAAATCACATTTTCTAAAGAAAATTGTATTTTAAAATATTTTGAGACCGTATGCTCCTTGCGGAGGTCTGCATCTCGCACTACTAAGCCCGAGGATGTGCGATAATCCGCACCAATCCAAACGGGTTCCCCAAAATGGGTTGTAGCGGCACATTGCAAAGATTTGTTAAAAATACATATCTTGTAGAAAAAGGTTTTTATAAGTTTGAAGTAGTTTTGTGTAAAATCGTATTTTCCCAAAAGTATGTTCCCAAAGATCATTTTGCTATATTACATATGAGTGTTGTGAGGAGGTAGGTCATTACCTCGTGAACTATCTAAAGGTATAGCAATGGGTAACGATGTTTTATATCGAAACTAAATTATATGGTATTTTTCTGTAAAAGTGCTATAAAAATTGAAATATAAATTCTTTTGATATAAAACTTGTCAATATGTTCTGTAAATGTTTAAGGATCATGATGTGAGAGTCTGGTATTAAGAAATATATGATTTTTAAGGAAAAACCGAATCGGAAGTCGGATTAACTCCACTTCCGTCGGGTTTTAGAATTTTAAATTTTTAGAATGGTAAAGAGAAGGGATTTACTAGATTGTAGTGTAGAGGAGAGGAAAAGGAAGAAGTGGGAGGCACCGGTGCGTCGATTCGAAGCCGGAATCTCCTCAAATCGTCATCCGAAGTTCGCCGAAGCTTCGCCCTTTGCTAACTCCGCTTGCACACAAAAAGTCTATGGAATTTTCTTAAGAATTTGGACAGAGATTTGGAAGTGATGAGGGGTGATTTTAGGTGTGGTATTTATAGAAAAAAAATTAGGGTTTAGGGTAGATAAAAGGGTGTGATAAAAATTGTATTTAATTTTGCATTAAAAAGTTTAAAAAGGGTGTTTTAATTCTCTGTTTAATTTCAGAGATTTTAAATAGTACAGGTGGAGTAGGGTAGGCCAAAAGTCTCTGGGAGTTCAAGAAAATTTGGGTTCGGGCTGACTCGGGCCGGCGGCGACGGCCGATTCACCCGAGTCACTGGCCCGAGTTGGCCGACTCGGGCTGAGTCAGGTTGCCACGTGTCCCGTGATACTGTGTCTTGACTCGTGGACCCGTTTGTTTTATGTGTGACTTTTGGTTTTTACAAGTTATGCACGTGTAGACTCTTGGTCTTCTAAAAAGATTAAAAGAAAACTAATAAAAAAATAATGTGGCTAATAGGATTTGAACTCTGGTGCTTTGGTTCAGCAGTGCAAGGTCTTACCAATGAGCTACAAGCTCCTTCTTACTGTTCAAAAGCAAAACAAATTTATAACTTGTGCTCAGACTCAAGTATCGCTTTCTGTATTTTTTGAAAAAAATTGTATAGAAAGTTTAGGGTTGTTACATCTTTATACCACCAGGATGTATTGAGTAAGGAGAGCTGTAAGCTTCTTCCATCAACTCTTCCTGAACAGAACCTTGTGGTACATACAATCTGCTTCCATATCTCAAAGATTCGTCTTTGTCGATGATGAAGTCTGTTCGAAGTCTACTTTCTACTTGTTCTCGGATCTTTTGCAACTTGGCATCACTTGTTTGAGCTATTTTGATCTGATTGACAATAGTAGACTGAACTTGTAAGTTCATCAAATACGAAGTGTTACCTGACATAACCACTTCTATCTCCATCCTGTGCATTTCCTATTGAAGCTTCCATTGTGCGGTGAGATTCATTGATAACGGCTGGCGACTAAGTGCATCAGGAATTACATTCACCTTCCCTGGATGATATTGTAGGTTGATGTCGAAGTCCGCTATAAGTTCTAGCCATCATCTCTACCGTATGTTCAATTCCTTCTGAGTAAATACATACTTCAGACTCTTGTGGTCAGTGTATATATCCACTCGTTCTCTAAGAAAATAGTGACGCGAAATCTTAAGTGCAAAGATAACGGCCGCCAACTCCAGATCATATTTTGGATAGTTGCGCTCATGAATTTTCAACTGTCTTAATGCAAAAGCTACAACCTTTCCATACTGGTGTAGAACACATCCTAGGCCCTTACCGATGCATCGCAATGCACAACAAATCCTCAGTATTACGAGAATAGGAGTTGATGCCAATCTTGACTTGAGTTCTACAAAAGCTTGTTCACATGCTTCCACAAGAATGCTTCATCTTTACATGTGAGCTTGGTCAGGGGTGCTGCAATCTTCGAGAAACCTTCAATGAATGTTCTGTAGTATCCTGCTAAACCCAAGAAACTTCAAATATCTTTCACCGTCTTTGGTGTCGGCCATTCGCTGATTGATGATACCTTAGCTGGATCCACTGAGATTCCTCTGCCCGAAACAACGTGTCTGAGAAATTTGACTTGATCTAGACAAAATTCCCACTTGTTATACTTGGCATAGAGTTGATGATGTCGCAATGTCTCCAGGACAATCCGCAAATACTCAGCGTGTTCTTTCCGATTCTTTGAATACACCAGGATGTCGTCGATGAAAATAACAACAAACTTATCTAGGTACTCTCGGAAAACCTGGTTCATCAGATTCATAAATATAGCAGGTGCATTGGTCACTCCAAATGGCATCACGAGAAACTCATAATGACTGTAGCAAGTCCTGAATGCCGTCTTCGGAATATCAAATTCTTTGACCTTTAGCTGATGATAACCCGAACGAAGATCTAGTTTTGAGAAAACGCAAGACCCACTTAATTGATCGAACAGATCGTCGATGCACGCTAGTGGATACTTGTTCTTTATCGTCACTTCGTTCAAAGCTCGGTATTCTATACACATTCTGTATGAACCTTCTTTCTTCTTCACGAGCAAAACTGGAGATTCTCAACTTGATGTACTAGGACGAATCCATCCTTTCATCAGAAGTTTGTCCAACTGAGTATGGATCTCTTTCAATCCTTCTAGACTTAACCGATATGGTGCTTTGATCACCGGTTGCGCACCAGGTACTAAGTCAATGCTGAATTCAAGAGCTCGATCGGGAGGCAAACCTGAGATGTCTTCAGGGAATACATCCTCAAACTCTCGAACTATCTCTGGTTTGTCTTCTTCCCCATGTATTGTTGCAATCACTACCTTCTTTGGTTTAGCCTTGTAGATGCTAGGTTCCAGGGTATGGTCTCCACTCTTGAAATAAGAGACCGGATGATCTGGTATTTCGAACACTACCCTTCTTTGACGACGGTCGATGGTAGCGAAGAAAGTTCCTAGCCAGTCCATTCCCAAGACTACGTCGAAGTTCGGTATGTCCAGCACCTTGAAGTCCGCATAAAATTCTCTTCTGCAGACAACCACTGGACACAGATCATATCCCAGAGTTGCCTTTAGAACGCCGTTCCCTGAACTGACATTCTGGCTGGATACGAGCGGTTTAACTGGAATCACATGTGTTCGGACGAACCATTGTGACATAAAGCAACGTGATGCTCCAGTATCAAAGAGTGCTATAGAAGGTAGGGAGGCTACTAAGATTGTACCTAAGTTGTGTGGGATATGTTTAGGTATAGAAACAGAAACATTGATGTATAAGGATTAAAAAGATTTTGAAAGATTAGGAGTTACCAGTGATGACTTGGCCAGTGGCTTCAGCTTCTTCCACAGTCATTGTGAAAGCCTGACGCCGGGGCACATTCCTCCTTGCTGGAAGCACATTCCTCTGTCCCTGGGGCATGTTCCTTGCCCTTGAGGCATATTCCTTTATGTCTGATGGAACTAACGAGAAGGCTATGCAGGAGGTCCACGTGAAGGTGGAGCAGGAAGAGCTAAGCATGGAGCAGGAGCCTGAATAGCTGGCCACTGCGGAAAGGTGATCGCTAGTCATGGTGTGGGAGCTGGGGTGAGACGATGTGGGCAAGCTCCAATAGAATGAGTGGATACGCCACAAACTAAGCACAGGCCATTTGCACGCCTGCAGTCCTTCACCAGGTGTCCATTCCTTTTGCAATAAAAGCAAAAGTCTATACTGGGCCGGTTAAATGGTACTCCCGGTCTCCCGTGTGCAAAATTAGGCCTGGAAGAGGCTCCTCTTGCCATATGAGTGCAGGGCGCTTCACACCGGCGCCTGAGGTCTGCCCTTCTTTTTCACTACTGCCTCATATCGGCGAGCAGCCTTCAGTGCAAGATCATGGGATGGGAAATCCCCTGTAGCTAGTGCAGCTTGGATTTCCGGGACCAACCTTGCTGAAATCTTCGTTCCCGGATCTCAGCAGTCGGGATGAGGTGTGCAGCAAACCTGTTACGGTCTTGTGTTAGCAGTGTAGTATGTGATATCAAGAAATTGAATATTGAGACATATCTTACCTGCTGAGCATAGTAAACTCAGTATCGTATTTATCCACAAATTAGTTCCACATTGAACCTTGCTGCAAGTGGATGAACTGCTGTTCCATATCGAATCGGGCAGTCTCATGGAAGTGTTTCGCGTCGAACATGTTGTGAAATGTATTCCATTTAATCGGCTGGGCAAGACAGCTTTCTTCAACCTTCTACCATACTCTGGCGTTGTTTGTGAGTTACAGCTTCGAAACTCTCACCCAAGCAATCTCTGGCACTTGTGTTGCTTCCAGGTCATCTTCAATGGACCGATCATATTCCTCTGCCTCTAGTGCTTAGGGTGTAAAGCCCGGAATTGCTTGACTCCGGATGCCTCGGTCTCTGGGCGGTGTAAGAGTATAGCAGTCTGCTGTTGCTGACCTTCCAAGAGGCTCCTTATCGCCTCAAGTAATACCGTCTACTCATTGATAGGAGCTGTAACAGTAGGTGTTCGTAGAGGAAGTGGTGGAGTGTTGCCATTCACGTTGGTACTCATGTTGTTCGGTGAATCTATAACCTTGAAAGAAAAGGAAGGGTTGGGATAGATTCAAGAGATTAAAAATGTAAGGAATATTTAGTTGCTGATTCTTATAATTCTTGTGACATATTGCTTAGGATTCCATGCAGAACTAGACCTGCATAGGCCGCCAAACAAAACATGTCATGCCCCGCTTCCCAGTGTACGGAGAAGTAGACGTAATGGGCCGCGACGTATTTACTCAGAGGTAAACACGTTAAGCGTAAATAATCAATATAAATAAAATGCACAAGAATGACAAGAGATGTAAAATAAACAACATCTTTTATTAATTTTCATTCTTTACATTACAACCGATTAGAAAACAAGGAAATGTACAACGATGAAAGAAATGCCTAAATAGTGGCATATGAAATGGAAATAAGTACAAGTAAAACTAAAAGTCTGGCTCCTCTATGAACTGATCCAAGTCCTCCTGGCTGGGCTCGGTCTCCTGAGAGTCGGGTCCTCTTGATGAACATTCCAAAGAGAGAAAGAGAAAGAAATGTCGTCAGCGAACTAGCGCTCGGTAAATCTCAAAGATAAGGGTGAAATAGAACAAGTAAAGAGAAGAGAACTAGTAATCTGTACATGCATGTGTTTGTTATACTAACACAGTTGTTTGTATCTTGGTACAGAATGTATCAATGTATACGAGAGGAGTCCAACTATCCCGTGGACTATGGTAACATGTAAGTACAAGGCCCTATAAAAACCAACGGGACAACAGCACAGGATGTTCATGTAGGTGTCTTTTAGTGTCCATCATCGTGCCACTTTTAACACATTCCGTACTAATCTACCATGTTAAACCCCGTAATGTATATTGCGTTGATTTGTAGTTATCAGACTTTCCAATACCATGGATACAAGTTGTTCATGTAGTCAAGTTCATGATGTATCAAGTAGTCATGTAATCAAGTCAAGTCATAGCCATGGTTCGGTCAAGTCAAGCCATGTTTGCATGTTGATATTGTTATGGTATTCATGTTCAGGTTCAAGTATTCATGTTTGGTATATTGGATTCATGTTGAACTGGATTCATATTTGGATCGGATTCATATTAAGACTTGGACTCGGACTTGAGTCGGATATTTTAAACAGATTTGGATCCTGAATTAGGTATAGGTGTTATGGGTAACTACTGCACATGGATGGCAGGATTTGTGTCTTTTCCAAGACAATTACCATTGATAACTCCGTTAAGCTTTTCTACCTTAAATAGGCAATCACTCACTTTCTCCGGCTCCCTGAGGCTCAAGAGAATTGATCTCGCTTAAATCAATATTTACTAAGGTCCTTAATCAATTTTATATAAGTCGAGGGGTTTTTATGAAAAAATATTTTTTTATTACTTTCAAAATAAAGCTTGAGTATTTATTTATATTATTTAGGGTTTCCATAATTTATGAATTTTAAGAATGTGAAGTATTTTAGTGAATATTAACTTAACCTGAATAGTTCATGGTATTTTAGTGAAACTTGTCTTGTATTGATACTTGATGGTATTTTGGTGAAACTTGTCATTCTTTTTACTTTTAAAAAAATGGAATTTTATTATAACTTGAAAATATGTGGTTTGATAATATTTGTATAATTATTAAAAAATTAGTTTTTATTATTAAATAGAAAATCTCGTTTTTCTGAAAAAGCGTATTAAAAATCTTTCGAGACCGAATGCTCCGTGAGGAGGTCTGTATCTCGCTCTACTAGCCCGAGAATATATGATCATCCGCACCATCCAATAATAGGTTCACTAATTAGGTTGAAGAGGCATAATTGCAAAGATTTAAAAATACAATCTAAAAAGAAAACCGGGTTTTTATAGTTCATGGTATTTAACTGAAATATTATATTCGCCACGAAATTATGTTGCAAAGTATCGTGCTATGTTAATATATGTGTATGTGAGGGGTAGATCATTACCCCGTGAGGTTTTTTAAGGGTATGCTAAGCAAAATGTTTTAAAGATGACGTATATAAAATTCATGGTATTTAAATGTAAAAGTTTAATTAAAGTTATTTAATATGGAGTTTTAGAGTGAAAATTGTTTCTAAATATTAGTTTAATGATTAAAAAGCAAGGCATACAAATATGAATGAGTGATTCTTAGGAAGAATTGTAGTTTTAAAGATTTTAGAATCAAATGTCGGTATAACTCCACTTACTGACATGTTTTGAAAAAAAAACTTTTATTGTAGAAAAAGAAGAAGGGGTGGGGCTTACTTGCTAGAAGAAAAGAGGAAAGGTAGAAGAAGATATGGAAGCTTTCGTAGGATCGTGGGGTCGCCGGAACTTGTGTAGATCCTCGCTGGAATTCGACCTCTTGCTAACTCCACTTGTACTCTTCTTGGACTTAGAAAATTTTGATAATTTTAACTAGAGATTTCAGAATGAGGAGGGGCTAGGGTATGGAGTTGTGTTTATAGTGTGAAATTAGGATTTTGGAATTGAAAGAATGAATTAAAATGCATTAAAATTTTGATTAAATGTGAAATTTAATTCTCTGTTAAATTGCAGAGAAAACAAACAGAACATGGGTAATGGGGTAGGCCAAAGGGTTTTGTGTGCAAGACATGGGAACTTTTCCCCTACGGACGCCCGCCGTCGCCGGCCAAACTCTCGATCTCGTCGGTCCAATTTAGGAGATGGGCCATGGGATTTGTGCCACATGTCCTCGGCTATGTACACAACATTTTACACATATTTGATTTTCTGTCTTTTCATTTCTTATATGCAGAGCACGTGTAAACTTTTAGGCTTCCAAAATATTTAAAAGAAAAATTCAGAAAAAAAATAATATGTGGCTGATGGGATTCGAACACAGGAGCTACGTCACAGCAGTGCAAGGCTTTACCAATGAGCTACAAGTGATTTCTTGCTGTTCTTAAACAAATTAAATTCATAATTTGTACTCAGGCTTGCAAACTCCATTCTGTATATTAACTTGAAATTTTCGTACAGTAAAATCAGAGTCGTTAAATATTCGGTTAGGAATATCCAGCACCTCATTCGATGAAGAAAGAGCATGGATCCCTTCACAGGGAGTGACCTCTTCGGCAAAAATTTATGCCACTATGTATTTGTAAAACCACTCCAGTTCCTTCAACGATATCAAGTTTATTAGGTTTAAAGTTTTTCGTCAAAAACCAGCCGTAAGCCTCCATCATTTCTTACAAGTATCACCTAGTATCATGCTATGTATATTGGCCTACGTCTAGGCATAGTGAATGGTAGCTGGGTAATACTTGTTTGCAACATAGAGATGCGATTATTTAGGACAGCCGTACAGTTATTTTAGCCTACGTCAAGGACTTATACGGGTGGGTCTAAACTAATCCAGGAAAATGATAGGTTGAACTTGACTAACGACTTATGATATATTAGCCTACGTCAAGGTCATGAATTCGTTAGGGGCAAAAACCATATCAGGAGTTTCAAACATAAAGGAAACTTGCCAGGCATGCGCATACCTTCTGGAGTGTAGTAACTTGAGTGGCTTCTATCAAGTTATCATGCGATAATAGTCGGGTCCCGATTCCCACTGATGAGTAGGTGTTACTCCTCGAGTGATTTTCAGATGATCCCGACTAATTATGTTTTAGGGTTTGAAAGAGAATTCGAGAAAACAGTGGGAACCATCCTGATTAGATAAAGTGATTAACCGATCTAATCTAGATTAGAGTGCACACTAAGTGTTTATTTTCTCTCTCTCTTTGGCAGCGATCATGACCTGACCTTAGACTGAAACTCATGAACCAAATTAACTGAATCTTCTTACACACTTTGGCTTTAGATTATCATGATTCACGACAAAATTGCATATATCCATGTCACTCCTACTTCCCTTTTGTATTTCTATAGAACACTCTGTATCGCTATGAAGATCCATATTTCCTGGGTATGCCTTCGTATTGTTACATACGAACTCGAAGAAACTTATTTCAGTTCGAGGATTGATTTCGGTTCTGGAGAAATTGAATAAGATTATTCGGTTGTCTTTTTTCCCTTCACTTAGGTTGCAAAAGCTCCTAGTATTAGGAGAGTACACCTATTACGCTTATTGGATAGTCTTCTTCCAAATCTTAGACATGTGTCGAATGGTAGGGAAAGAAGAAAACCAATTAGCCTAAGTGTGGTGTACAGAAGGTAAGAAGTAAAGACATATAAAAGGATTGTAATTAGGGTAAAGGAAATTGCGACAACTGTCATGAATCTAGATAGTGGAAGAGGCATTACTAGTAATCCCTGGCCACCCCTTCGAAACATTTTCATGCTTCAGTTTTATTGTGCGGTGTTAATTGAAAACTACTTTCCCAATTAAATTCTGAGTACAGGGTATATATTTACCAGAATTGATTCTCACATCTGTATGGCATTACAGATTCTGAGTGGGATTAGAATATTGGGAATTAGGTGATTAGATCCCCAATATCAGATTTCTTTGTAATTGGTGATATATGAGGAAATCACCTGGATTTTGCCTAACGGCAAATTTTTGGTTTTGAATATCCGTTGTTTTGCACCAATTTCAAACTGATAAATCTGTACGTTTATTTTGTAAAGTGAGATATAACTTTTTGAAATTATATTTATGACATTTACCTTTAGCAGTTGATGATTAGGTAAGGCGCATTCAATAACGGTGTAATTCTTCTTAACCATAATACAGTTTTCAACCTACGACGCACATGGTTTGACTTATTAAACTCAGAGGACTTATACTAAGTATTGTATGTTGTCCGATATCCATTAGGACACGGGGTTGGTACTCGTACCATATTCCGTTTACATATGACTTCTCTGGTTTTAGACATGCATTTCGTTGAAATACAAGGTCCAAATTTTGAGAAGTTATAAATATAAAAATAAAATGGAGAACCATTCATCGAAAGTATCAGGATTTTTTGAGATGATCGAAGATATAGATACTTATGCTAGGTATTCTGTTGTAATTGATATATTTAAGAACTTACTTCTCTCTCAGGTTACTCATCCGTGGGTGCGCTCCTTGATGAGTAGTGATGCATGGCCTTCTTCCATCTTAGTCAATATGCACTGAAAACAGCTGCATGTTTTTTGAATCCGATTCCAATTAAATTGCTGCCTTTGTTTCTGTATTGGTTATATAATGGATTCATATCTTAATGATGTTAAGGTATAAGGAGTTGTCCGGCTTATGCTTAAAACCAGAATCCGGATAAACTCGAGACACGTTTCAGTAATGACAGTTTGTGGGTTATTCCGGGTTTTGACGAGGGTTAACATTCTACCATTTGGAAGATCAACGGTTATATTGTTCTTGACTCACCGCATTTTTAGTAAAATGAAGTCTTTTTAGAAAACATTAGTGTGAGTATGGTAGAACTGGAAGTGATTCCAGAACCACAAACGGTTACTGAAAATTTATTAGAACCTAAGAATTCAATTGGATTTGACAATCCATTAGCCACTCCGCAGATTTGATAGGTAATCTCAACCACCCGAGAGGTGCTTCGGTCACCTCAAAAACGGTGACAGAAAGGTTTAAATGACCCAAGCTTGCCACTACTGTTGTCCTAGACTATGAGATCTAGCAGGTGGATGATTATAACGTCATTCTAAATTAGTTTTAGAAGTGCACGTGTATATGACTCTGCTAGAGGGTTGTTGTAGTCAGTGGGAACAGTGGAAGCGTGGTAGTCCAGTAGCTTATGTCTATTTATAGACTAAAGAAAGTATAGTGGAGATAAATCATCTGTTTTTGATATAACAATCATAGAGTTTGACTTCACCAGAAAAACAGATGAACCTGGTAAGAAGGCAGTAGGGAGTGATGTCCTGGTATTTGGATGACAAACTCCTTATAGGGTGTGATATTTCTATACTACGATCGGTTATACTGTGGTTGTCACAAGGTGTTTCTCCACAAAGGATCTGGACAAAATATCAGAGATTCTGGTGACTAGATCTATAGTTTTAGATCTAGATTTGGGAAGTGTCCCAATTCGGGTACTTTGACACTATTCTAAATTGTTTTAAAATTGATGACTCCTAGCATAGTGGTGTACCCGCAGGTGATGGAGTCACCCTCTATAAAGAGATGTCTTCTAGACTGATGAGGAGAGAGATTTGCATGATTGACATATCACTTGCATAGGTAATTGAGTCAATCATGAGATGTCAAGTATCACACCAGATACTGCTTTTGCACTAGCTGTAATAAGCATATATTAATCCAATCCTGGAGAAATATTGGGAAGCGGTTATGAACATAAGAGGATATTCTTGGTATATGGTAACGACAGCCTCCTTTAGGAGGCGGTTATCATTTCTGGCTTCCAATGTGACCTGGATGACAGAGTGACTATCAGAGTTAAAGTTTACCCTCTTCTGAGGGACAGTATGTTGGACAGTGGTCCAAGCGGATACTAAGATAGGTATGACGTAGGATACTGATTAAATTCAATAGAGGATACAATCTAAGAAGTTTGTTGGATTTAGAGTTCATTTATGAACTTGGTCCCATCAGATATCTAGAAAAATTCTAAGACAAGTATCGTTCAGTTCGGGATATAGTCATTCTCCGCGAAGTTGAGATATAGAGAGATAAAGATAGAAGTATTGGAGCGGATCCACTCACTGAGGCTATTTCTTGAACGCGATAGTTTCATAAACAAGATTTGCAAGACTGATTAGTAAAGAAATTGGGTGTTCGGTATCACACGGGCTGTGAGTATGCGACACCGCAATAATTAGCTTTAAGTGCAAATGGGAGCTTGTTGGCTATTGTGCCCTCAAGGCAATTATTGTAATCGCAGGCAGGCGATTATGATGATTGAGGAATGACCTATACGGGTAGAACAGTCTTACTTGAAATAATAGTATGCTATTTGATTTGTCTCTATCATCATGTACATGCATTATGTGGTATTACAGATCACTATTATCTGTTGATAGAGCCCATAGGATTCTTTCTTGACTACCAGTATTATGATGGCGATCATATACGTAGGAGTTGGGTGGTCCATAAGCACAGCCTTAAATGTCCCTAGTCGAGGGAGTATCGAGACTGAGCATCGATACTCCAGAGTAGGCTAGTGTATACTTTTCGAGACCCCGACGATGGGCGGCGGCCGGTCTCACAAGCTATTGGTGTCAGTTAGTCACCTAAGATATTATACAGGTGCTCATTAGGTTATGAGTTACACTGGATGAACTTGCCGGAAACATGCTAGATGGTGATATATCTATTGTCAGATAATAGTTCTCAGGTGACATGAGTACAGGTTAGTCTATCGACCTGAGATCGTAATTTGTCTCGTGTGAGTTCCCATTGTACTTTGATTACTATCCTACCACGGCTCAAAGGAGTCATGCAAACAGGTTTTAGTTGAGTACAGTCCCGGACCACATAGAGGCAATGAGTGGATCTTCGGGGATTCATCTCTCCCGGTATTGGGGGTAGATGTCATGCTGTGCATGGGTGGCCATCACTAAGAATCCTTGGCCAAGCTGGATGAGAATTACCGATTTGGATCAGTAGTTTTTTAGTGGGTGATGGGCTTCATACCGACATGAAATATCGTGTTATTAGGGGTCTGACTTTATCCACCCACTAGACCCGATATGCGATACTCTTAGATGAACATACCGGTCTGTATAGAGATTGTCATAGACAGGCTCAGTAGAGATACGGATGAGTTTGCTCGTCGGGCTTCCTTTTGTTCAATACCTGGGTAGCCGTTACGTACAGCTAGTGTCGCTGACATGCTTGTGGTTAAACCCACTGCCAGCGTATTGATCAGTATTTAGAGTTTCACACAGAGGGTTTTCCCGGTTCAGGCGATATGATGTAGATGATATATGTTGGTACATACAGGTGTCCGATTAAATATGTGTACAGCCTACACGGATTTTAATCGGACGGTTGATAATACTAGCGGCTTATGATTAAGCAGGATTATTAAATCAAGCTTTGATTTAATAATTTATATATATAATTTTAATATATGTATTCTAGTATTATTGTTCACTATTCGTTTTCTCTCTTGGCTATTCGTATTTTTATTCGAATATGTGTATATGTATTTCGATGCGTATACCGGGTTGTATTCCGTATTTATACGGAATATCTTCTAGAAGATGGACACCTCATTATATGATTTTCTTTTTAGAAAATCATTTGCAAATGAGGTGGAGGGTGAGGTGGCATGAGCATGTTGGAGGCATGTAGAGAGGAATGGGATTTATTTGTTGATTGTAAAAAAGTTGCGAGATTTTTATTGCATGGTTGTAAAATTATGAAGCCATTCCACTCTATTCCTTTCTTTATTCACTCTCTTATATTTAGAACACTAGATCATTCTTTGCTCATGGCCACTTCTTCACCTCCTCCTTCTTCTTTAAGTGCTCACTTTAGCTTTAGAAATGAGAGGAAAAGATAGTGGAAAATTCTTACATCCCCACTCTCCATTCCTAGCGACCTTGGAGCGTCAGTTGCTTTGCTAAGCGCAGCTAGAGCTTGGATCGTTTCCCTAAGGTGGATCATTTTTGACAAAGGAGGACCAGCTTACAAGAGCGATCCGGAGCACTTGAAGAAAACTTGAGGATGTGAGTATTCTACACATAGTTGATTAGTTTAGCTCATTAAGTTTTTGTTAGCAAGTTCTAGATCTTTAGTTCGATTCTTGGTTTGGGAACTTTAGAAAACTAGAAAATTTTGAAATCCATATTGCCATCTTCTAAAATTAGTTTGCTAGTGTGCCTATATTCCCAGCAGGATGGACTCGCCGAGAACTTCTAGATAGTATTATACCTATCGTCATATAGCAATTCTCAGGTGACATGAGTACAGGTTGGTCTTTAGACCTAAGATCGTCATTTGTCTCGCGTGAGTTCCTACTGTACTTAGATTACTACCATACCACGGCTCTACTGAGTCGTGCAAACATGTTTTAGTTGGGTACAGTCCCGAGCTACATGGAAGCAGTGAGCGATTGTTAGGGATTCGTCTCTCCCGGTATAAGGAGTCGATATCGCACCGTGTTCAGTTGGCGGCACCATAAGACCTTAGCCAAGGCATATGAGATTTACTGATGGTTAGATCAGTAATTTCTCGGATCGGTCCTGAGCCACATCAGCACGAATTATCGGGTTATTATGGTCTGACGTATACCACCCTTAGACCCGGTATGCGATACTCTTAGACAAAGAGACCTGGGTGTACGAAGATTGTCACAGATAGGCTCAGTACGGGTTCAGATAAGCTTGCTCGTCGGCCTTCCTTTTCGATGGGTACCTGGGTAGTCGTTATGTACATCTAGTGCCGCTGACGTGCTTGTGGTTATGGATTCATCCAGTAACTCGCTACCAGTGTACTGTCGAGTCTTTAGAGTCACACACAGAGTGTTTCCTTAGTTCAGAAGAAATGATGTAGTGGTCGTATCTTGATACGTGCAGCGTTCCGATTAAATACGTGTACTTGCTACACGGATTTTAGTCGAACGGATGGTAATACTAGCCGGCTTAGCATTAAGCCGGATTATTAAATCAAGAATTGATTTAATAATTTACATATATATATTTCGATATGTATATTTTAGTATTATGATCATTGTATTATTCTATCTTTTTAGGTATTTGTATTTTGATACGAATATGGGTATGTATATATGTGGAATGTATTTTGTATTTATACAAAACGCATTTTATAAGGAGGACACCTTATTTGTATGTATTTCATTTATAAAAATTGGAAATGAGGTAGAGGGGTGAGGTGTAAAAGAAGCTGTAACACCCTAGTTCTTTTATACCAGTTCTAGTTCACGTATTTCTTTATTATGGTATTTTCCTGATTTACCGTGTTTTGGGTGCGAATAGTGTTTTGACATCTGTATTTGCATCCGACCCGACCCGCATGCTTGAAATCTGTCTTGATTCATGTTTATAATTTATCCTGGCTTATTATATGGATCCGTGCACTTACATTATTGTATACTGCATACTGGAATTTATCTGGCATCTGTATTTTTAAGTATAACATTTAAAGTCACATAAAATATTTCAAAAAATACATTGCATGGCATGCATGATACCCCTGACCCTGTGGTAGCATCCGCGCATCTTGTTCCCATCCCGTTCAGTGAAACGGACTTGTTTGGATGGCTACACGCACGTACGTGCATCCGTTATTGGGGGTATGCATTTTCATTACCCAGATATCTAATTTTAGTTTTGGTCGACACATATATTTTTTGTATTTTAAAACTGAATTTTAGACCCGACTCGGGCGTGATTTGGACTATGTTTGTATTTACCAGAATATCAAATTTTATTTATATAATATTAATTTTATAAACTGATACAAATTAAAATTTAGTTAACTAATAAAAGATTTTTTTTATAAATTTAAATCTAAACTAATTTCCTAACAAACTAACAACCCATTTTTCTCTCTCCTCTCTCTTTCTTTTTCTGTCTCTCTCTCCCTTTCTCTCTCCTCTCGAGCCCGCTCTCTCTCCTCTCGCGGTTACTGTAGCCTTCTCGAGTCGCGTCATCTCCCCTCTCCTTACAATCACCTCCCTTCTATTCCTCTTCTCCTTCTTCTATTTTAACCCGAGCCCCCACGAAAAACCCACTGCAAAACTCAAACCCTAACCCTAAACCTAGCTCCTCTGCCCTCAAAACTCAACCACCTCCATCCTCATCATCTCCTCCTCCTCCTCGTCATCTTCTTCCTCACCCAAGAGCCTGCACACACCAGCCCTAACCTACAGAACCCATCACCCAACCTGCACACCCAAACCCTAGCCTCGCCGTCACCACCCCCATTCTCCTCTCCTCCTCATCTTCATTCTCTTCTCTTCCTTCTTTTCTTTTCTTCTTCCTTCTTGAACCCTACACCAACAGAGCCCCAGCCTGCACTATCACCCGAGCACTCTGCACCCTCGCCGGAGCTCCGTTAACCCCGACACCATTACCTCGTCTCCCCTGATCCCTGTGCACGAAACCCCAGTGAGCACCAACCCCTATTCTCTTTCTTCATCTTCCTCTTCTTCTTTTTCTTTGTCTTTCTCTTTTTCTTGAAACCTTGTTTTTCCAGCAATCGTCGGAGTCACGTCGCCGCTGCCGATCCAGACGATCCAGTAAACGTACCTTGCCTGCATGATCACCCTCTTGCCTTGCCTGGACCTGTACCGCGTGCCGGGTGTGCGTTGCGACGATTTACCGACGTCGGACGTGCCGTGCGTATCCGTCGTGTGATCCGATCGAGGCAAGTTGATCTTGCTATATGCTATACTACAATATATTGCACCCATTTGAATAATAACATCACATAATGTTTAGTTATGCATCCCACATTATCATTTTACTGTTTTACCGATTTCGGATATCCGTGTGCATCCACATCATTATTTACATATCTAGTCGCATGCTAATTCATCTTGCTACATGCTAGCTATAGTATTATGCATCCATATGAGTAAAATGTTACCCGTTTGTCACATTATACATCCATACTAAATTTTTACCATTTTCGGATACCCGTATGCATCCATATCATTTAATATACATGTAGCTGCATTTACAGATCATATTAATTCATATTATTATTGTAGTAACACCCCATGCTAGATAATATGCATCCTACATAATTATGGAACTGCAGTTGTAACCCCTGATAGTTATTTGAGCATCCATGTTCATTTGTGTCTACATGCCATTAATTCTGCATACCTAATTGCACCTCATATTACATTAACTCATATTATTAATACATTAGTACCCCATGCTTGATATTGTGCATCCTGCTTAGTCATGGTATAACCCCTAGTGGATATTTGTACACCTATGCTGTTATCATACATCTGTATTCTACCCTGATTCAATACTTGCTACATTTTACTGTTGGGCACCCACTTGATACATGTACACTAACTGACATGACCTGATATATCACTACTTGACATGTTATCTGATCCTGTTTCTAATGCCGACAATCCTGACCTGTTGTCCCGATGGACATATCATGTTGTCTGTATAGACAAACATGTTCCTGCTTGATCCTGTATTGGCATTAGTCTCAGATTTATCAATACCTGACTTGAACACATAACTTGGGGGTATGGGGAAATCAATGATGAAATCTGACTTGTAACTCGACAGTTCGATGCTTATACTGATCAGTCTTATGGGCTAGGCTAGCCACGGGATGCTGCTGTTGACATCATTCGTCTGTACATGTTACCTATTTACTGCCTAGCGGCACGTCTCGGATTCAGCCCGAGATTCTTGACCGTGGTCCCGGGCACGCATGGGATACTATTGAGTTACATCGACGATTGATTAAATTGATTTCACAGAATTGAGAGTAGTTACCTAGTAGTTTAGTTCAGATTACCCACTGCACGTCACATATGCTTTTACCCTTCACTGTTCCATATTCGTGTTACCGTTATACCTTTATTACTGTTCATACTCGTGCCTGCATGTTTGCTGCCCCTGATTATATTAATGTTGATATTATAACGCACTGACGTCTGGGTTTTGGATGGCCCAGATCCTCTACCGTTGCAGCAGGCCGATCAGGAATATTTCAGTGAACAAGCCGAGCAGTGAGGACCTGTTAGTATTTTAGTTTAGTTTTCTTTCAGCATTTTCATTCCTGATGTGAGCCCATATTTGGGACGCACATTCCAGATTATTATTGTTTATTGGATCTATTTCTTCCGCATACTATTTCTTGACTCGTTCATTCTGGCTTAATGGACATATACTAGATAGTTTATTTTATTTCTACTGTTCTTGATATCTTATAAACAGCCATAATTTGACTGTGAAGGGATGATTCCTATCCACAGGTAGCATGGTTGGCTCTGTCACGTGCCTATCTTAGCGCACTCTGGGAAGCGGGGCGTGACAAAAGCATTGTCACGACCCACCCCCAATACATAGGTATTGTCCGCTCTGGTCGAAGCCGCACGGTTTTGTCCTTCAGGGCGAACTAGATCCTTCAGGGCGAACTAGACCCGACCAGGAGCCACTTCCCAAGAGGTCACCCATCCCAGAACTTCCCTGGCTGAAGCACGCTTAACTACGGAGTTCTGAATCTCCTATAGTGCCGGTTTACTTAAAAGGCGCCTCTATATTGAAGAGCGGTATCATTCCATTTATAGTACAGATCTGTCCTCTTTCGGAATGTATTTCGAAAATTCCCCATTGTTTTACAGTGGGTCCCCATACTTATCTGGTATAAATGGGTATACCGGATAATACATGGGATATTACATTCTCCCCCACTTAGAACAATGGTTCGTTCTCGAACCACAGACCTACTATTGAGGAACCAGCTCTGATACCATTCTGTCACGACCCACCCCAAATACAGAGAGTATTGTCCGCTCTGGCCGAAACCGCACGGTTTTTTTTCCTTCAGGGCGAACTGGACCCAACCAGGGGCCA
This sequence comes from Agapanthus africanus, assembly GCA_030015575.1. NCBI lineage: Eukaryota > Viridiplantae > Streptophyta > Magnoliopsida > Asparagales > Amaryllidaceae > Agapanthus > Agapanthus africanus. The sequence continues at coordinate 789,480,477 of CM057337.1, forward strand.
CTTCCCAGGAGGTCACCCATCCCAGAACTTCCCTGGCTCAAGCACACTTAACTATGGAGTTTTGAAGATCCTATAGTGCCGGTTCATTTAAAAGGCGCCTATCATTCCATTTATAGTACAGATTTGTCCTCTTTCGGAATGTATTCTGAAGATTCCCCATTGTTTTACAGTGGGTCCCCATGCTTATCTGGTATAAATGGGTATACCGGATAATACCTGAGGTATTACAAGTATGGTGAGAGAAATGGTTCTGTTATTTATTTATTGCATTTGTATGCACTATTGAAATATGGTTGCTATTTTCTATTTTGAAAATAGCTAAACAAAACCATGATAGCCATATTTTCTCACTTAAGTTTTCTCATTTCACCATTTTCCTTTCTCTCTCCTTCTCTTGAGCTCCTCCTTCATCTTCTTCCCTACACTTTCATGAGTTGAGAATCAAGGATAGAAAAGAGATAGAAAAATAGTAGAACACGTCACTACTTCTCTAAGCACCTTAGATTTGCAACCTAGGGTCTTTAGTTGCTTCACTTGTGTATTTGTGTGAAGCTAAAACCTTGAACCACATCTCTCGGGTGGATCATCTTTGACCAAGGAGAACCGTCTTACAAGCTCGATCTCAGAGCCTCTAAGAGCTAAAGAAGTGGATAGAAGACCAAAGGACACGATTCATTAGATATAAACTTCTTAACCGAGTAGTATAAACTCTTTGTAGTTTACTAGTTTTAGTGTTTGGTTAAGATTCTAGGGTTCTAGTTTCTAGCGCTTCTCGAAATTTTTCGTTTTTCATTCCGCATAGGCTACGGTTATAGCGGCTAGGCCGCTAGGAACATTATCAATGATTTCCAAGAATTCATCAATATGAATGATAAAAGGCGCATCTTTGCAGATCTAAATATCTGTCAGCAAAATATTAATCTTTTGAAGCTACAACAATTGCAAAAGCCTCCAATCAAGTTCACAACCCAGTGTAGAAGACAAACCAAAACTAGGTTGATAGGAACCCTTTTTATTTTAAGAGGAGAAGTTTTAAATAATTCTTAATTATTTTTTTCTTTTCTTTTTTTTAATGGTCTACTATATGTAAGTGCGTGGTGGTAAGGTCGCAATACTTGCGAACCGCGGCGGAAACATAGAACAAAAATTTATATAACATAGCACTAAACACTATACCTAAAATCATCCATATAATAATGGTTGCTAAAAACAAGAGTACTAAATATATTAAACTAGAAGTTTAAAAGGATTACAACCTTTGTAGCGTGTTCACTCTCTAGTGGAAGACCCAAGCTAGACTCCACATCATAGGGATCAAACTTACATGCAGACATCCTTGTCGAAAATGATCCACTTTGAAGAAAACTCAACCCAAGGTTCAACTTCACCAAAGAATATTTCTTTGTGAAGTAACTTGCTCTCATAATTTGCTAGAATGGAAAGAAAGAAGATATAGTAAGCATATTGTCTCTTTTTCTCTCAATTCTCTCTTTTGCTCTCAAAAAAGGATGAGAGAGAAAAGGCATGAAAGAATAAGGCAGAGAGAAGATAGGCAACCATGCTAGAATAGAATATTATATTCAATATAATAATGTTCATTCCTAGCAAACATATCTCTCAACCCATGTCTCATTTCTTTATTAATATAAAGAAGTTATTCCTTCCAGAATGATAGTATATGTATATGATACATATACATGTATTTACATCGCATATAAATAGCAAATGAGAGAGAGTGGGTGTGAATGAGCATAATACTAGAATAATATCAGCATATATTTTATTATTAAATCAACACTTAATTTAATAATCCAGTTTTTTAACAAACCGGCTAGTATTATCAAACGTCCGATTAATGTACGTGTATCATATACACGTGTTTAATCGAACTCCCATACGTACCATCACTTCTAGAAGTATATATGTATCATATACACAGTGTTTTAGTATGTGTATCATATACATATACATGTATTTGTATCACATACAAATAGTAAATGAGAAAGAGAGAGAGTAAACATAATATTACTAGAATACATATCAATACTAGAATACATATCTATATGTTTTATTATTAAATCACCACTTGATATAATAATTCGGCTTTATAATAAACCGGCTAGTATTATTAAATGTCCGCTTAATGTACGTGTATCAAATACACGTATTTAATCGAACTCCCGTATATATCATTATACGTACACTGTATCGTTTCGCCTGAGTGGAAAAACCCTCTGTGTGGGACTCTAAAATCTCAACAGTACGATAGCAGTGAGTTACTGGATCATATCCATAACCTACAAGCATGTCAGCAATACTAGCTGTACGTAGCGGCTACCCAGCTATATGTCAAATGAAAGGTTGACAAGTAAGCTCATCCGTACCTAATAAAGCCTATCAGTGACAATTACCGTACAGTTCAGTCTCTTCGTCAGAGAGAGTCACATACCGGGTCTGGGGGGTAGATACTGTCAGACCCCTAATAACCCAATAAGCCATGCCGATGTCAAACTCATAACCATCTGAGATACAACCGATAACACTTATAAGTTTATCCCAACCGCCCTAGCCAGAAACTTATGATTATAGTCAATCATGCACAGCGCGACATCAACTCCCTATACCGAGAAAGACGAATCCCTTCGATCGCTCACTGCCTCCATGTACTTCGAGACTGTACCCAACTAAAACCTGTATACACGGCTTTTTAAAACCGTGGTTAGGTAGTAATCAAACTACAATGGGAACACACACAAGACACTATGACGATCTCAAGTCAAAATACTACCATGTACTCATGTCACTGGAGAACTGCAATATAATAATAAGTATAATACCATCTAGGAGTTCTCAGTGAATTCGTTCAGTGTACTCATTCTCCAATAAGCACATGTATACAATCTTTGGTGTCAAACACCAATAGCTGTGGGACCAACTATTGGGGTTAAAATTTACACCCCATTGACCAAAAGTCGAAGTCGAAGTCAAACCGCGAACAAGTTGGTCCAAGTCAAAGCAAACGGACCTTACTGTCCAACCCAAGTCGGGCCCACGCCCGAACCCAAGTCCAAGCAGGTGGGCCCAGGTCCAGACCGGCCCTATGCCAAGAAAGTAAAACAAATAAATGCAATATTTAAATAAATATGTAAAATGTAAAATAAATGGGCAAAAAACCAAATTATGTAAAGCTTATGGTTCATGTGCAAAAAAAAGGAAATAAACACATGGGCTTGGGATAGACAAAATGCCATTTTGTAAAGCCCAAGGGGCTATGTGTAAACTTGTAAGCCTATATAAGGCAGCATTATGAAGAAATGAAACATAATTCAATTCCCCAAATAAAATCTAGAGTTTGTGCCTCCATCTTCTCTCTCTCAAGTTCTTCCTCTTCCTCTTCACTTCCAATTAAATCAAGAGCTTCACTTTCTTTTTCTCAAAACTAAATAAAGTTTCACCATAAACCGATTGAAAGAGAGTTTAACTTTCACATCAAATCCAAAAAGGAAAGATTTTTGCTATCTTTTTCTTCCTTCTCAAGATCCAATTTGAGAGAGAGAAAAAGGGAAACCTACCTACCAATGCTCCATCAAAAGAAGAAAGGGATCTCTTTTCATCACCCAAAATTCAAATCTTAGAGTTTCAAGAGAATCCATTTGGGTTTCTTCTCAAAAGAGAAAGGAGGAAATTTTTTGTAGTTTAACTCCATAATAAAAATTCTTTTGGGAGTTTAACTCCATTAAAAATCTTTTGGAGTTCAACTCCATATTTTAAAATCTTTTGGAGTTTAACTTCATAATAAAAATCTTTTGGGAGTTTAACTCCATTTAAAATCTTTTTGAGTTTAACTCCAAAATAAAACCTTTTTCAGGAGTTTAACTCCAAAACAAAATGTTTGGGAGTTTAACTCCATAATAAAAATCAAAAGAATTCAACTCCAAGCCCGAGGGTTTAGCCCCTTTTCTGGTCTGCGGACGTGCCCCGCGGGTACGTGTCGCGCACGTGTCCCTTTTCACTGCCTCCCCCACTTGAGGGGGTTCCATTTTCCCCACGTGAGGAGGGAGGCCCCTACTTATTGGGAGCTCCTGCTCCCCCGCATGAGGGGTTCCCCTTTTCCTCACATGAGGAAGAAGCTCTACGTAAAAGGAGGTTTCCCCTTCCCTCACGTGATGGGGGAGCTTCCACTCCCCATCACGTGAGGGTAGGAAACTCCCACCAAGTGTGGGCTTCTCTCCCTTTCAAAATAAATATAAATAATAAAAACACAAAACAAAATAAATAAAAAAATAAAAAATATTTTTTTGAATGAAAAAAACTGTTTGTCATAAATAGAATAAAAAAATGAAATGAACATGCCCCTATGCAATTTTTTAAGCACCAACACATCACATTGAGTTCGCATGATCAGTTTGACCCGTCAATCGGAGATTCTCTCTCTCCAAAAGCGAGAGATAATTAACGGCAGCATAGTCCGCGGCTGCCAGAGATTTGGATCCTCACAATCAATAAAATTCCAGCCTTCCTGGGACAGGGGAATCTGTATACGCCTAACAAGCGCGTGCATTCGTATCTCAATAGGGTGACGAAAAACACTCTACACTAACTATCGCCCTAGTCGGGGTCAAGAAATGTACTTTAGTTTACTTTGGAATACCGATGCCCAGTCTCGATACTTCCACGACTACGAACATTTAAGGATGTACTTATGGACCACCCAAGCCCCACTAGCATAATCGCATCATAATTCTTATAGTCAAGGAAAGACCCTATGGGCTTTATCAACATGTATTAGCGATACGTAATAGCAAGTAAAATATATACACATGAATGATAAAGACAAACCAGATAGCATACTATCATCTCGAGTAAGAATATTCATCCATATAGGTCCATGTACAATTACAACAATTGCATTCAGGACACCTATATCCAACACTATAGCCATCCTTTTATAAGGTTGTGGTACAATACATTTTTCCTATTTTTCCAATATGGGACTAAACTCCCTAACACAATATATTGTGTTATATTACTTCTCCTATTCTTTATTTTTGTTTGTTCTTCTATCTTAAGGTTTTGTAGTGGGTCTAATTAGGTCTCACATCAAGAACCAATTGTCAATCTCAATTAATTCGCAATTAATCAATTGACAATTTTAATTTAACAATCAAACTCTTATCACGCCAATGTTCATAAAAGTTCTTTGTAATGTGAGATAATAATTAACATCAATTTACATGCAACCCCTTCCAATATCAAGTTATTTTTCTTCAGGTTTTTTAACTAAGCAGGATAAAATCACCTAATCGCTCAAACCCAAATCTTCAATTACACATGAACACAATTAATTCATTTCGAAAATAAATATAATAATATAATTTTGAAAAAACAATTTCCAAAATACATGTACAGGATTTGACGCTTTCATGGGATTGAATAGTAAACTTATTCTCATCAATATAAGAATGTCAGATCCTATCTAGACATCCATAGTTTTCCTAAATGCATTCAAGCGGCCTAATATTTCAGGTTTCTTATTTTTATCTAAACAATAAGATTGACCATCATATCAAAGCTTACTTATTAACAAATCGAAAACTACAATATCATCAAGTCAAAGAGATTATATAACGGTTTGAATTCCCCGTCTCCATAGGTGACATATCCTAGAGAAGTCAAATGAGCTCATGTACTACATATATCAATATATACGTTCATGATATACACCTAGAAAATTTCCATTCTCAGTGATTGAGACATACCACCGTATCTCATATGTCAGTGTCATACATAATAACCTGTCACAACTCTAGCTATCCTATACCAGTTGTAGGTTAAGTACTTAATTTACAAAATTACTAAATTAGATCACATCTCCATATAAGTAACATATTACAGTGCATGATCTAACAAAATAATTTCTAAGAATATTATAACAATTATAAATAAATAAGAATACCACATAATAAAATATTAAGTGCAACTATAAATTAATATTCAGCTAATATTACATGAATTGCAATGGATGTATGGGGCACATATAAAAAGGTCCTTACACTCCATCTTTTTCTTGCTACCTTGCTTATCCTTCGTCTTCTTATCCTTCTTTGTGATTCTTGGTTTCAATCGCGATAGCTTTTTAGCTGACTTCTCCGAAATTATCGACCATGAATAATTTTATTTCGTTTCTGATTATCTCATATAGCCTTCTAATATACTCTATGAGCATCCGTTGACCATCGATAGAAATTCCTACATGATAGCTTGTTTATGAAACTCCATCGTATAGCTTGGACCGATTGATCATACTTAATTATGTTGCAAGTATTCAATCTAACCCATTGATCCTCCTCATATCTGAGCGGATAAAATTGTTTACGGATGAGTTTGATGAAGGTTTTCCAAGTAATCTTTGACATATCATGAGACTTCATGTATGAATTCCACCATATAAAGGCATGGCTTGCTAGCTTTAGTCTGGCAAAACATACATTTTGCTGACGATCACAACCATAGAGGGTAAAATAAGTCTCAAGTTGATCGATCCAACTGTTTTTTCCGTGTCCGCCGCATTGTCATACATTGGCAAATCAATTTTTGCCTCTACTTGTCACGTCCCGCTTCCCAATATTCGGGAAAGTAGGCGTGGCGGACACGCGACGTATTTACTCAGAAGTAAACACGCTAAGCGTAAATAAGCAATATATAAATAAAATGCACAAGAATGACAAGAGATGTAAAATAAACAGCAACTTTTATTAACATTCATTCTTTACATTACAACTGATTTGAAAAGGAAATGTACAATGGTAAAAAGCAATGCCTAAACAGAGGCATACAAAAGAAAAGGTAAGTACAAGTAATAGCTAGAAATCTGGTTTCTCTATGAACTGATCCAAGTCCTCCTGGCTGGGCTCGGTCTCCTGAGAGTCGGGTCATCCTGACGAACATTCCAAAGAAAGAAAGAGAAAGGAATGTCGTCGGCGAACTAGCGCTCGGTAAGTCCCAAAGATAAGGGTGGAATAGAACAAGTAAAGAATATATGACTGGTAATCTGAACAAGTATATGTTTGTTATACTAACGTAGTTGTTCGTAACTTGGTACAGAATCTATCAGTGTATACGAGAGGAGTACAACTATCCCGTGGACTATGGTAACAGTTGGGGTCAAAAATTACACCCTGGTTGACCAAGTCAAAGTCAAAGTCAACCCCAAGTCAGGTGAGCCCAAGCCCAGGTCAAGTGGGCCCATACCCAAGTCGAGCCCCGCGGCCGACTCCCCCATGCCAAAACTGTTAGTTATATGTATGCCCTAGATTACTGTACATACGATGTATATTGTAATGGATGCTTGGACATATATAGGGAGGACTTTCTTGCTCGACATGATAGTATGCTATCTGGTTGTACTTTATCTTAACATGTATTCTGATTGTCTCTATATTACATGTTGATAAATCCCTTAGGATATGTACTCGACTACTGGGACTGTGATGAGATCATACTGGTGGGGCCACGGTAGTCGACGAGTACATCCTATAATTGTTCCTAGTCGAGGGTGTATCAAGACAGGGCATCGATGCACCAAAGTAGACTAGCGTATACGTATTTTGACCCATATGATGGGCGATGGATGATCCCATATCCATCGGTGTTTGACATCAAGGATGGTGTACGAGTGCTCAGTGGAGACTGGGTACACTGGACAGACTCGCCGAGAACTCCCAGATGGTATTATACCTCACGTCAGATGGCAGTTCTCCGGTGACACTGGTACAGAGTAGTCTGTTGACCCGAGATCGTCATAGAGTCTTGTGTGATTCCCAATGTACTTTGATTTCCATCATACCACGTCCAAGAAGGCGTGCAAAAAGGTGGATTTTGGGTACAGTCCCGAATCACATGGAGGCAATGAGCGATAGGAGGGGATTCGCCTCTCCCAGTATAGGGAGTTGATGTTGTGCTATGTTCGATTGGCTATAACCAGAAATCCCTGGCCAGGGTTGCTGAGATTTACTGGTAAGTGTTATCAGTAGTTTCTCAAACTATTATAGACCTCATATCGACACGACTTATCAAGCTACTGGGGTCTGACGTTTACCGCCCCTAGGCGAGATATGCGACATATCAGACGATGAGACCGGACTGTATGGGAGTGTTACTGATTGGATTCACAGGAGAATGTACAAACTTGCTTGTTGATCTTCTGAGCGCTCAATACCTGGGTGGCTGTTACGTTTAGCTGACCGCTTGCAGCTTGTGGGTGTTTGATATGATCATCACCTACTGCCGGCGTATTGACGATTCTTTAGAGTCCTACACAGAGGTTTATTGACTCAGGAAAAACGGAGTAGGAGCACATATGTGATATGTGTGGGACCGAGGATAATGCGGTATGTGATACCGTATTAGATTCTCGCGATATGAGATATCGGCCGGGTATATGTGATATAGCCGGGTCATCGTATTAGTCGGTTATATGCAATATAGCCGGATTGTCGGATCAAGTGTTGATTCGATAATTTAATGTTTAATAATATATATGATATATTAAATTACATTAACTAATATTAACTCACTAAAAGATTCTTTTTCTCACTCGGGTAATACCAATATATGCGGTATATGTTAAATGTATTATTTTATTTTCTTATGATAAATATTATATATGTGATATATAATATTTTAACATGATATGATAACTAATGCAACATGTTTAGTGGAGTTTAAACATGATTAGGGTTTGGATTAGGGTTAAGACTTCTAGTTGATTCTAGAAGCTTTTCTTTTGTCTTGAAAAGGATATTATGCTTGATATTTTCAAGTGACTCACTTTAAATCAACCCACACCCTAGCCCTAGTTAAATCTCTACAAAGGTTTGTTTAACCATGGTTGCATTATTCATCATTATTTATCTTTTCATTGTTCATCACAAAAGGATTAAGGCTTCATCTTCTTTCTTCTTCTTCCTTTGAGCAAAAGCTTTCTAGTTTTTGCTTTGTGATGAAAGTGAGTGAGAAAATGAAAACAAATGAGAGAAAAAATCCTACTTCATCATCCTCATCTATCCTTTCCATTTAGATGAGGGTGTTCACATCATTGCATGAGTGATAGCTTGTGTTAACGAAACTTCAAGGTAGATCATCTATGTTATCGAAGATCGGAAGCAAGACTGCATCTTTCTCTTCGTGAAGCCTCTCGAGAGTCCGGAACACGATGATCGCAGCGAAGGGACCTCAACACGGAGCTTAAGAAGTGAAGGACCGGATCTACAAAGGTTGTAATCCCTCTCACTTAGTGTTAAAGTGTTTAACATGTAAGTTTTCGCCTAAACCCTAGTTTAAAGATCCGGCTTCGGGTTGTTCGGCAAGGCTAATTTTTTAATCGGGCATGGTTGATACCTCGTAGACCCTTGTGGCAATGCCTAGCAACCCTACAAAAACGAAATCATGTAATAAATAATTTTGATGTAATTTTTTTATGCATGAATGTAAGAAAAATGGGCATAAAGCCAAATTTTTGTAAAGCCCATGGCCCGTATGCAAAAGAAACGAGCACATGAGGCATGGGATGGACAAAATGCCATTTTGTAAAGCCCAAGGGGCTATATGTAAATGTGTAACCCTATATGTAACACCCTAGTTCATTTATACCGGTTCTATTTTGAGTATTTCTTTATTTATGGTATTTTCCTGATTTATTGTGATTTGGGTGCGAATAGTATTTTGACATCTGTATTTGCATCCGACCCGACCTGCTTGCTGGAAACCAGTCTTGATTCCCGTTTATTATTTATCCCGGCTTGTTATGTGGATTCGTGTACCTTCATTTTTTTTATATACTGCATACTGGCATTTTATCTGGCATCGGCATTTTTTAATATAACATTTAAAGTCTAATAAAATATTTTTAAAATATATTGCATGGCCTGCATGATACCCCTAACCCTGTCGTGGCATCCGAGCACCTTGTACTCGTCCCGTTCAGTGTAGCAGACTCGTTTAGATGGCTACGTGCACGCTACGTGTATCTGTTCTTAGGAGTATGCATTTTCGTTATCCGGATATCCAATTTTTGTTTTGGTTGACACGTATATTTTCCGTATTTTAAAACTGGATTTTTTAGACCCGGCACGGGCGTGTTTTGGACTATTTTTGTATTAGCCAAAATATCAAAGTCTTTAACTAATATTTTGTTTTAATATTTAAACTGTTTAAAATTTAAATAACTAAAAGATTTTTTTAACAAATCCTAAATCTAATTTAAACAACAAATTTCTCTCTCTCTCCTCTCGATCTCTCTCTATCTCTCTTTCTCTCTCTCTTACCCGCAGAATCTCTCTCCCCCCCCCCCCTCTCTTCCTTTCTCTTTCCTATCGCGAACACTGTTCGCTTCTCGGATCCTGTCACCACCTCCCTACTACAGTCACCCCCTTCTCTTTTGTTTCTTCCTCTTCTATTATAAACTCCCGCAACGAGAACCCATGGAGCCCAAAACCCTAACTCCGCTGCTTCCTCTTCTCTCGACCTCGCTCCTCAACCCTCATCATCATCTTCTTCCTTATCCTCTCCTCTTCTCTTCATCACCACCATCATCTTTCTTTCCCTGCACACCCCAACAACCAAACCCCGACCACCAAGAAACCCTAACCGAGCCCGAGCACCCTGCACACCTTGCCTCGCTGGAGCTCCACTAACCCCGACGACCTCACACCTTCGCAACCACCTCCTCGCCATCTCCCAAACCCCAACACCACACCAGAAACCAACCCCGAGCACTCTCCTTCTTCTTCTTCTTTCTTTTTTCTTTCTTGATCTCGGTTCTTTTTCCGGTGATCACTCGCCGGAGCCGTGCTCGTCGCTGCCGATCCAGGCGATCCAGTGAACGTCCCTTGCTTGTGTGATTACCCTCTTGCCTTGCCTAGGACCCGTCTCGCGTTCCGTGTGTGCGTTGCGACGTTTACCCGATGTCGGACGTGCCGTACGTACCCGTCGTGTGATCCAATCGAGGCAAGTTTATCTTGCTATATGCTATAATACTTATCTTGCATCCATATGAATACAAATATTACCTGTTGATTGCATTATACATCTATATTAAAGTTTTACTGTTTTCGGATACTCGTATGCATCCATATCATCTATTATATATGTAGCTGCATTTATAGATCATATTAATTCATGTTATTATTGTAGTAACACCCCATGCCTAATAATGTATATCCCACTTAGTCTTAGAACTGTAAATGTAACTCCAATCGATATTTGTGCATCCATACCATTAATTCTGCATACCTAGTTGCATGCCATATTACATTAACTCATATTATTGTTACATTAGTACCCCACGCTTGATAATGTGCATCCTACCTAGTCATGATGAAATCCCTGATAGATATCTGTGCATCCGTGTTTTACTGTGCATCCGTATTTTTATCGTGCATCCGTACTTGCTACATTTTACTGTTGGGCACCCATGTGATACACTGTGCACTACTTGACATGACCTCATACACCACTACTTAACCTGTTACCTGATCATGTTTCTAATGCCAACAATCCTGACATGTTGTCTCGACGGACGTATCATGTTGTCTGTATAGACAAACATGTACCTGCTTGATCCTGTGTTGGCATTAGCTCCAGATTATCAATACCTGACTTGAACATATAACCTTGGGGGTATGGGGAAATCAAAAGTGTAGCTTAAAAGGGTATTACTTGATCCGTGGTCCCGGGGGATAACGGGACAGAATCATTCGTGATTCTTACTTGATCCGTGGTCCCGGGGGATAACGGGACAGAGTCATTCATGACTCCCACTACCTGATCCATGGTCCCGGGGGATAACGGGACATATTCTTTGAGTTACATGGAGAAGTACACTAATTGATTTCAAACAAACTTTAGAATAGATAACCCAGTAGCACAGTTTAGATTGATCACCGCGCGTCACATACACCGATAAACTTCACTGGTCTATATCTGTGTTTACTTATGCCTGCATATATCGTTACATCCTGATTGCTTATTATCATTGATATTATGACGCACTGACGTCTGGGTTTTGCATGGCCCAGATCATCTATCTTTGTCGCAGGCCGTTCAGGAGTACTTCAGCCGACAGGCCGAGCAGTGAGGACCCTGTTAGTATTTTAGTTAGTTTAGTTTTATTTCTGTACTTTTCATTTCCTGATGTGAGCCCGTATTTGGGACGTACTTTCCAGATTGTTGTTATTACTTGGATTTATTGCTTCCGCATATTATTTCTTGACTCTTTTATTCTGGCATATGGATATGTACTAGATAGTTTATTTTATTTCTACTGTTCTTGATATCTATAGACAGCCGTAATATGGCTGTGGAGGGATGTTTCCTAGCCACAGGTAGCATGGTTGGCTCTGTCACGTGCCGATCTTAGCGCACTCTGGGAAGCGGGGCGCGACAGGGTTTTTTTGGTATCAGAGCCATAGGAATTAGGTTAATTGGATTTGATTCTTTTATAGTTAGGTATTGGACCCAATACACGAATCAGAAAAACCTGTAATTAGGAATATGCCCTGCCACATTGTTATCGTGATTCTTGAATCCTATCTTTCTATTGACCCTTGTCTTGACGATATGCAAACAATTTTGCATCTCGACTTGAAACCTTTTGGTTCTCTATTGTTTCTGCCTAATTATTCTTTCGATTCTGATATTATGATTTGGTCGACTTGAACGGAGTTATGTGATTGTAACTATGAACTGCAGCATGGTTACAATGCGGTACTCTATTTAAGTAACTTGGAGTCCTAGTCTTGATTCACTTCCTTGTTTCATGGTCATTATATTACCTTGCTTCTTCAATATCTTGGCTCCAGATGAAGTTGTTTCCGGTATCCTACTTGTTCATGTTTTTCCCGCATTAGCATTATTCGATTCAGGTGCATCCCATTGTTTTATGTCATCCAAGTTTATTGCTGCACATTCAATTTATTGCACGACCCTGTCTAGTTGTTGGGACATGCACACTGGGAACGCGAAGATCATATTTAGTAGTGAGTGCAAGGATTGTTCAGTTGTTATTTGCGGACGAGAGTTATTTGCAGATTTCTTGGTGATCGATACTGGAAGTTATAATGTTGTATTAGGAATGGATTTCCTCGGCACTTTCCACGCTCACATTGATTGTAGGGTGAAGAAAGTGATTTTCCAGATTCCCGGACATCTGGAGTTTGTTTTAGCTGGAGGTAGCAGTTCTGTCGGGCTAGTTGAGTTTAGCGCTAGACCGACAAACAATGTTCTTTCGTCGATGGAAGTTGATAAAGAGGAAGCGCCAGTTGTAGTTCGAGAGTTTATGGACGTGTTCGAAGACATCTCGGGTTTACCGCCAAAGCGAGATGTGGAGTTCGCGATCGATCTTGTTCCTGGTGCAGCGCCAATCTCAAAAGCATACTATCCAATAGCACCAGTGGAGTTGGAAGAAGTCAAGAAGCAGGTTACTAAATTGCTAGAGAAGGGTTAGATTCGCAGCAGCAATTCACCTTGGGGAGCTCCAGTTCTTCTAGTCAAGAAGAAAGATGCCACAAGGAGGATGTGGATCGATTATCGAGAATTAAACCGGGTGACTATTAAGAACAAGTACCCAATCCCTCGCATTGGCGAAGTATTCGAGCAACACAGTGATGTGAGGGTATTCTCGAAGCTTGATTTGCGGTCCGGAAATCATCAAGTTCGAGTTACATCAGAGGATATTTGCAAGACTGCGTTCCAAACTCGATATGGACATTACGAGTATTTAGTGATGCCATTCGGAGTCACAAATGCACCGGTGATATTCATGGACTTGATGAACCGAATCTTTTCACCGTTCTTGGACCAGTTTATAGTGGTGTTCATCGATGATATTCTGGTCTACTCGGGGAGCCTGGAAGAGCTTGCAGAACACTTGAAGATCGCACTGCAGACATTGAGGCAAGAAAGATTATATGCAAAGATGAGCAAGTGCGAGTTTTGGCTTGAAGAAGTGAAGTTTTTGGGGCATGTCGTATCCAGAGATGGAATCGCCGTTGATCCTGAGAAGATTGCAGAAGTTCAAGATTGGCCAATTCCAAAGAACGTAGCAGAGATCAGAAGTTTTCTTGGACTTGCCTGATATTATAGAAAGTTCGTGGAGAATTTCGCTCTCTTGGCTGAGCTTTTGACCAAGCTTACGCGTAAGGATGTACCGTTCGTATGGACGAATAAATGTGCGTCAGCTTTTGAGGCGTTGAAGCAAAGATTAATAACCGCTCCTATTTTGACCGTACTAGACAGTTCCGGAGGATTGGTGATTCACAGCGACGCATCTGGGAAAGGTTTGGGATATGTTCTGATGCAGCATGGGAAAGTTATAGCTTACGCATCGAGGCAGTTGAAGACCCATGAGAATAATTACCCAACTCATGATTTGGAGCTTGCAGCAGTGATTTTCACTTTGAAGATTTAGAGACACTATTTATTCGGCGAAAGGGTCGAAGTATTCACCGATCACAAAATCCTAAAGTATGTTTTCACGCAGAAAGTGCTTAACATGAGGCAGCGTAGATGGTTGGAGCTGATGGCTGACTATGATCTTGATCTTAAGTACCATCCGGGGAAAGTTAATGTTGTGCCGGATGCGCTTTGTCGGTTTCCAGCGATTCGGATGTTAACTGCACAGAAGGAGATTATCGAGGATTTTCAGAGATTCGAGTTGGAGATTGTGCTACCGCATTCTTCGGGACAGTTGATGCAGCTGCAAGTACAGTCGTCGTTGATCGAGAGTATTAAAGCAGCACAGTCACAGGACCCAAGGTTGCAGAAGTTTCAAGAATAGGTTGAAGCGGGCTTCGAACGGACTTGTTGATTCATGAAGATGGTTCGTTGCGTTATGGTAGCCGTTTGTGTGTACCGAAAGGAGACATTCGTGAAGAAGTTATAAAGGAGGCACACAGTTCCGCATATTCCGTACATCCAGGAGGCACGAAGATGTATCGTGATCTAAGACAGCATTTCTGGTGGGAAGGTATGAAAAGGGAGATTGCCCGCTTTGTAGCGAAGTGCTTGGTGTGTCAGCAGGTTAAGGATGAACATCAAAGGGTAGCTGGTTTATTGCAACCACTTCCGATTCCTCGATGGAAGTGGGAACATATAACCATGGATTTCATGACAGCTTTACCGCGGAGTCCAAAGGGCAACAATACAGTTTGGGTGATTGTTGATCGATTGACCAAGGCAGCTCATTTCATACCATTTCGAGTTGGTCAGTCAACGGAAGCGTTGGCAGAACGGTACATGCAGGAGATTGTGAGATTGCATGGAGTACCTGTGAGCATTGTTTCCGATCGTGATACCCGATTCTTATCGCACTTCTGGAGGAGCTTACAGGAAATTTTAGGGACGCGATTGAAGTTTAGCACCGCTTATCATCCTCAGACAGATGAACAATTGAAGAGAACAATCCAAACTCTTGAAGACATGTTGAGAGCTTGCATGTTAGACTTCAAGGGCTCGTGGGAGGATCATCTACATTTGGTGGAGTTTTCTTACAATAACAGCTTTCAGGTGGCTATTCAGATGGCTCCATTCGAAGCATTGTATGGTCGCAAGTGTCGTTCACCTATTTGTTGGGACGATATTGGAGAACGAAGATTGTTGGGACCGGATTTGATCGTGCAAACAGTAGAGAAATTTAATACTATCCGGAATCACATGAAGGCAGCACATGATCGGCAGAAGAGTTAGGCCGATACATCGAGAAGACCTCTAGAGTTCGATGTTGGTGATTTCGTATTCTTGAAGATATCACCGCCTCGAGGTGTGATTCGTTTTGAGAGTTGAGGCAAGCTTAGTCCTCGATTCATGGGGCCTTTCGAGATTATGGAGCGTGTTCGAGAAGTGGCTTATCGATTGGCGTTACCATAATCTTTGGCGAATGTTCATGACTTGTTTCATGTATCTCAACTCCGTAAGTATGTTCGAGATGAAACACACGTGCTGGATCATTCGGAGCTGACTGTAAGGGAGGATTTGACCTATGAAGAGCGACCGATGTTGATTGTTGATCGAAGAGAAAAGGTCCTTAAGAACAAGGTTATCCCTCTCGTACTTGTTTCATGGGGGAATCACTCGCACGGAGAATCGACTTGGGAACGAGAAGACGAGATTCGACAGAAGTTTCCAAATCTCTTCCTGTAGTTTCATGCTTGTTTTTCTTTCCTTGTTCCAGGAATTTCGAGGACGAAATTCTTTTTGTAGTTGAGTATAATGTAACACCCAAGTTCATTTATACCAGTTCTATTTTGAGCATTTCTTTATTTATGGTATTTTCCTGATTTATTGTGATTTGGGTGCGAATAGTGTTTTGACATATGTATTTGCATCCGACCCGACCTGCTTGCTGGAAACCAGTCTTGATTCCCGTTTATCATTTATCCTGGCTTGTTATGTGGATTCATGCACCATCATTTTTTTTATATACTGCATACTGGCATTTTATCTGGCATCTGCATTTTTCAATATAACATTTAAAGTCTAATAAAATATTTTAAAAATATATAGCATGGCCTGCATGATACCCCTAACCCTGTCGTAGCATCCGTGCACCTTGTTCTCGTCCCGTTCAGTGTAACAGGCTCATTTGGAAGGCTACGTGCGCGCTACGTGCATCCGTTCTTGAGGGTATGAATTTTCGTTACCCGGATATCCAATTTTGGTTTTGGTTGACACGTATATTTTCCGTATTTTAAAACTGGATTTTTTAGACCCGGCCCGGGCATATTTTGGACTATTTTTGCATTAGCCAAAATATCAAAGTCTTTAACTAATATTTTATTTTAATATTTAAACTGTTTAAAATTTAAATAACTAAAAGATTTTTTTAACAAATTCTAAATCTAATTTAAACAACAAATTTCTCTCTCTCTCTCTCCCCTCTCATCTCTCTCTATCTCTCTTTCTTTCTCTCTCTTACCCGCTGACTCTCTCTCTCTCCCTCTCTCTCTTCGTTTCTCTCTCCTATCGCGAACACTGTTCGCTTCTCGGATCCCGTCACCATCTCCCCACTACGGTCACCTCCCTTCTCTTTTCTTTCTTCCTCTTCTTTTATAAACCCCCGCGACGAGAACCCATGGAGCCCCAAACCCTAACTTCGTTGCTTCCTCTTCCCTCGACCTCGCACCTCAACCCTCATCATCATCTTCTTCCTTATCCTCTCCTCTTCTCTTCATCACCACCATCACCTTTCTTTCCCTGCACACCCCAACAACCAAACCCCGACCACCAAGAAACCCTAACTGAGCCCGAGCACCCTGCACACCTTGCTTCGCCGGAGCTCCGCTAACCCCGACGACCTCACACCTTCGCAACCACCTCCTCGCCTTCTCCCAAACCCCAGCACCACACCAGAACCAACCCCGAGCACTCTCCTCCTTCTTCTTCTTTCTCTTTTCTTTCTTGATCTCGGTCTTTTTCCGGTGATCACCCGCCGGAGCCGTGCTCGTCGCTGCCGATCCAGGCAATCCAGTGAACGTCTCTTGCTTGTGTGATTACCCTCTTGCCTTGCCTAGGACCCGTCTCGCGTGTCGTGTGTGCGTTGCGACGTTTACCTGACGTCGGACGTTCCGTACGTACTCGTCGTGTGATCCAATCGAGGCAAGTTTATCTTACTACATGCTATAATACTTATCTTGCATCCATATGAATACAAATATTACCTGTTGATTGCATTATACATCTATATTAAAGTTTTACTGTTTTCGGATACCCGTATGCATCCATATCATCTATTATATATGTAGCTGCATTTATAGATCATATTAATTCATGTTATTATTGTAGTAACACCCCATGCCTAATAATGTGTATCCCACTTAGTCTTAGAACTGTAAATATAACCCCGATCGATATTTGTGCATCCATACCATTAATTCTGCATACCTAGTTGCATGCCATATTACATTAACTCATATTATTGTTACATTAGTACCCCCACGCTTGATAATGTGCATCCTACCTAGTCATGATGAAATCCCTGATAAATATTTGTGCATCCGTACTTTTATCGTGCATCCGTACTTTTATCGTGCATCCGTACTTGCTACATTTTACTGTTGGGCACCCATATGATACACTGTGCACTACTTGACATGACCTCATACACCACTACTTGACCTGTTACCTGATCATGTTTCTAATGCCAACAATCCTGATATGTTGTCCCGACGGACGTATCATGTTGTCTGTATAGACAAACCTATACCTGCTTGATCATGTGTTGGCATTAGCTCCAGATTATCAATACCTGACTTGAACACATAACCTTGGGGGTATGGGGAAATCAAAAGTGTATCTAAAGTGTAGCTTAAAAGGGTATTACTTGATCCGTGGTCCCAAAGGATAACGGGACAGAATCATTCGTGATTCTTACTTGATCCGTGGTCCCGGGGGATAACAGGACAGAGTCATTCATGACTCCCACTACATGATCCATGGTCCTGGGGGATAACGGGACATATTCTTTGAGTTACATGGAGATGTACACTAATTGATTTCAAACAAACTTTAGAATAGATAACCCAGTAGCGCAGTTTAGATTGATCATCGCACGTCACATACACCGATACACTTCACTGCTCTATATCCGTGTTTACTTATGCCTGCATATATCGTTACATCCTGATTTCTTATTATCATTGATATTATGACGCACTGACGTCTGGGTTTTGCATGGCCTAGATCCTCTATCTTTGCCGCAGGCCGTTCAGGAGTACTTCAGCCGACAGGCCGAGCAGTGAGGACCCTGTTAGTATTCTAGTTAGTTTAGTTTTATTTCCGTACTTTTCATTTCCAGATGTGAGTCCGTATTTGGGACGTACTTTCCAGATTGTTATTATTACTTGGATTTATTGCTTCCGCATATTATTTCTTGACTCTTTTATTCTGGCATATGGACATGTACTAGATAGTTTATTTTATTTCTACTGTTCTTGATATCTATAGACAGCCGTAATGTGGCTATGGAAGGATGTTTCCAAGCCACAGGTAGAATGGTTGGCTCTGTCACGTGTCGATCTTAGCGCACTCTGGGAAGCGGGGCGCGACAGGGTTTGTTTGGTATCAGAGTCATAGGAATTAGGTTAATCAGGTTAGATTCTTTTGTAGTTGGGTATTGGACCCAATACACGAATCAGAAAAACCTGTAATTAGAAACATGCCCTGCCACATTGTTATCGTGATTCTTGAATCCTATCTTTCTATTGACCCTTGTCTTGACGATATGCAAACAATTTTGCATCTTGACTTGAAACCTTTTGGTTCCCTATTGTTTCTGCCTACTTATTCTTTCGATTCTGATATTAGGATTTGGGCGACTTGAACGGAGTTATGTGATTGTAACTATGAACTGCAGCATGGTTACAATGCGGTACTCTATTTAAGTAAC
The DNA here is from genome assembly GCA_030015575.1 of Agapanthus africanus. Classification (NCBI taxonomy): domain Eukaryota; kingdom Viridiplantae; phylum Streptophyta; class Magnoliopsida; order Asparagales; family Amaryllidaceae; genus Agapanthus; species Agapanthus africanus. The sequence continues at coordinate 789,499,918 of CM057337.1, forward strand.
TTGGAGTCCTAGTCTTGATTCACTTCCTTGTTTCATGGTCATTATATTACTTTGCTTCTTTAATATCTTGGCTCCAGATGAAGTTGTTTCCGGTATCCTACTTGTTTATGTTTTTCCTGCATTAGCATTATTCGATTCTGGTGCATCCCGTTATTTTATGTCATCCAAGTTTATTGCTGCACATTCAATTTATTGCACGACCCTATCTAGTTGTTGGGACATACACACTAGGAACGGGAAGATCATATCTAGTAGTGAGTGCAAGGATTGTTCAGTTGTTATTTGCGGACGAGAGTTATTTGCAGATTTCTTGGTGATCGATACTGGCGGTTATGATGTTGTCTTGGGAATGGATTTCCTCGGCACTTTCCACGCTCACATTAATTGTAGGGCGAAGAAAGTGATTTTCCAGATTCCCGGACATCCGGAGTTTGTTTTTGCTGGAGGTAGCAGTTCTGTCGGGCCAGTTGAGTTTAGGACTAAGCCGACAAACATTGTTCTTTCGTCGATGGAAGTTGATGCGGAGGAAGCGCCAGTTGTAGTTCGAGAGTTTATGGACGTGTTCAAGGAAATCTCGGGTTTACCGCCAAAGCGAGATGTGGAGTTCGCGATCGATCTTGTTCCTGGTGCAGCGCCCATCTCAAAGGTGTACTATCAAATGGCACCAGTGGAGTTGGAAGAAGTCAAGAAGCAGGTTACTAAATTGCTAGAGAAGGGTTGGATTCGCAGTAGCAATTCACCTTGGGGAGCTCCAGTTCTTCTAGTCAAGAAGAAAGATAGCACAAGGAGGATGTGCATCGATTATCGAGAATTAAACCAGGTGACTATTAAGAACAAGTACACGATCCCTCGCATTGGCGAAGTATTCGAGCAACTCAGTGGCGCGAGGGTATTCTCGAGGCTGGATTTACGGTACGGATATCATCAAGTTCGAGTTAAATCAGAGGATATTTGCAAGACTGCGTTCCGAACTCGATATGGACATTACGAGTATTTAGTGATGCCATTCGGAGTCACGAATGAACCGGCGATATTCATGGACTTGATGAACCGAATCTTTTCACCGTTCTTGGACCAGTTTATAGTGGTGTTCATCGATGATATTCTGGTCTACTCGAGGAGCCTAGAAGAGCTTGTAGAACACTTGAAGATCGCACTGCAGACATTGAGGCAAGAAAGATTATATGCAAAGATGAGCAAGTGCGAGTTTTGGCTTGAAGAAGTGAAGTTTTTGGGGCATGTCGTATCCGGAGATGGAATCGCCATTGATCCTGAGAAGATTGCAGCAGTTCTAGATTGGCCAATTTCGAAGAACGTAGCAGAGATCAGAAGTTTTCTTGGACTTGCTGGATATTACAGAAGATTCGTGGAGAATTTTGCTCGCTTGGCTAAGCCTTTGACCAAGCTTACGCGTAAGGATGTACCGTTCGTATGGACGAATAAATGTGCATCAGCTTTTGAGGCGTTGAAGCAGAGTTGATAATAGCTTCTATTTTGACCGTACCAGACAGTTCCGGAGGATTGGTGATTCACAGCGACGCATCTGGGAAAGATTTGGGATGTGTTCTAATGCAGCATGGGAAAGTTATAGCTTACGCATCGAGGCAGTTGAAGACCATGAGAAGAATTACCCAACTCATGATTTGGAGCTTGCAGTAGTGATTTTCGCTTTGAAGATTTGGAGACACTACTTATTGGGCGAAAGGGTCGAAGTATTCACCGATCACAAAAGCCTAAAGTATGTGTTCACGCAGAAAGAGCTTAACATGAGGCAGCGTAGATGGTTGGAGCGAATGGCTGACTATGATCTTGATCTTAAGTACCATCCGGGAAAAGTTAATGTTGTGCCGGATGCGCTTTGTCGGTTGCCAGCAATTCGGATGTTGACTGCACAGAAAGAGCTTGTCGGGGATTTTCGGAGATTCGAGTTGGAGATTGTGCTACCGCATTCTTCGGGACAGTTGATGCAGCTGCAAGTACAGTCATCGTTGATCGAGAGTATTAAAGCAGCACAGTCACAGGACCCAAGGTTGCAGAAGTTTCGAGAACAGGTTGAAGCGGGACTTCGAACGGACTTGTTGATTCATGAAGATGGTTCGTTGCGTTATGGTAGCCATTTGTGTGTGCCGAAAGGAGACATTCATGAAGAAGTTATGAAGAGGGCACACAGTTCTGCATATTCCTTACATCTAGGAGGCACGAAGATGTATCGTGATCTAAGACAGCATTTCTGGTGGGAAGGTATGAAAAGGGAGATTGCCCACTTTGTAGCGAAGTGCTTGGTGTGTCAGCAGGTTAAGGCTGAACATCAAAGGGTAGCTGGTTTATTGCAACCACTTCTGATTCCTCAATGGAAGTGGGTGTTCCCCTCCGAAAGGCGGCGCGCAGGACCGCGATGTCCTGACGCTGAGGTTCGGGGCAGATGCTATTTTTTTTTATCCGTCCACCTCTCCGAAGATGCCAAGTTGATTTATGGCACCGTGTATCGGAGGTTTAGACGGATGCAGCCGATGTAACAGACTTCGTCAGATTCCCCCTCGCTTGAGGGGTTTTTGATTATGGGGACGCTCTTCCCTGCAGGCGCAAGCCCCTGCAGTTAATTACGCTACCGCATCGCGGTAACAACTTTCTCCTTCTCCAGAATTTGACTTCGTGTCGTGTGTGTTTGTTTTGTTTGGGGTTGCCCGTGGATTGTATACAGAGACTGAGTAATACCGTCGCCCGTAGGACGTGGATTAGTCCAAATCCGTATTTACTTAGATTTGGGTTTGGTGTTTTTAGTTTAAGGATGCATTAGTCGCGTTGCGGCTAAGATCAACTTAAACGTTCGTTAAGGATACGATAGTCCTGTTTGAGACTAAGATCAACTTAACGTGATCGTTTAGATCCGACAAAAGAGCGTTTGGGCTCTATTGTTCCAGTTTGGGAGATTCATAGTCCAATTTGGGACTAAAGTCTGTTGGAGGATACGTTAGCCATTTTTGAGGCTAAGATCGACTCAAACGTTTGTTAAGGATTCGTTAGTCTAGTTTGAGACTAAGATCAACTTAAAACGTTTGTTAAGGATTCGTTAGTCTAGTTTGAGACTAAGATCAACTTAACGGGACCGTTTAGATCCGACAAAAGAGCATTTGGGCTCTATTGCGCCAGTTTAGGGACGTGGTGGTCCATATTCCAGTTTAGGGACGTGGTGGTCCAATATTAGTTTAGGGACGTTTCGGTCCGATATTAGTTTAGGGACGTTTCGGTCCACGAGTTTAAGGACCCCGCAGTCTATATAGTATGTGGTCGTTGGGACCCATCACCTCTCTGACGTCATTGAAGGATTACAACGACAGGTGTCAGAGGAGTTCGGAGATGTACCCTCGAACCGGTAGTAAATTGATTTAAGAGAGCAATCTTGCTCAGTCAATTTAATTTAAGGACTTATGGCCGCGATTGGGCTAAGTCCAATTGGAAGCACTTTTATCTGTTGTTGGTCTGTTAGATCTGTGCCATGGCTGTTTATTTATTTTGGGCTTTGCTCAAACAGAGTGTTAATTCAGATGGGGCTCTGCCCTCTTATTGTTTTGCAATTTATTTAGGCTTGTTAGGTCTTTTTGATTTGGGCCTGGCCCTTTTAGGAAATGCATTGCATTTGTGCAAAGCACTAAGAATCTTTGTAGATTCAAGAACAGAAGTGCAAAGCACTTTTTTTGATCCCTTAATCTGAATTTGGATCAAAGAAAAACAAGTTTTTCCTTGTTTCAGAGAACCAAAGGTTCATAACAAGTGCAAGGCACTATTTTTATTTTTATTTTATTTGTTTATTTATTTATTGAAGATCCATGATCTTATTCTTAGATCACTGATCTGTTCATAAGAGAAATTTCTCTTCTTTCAAAGGTTTTTACCTTTTTTATTCTTGAGGAGTTTTTCAGAGTCCTCTTTCTCTCTCTTTTTTTAAAATGTTCCCCCTTTTGAAATGAGGTCTGGGGTCCTTTTTATAGTGCCCATAAATTAGTTAAATTTGTTAAAAGAATCTTTCTCTGAGTGATTTGGGGAATTTTCCCCACCGTTGGATCTTTGATCCAAAGGCCCCTGCTTTACAGAAGAAAATCTTCTTGTTTTAACAAGAACAGAAAAGATTTATTCTATTTTGCGCAACTCCCCCAGCGCGTGACACGCAGCGCTTGCGCAGCTGTGCTTGCGCAGCTGCGCAGACACGTGTCGCGCAGCGCAGCGCTTGCGCAGCTGTGTTTGCGCAGCTGCGCAGACACGTGTCGCGCAGCGCAGCGCTTGCGCAGCTGCGCAGACACGTGTCGCGCAGCGCAGCGCTTGCGCAGCTGCGCAGACACGTGTCGCGCAGCGCTTGCGCAGCTGCGCAGACACATGTCGCGCAGCGCAGCGCTTGCGCAGCTGTGCTTGCGTAGCTGCGCAGACACGTGTCGCGCAGCGCAGCGCTTGCGCAACTGAACGTTGCTTCTTTTACCTTTTGTTTTTTTAAGAGAGCCTTGCTTTGATTGGTTGCGCTGCCTCGGGCGCTGTGCTGACGCATCAATTTCTGATACGTATCGCATTGCGCGCAGCGCACGGGATCTGAAGCGTTGCTTCATTTATTAAAGTTTAAATTTTCAAAGCAAACCTTTGCTCTGATTGGGGGAAGATGAAGCGTTGCTTCATCTCCCACCTTGGAATTTGAACAGAGCTTTGCTCTGATTGGGGTAAACAAATGCCCCCCCACCGTTGCGCTTACGTGGCCTCCAAACGCAAGCGCAACGGTGGCAGAATCCCAACCGTCGCGGCAGCTTTTGGAAGTTGAAAGGGCACTTGGTGCCTATAAATAGGACCTTTGGTCCTCAACAGATGATTATCATCTCCAAAATCTTACTTTCAGAACTCAGAGCCCTGCTCTTTATTTTCAAGAAGTTCAAAAGTTAGACTTTTAAAACTTTTAGATGAAAATTTTAATTTGAATTAAATTAAATTAGATTAATTTTCATTGACAGAACCTTGCTCTCAATAGATCCCCGATCTAAAGAAGACCCATTTAGGGTTTCATTTGGCAGAGCTTTGCTCTAAAGGGGTCTAAAGAGGATTAAGGATAACCCTGTTAGGGTTCCATTAATAGAGCTTTGCTCTCTGAAAGATTTTCATTTATAATTTCTTGATTCATTAATGGAGTTTTGCTCCTTTTAAATTATATAACATAACTTTTAAGGGTTGCTGATTGTTGTCGATCTTCTTTTACAGGAACAATGGACGCCCATATGTATGCTTTTAACGAGATCATCTCTTACAGGGACATCCGCCGACTTGGCCGCTCTCAAAATCGAGAGTTCACAAACACGGAGTGTGCTGAAATCATGAGCCGCTTCGATGCATACAACGGTCTCCTGCTTCCCCGGCGTTCCTCCCTTCTTAAGCTTATCGTGGGAGCCATCTGGGAAGCGCTTCCCCTATTCTGTTCCGGTGTGCCGCTTAGGGCGCTGGATGCCGCTGAGGATAAGGTGCACTCGGTGTACCTGTTGAACTTTATCTCAAAAAGACGGCGAGACAGTCTCATCGATCTCTTGCACGAGGTTTTTCAACAGTCTTCCATACTCGCCGCTTATCGGAGGGTGGAAGACATCAGGGGGGACCCTGACGCTTGTGCTCGCGAAAGAAAGCACACTAGGGTGGTCCGCGAGGCTTGGGAAGTCATAGATAGGGTCGCTTTCGAGTTCCTCAATCCATGTCCTGGGTTTGAAGTTATTCCATTGTAATAATATTTTTCGTTCATTGTTTTTTTTATGATTGTAAGAACTATTGGCCATATTAATGGAAAAATTTTATCCCAGCTTGTCTTTATTTTTCGTTCTGAGTCTTTTGCTTGTGCATGAATGAGTGTGTCTCGAACGCTTGATCAAATGTAAATCGGATGCTCTTTCTGTTGCTTTTTCTCTTTCTCAGCATGTCGTCACAATTAGCAGGTAATAGAGTAAGCTTCTTGATTTCTTCACGAGATAGCGAGGGCTTAGGCCGCAGGTTCAGATCTGCTGCCTAAGACTTTTCAACTCTATGAGCCGTGAGGGTCTCATAGAGACTTTTCTCCCTACGGATCGAGAGGATCTCGTAGGTAGGTTTTTCTCCTTAGGAATCGTGAGGATTCCTAAGTGTGGTTTTCTCTTGTAAGTCGTAAGGATCCTACAAGAGAATTTTTCCCTCTTACGAGTCGAGAGGACTTGTAAGCGGTTGTTTCCCTCCTTGTCGAAGTTCGATGTTGGAGAGTGAGACCCGTGGATGGTATGCAAGAGACCGTTTTGGGCCAACTTGCAGGGTCCCAGTGCTTAGGAAACAGGCTTCTTTTATGCCCACTGCCTAAGGCTTTATCTCACGAGTCGAGCCACCTCAACAATTTTTTACAAGTCGAGACGAATCGAACGTTTCTCGCAAGAACATCTTAACGTCACATTTAACCTCTGCTCTTTACGACAGAAGCCCGTTAAGGTTGGTGGTACTTAGGGTTTTGACCATCATACCGTCGCATAAGCTGATATAGTCCTCGATAGGCAATCGTGCTGTTCGAGTAGCCCTGCGACTGCCGTGTCTCTGATCCCTTCGAGGGCTGGACAAGACGTCTTCAAGCAATCCTCCTTGGCAGTTTGACCGTCGGAAGAGCAAGCGTTAGGAATTTGCCATGTCGTTTTTTACTTGAGGTTAGGCTTATTTTGGTGAGCCCCGATGAGTCATAACCACTCCGCGCTGGTGTGGGGATGATCTCCGATAGTCTTTCGGGCTTTATATGAGTTGCCGTCAAGACCCTGAAGCTAGGAATTTGGCCTTTGCTTCGTTTGCTGGCATTGCATCTGCTGTATCGAGACGAATGTTGCGGTGGGAACTAGGGATTTTGCCGTGGCTCCGTTTGTTTGATGACGTTGCGTCTGCTGTGTCGAGACGAACGTTGGGGTGACATCTCGTCTGCTGTATCGAGACGGACGTCGAGATTGTCTCTAGGTTGCTGGTGAACCGCCGAGGTTTGGAACTAGGGATTTTGCTGTGGCTCCATTCGTTTAATGACGTTGCGCCTGCTGTGTCGAGACGAACGTTGGGGTGACATCTCGTCTACTGTATCGAGACGGACGTCGAGGTTATCTCTAGGTTGCTGGTGAACCGTCGAGGTTTGGAACTAGGGATTTTGCCGTGGCTCCATTCGTTTAATGGCGTTGCGTCTGCTGTGTCGAGACGAACGTTGGGGTGACATCTCGTCTGCTGTATTAAGACGGACGTCGAGGTGGTGACCATTCTGTGCTGGTGCGAGATGATCTCCGATTGTCTTTCCGGTTTTATATGAGTTACCGTCAAGACGTCGAAGCTAGGAATGTGTCCTTCGCTTCGTTTGCTTTGTCACGTCCGAATCCCTGTTGGAGGAAGAACGCTGGGGTGACAACTCGTCTGCTGTATCGAAACGAACGTCGAGGAGGTGACCACTCCATGTGAGATGATCTCCGGTGGTCTTTCAGGCCTTATATGACTTGCCGTTAAGACCTTGAAGCTAGGAATTTGGCCTTCGCTTCATTTGCTCACACTGCGTCTAGTGTATTGAGACGAATGCTGAGGTGGAGCTGGGATTTTGCCGTCACTCCGCTTTGTTTCGACCATGGGGTCTTTTGTTAACTTTGCATGTACACCCTGTTGGACTGCGAAGGAACGCCGTTGTTGACATTGCGTCTGCTGTAACGAGACGAATGCTAAGGTGGAGTTGGGATTTTGCCGTTACTCCGCTTTTTTCGACCGTGAGGTCTTTTGTTGACGTTGCATCTGCCTCCAGCTGGACTGCGGAGGAACGCTGTTGTTGACATTGCGTCTACTGTATCGAGACGAATTCTGAGGTGAAGCTGGGGTTTTGTCATCGCTCCGCTTGTTTCGACCGTGAGGTCTTTTGTTAACTTTGCATGTACACCCTGCTGGACTGCGAAGGAACGCCGTTGTTGATATTGCGTCTGCTGTAACGAGACGAATGCTAAGGTGGAGTTGGGATTTTGCCATCGCTCCGCTTTGTTTCGACCGTGAGGTCTTTTCTTGACGTTGCATCTGCCTCCAGCTGGACTGCGGAGGAACGCCGTTGTTGACATTGCGTCTACTGTATCGAGACGAATGCTGAGGTGAAGCTGGGATTTTGCCATTGCTTCGCTTGTTTCGACCGTGAGGTCTTTTGTTAACTTTGCATGTACACCCTACTGGATTGCGAAAGAACGCCATTGGTGATCTCTAAGTTGTCGATGTTGACGTCAAGACCCTGAAGCTCGGGATCTTCGTTTGCTTCATTTGTTGACATCGTGTCTGTAATATTGCGACAAATGTCGAGATGGTCTCTAGGTTGTCTATGAACCGTCGAGATTTGGCTTCGCTTTCTGATGGAGCCTGTTGGGAAGGTATGGTTCCCTCCTTATCTGTGCCCCTGGATTGTATACAGGGATCGATGTGATTTTACCTGTAGGGCAAAAAGTTTCATTCTTTCATTTTTTTTATTCTTTCCGCGATGCTCTATCATTTCAGCTTTTATATCGCGAAGGTCGCGATTGCCCAATCGTTTCGGCTATTTTTCGCGGTGCCTAATCGTTTCGGCTGTTTATTTTGTTTTTACTCGCTGCTTTTTATTGCGAGTTGCCCAATCATTTCGGCTGTTTATTTTATTTTTACTCGCTGTTTTTTATTGCGAGTTGTCCAATCATTTCGGCTATATATATATATATATATATATATATATATATATATATATATATATATATATATATATTTTACTCGTTGTTTTTTTATTGCGAGTTGCCCAATCATTTCGGCTATTTAATATGCATTTTCAGCTCGCTGATTTTTATTGCGAGCGTAGAACTTGGAATCTGGTGCCAATCTCAGCATCAACATCGCTACAACCGGAATATTGCGAGGAGCGAATCATCATCTGCCATGAAAGGATTTGGAATTTGATACCGATTTAGGCATCAATATCGCTACAACTGGGATATTGCCAGGAGCGAATCATCATCTGCCATGAAAGGACTTGGAATTTGATACCGATTTAGGCATCAGCACCGCTACAACTGGGATATGGCCAGGAGCGAATCATCACCTGCCTTTATCGTTATCAAACAAAGGTGGCTCAGCGACCAGGGTTAAGGTCTTGTCGGCTAAGGCTTTTGACTTCATGAGCCGTAAGGGTCTCACAAAGGTATTTCTCCCTACAAGTCGTGAGGATCTTGTAGGTGTATTTTCTCCTTAGGAATCGTGAGGGTTCCTAAGTATTTTGTTCCTCTGTAAATCGTAAGGATCCTACAGGAGGGTTTTCTCCTTGTAAGTCGAGAGGATTTACAAGGGTTGTTCACCATGCAAACATATCCCTAGTCTCGGATGGGACTTGGTTAGGGAAATGTTTATTCGCGCCCGTGGATTGTATACAAGGGCCATTATAGGACCATTTGTAGGGCAATATCGAAAGTTGTGGGGGTTGCTTAAGCACAGGTTTAGGTCTCTGTAACTTAAGACTTTCAAATCCTATGAGCCGTGAGGGTCCCATAAGAGAGTTCTTCTTACGAGTCGTGAGGATCTCGCAAATGTATTTTCTCCTTAGGAATCGTGGGGATCCCTGAGTGTGTTGCTCCCTTGTGAGTCGTAAGGATCTCACGCGGGTGGTTTCTCCTTACAAGGTCGAGGAGGCCCTGTAAGTGTCTTTTGACGAGGTTGCGCCCTTTCGGGTTTTCACAAACACTCGCCGGTAGTCCTGCTGTTTTTACTCACGGAGCCCTTTCGGGTTTTCATCCATGCCCGTTTTGCTTATGGACATACCGTTTTTTTTTGTTTTATTTTTTTTTTATTTTTTCTTCTTCTCTTTTTTTTTATTAACGAGGTCGCGCCCTTTCGGGTTTTCACGAACACTCGCCGGTAGCCCTGCTGTTTTTACTCACGGAGCCCTTTCGGGTTTACATCCGTGCCCATTTTGCTTATGGACATACCGTTTTTTTTTCTTTTTATTCTTCTTATTTTTTCTAACGAGATTGCGCCTTTTCAGGTTTTCACAAACACTCGCCGGTAGCCTTGCTGTTTTTACTCACGGGGCCCTTTCGGATTTTCATCCGTGCCCATTTTGCTTATGGACATACCGTTTATTTTTTATTTTTTATTTTTTTTTTATATTCTCGTCAGTCTGAGAATGCTGCGGTAGTAGTTTAAAAACATTTCGGTCATTTGCAAGTTTTAGGACATTGCGGTCCATCATTAGTTTAAGGACATCTCGGTCCGTTGTTAGTTTAAGGACGTTTCAGTCCGTTGTCGCCGTATTTGAGGCGAATATCTGGTTTATTGACTTTTCGGTCTATGAGTCCTTCTCCATGAATGAACATGATGCCCCCGGCGTATCCATCTTCTTCGGAGCGTGCGGTTGTGGCGGACTCACCTTCCAGTTCTCAGACAGCGCAAACTTGCCCTGTTGGTATTGGTCTTCAACCCGGTTTTTGAAGACGTAGCAGTCCTCGATCAGGTGGCCTACTGTTTGGTGGTAAGGGCAATAATTAGGATTACTAATATCGCCTGGCCGCAACGGATGTTTTGGACCCGGCAGATTGATGAGTCTGTCGCACACTGCCAGCTCGAACAGTCCCCTTGTTTTATCTTGCGGAAACGAGTAAGGACATTTTAACTTTTCCTGGAGGGGTTGCCGCTTGTTGCTTTGGCAAGCAACCGGTCTAGGGCACCTGATTGTTGTTGAGCGCTGGCGACGAGGGCCTTTTTTCCTTTTCTTTTATCCTTTTTGTTCGCTCCGTTGTTTGCAGGGCCGGGATTTTTTCCGAGTAGCATGCGATTGCATGGCTGAACGTTCTCGCAGCTTCTCAATTCCTTTATTTTTGAAATAGATTCCCCGAGGGAAGTGCTGGGGATAGCTTCTTCATCAGAGTTGCTTCCAAAGGTGATAATTTGCGATGCCTTAGAGTCGGCTATATGGCAATCGTCGGCGACTCTTTTGCGCTCATATATCGCATTTTTCCGATGTCCACAAGCTTCACACTTTGTCCCGTCGAAGTGTTGCTTTTGAGCGACATACCCTTGCCACCAACAGTTAAAGGATTCGCAGTCTTCGGTAGGATGTATGATCTTCTGATGATATAAACAGAAGTTAGGGTGCATCTCTGCCTCAGCGAGAGTATTTTCTTCAGAGGGCAGTAACTTTATTCCTACTGACAGAGCTTTGGCGAACCTTTTCCTCGTCTTGAATTTGTTTTCACCCGCAGTGTATGGCTTTTGATTTGACGGGAATGCCTTGGCTCTTTCCAGTATGGCCATTTCATGCTCTTGATTGGCTTTTGCTTTCAGATGAATTTCACTTAGGAAGACATCGATCAACCCGTCTGATGGCTGTAGAATCTCCGGCTCAGGATTCGCCATTGGTTTCTCAGCGCAAGGAGCCTCTTTATCATCCGTCAGTGAATGAGAAATCATATGACAAGTCGCTACGTAGTCTTCGGATTCATCCGATGAGTTTTCTCCATTGTTTTCATCCTAGACTAAAGAACAAGCTGCCCCCGGCGTGTCCGTCTTCTTTGGAGAGTGTGGCTGTGGTGGGTTTACCTTCCAGCTTTCAGACAGCGCGAACTTGCCTTGCAGGTATTGATCCTCGATCCATCCCTTAAAGACAAAACAATCCTCAATCGGGTGACTTACCGTTTGGTGGTAAGGGCAATAATTGGGATTATTAAGATCGCCTGGCTGCAACGGACGTTTTGGATTCGGCAGATTAATGAGTCTGTTGCACACTGCCAGCTCGAACAGTCTTCTCGTTTTATTCTGAGGAAACGAGTAATGACGTCCTAGCCTCTCTTCGAGGGATGGGCGTGGACGCACGTTGTTTTGGCGAGCGACCGGCTTTGAGTTGCTCGACTGTTGCTGAGCGTTGGCGACGATGATCGCTTTTCCTTTCTCATTTCGAGGATCGGGTCTTGGAGGAGACGGTCTATGGCCCATCTGGTCCATTTGGGCTAATTTTTCGATCAAGGCCTGGAAGGTGGTCGGCCTGAAAAACATCATGAATTGCGAGATGGTCGCCTGCGGATCGAGAGTGCCCACAAACATGCCTACCGCAGGTGCCTCTTCTATGCGTTGTTCGCATTTCGACCATAGGTTTCGCCATCGTGTTGCGTATTGGACCCACGTTTTGCCGGGCCTTATCCTGGCATTTATCAGTGCTGTAATTGGGGTGCGTTCAGTAGCACTTGCGAATCTTTGTGTAAACAGCAGTTCCATCTCTGCAAATGTTTTGACAGAGTCGTTAGGTAGCTCCGAATACCATTCAAAGGCTGTTTCTGCAAAGCTGCCAACGAATTGACGTAGCAACAATTTGTCATCGCCTCCAGTATTGCCGCATAAAGCCCTGAATTGAGCGACATGCTGATGCGGATTCCCTGTCCCTTTATATACGTGGAATTTAGGGATCGTATATCCTGGCGGGTAATTGATTTGGTCATACCAGCTCGGATACGGTCGTCCGGTTCTAACAATTTGCCCAGCCGCTTCATTCGCCTGATGAACCCGGATCTGCTGAGCTATATATTCGTCTAGGTCAACTTTGGAGATTGCCTCCTCCTTGGCTGTTGATAGAGCCGGCGGAGGATTTGACGTTTCTCCCCTGTCGTCTTCAAGGACGATCGGAGGATCTTCAGCAGGAGGGTCCGGCTGTAACATCATCCCTACCATATCTTGGAAGAGGAGCGCCACCTGTTTTATGTTAGCCGCTTGCTCTGCAGCTTCTTTGTCCCTCTTTTCGAGCACTCTGCGTAAAAAGTCAGTGTCGGTTTCTTGTTCTTGACGCTCATCCGAAGACGTTTCAGAGCTTTCTTTTGGCTCAGTGAGTGCAGCCATTGTAGTCATCATTTTCTGAAGCTTTTGTTGTTGCTCGTGGGCTTTCGTCACGGATCGGGTGAGCGGTCGGTGTCCCATAGAAGTGCGGCTTTCCTCCTTTCCAGAAGCCATATAAACAGTGTTCACCACCATGCCCCCAGACTTGGGACGTTTGTGTTCGGTGTCTTTGCGATTTGCCGAAGACACAGGGGCTTTTTGCGGCCTCCTTTTTTGAGTGATTGGAGTTAAGGGAGCCATTGTAGTGGGCACCCAAGTAGCTTTTGCTTTTGTGGTTTGACAGAGTAATCCTTCCCCCGCCGAACCTTCATCTTTTTCTGTCGTCGGAGGCAGTCTTGATCGATCACCGACTCTCGGACCTGTCGCCAGACTTTGTAAATTTTAGAGGACAGCCGTTGAGGGGGCTGCTCTAGCTTCTTCTCTGGAGTATTCTCCACAGGTGAAGGAGTTCGTTTCAACATCGCAGTAGGAGTTTCTGCGCACCGTATTCAGCAATTCAAAGCTGTTCCCGATTGGAACAGCAGTATCGATCCCCACCATTGGAGCTGGAGGAGTAAATCCAGAGGGGAAGTTGCCCCCAGCCTTCTTTACTCGGCGCCAGTGGCGACGTCGAGTATGTCGTGCTAATGGAGTTGTTTCAGCTATAGGGGTGACCTCCTCATGCCCCCTGTGTTGGTCAGAATATGCTGGTACCAGCCTTTTAAAGATCGACGTCCGTTGAACAGGGACGGCCAACCTGTCGGAAGCGGACTTCCGAACATGGGAAGCAACCTTAGTGACTTCGCCAAGAACGGGAACTGGGATGGCTATCCGCTTCGGGATAACGCCTTCTGGTATGGCAGGCTTCTTCATGGGCCCGATGGAGCTCTGGCCTAATCCATTAAAACCTGAAGCAGTGGAGTTGGGCGACCTGTTGAGAGAGGTCGCGGCAGTGGTAAGTCGATCGAAGACCGACTTCTTTGGAGCTTCTTGCAATGTCATTAGGGCGTTGAAGCTCATTGGTGGGAGCAAGGTCCCAAAAAATAGTCCAGTGGTGGTTTGAGCCACCTGCTCCACCAGCATTTTGAAAAGGGAGGCCGCTCGAGGCCCATAAGTCACTCCTCCAGTAATGACGGAGCGGGAGTTATCGCCGCGGGCGGTGCAGTTCGAAGCCATTGATTTTCTGTTTTCTGCATAAAGCAAGACACCAAATCTTAGTACCTTGAATCCACAGGCAATCACAGCAAACCGCGATTTGTTCGCGAACACGACACACGAAGTGTGGAGTGGAAAGAGGAAGAGGTCCCACCGGGCGTGCCAGAATCTGTTCCCCTCCGAAAGGCGGCACGCAGGACCGCGATGTCCTGACGCTGGGGTTCGGGGCAGATGCTATTTGGTTTTATCCGTCCACCTCTCCGAAGATGCCAAGTTGATTTATGGCACCGTGTATCGGAGGTTTAGACGGATGCGGCCGATGTAGCAGACTTCGTCAGATTCCCCCTTGCTTGAGGGGTTTTTGATTGTGGGGACGCTCTTCCCTGCAGGCGCAAGCCCCTGCAATTAATTACGCTACCGCATCGCGGTAACAACTTTCTCCTTCTCCAGAATTTGACTTCGTGTCGTGTGTGTTTGTTTTGTTTGTGGTTGCCCGTGGATTGTATACGGAGACTGAGTAATACCGTCGCCCGTAGGACGTGGATTAGTCCAAATCCGTATTTACTTAGATTTGGGTTTGGTGTTTTTAGTTTAAGGATGCATTAGTCGCGTTGCGGCTAAGATCAACTTAAACGTTCGTTAAGGATACGATAGTCCTGTTTGAGACTAAGATCAACTTAACGTGATCGTTTAGATCCGACAAAAGAGCGTTTGAGCTCTGTTGTTCCAGTTTGGGAGATTCATAGTCCAATTTGGGACTAAAGTCTGTTTGGAGGATACGTTAGCCATTTTTAAGGCTAAGATCGACTCAAACGTTTGTTAAGGATACGTTAGTCCAGTTTGAGACTAAGATCAACTTAACGGGACCGTTTAGATCCGACAAAAGAGCATTTGGGCTCTATTGTGCCAGTTTAGGGACGTGGTGGTCCATATTCCAGTTTAGGGACGTGGTGGTCCGATATTAGTTTAGGGACGTTTCGGTCCGATATTAGTTTAGGGACGTTTCGGTCCGCGAGTTTAAGGACCCCGCAGTCTATATAGTATGTGGTCGTTGGGACCCGTCACCTCTCTGACGTCATTGAAGGATTACAACGACAGGTGTCAGAGGAGTTCGGAGATGTACCCTCGAACCGGTAGTAAATTGATTTAAGAGAGCAATCTTGCTCAGTTAATTTAATTTAAGGACTTATGGCCGCGATTGGGCTAAGTCCAATTGGAAGCACTTTTATCTGTTGTTGGTCTGTTAGATCTGTGCCATGGCTGTTTATTTATTTTGGGCTTTGCTCAAACAGAGTGTTAATTCAGATGGGGCTCTGCCCTCTTATTGCTTTGCAATTTATTTAGGCCTGTTAGGTCTTTTTGATTTGGGCCTGGCCCTTTTAGGAAATGCATTGCATTTGTACAAAGCACTAAGAATCTTTGTAGATTCAAGAACAGAAGTGCAAAGTACTTTTTTTGATCCCTTAATCTGAATTTGGATCAAAGAAAAACAAGTTTTTCCTTGTTTCAGAGAACCAAAGGTTCATAACAAGTGCAAGGCACTATTTTTATTTTATTTTATTTGTTTATTTATTTGTTGAAGATCCATGATCTTATTCTTAGATCACTGATATGTTCATAAGAGAAATTTCTCTTCTTTCAAAGGTTTTTACCTTTTTTATTCTTGAGGAGTTCTTCAGAGTCCACTTTCTCTCTTTTTTTTTAAATGTTCCCCCTTTTGAAATGAGGTCTGGGGTCCTTTTTATAGTGTCCATAAATTAGTTAAATTTGTTAAAAGAATCTTTCTTTGAGTGATTTGGGGAATTTTCCCCACCGTTGGATCTTTGATCCAAAAGCCCCTGCTTTACAGAAGAAAATCTTCTTGTTTTAACAAGAACAGAAAAGATTTATTCTGTTTTGCTCAACTCCCCCAGCGCGTGACACGTATCGCGCAGCGCAGAGCTTGCGCAGCTGTGTTTGCGCAGCTGCGCAGACACGTGTCGCGCAGCGCAGCGCTTGCGCAGCTGCGCAGACACGTGTCGCGCAGCGCTGCGCTTGCGCAGCTGCGCAGACAGCGCAGCGCCTGCGCAGCTGCGCAGACACGTGTCGCGCAGCGCAGCGCTTGCGCAACTGAACGTTGCTTCTTTTACTTTTTGCCTTTTTTAAGAGAGCCTTGCTCTGATTGGTTGCGCTGCCTCGGGCGCTGTGCTGACGCATCAACTTCTGACACGTGGCGCATTGCGCGCAGCGCACGGGATCTGAAGCGTTGCTTCATTTATTAAAGTTTAAATTTTCAAAGCAAACCTTTGTTCTAATTGGGGGAAGATGAAGCGTTGCTTCATCTCCCACCTTGGAATTTGAACAGAGCTTTGCTCTGATTGGGGTAAACAGTGGGAACATATAACCATAGATTTCGTAACAGCTTTACCGCGGAGTCCAAAGGGTAACAATGCAGTTTGGGTGATTGTTGATCGATTGACCAGGGCAGCTCATTTCATACCATTTCGATTTGGTCAGTCAACGAAAGCGTTGGCAGAACGGTACATGCTAGAGATTGTGAGATTGCATGGAGTACCTGTGAGCATCGTTTCCGATCGTGATACCCGATTCTTATCGCACTTCTGGAGGAGCTTACAGGAAAGTTTGGGGACGCGATTGAAGTTTAGCACCGCTTATCATCCTCAGACAGATGGACAATCGGAGAGAACAATCCAAACTCTTGAAGACATGTTGAGAGCTTGCATGTTAGACTTCAAGTGCTCGTGGGAGGATCATCTACACTTGGTGGAGTTTTCTTACAATAACAGCTTTCAGGCGACTATTCAGATGGCTCCATTCGAGGAA
Organism: Agapanthus africanus; assembly: GCA_030015575.1. Lineage (NCBI taxonomy): Eukaryota > Viridiplantae > Streptophyta > Magnoliopsida > Asparagales > Amaryllidaceae > Agapanthus > Agapanthus africanus. The sequence continues at coordinate 789,516,736 of CM057337.1, forward strand.
TTGTATGGTCGCAAGTGTCGTTCACCTGTTTGTTGGGACGATATTGGAGAACGAAGATTGTTGGGATCGGATTTGATCGTGCAAATAGTAGAGAAGGTTAATACTATCCGGAATCACATGAAGGCGGCACATGATCGGAAGAGGAGTTGGGCCGATACATCGAGAAGACCTCTAGAGTTCGATGTTGGTGATTTAGTATTCTTGAAGATATCACCGACTCGAGGAGTGATTCTTTTTGGGAGTCGAGGCAAGCTTAGTCCTCGATTCGTGGGGCCTTTCGAGATTATGGAGCGTGTTGGAGAAGTGGCTTATCGATTGGCGTTACCATAATATTTGGCGAATGTTCATAACGTGTTTCATGTATCTCAACTCCGTGAGTATGTTCGAGGTGAAACATACGTGCTGGATCATTCGGAGTTAACTGTAAGGGAGGATTTGACCTATGAAGAGCGACCGGTGTTGATTGTTGATCAAAAAGAAAAGGTCCTTAAGAACAAGGTTATCCCTCTCGTACTTGTTTCATGAGGGAATCGCTCGCACGGAGAATCGACTTGGGAACGAGAAGACGAGATTCGACAGAAGTTTCCAAATCTCTTCCTGTAGTTTCATGCTTGTTTTTATTTCCTTGTTCCGAGAATTTCGAGGACGAAATTCTTTTTGTAGTTGGGTATAATGTAACACCCTAGTTCATTTATACCAATTCTATTTTGAGTATTTCTTTATTTATGGTATTTTCCTGATTTATTGTGATTTGGGTGCGAATAGTGTTTTGACATCTGTATTTGCATCCGACCCGACCTGCTTGCAGGAAACCAGTCTTGATTCCCGTTTATCATTTATCCTGGCTTGTTATGTGGATTCGTGCACCTTCATTTTTTTTATATACTGCATACTGGCATTTTATCTGGCATCTGTATTTTTTAATATAACATTTAAAGTCTAATAAAATATTTTAAAAATATATAGCATGGCCTGCATGATACCCCTAACCCTGTCGTAGCATCCGCGCACCTTGTTCTCGTCATGTTCGGTGTAACGGACTCGTTTGGATGGCTACGTGCATGCTACATGTATCCGTTCTTAAGGGTATGCATTTTCGTTACTCGGATATCCAATTTTGGTTTTGGTTGACACGTATATTTTCCGTATTTTAAAACTGGATGTTTTAGACCCGGCCCGGGCGTGTTTTGGACTATTTTTGTATTAGCCAAAATATCAAAGTCTTTAACTAATATTTTATTTTAATATTTAAACTGTTTAAAATTTAAATAACTAAAAGATTTTTTTAACAAATCCTAAATCTAATTTAAACAACAAATTTCTCTCTCTCTCTCTCCCCTCTCGATCTCTCTCTCTATCTCTCTTTCTCTCTCTTACCCGCTGACTCTCTCTCTCTCTTTACCCCGGTTGGGGTAAAAATTTATACCCCGGTTGACCGAGTCAAAGTCAAGGTCAACCCCCAAGCTAGGTGGGCCCAAGCCCAGGTCAAGCGGGCCCATGCCCAAGTCGAGCCCGCGGCCAGCCTCCTCCATGCCAACAACAAAAATCATGTAACAAATAATTTTTATGTAATTTTTATGCATGAATGTATGCAAAATGGGCATAAAGCCAATATTTTGTAAGCCCATAGCTTATGTGCAAAAAATGAAATGGCACATGAGCCATGGGATGGGCAAAATGCCATTTTGTAAAACCCAAGGGGCTATATGTAAATGTGTAAGCCTATATAAGGCAACATGATGATGAATAAAGAATATACTTTTTCATTCCCCCAAAAATTAGGGCTTGTGCCTCCTGTTCCTTCTCCAAGGTTCCAAAAACCTTCTTCTTTCTTTTGAATTAAATCGAGAGTTTAACTCTCCCTTTCTCAAAAATAAATAGTTTTTCACCACAAAACCCACAAAGGGGAGCTCGGATCTCCAGTCAGATCTCGAAAAGGGGAGACTTTTAAGTCTCACCCCCTTTTCTTCAAGATCCCGCCGGTCAAGAGCAAGAAGAAGGAGACCCATCTCCAAAAATCTAACTTTGGACAGACCCAAGGCTCAAAAGAAGAGCAATAAGTCCCCAGGAGTTTAACTCCTTTCTAAATCTGCTGGAGTTTAACTCCATAAATTAATTTCTGTTGGAGTTTAACTCCATAAATTTGTTTCTGTTAGGAGTTCAACTCCGAAAATTCCCTTGGGAGTTCAACTCCCCAGCCTAGGGGCTAGGCTTCCCTTTCCGCGGGTTTTTCCCGCGGTCACGTGTGCGCACGTGACCCCGGGGCGCCAGGGCGCCCATCGGTCACGTGTGCGCACGTGACCCCGGGGCGCCAGGGCGCCCATCCGTCACGTGTGCGCACGTGACCCCGGGGCGCCAAGGCGCCCATCGGTCACGTGTGCCCACGTGACCCCGGGCACCATACGCCCACATGCTGTGCACGCGTCTTTAAGACGCTTTTCCCCCCTTTTTTTAATGCACTCCACGCTAAATTTTGCCTCCACCGTTAGAAAAAAATTTCTAACGGGGCGCTTCCCCCGCACCCCGCAAGGGGGCTGCTAGCCCCCTTGACCCCCAGCCCGCTATCCGGGTAGCGGGACCCCCGTAAAAACTTTGCGGGGCCCCCGATATATCGATATATCCATAACCCCCTCCAAAACACAACCCTGCACATTGAGTTCGCATGACCAGTTTAACCCATCAATCGGAGGTTCTCTCGCTCCAAAGGCGAGGGGTAATTAACGGCAGCTTAGTCCGCGGCTGCCGGAAATTCGGATCCCCACAATCAATAATCCCCGGCCTACCCTAGGCAGGGGGAATCTGTAGTACGCCTGACAAGCGCGCGCGTATTCCCATCTCAATGGGGTGAAGAAAAACACCCTACAGGTTCTGGCACGCCCGGTGGGACAATCCTTCCTCCCATATTTCGGGTTAAATGTTCATGCGAACTCAATCAATATACATATCGATTACCTATACTGAAATAATGTTTCTATTTGCAGGGTTAACAATTTCTGATTGCCATATTCGATGCAAGTCGGTATTTGAACAATTTTTCTTGACCCCAGCTTGGGGCAAGGCCATCAACTCGGACAAAGTAATAAGGCATCTCGGGCAAACTCCAGCGGTACCCCCGACAACTACCCGATCAGGTATCTTCTCTGACCTCTACGTCGTTAAACTGGAAACAGATGACCTCCAAGTCGTTAAACTGGAAACAGATGACCTCTACATCGTTAAACTGGAAACAGATGACCTCTACGTCGTTAAACTGGAAACAGATGACCTCTACGTCTTTAAACTGGAAAACAGCTGACCTCTACGTCTTTAAACTGGAAACAGATGACCTCTACGTCTTTAAACTGGAAACAGATGACCTCTAAGTCGTTAAACTGGAAACAGATGACCTCCAAGTCGTTAAACTGGAGACAGCTGACCTCCAAGTCGTTAAACTGGAAACAGATGACCTCCAAGTCGTTAAACTGGAAACAGATGACCTCTACGTCGTTAAACTGGAAACAGATGACCTCTACGTCGTTAAACTGGAAACAGATGACCTCTACGTCTTTAAACTGGAAACAGATGACCTCTACGTCTTTAAACTGGAAAACAGCTGACCTCCAAGTCGTTAAACTGGAAACAGATGACCTCCAAGTCGTTAAACTGGAAACAGATGACCTCCAAGTCGTTAAACTGGAAACAGATGACCTCCAAGTCGTTAAACTGGAAACAGATGACCTCTAAGTCTTTAAACTGGAGACAGATGACCTCCACGTCGTTAAACTGGAAACAGCTGACCTCCACGTCGTTAAACTGGAAACAGATGACCTCCATGTCGTTAAACTGGAAACAGTTGACCTCCATGTCGTTAAACTGGAAATAGCTGACCTCCACGTCGTTAAACTGGAAACAGCTGACCTCCAAGTCGTTAAACTGGAAACAGCTGACCTCCACGTCGTTAAACTGGAAACAGCTGACCTCTAAGTCGTTAAACTGGAAACAGCTGACCTCTCGTTAAACTGGAAACAGCTGACCTCTAAGTCGTTAAACTGGAAACAGATGACCTCCACATCGTTAAACTGGAAACAGATGACCTCTACGTCGTTAAACTGGAGACAGATGACCACTACGTCGTTAAACTGGAAACAGATGACCTCTACGTCTTTAAACTGGAAACAGATGACCACCACGTCGTTAAACTGGAAACAGATGACCTCCAAGTCTTTAAACTGGAAACAGCTGACCTCTAAGTCGTTAAACTGGAAACAGCTGACCTCTAAGTCGTTAAACTGGAATAAACTAGAAACAGATGACCTCCAAGTCGTTAAACTGGAAACAGATGACCTCCACGTCGTTAAACTGGAAACAGATGACCTCCACGTCGTTAAACTGGAAACAGCTGACCTCTAAGTCGTTAAACTGGAAACAGCTGACCTCTAAGTCGTTAAACTGGAAACAGCTGACCTCCACGTCTTTAAACTGGAAACAGATGACCTCCACGTCTTTAAATTGGAGACAGATGACCTCTAAGTCGTTAAACTGGAAACAGCTGACCTCTACGTCTTTAAACTGGAAACAGATGACCTCCAAGTCGTTAAACTGGAAATAGATGACCTCTAAGTCGTTAAACTGGAAACAGCATGACCTCCACGTCTTTAAACTGGAAACAGATGACCTCCATGTCGTTAAACTGGAAACAGATGACCACCACGTCGTTAAACTGGAAACAGATGACCACCACGTCGTTAAACTGGGGATGACAGACTACCAAGTCTTTAAACTGTGAATATCGACCTCTAACTCGTTAAACTAGGAATGTAAAAAAAATGTAAACAAAAAAATGTGTAAATAAAAATAAAAATGATAATAAAGCCGAAATGATGGGGCAACCGCGAACAAATAGCCGAAATGATAGGGCAATCGCGACCTTCGCGATAAGAAAAGCTGAAATGATAGAGCAATCGCGGTAAAAAACAAAAAAACAAAAACAAAAACAAAACAAAACAAAAACAAAAAAAAACGGCGAATGATGAGTCGCTCCTGGTACCATATTCCAGTGCAGCGATACAGACGCCAACCAAAATCCAATTTCCAAAATTCTTCCAGCCCTACGGCTAGCCCCCAAATTGACTACCGTATACAATCCACGGGCTCAAATGATCCTCAGCATACCCATGCCCCACCGCAACCACCAGTTACGCGGCTGGTCTCCGCCTTTGGAATTATGCTTCATTGAGAAGACCCACTCATGTGTCTTCACGATACATGAGGAGAACAAACCTTTGTGGGATCCTTACGACTCACAAAGGAAAAGCACACTTAGGAGTCCCCACGACTTCTAAGGAGAACATATACCTGCGGGATCCTTACGACTCGCAGGGAGAAAATACCTTTATGGGACCCTCACGGCCCATAAAATTGAAAAGTCTTAGGTGATAGGGATCCAAACCTGTCTCCTAAGCCATCGCTCCCCATACCCCAAAAGGCGAATGATGAGTCGCTCCTGGTACCATATTCCAGTGCAGCGATGCAGACGCCAACCCAAATTCTAAATCCCATACCCCAACGGCGAATGATGAGTCGCTCCTGGTACCATATTCCAGTGCAGCGATGCAGACGCCAACCAAATTCCAAATCCCAATCCCCAAGTGGCGAATGATGAGTCGCTCCTGGTACCATATTCCAGTGCAGCGATGCAGACGCCAACCAAATTCCAAATCCCATGCCCCAATGGCGAATGATGAGTCGCTCCTCGTACCATATTCCAGTGCAGCGATGCAGACGCCAACCAAATTCCAAATCCCATGCCCCAATGGCGAATGATGAGTCGCTCCTGGTACCATATTCCAGTGCAGCGATGCAGACGCCAACAATGTCCCAAAATTTTTCCGGCCCTACGGTCTGGATCATACATCCTGCAAAACCGTATACAATCCACGGGCGTAAAACAATCCCGATCTCTCCAAAAAAAAAGAAAAAAAAGAAAAAAAGAAAAGAAAAAAAGAAGAACGGTATGTCCACAAGCAAAACGGGCAGGGATGAAAAGCCGAAAGGGCTCCGTGAGTAAAAACAGCAGGACTACCGGCGAGTTTGTGAAAACCCGAAAGGGCGCAAACTCGTAAAAAAAAAAGAAGAAATGAAATGCACTCGCAAAGTCCTCTCGACTTTGTAAGGAGAAAATTCCCGTGTGAGATCCCTGCGACTCACAGAGGAGCAACACACTTAGGAGTCCCGACGACTCCTAAGGAGAAAATACACATACAGGATCCTTACGACCCGTAGGGAGAAAATGCTTTGTGGGACCCTCACGGCCCATAAAATTAAAAAGCTTTAGGTGACAGGGATCTAAAACTGTCTCCTAAACTACCAATTCCCAAATCCTCTCGGGCACATGATGAGTTGCTCCTGACATTATTCCAGTACAGCAATGCAGATGCCAAACAAACCAAATCCAAATCCTCCCGGGGCACATGATGAGTTGCTCCTGGCATTATTCCAGTGCAGCAATGCAGATGCCAAACAAAAACCCCAATTCCCAAATCCTCTGAAAGACAGATGATGATTCACTCCTGGTACCATATTCCAGTACAGCGATGCCGATGTCAACTCAAATCAATCAAATCAAACCAACAACCTCTACGGCGGAATCATGCTCTGTCCCAGAATTTACCCCGTGTCGAAATCATGCTTCGCCTCGGGATATCTACCTTCCCTGCCGGAATTATGCTTCGCCTCGGAATCAAATCAACCAGCAAGCTCTGCGTCGGAATTATGCTTCGTCTCAGAATGCACCCCGTGTCGAAATGATGCTTCGCCTCGGTGTACCTGCCTTCCCTGTCGAAATTATGCTTCGTCTCGGAATAAAGCCAACCCGGCACTCCGCGCCGGGGAAAAGTCCATCAGCGACACTCCGTGCCGGGGAAAAGTCAACCAGCGACACTCCGCGCCGGGGAAAAGTCCATCAGCGACACTCCGTGCCGGGGAAAAGTCAACCAGCGACACTTCGCGCCGGGGAAAAGTCCATCAGCGACACTCCGTGCCGGGAGAAAGTCAACCCGACACTTCGCGCCGGGGAAAAGTCAACCAGCGACACTCCGCACCGGGGAAAAGTCCATCGGTGACACTCCGTGCCTGGGAAAAGTCAACCAGCGACACTTCGCGCCGGGAAAAAGTCCATCAGCGACACTCCGTGCCGGGGAAAAATCAACCCGACACTCCGCGCCGGGGAAAAGTCGATCAGCGACACTCCGTGCCGGGGAAAAGTCCATCAGCGACACTCCGTGCCGGGGAAAAGTCAACCCGACACTCCGCGCCGGGGAAAAGTCGATCAGCGACACTCCGTGCCGGGGAAAAGTCAACCCACGACACTTCACGCCGGGAAAAAGTCCATCAGTGACACTCCGTACCGGGGAAAAGTCAACCCGACACTCCGCGCCGGGGAAAAGTCCATCAGCGACACTCCGTGCCGGGGAAAAGTCAACCCACGACACTTCGCGCCGGGGGAAAGTCCATCAGCGACACTCCGTGCCGGGGAAAAGTCAACCACCGACACTCCGCGTCGGGAAAAATTCCATCAGCGACACTCCGTGCCAGGGAAAAGTCAACCACCGACACTCCGCGCCGGGGAAAAGTCGATCAGCGACACTCCGTGCCGGGGAAAAGTCAACCCGACACTCCGCGCCGGGGAAAAGTCGATCAGCGACACTCCGTGCCGGGGAAAAGTCAACCCGACACTCCGCGCCGGGGAAAAGTCCATCAGCGACACTCCGTGCCGGGGAAAAGTCAACCACCGACACTCCGCGCCGGGGAAAAGTCCATCAGCGACACTCAGTGCCGGGGAAAAGTCAACCCGACACTCCGCGCCGGGGAAAAGTCCATCAGCGACACTCCGTGCCGGGGAAAAGTCTACCTGACACTCCGCGCCGGGGAAAAGTCGATCAGCGACACTCCGTGCCGGGGAAAAGTCAACCCGACACTCCGCGCCGGGGAAAAGTCGATCAGCGACACTCCGTGCCGGGGACATCGACCGTCCATGTCATAAAAAGGGCAGTGCATCCCAAAAAGTGGGAACCAAAGCAAGTCGCCTCCACGTGAAAGAAGATCCATCAATTTAATGCACACGACCCATATATGCTGTGTGCATTTATTGATGGGGGGCACTTTGTTGGGGTAAAAATTTAGACCCCGGTTGACCGAGTCAAAGTCAAGGTCAAAAAGTGGAAACCAAAGCAAGTCGCCTCCACGTGAAAGAAGATCCATCAATTTAATGCACACGACCCATATATGCTGTGTGCATTTATTGATGGGGGGCACTTTGTTGGGGTAAAAATTTAGACCCCGGTCGACCGAGTCAAAGTCAAGGTCAACCCCCAAGCTAGGTGGGCCTAAGCCCAGGTCAAGCGGGCCCCTGCCCAAGTCGAGCCCACGGCCAGCCTCCTCCATGCCAACAACAAAAATCATGTAACAAATAATTTTTATGTAATTTTTGTGCATGAATGTATGCAAAATGGGCATAAAGCCAATATTTTGTAAGCCCATAGCTTATGTGCAAAAAATGAAATGGCACATGAGCCATGGGATGGGCAAAATACCATTTTGTAAAGCCCAAGGGGCTATATGAAAATGTGTAAGCCTATATAAGGCAACATGATGATGAATAAAGAATATACTTTTTCATTCCCCCAAAAAACTAGGGCTTGTGCCTCCTGTTCCTTCTCCAAGGTTCCAAAAACCTTCTTCTTTCTTTTGAATTAAATCGAGAGTTTAACTCTCCCTTTCTCAAAAATAAATAGTTTTTCACCACAAAACCCACAAAGGGGAGCTCGGATCTCCAGTCAGATCTCGAAAAGGGGAGACTTTTAAGTCTCACCCCCTTTTCTCTAAGATCCCGCCGGTCAAGAGCAAGAAGAAGGAGACCCATCTCCAAAAATCTAACTTTGGACAGACCCAAGGCTCAAAAAAAGAGCAATAAGTCCCCAGGAGTTTAACTCCTTTCTAAATCTGCTGGAGTTTAACTCCATAAATTAATTTCTGTTGGAGTTTAACTCCATAAATTTGTTTCTGTTAGGAGTTCAACTCCGAAAATTCCCTTGGGAGTTCAACTCCCCAGCCTAGGGGCTAGGCTTCCCTTTCCGCGGGTTTTTCCCGCGGTCACGTGTGCCCACGTGACCCCAGGGCGCTAAGGCGCCCATCGGTCACGTGTGCCCACGTGACCCCTAGGGCGCCAAGGCGCCCATCGGTCACGTGTGTCCACGTGACCCCGGGGCGCCAAGGCGCCCATCGGTCACGTGTGCCCACGTGACCCCGGGCACCATACGCCCACATGCTGCGCACGCGTCTTTAAGACGCTTTTCCCCCTATTTTTTAATGCACTCCACACTAAATTTTGCCTCCCCCGTTAGAAAATAATTTCTAACGGGGCGCTGCCCCGCACCCCGCAAGGGGGCTGCTAGCCCCCTTGACCCCCAGCCCGCTATCCGGGTAGCGGGACCCCCGTAAAAACTTTGCGGGGCCTCCGATATATCCATAACCCCCTCCAAAACACAACCCTGCACATTGAGTTCGCATGACCAGTTTAACCCGTCAATCGGAGGTTCTCTCGCTCCAAAGGTGAGGGGTAATTAACGGCAGCTTAGTCCGCGGCTACCGGAGATTCGGATCCCCACAATCAATAAACCCCGGCCTACCTACACAGGGGGAATCTGTAGTACGCCTGACAAGCGCGCGCGTATTCCCATCTCAATGGGGTGACGAAAAACACCCTACAACCCCCCTTCTCTCTCTTCCTTTCTCTCTCCTATCGCGAACACTGTTCGATTCTTGGATCCCATCACCACCTCCCCGCTACGGTCACCTCCCTTCTCTTTTCTTTCTTCCTCTTCTTTTATAAACCCCCGCGACGAGAACCCATGGAGCCTAAAACCCGAACTACGCTGCTTCCTCTACCCTCAACATCGCTCCTCAACCCTCATCATCATCTTCTTCCTTATCCCCCCTCTTCTCTTCATCACCACCATCATCTTTCTTTCCCTGCACACCCCAACAACCAAAACCCGACCACCAAGAAACCCTAACCGAGCCCGGGCACCCTGCACACCTTGCCTCACCGGAGCTCCGCTAACCCCGACGACCTCACACCTTCGCAACCACCTCCTCGCCATCTCCCAAACCCCAGCACCACACCAGAACCAACCCCGAGCACTCTCCTTCTTCTTCTTCTTTCTCTTTTCTTTCTTGATCTCGGTTCTTTTTCCGGTGATCACCCGCCGGAGCCATGCTCGTCGTTGCCGATCCAGACGATCCAGTGAACGTCCCTTGCTTGTGTGTTTACCCTCTTGCCTTGCCTAGGACCCGTCTCGCGTGCCGTGTGTGCGTTGCGACGTTTACCCGACGTCGGACGTGCCGTACGTACCCGTCGTGTGATTCAATCGAGGCAAGTTTATCTTGCTACATGCTATAATACTTATCTTGCATCCATATGAATACAAATATTACCTGTTGATTGCATTATACATCTATATTAAAGTTTTACTGTTTTCGGATACCCGTATGCATCCATATCATCTATTATATATGTAGCTGCATTTATAGATCATATTAATTCATGTTATTATTGTAGTAACACCCCATGCCTAATAATGTATATCCCACTTAGTCTTAGAACTGTAAATGTAACCCCGATCGATATTTGTGCATCCATACTATTAATTCTGCATATCTAGTTGCATGCCATATTACATTAACTCATATTATTGTTACATTAGTACCCCACGCTTGATAAAGTGCATCCTACCTAATCATGATGAAATCCCTGATAGATATTTGTGCATCCGTGTTTTACTGTGCATCCGTACTTTTATCTTGCATCCGTACTTGCTACATTTTACTGTTGGGCACCCATGCGATACACTGTGCACTACTTGACATGACCTCATACACCACTACTTGACCTGTTACCTGATCATGTTTCTAATGCCAACAATCCTGACATGTTGTCCCGACGGACGTATCATGTTGTCTGTATAGACAAACCTGTACCTGCTTGATCCTGTGCTGGCATTAGCTCCAGATTATCAATACCTGACTTGAACACATAACCTTGGGGGTATGGGGAAATCAAAAGTGTATCTAAAGTGTAGCTTAAAAGGGTATTACTTGATCCATGGTCCCGGGGGATAACGGGACAGAATCATTCGTGATTCTTGCTTGATCCGTGGTCCCGGGGGATAACGGGACAGAGTCATTCATGACTCCCACTACCTGATCCGTAGTCCCGGGGGATAACGGGACATATTCTTTGAGTTACATGGAGGAGTACACTAATTGATTTCAAACAAACTTTAGAATAGATAACCCAGTAGCACAGTTTATATTGATCACCGCACGTCACATACACCGATACACTTCACTGCTCTATATCCGTGTTTACTTATGCCTGCATATATCGTTACATCATGATTGCTTATTATCATTGATATTATGACGCACTGACGTCTGGGTTTTGCATGGCCCAGATCCTCTATCTTTGCCGCAGGCCGTTCAGGAGTACTTCAGCCGACAGGCCGAGCAGTGAGAACCCTGTTAGTATTCTAGTTAGTTTAGTTTTATTTCCGTACTTTTCATTTCCTGATGTGAGCCCGTATTTGGGACGTACTTTCCAGATTGTTATTATTACTTGGATTTATTGCTTCCGCATATTATTTCTTGACTCTTTTATTCTGGCATATGGATATGTACTAGATAGTTTATTTTATTTCTACTGTTCTTGATATCTATAGACAGTCGTAATGTGACTGTGGAGGTATGTTTCCTAGCCACAGGTAGGATGGTTGGCTCTGTCACGTGCCGATCTTAGTACACTATGAGAAGCGGGGAGTGGCACTATATAAGGAAGCATGATGATGAAATTAAAAAAAAAAAAGAATTTTTCATCCTCTCAAAAATTAGGGTTTGTGTGCCTCCTTCCCCTTTCTCAAGATTCTAAATCTTCTTCCTCTTTTCTGAATTAAATCAAGGGTTTTACTCTTTCTTTTCCAAAAATAAATAGTTTTTCACCACAAAACCTACAAAGGGGAGCTCAGATCTTCAATCAGATCTCAAAAATGGGAGATTTTTAAATCTCACCCCCTTTTCATCCAAGATCCGGCAAACAAAGGGGAAGAAGAAGGGGACCCATCTCCAAAAATCCTACTTTGAGGAAGATCCAAGGCTCAAGGGAGAAGCCCTTTTCATCGGCTCCAAAAATATCTTAGGAGTTTAACTCCTCAAATATATATATATATATATATATATATATATATATATATATAGACACACACGCACACAAAATAATAAATCTTTCTTTTGGGGAGTACAACTCCTAGTGCAGAGACTAAGCCCACTCCCTGTCAAAAGTTCAACTCCATAAGTCAAATCGGGAGCACAGCTCCCAGTGCAGAGACCGAGTCCCTTTTCCTGCTGACGCCCAGTGCCCACGTGCCAAGCACGTGGGGCGCTAGCGCCCAGCGCCCGCGTGTCATGCATGGGGCGCTGGTGCCCCGCACCCAGCGCGCTATCGTCCACGTGCCAAGCACGTGAGGCGCCAGGGCCCAGCGCCTGCGTGCCATGCGTCCTTTGGACGCTTTTTCCCCTTTATACACACACACACACACACACTCCATGACACCGTCCCTGTTAGAAAAAATTTCTAACGGGGTGCTGCCCCGCACCCCGCAAGTGGGCTGCTAGCCCCCTTAACCCCCAGCCCACTATCTGGGTAGCGGGACCTCCGTAAAACTCTGCGGGGCCCCCGATGTATCCAAAACCCCTCAAGACACACATACACACACTGCACATTGAGTTCACATAACCTGTTTGACCCGTCAATCGAAGGTTCCCTCGCTCCAAAGGCGAGGGGTAATTAACAGCAGCTTAGTCCACAGCTGCCGGAGATTCGGATCCCCACAATCAAAAAACCCCAGCCTACCCTAGGCAGGGGGAATCTGTAGTACGCCTGGCAAGTGCGCGCGTATTCCCATCTCAATGGGGTAACAAAAAACAACCTACAGACTCTGGCACGCCCAGTAGGACATATCTTTCCTTTTATATTTCGGGTTAAGCATTCATACGAACTCAATTAATATGCATATCAATTGCCTGTACTGAAATCATGCTTTTTGTGCAGGTTAACGTTTTCCAATCGCAATTTTCGGACGCAGCAAAATATCTCCAAGGACGATCTCAGTTCTCAGCACAACACCCATCTTCTACACGATGAAGATGGACACCATGACGGTCCTTCCGGCCAGTCTCGGGCGACAGTGAGATGAGCCACCGCTCCTATTTGGCTCTATTCTGTTCGTGCCAGCTAACGTCGTCCCTTCTCTTCAAGCTCCGGTAACCGACAAACCGGCCTCGAAAGGCAAGAGGCCAAATGTTGTGGTCTCGAGGGCGCCCCAACCTAGATGCGGGTCGGTGTTCAAACGGCTCTCCATGGCCCCAGTTGGGGGCAAAGCCGTCAGAACAAAAGAAGTTGCCAGATGTCGCGGAAAAGCCCAGGCGATACCTTCGAAGGACACGCGGGCGGATGTCTTCTCAAGCCTCCCCATCACTCGGCCTATGGCAGCTTCCCGAAGAGCAGAAGCCTGCCAAGCGCTCAAGGCAGAGAAGCTGAGGCAGAAGCGGCTCACTCAGATACAGAGACAACAAAAGGGCTAGGGCTCCGGCCATGTTAAAATTTATGAATTTCCAAAGCCCGGACCGCTCCGCGAAACCAGCTGCCAGTAACGAAAGGATGGCTGAATGTGTTATCCACACCGTCTACATGGTGGGCACGCGTCCCAGCGATAGCCTTCACAGCAAAAGCAAGGATGGGGCCACTACATCTCAAATCCAATCTGGTGTGAATATGGCTGCCACATTCCAAGACCAGCCTCCTCAGGAAGGTAATGAAGACCCTTCCAGTGAGGCTGATAAGCAGAGAGAGCTCTTAGTTCATGAAGAGTCGGGCTCGGAAAGCGAAGATGAGCCAACTTTCCATCCTAAGACCGCAGAGCTGCAACTTCTCTAGGAGCTCCGAAAGCAGCTCAGAAACAAAGACAAGGAGATGGCCAAGCTTTACTAAAAAATTGACGACTTGACAAACGTCGTCTTACAGCTCACGACCCAACTTTCCTCTCAGCCGCCCAATCAAGCTCAGGGCTTTGCTCATGAACCGGGAAACGGTGTCCCAAGATAGCTGACGCCTATTCTCTCAAATCCAAAAGGTGGGCGGACCGCATGAAAGTCAGTCGCATCCTATCTTGGAAAATATCTTGGCTACCGATGACAGTAGCCCGCTAACTCAAGATCAAATAATGGATTTGGTTGCCAACAAAGTCAAAACATTGGTAGCCGAAACAGAAACACAAAAAGATGTTAGCAGTAGCGGGAGACCATATCCTGCTCGGTATGATCTGGTAGAATTTCCTAGCGGCTATGTCATCCCTAAATTCAGAAGATTCAATGGAACGGGAAATGCGAATCAGCACATCGCCCACTTTAAAGCCTCATGTGGGAATACTGGGGGCAATGATGAGCTTCTCCTCCGCCAGTTCCTTAATAGCTTGACCGGTGTTGCTTTCGACTGGTACGCGAGCATACCGGATGGGTCCGTCACAACTTTCGTCCAAATGGAGTCTCTGTTTCGGCAGAGGTTCATGAGCGTCAGCGATAAGATCACCATTGCTGATCTCGTAAGGACCAAGCCAAAGAACAACGAAAGCAGTACGGATTTTATAACCCGATGGCGCAATCTCTCCGTCAAATGTGAACAGCCGAAAGAGCAGGACCAATCTGTCAGTCTCCTCGTCGGAAATCTCAACAATTGGATGGACCCGTTTCTATGCACCACGGGTCTCAAAACATTTCAAGAGCTGACCAGGAAAGTTCAGATGTTGGAACACTCAAAGCAGGAGTCCTCCTCTGACTCCCAAGATAACAATAGGTCCTGGAGAAACCGAAAGGACGAAAATCGCAAAGGCTGAAATTCTGACGATGTTGAATCTTTTAACACTTCGACTAACCGAAATAAGTAAGGGATGAGCGGGCCTAATGCCAACCAGCCTCGGAAACCAGTGTTCTGAGAGGGAGAAGAATCTCCACTGAAAGAGAAGCTGGATAAGGTTTATTCCTTCAGAAGGGACAAAGTCCGTAAAATATTCAAGGATGCCCTAAGAAATGGTCTACAATTACCGGAATCAAAAAGACCGCAGAAAGAGAATATGACCGACGACCCCAAATATTGCCCCTATCATAGAGTGATAAGTCATGCTATTGAGGACTATTTCGTCTTCAAACATTGGGTCGAAAAACAATATAAGACAGGAGAGATAGAACTGTCTAAAGGCGTGTTGGCAAACAGTCAAGCTGCGACCGCCAACTTCATACAAAACAGATAACCTCTAACTCGTTAAACTGGAAACATTTGACCACCACATCGTTAAACTGGAAACAGATGACCGCCACGTCGTTAAACTGGAAACAGATGACCTCTAAGTCGTTAAACTGGAAACAGTTGACCACCACGTCGTTAAATTGGAAACTTATGACCTTTAAGTCATTAAACTGGGAACAGAAGACCTCTAAATCTTTAAACTGGGAACCGTCGACTATCACGTCGTTAAACTGGGGGACAAATGACCTATAAGTCGTTAAACTGGAAACAGATGACCACCATGTCGTTAAACTGGGAACAATCGACCTCTAAGTCGTTAAACTGGGGATGTAAAAATGTGTAAATAAAACAAAAAAAAGATTTAAAAAATATAAAATAAAAAGCCGAAATGATGGGGCAACTCGTAATAAAAATCAGCAAGTAAAATAAAGATGAAAATAAAGCCGAAATGATGGGGCAACTGCGAATAAATAGCCGAAATGATAGGGCAATCGCGACCTTCGCGATAAGAAAAGCTGAAATGATAGAGCAATCGCGGTAAAAAAAATGGCGAATGATGAGTCGCTCCTGGTACCATATTCCAGTGCAGCGATGCAGACGCCAACCAAAACTCAAATCCCCGAATATCCCAATGGCGAATGATGAGTGGTCCTGGTACCATATTCCAGTTCAGCAATGCAGACGCCGTCCAAAACTCAAATCCCCAACGGCGAATGATGAGTCACTCCTGATACCATATTCCAGTACAGCGATGCAGACGCCAACCAAACTCTGAATGTCCCAATGGCGAATGATGAGTCGCTCCTGGTACCATATTCCAGTGCAGCGATGCAGACGCCAACCAAATCCAAATTCTCAAACGGCGAATAATGGGTCGCTCCTGGTACCATATTCCAGTGCAGCGATGCAGACGCTAACCAAAATCCAATTTCCTAAAATTCTTTCAGCCCTACGGTTAGTCCCCAAATTGACTACCGTATACAATCCATGGGCTCAAATAATTCTCATCACACTCATGCCCCACCGCAATCACCAGTCCAGCGGCCGGTCTCCGCCCTTGGAATTATACCCCATTTGGGAAGACCCACTCATGTGTCCTTACGATACATGAGGAGAACAAACCTTCGTAGGATCCTTACGACTCACAAAGGAAAAAAACACTTGTGAGTCCTCACGACTCCTAAGGAGAAAATACACCTGCGGGATCCTTTCGACTCGTAGGGAGAAAATGCTTTTGTAAGACCCTTACGGCTCATAAAATTGAAAAGCCTTAGATGATAGGGATCTAAACCTGTCTCCTAAGCCATCGCTCCCCAATAGGCAAAGGCAAATGATGAGTTTCTCCTAACATTATTCCAGTGCAGCAATGCAGATGCCGACCCAAAAACCAATTCCCAAATCCTCCCGGGGCAAATGATGAGTTGTTCATGGCATTATTCCAGTGCAGCAATGCAGATGCCAAACCAAAACCAAAATCCCCTAACCCTTTCATGGCAAATGATGATTCGCTTCTGGTACCATATTCCAATGTAGCGATGCTGATGTCAACCCAAATCACCTCAAATCAGCAAGTCAAATCCAACGCCGACCGTCCAAGTCGCAAAAAGGGCAGCAACGACCTTCCTTGTCGGAATTATGCTTCGGCTCGGAATCAACCAGTGACCTCCCTGTCGGAATTATGCTCCGCCGCGGAATCAAGTCAACCAAACAGCTCTGCGTCGGAATCATGCTTCGTCTCAGAGTGTATCCCGTGTCAAAATCATGCTTCGCCTCGGTGTATCTGCCTTCCCTGTTAGAATTATGCTTCGGCTCGAAATCAACCAGTGATCTCCCCGTCGGAATTATGCTCCATCACGGAATCAAGTCAACCAACCAGCTCTGCGTCGAAACCATGGTTCATCTCAGAGTGTACCCCGTGTCGAAATCATGCTTCGCCTCGGTGTATATGCCTTCCCTGTCGGAATTATGCTTCGGCTCGGAATCAGCCAGTGACCTCCCCGTTGGAATTATGCTCCGTCGCGGAATCAAGTCAACCAGCAAGCTCTGCGTCGGAATCATGCTTCGTCTCAGAGTATACCCCGTGTCGAAATCATGCTTCGCCTCGGTGTATCTGCCTTCCCTGTCAGAATTATGCTTCGACTCAGAATCAACCAGCGACAGTTCATGTCATCGACCGTCCATGTCGTAAAAAGGGCAATGCGAGCTTCCCACAAAGAGGGAACCAAATCACTCCGTGCCAGGGAAACGTTTACTACGGACACTCCGTCTCGGAGACGCGTTAAGCGTCGACCGTCCATGTCGTAAAAAGGGCAGTGCCAGCTTCCCACAAAGCGGGAACCAAATCACTCCGTGCCGGGGAAACGTCTACTACGGACACTCCGTCTCGGAGACGCATCAAGCATCGACCTTCCATGTCATAAAAATAGCAATGCCAGCTTCCCACAAAGCGGGAACCAAATCACTCCATGCCGGGGAAACGTCTACCACGGACACTCCGCCTCGGAGACGCGTCAAGCGTCGACCATCCATGTCGTAAAAAGGGCAGTGCCATCTTCCCACAAAGCGGGAACCGAATCATTCCGTGCTGGGGAAATGTCTACCACGGACACTCCGTCTTGGAGATGCGTCAAGCGTCGACCGTCCATGTCGTAAAAAGGAAGTGCCAGCTTCCCACAAAGAGGGAACGAAATCACTCCGTGCCGGGGACACGTCTACCACGGACACTTCGTCTCGAAGACATGTCAAGCATCGACCGTCCATGTCGTAAAAGGGTAGTGCGAGCTTCCCACAAAGAGGAAACCAAATCACTCCGTGCCGGGGAAACGTCTACTACGGACACTCCGTCTCGGAGACGCGTCAAGCGTCGACCGTCCATGTTGTAAAAAGGCTAGTGCCAGCTTCCAACAAAGCGGGAACCAAATCACTTCGTGCCGAGGAAACGTCTACTACGGACACTCCGTCTCGGAGACGCGTCAAGCGTCAACCGTCCATGTCGTAAAAAGGAAAGTGCCGGCTTCCCAAAAAGCGGGAACCAAATCACTCCGTGCCGGGGAAACATCTACTACGGACACTCCGTCTCAGAGACGTGTCAAGCGTCGACCATCCATGTTGTAAAAAGGGCCACGCCAGCCTCCTACAAAGCGAGAACCAAATCACTCTGTGCCGGAGAAACGTCTACCAAGACACTCCGTCTCGGAGATGCGTCAAGCGTCGACTGTCCATGTCGTAAAAAGGGCAGTGCCAGCCTCCCACTAAGCGGGAATTAAGCCAAGTTGCCTCCACGTGAAAGAAGATACATCAATTACATGCACACGACCCACCTGTGTGGTGTGCATTTATTGATGCGGGGCACTTTGTTGGGGTCAATTACAACAAAGTCAACCCCAAGCCAGGTGAGCCTAAGCCCAGGTCAAGTGGGCCCATGCCGAAGTCGAGCCCCGCGGCCAGCTCCCCCATGCCAAAACGAAATCATGTAATAAATAATTTTGATGTAGTTTTTTATGCATGAATGTAAGAAAAATGGGCATAAATCCAACTTTTTGTAAATCGCATGGCCCATGTGCAAAAAAAATGAGCACATGAGGCATGGGATGGGCAAAATACCATTTTGTAAAGCCCAAGGGGCTATATGTAAATGTGTAAGCCTATATAAGGCATCAAAATGATGAAATAAAAAAAAAACTTTTCATTCTCTCAAAATTAGGATTTGTGTGCCTCCTTCCCCTTTCTCAAGGTTCTAAACCTTCTTCTCCTTTTCTGAATTAAATCAAGAGTTTTACTCTTTCTTTTCCAAAAATAAATAGTTTTTCACCACAAAACCCACACAGGGGAGCTCAGATTTTCCATCAGATCTCAAAAGGGGGAGATTTTTAAATCTCACCCCCTTTTCATCCATGATCCAACCAACAGAGGGGAAAAAGAAGGAGACCCGTCTCCAAAAATCCCACTTTAAGGAAGATCCAGGGCTCAAGGGAGAAGCCCCTTTCATCAGCTTCAAAAATATCTTAGGAGTTTAACTCCTCAAAAATATATATACACACACACAAAAAAAATAATAAATCTTTCTTTTGGGGAGTACAACTCCCAGTGCAGAGACTAATCCCACTCTCTGTCAGGAGTTCGACTCCATAAGTCAAATCGAGAGCACAGCTCCCAGTGCAGGGACCAAGTCCCTTTTCCTGCTGACGCCTAGCGCCCGCGTGCCAAGCACATGGGGCGCTTGCGCCCAGCGCCCGCGTGCCCGCATGCCAAGCACGTGGGGCGCCGGCGCCCAGCACCCAGGACGCTCGCGCCCACGTGCCAAGCACGTGAGGCGCCAGCGCCCAGCGCCTGCATGCCACCCACGTGAGGCGCTGGCCTCCACGCGTTCTTTGGACGCTTTTTCCCCTTCACACACACGCGCGCGCGCGCGCTGCCGGAGATTCGGATCCCCACAATCAAAAAACCCCAGCCTACCCTAGACAGGGGGAATATGTAGTACGCCTGGCAAGCGCGCGCGTATTTCCATCTCAATGGGTAACAAAAAACACCCTACAATAACATGTAAGTACAAGGCCCCGTCAAAACTCATGGGACAACGGCACGAGAGTTCATGTAGGTGTTTTTTAGTGTCCATCATCGTACTACTATTAACACATTCCATACCAATCTACCCCGTTAAACCCCGTAATGTATTGTATTGAATTATAGTTATCAGACTTGCCGAGACCATGGATACAGATTGTTCATGTAATCAAGTTCTGGATATATCAAGTAGTCATGTAATCAAGTCAAGATATAGCCATCGTTCGGTCAAGTCAAGTCATGCTTGTATGTTGATATTGTTCTGGTATTCAGGTTCAAGTTCAAGTATACATGTTTAGTATATTGGATTCATGTTTGAGTTGGATTCATATTTGCATTGGATTCAGATTTAAACCTAGACTCAGACTTGAGTCAGACACTTTAAACTGATTTAGATCCTGAATTAGGTTAGGGTGTTATCGGTAACTGCTGCATATGGACAGCAGGATTTGTGTCTTTTTCCAAAACAATTACCATTGATAACTCTGTTAAGTTTTTCTACCTTAAATAAGCAAGCACTCACTTTCTCCGGCTCCCTGAGGCTCAAGAGAATTGATTCCGCTTAAATCTATATTTACTAAGGTCCTTAAATATAATTTTATATAACTCAAGAGGGTTTTATGAAAAATATTTTTTAATACTTTCAAAATAAATCTCGAGTATTTATTTATATTATTTAGGGTTTTCATGGATGTGAATTTTAAAGAGTGAGGTATATTAGTGAATATTTACATAGCTTGAATAGTTCAAGGTATTTTAGTGTAAGGCTTGTTTTGTATTGATTATTGATGGTATTTTAATGAAACTTGTCATTCTTTTTTTAACATGGAATTTTATTATAACTTGAAAATATGTGGTTTGATAATATTTATATAATTATTAAAAATTAATTTTATTATTAAATAGAAATATCGTTTTTCTTAAAAATCGTATTAAAAATCTTTCGAGCCCGAATGTTCCGTGAGGAGGTCTGCATCTCGCTCTACTAGCCCGAGAATGTGCGATAATCCGCACCATCCAATACCGGATTCCCCAAATGGGTTTTAGAGGCATAATCGCAAAGAGTTTAATAATACTATTTAAAAGAAAACCGTTTTTATAGTTCATGGTATTTTAATGAAATATTGTATTCGCCACGAAAATATGTTTCAAAGAGTATTGTGCTATGTAATCATGTATGTATGTGAGAGGTAGGTCATTACCCCGTAAAGTTTTCTAGAGGTATGATTGAGCAAAGTACTAAAAGATGACGTATATAAAGTTCATGGTAATTTCATGTAAAAGTGAGATTTAATTTATTTAACATAATGTTTTAGAGTGAAAGTTAGTTCTAGACTTAGTTTTATGTTAACAAACAAGGTGTAGGAATATGCATGAGTAAGGTTTAAGAAAAAGTGTGATTTCAAGGTTTTAGAATCAATAGTCGGTGTTAACTCCATTTACCGACATGTTTTGAAAAAGAGAACTTTTCATGTAAAAAGAGAAGAATGAGGTGGGACTTACTAGCTAGAAGGGTAGGAATGAGGTAGAAGGAGATGTGGTAACCTTCGTGGAGTCGCCGGAACTTGCTTGATTCCTCGTCGGAAGTAGTTCTCTTGCTAACTCCATTTGTACTCTCCTTGTACTTAGAAAAAATTTGATAATTTTGGCTAGAGATTTCAGAATGAGGAGGGGCTAAGGTATGGGGTTGTATTTATAGTGTGGAATTAGACTTTTGGAATTAAAAAGATAAATTAAAATATATTAAAATATGATAAATAGGGAATTGAGCGGTCTCTGTTTGATTGCAGAGTAATCAAACAGTGCAGGAGTAATAGTGGTAGGCCAAGAGACTTGTGTGCAGAACCCGGACACCTTTACCTACGGTTCACCCGTCGGTGCCGGCCAAAAGTGGGATCTCGCCGGTCATTTGTATGGAAGGGGCCAGTGGATTTTGGACACGTGTCACTCTCTGTATTTAAACCCTTTCCCACATGTTTATTTTTCCAGATTTTTCATTTTTATGTGCAGTGCGCGTATAAACTTTTGGGCTTCTAAAAAGTTTAAAAGAAAAATCATAAAAAATATAATATAACTGATGGGATTCGAACATAGGGGCTCCGTCACAGCAGTGCAAGGCTTTACCAATGAGCTACAAATTATTTCTTGTTGTTCTTAAACAAAAATAACTTATAAATTGTACTCAGACTTGTAAAATCCTTTCTATCATTAAACCGAAAAATTTTCGTACAGTAAATTCAGTCGTTACACTGCTATTGCGCCAAATTCTTATATTTAAACATCGACTTGATTATGAGTTCTTTCTCTTCGTATTCTTCCAAATGGCCCTCGATGCTTGAGATGTCTCCGCCATCTCCTTTGGTTTGGGATGAACATGCAATGTCTAGAAGGCGTAGCGAGTTGCCGAAGAATTTCCTATAATGTCATCGTAATGGATTTGACTATCGCTTCGAGTTTTGCTAAACGATTAGTTGGATCATCACCACCGGCCATCACCTCCATAGATCCGATCGTCTCTTCAAATTTTGCTAAACGATTATTCAAAAAATCCGTCGTCTCGGCCATCACCACCATAGATATGATCGTCTCTTCAAGTTTTGCTAAATGATTATTCAAAAATACCATCACCGTTGGCCATCTTCTGCGAAACTTTCCAATGAACCTTTAGCCTTGATGTTGATGCAATTCCGGAACGTCGATAATCGCTGCGGGTTTCAACCATGCAACGTACAACTCTTTCCCGTGGTAAGAATCGAGACCGCTCTGAAACCAATTTGATCCTAAATTTATGGAAGCGGATTGAAAACTGTAATCCAATTGACGGAATGCGGATTTATGAAGGTTTTGATATATGTGGAAGCAAAAAAAAGAGAAAAAGAAGAACAATGATTTTGGTGGAGAGAAGAACTCCTTCTCCAAAAGAACTTTTATTAGTTATAGAGTTCCAAAAGTTACTAACTCAAAACCCTTTTATCAAACCTCTTTTATAGCCTTAATATTCTCCTAATCTATACAGGACCAGGGTATAAAATATAGAAATTGATTACTAATTCTCGTGTTGCCTAAATTAGAATAACTTAATTCTATTACTGAGTAGTTGTTTTAACTAAACTCCTAATTAATCTAGAAGTATGTTCCATAATTTAGCAAAATCATGATCTAACACAATTCCCAATCAAATTAGGAGTATATTCAGATATCCATCCGGATCAATTGGGCCAAAAATTCGGGGGTATTTCCTACAATTTAGCCTTAAATTTATCCTCACTAGGCAAACCGTGGGGCTCCACACTAATGCATCATTAGTCAACCCTGATTCTTATTAAAACAACCAAGATTGAACTTATTATTTGTTTTAACATCCCCTTTTAAGTTTATTATTATGCATTCATCATAACAGTAAATATAATATGTTGTATGTAGTATGTAATGATCATATTGTATTCAAGTCAATCTTACCATCCCGTAAGCAATGCCATCTACATGCCTAAATTGACGTACAAGCAAAATCAAAACATAAAATATAGCATCCCATTCCATGCATTTTCTTGATCAAATTCTTATATTTCATAAATCCAACTCATCATCAATATGCAGAATTTGGATAAACTTTCAACCTCGAAACCCCAAATAAATGCCAACTACATGTAGAAGAAAAGGACTCCATTAAAACAGCATCACTACTCAATTCTCATGGATTTTCGGGCGATTAGTTTAATATTTCTCATTATTGAAATGCAGGACTTAAAAAGCCACTTCTCCCAAAATACGTTTAGATTGGTTCTCAATTTTATTGGCGTTAAAACCCAAGGCCAGACAACAACACCATCATCTTTTCAAAAAAAAAAAAATCAAACTTTTTCTTGTAAGAAGAATTTACAAGACACTAACAAATACGCTTGAAGCTTGAAACTTTAACGCAGGGTTGGAAGCCGGTCATAAATCCAGTCAAATGCTTCTTTTAGAATTCAAGCCCTATACAGTTTTACTCTTCCTTTATACCCTACTCTTTAGCCAGCCAAGCTACACTCAGTTAGGTTGAACTACTATATTTTTATACAGCAATCTTGAACATACATTCTCAACAGCTCTGATAAGACTGAACTTTCATGGAAGTGGCAATCCCAAACATATGTATATGCTTTGACAGGTTCTAGAAGTAGCTTACAAGCTAAAGAAATGAAGCAAATATTAGAAATTTCACTGCACATTCTAAAGTTTGATTCACAAGCTTTGGCCAAAATGCAGGGAAGGAAAACAAAGAAAAACGCTCAACCTACACGGGCATTTTATTTTAGAATATGTAAGTATGGCCGTCAACCTTTTAGCACAACCGGTGAGTTGGAATGCAGCGATAAAGACATTAAGAGTATTAAACTGCTAACAAAGAAATATATATATATATATATATATATATATATATATATATATATATATATATATATAAGGATCAAATCATGCACTTTATGAATACAAGGGCAATACATTTAAATACAAACCAGCTGTTTCATATTCATACATGGTGATTATTTCATTACTGGGGCCCTAAGTAAACCCCATTTGTAACTGAAGCAACATGTATCAATTTAACTCAGCAGGGTCATGCATAAAAGTTCTATGAATGAACCTTTATTAAACTGCACATGTGGGTGAAGGACTACATGTTCAAAGTTCTCACGAAAAGTTAAGGCAAAAGTAATACTCATATCTTTAATGATTGGAATATGTGATGATGTTTCTGTTGAATCTATAGGTAGTGGCATCACACTAATGCTTTGTCTAGTTCTATCTGGCATGTTCTTCCCTTTCAGGAGATGAATGCCCTAAAGGCAAAAAGGCCAACTCAAAGTTGCACTTTAGAGCAATGGTGGGAGAATCTGCCAGCAAAAATAAAATTATCATCCTGAAACCCTACATGCTCCAAAGAACAAACCAATATCCTAACTCCAATAAATATCATGCAAATTATCAGCAATGAGTTGTATTTCTTAATGGTACTAATTTTTCATTTTAATGATATTGAGAATGTCTAGGTCCCAAAATATTATCAAAGAAAAGAAAGATTTTAGTTGAGGAGCCTAAGCTAGGTTCAGTGTGTAAACAAAGGTTTAAAAAGACGATGATTAATCGCTGCTTAAATATTTTCTGTTAGCCACTGGATAGCCTCATAATTATCAATTCTTTCGTTTCCTTCCTATTGACATATTTTTCTATCATCCTTGTAGACTAATTTTTCCTCCATATTTATGTATCTAAACGAGAGAACGGGAGATCAACAAACACCTAATATAACACTATCCGGTATCCTTTAAAGACACCTCAATCTAGCAGTCAAGGAGACAATCGGTTCTAACCATGTTGTTCTTCACATTATCAAGAGACAAAAGGAGCATAGGTCTTGCAATAAAATTTTCCTCTCCAAAGTAAAAGGTTTGTCGGTTCGATTCCAAAAGGTATACATTCCCCAAAAAAACACATTACTAAGAGCTCCATGCCTATAAAATTTTAGATAAATCGAATTATATGTTCGTGAAATGGATGGATTTTATGCACCTCATAGCAAAATCCAACTATATGTAACTATGTAATTCGATTATGCGAGTTAGAATTTGTTTTAACGTTATTTACACAAACGAATACATGTTTTACAGCATTGACTAGGTCATATAGCAACTATAGCTAGAGAGAGCCATTTCATTTTTAGCACCTCTCCACATCACATTCAAGCCTTGCATTTTCTCCTGTAACCCACCAAGCCTCTCTTGATTGGTTACATGGGCATCCAAATGGCAAGCCATTGCACTATCCATGGGAGGCCCCCCTCTTCCTTGATTTGTGATTGAAAATCCCAAGGATAAATACTCTAACCAACCTAAACATGAATTGAAAAGAATCCACAAAACTATTAGCTAGGCTGTAGCTTTCTTCATTTGGGCATAAAATGAAAGGGGAGAACAATGAGGACTTTGAAGAGACTAGACTCATCATATAATGTTAGAAGAGTATTCAATTTAAATATCACTAAAATATGACAATGTGCTCCAAGGCTTGTACTTCTTAATTATAGGATCTGGGAATTATAGCACTTGCATAGCCGCGTGCTTTCACCGACCTTAATTCCATACATATCCATCAAGGCTCAATTATTTAGTCATAATGAGCTGTAAGCTTTAGCTCATGTAAAACTCAATATATCCAAATATTGTACATGGTAGGTTATCATCCCGTTTTTAAGGTCAACCTCAGTAAACCCCACACTATGCCATCACCTCTAGGCTCCAAGCCAATGAAGAAAAGAAAAAGCGCTCAATGGCTCTACTTCCTGATACTAGAACCAAATCCTAATTTTTAAACATACTATCTAGCTAGAAATAAAAAATTTATCAAATTATTGACATAAACAAGATACTTCAATATAAAATAATATTAAAAAAAAAAACAGGGTTCCAAGTAGAAGTTGTCATGACCAAATCTTCTGTAAATACCTAACCTTGACAATCAAGTCAAGTAATTGTTGGCAAGACCATAATCCACCTCTACTTTCAAAAAGAATCATAAAAAATCTAATAAAGGTTCTGATGACTAAATATTCTGTATGTCTAAACTTAATTGTCAAGTCCCCATATAACGATGTCCTACTGATGCTTGAATTTCAGCTCCTAGGCTGTTTGTTGAAATGAAGACAGAATAACTTTGCATGAAGATACTAACATATCAAAAGAATAAATAGAACCCAAAAAAAAAAATACCATTTCTCTGTTTATATCAACTGTTGAACAAGATTCAGAATATCACAAAGGTTACAAATCTTTCTTTCATCTCTCAACACAAAATCAACATGCTTATTATCAAAGAAAACGAAAACTAGCACAAACAAAACATGTACAAAATCAATCAAAACTAAATATTCTACGGAAATCGACAATATTAAGTATAAAAACAGTGCTTATTTATACTTACAGTTCAAGCTCTGACCTCTGGTTCATAGTTTATCTTCAATTCCGCGGAAACACCCCCAAAATCTTTCCTTTTTCCAAGCATTCAAGAAGCTTTTTTGCCCCTTCTACCTTGAATCCTACAAGCCTCTTCAAGAGCCCACAAGCACCGCAAGCCACCATTTGCTTTCGACACTTTTTTGATTGCGAAATCAATAGCAGAACTTCTATCACATACTTTTTCTCAACGCCAATAATCAAAGGATCAAGTAAAAGCACGATGTTCACGATCCCTTTCTCCTCCTTTTGAAACAATCTCTTTATGCCTGATGAAAGCTTCAAAATTGAAGCCAATGCTATTACCGCTGCCTCTTTCTCTTCTGACCCTTTTGCCTCCAACATCTTCACAAGCCTCGGCATTGCGTCCAAAATCTCTCTTTTCGAATTCGCATTGAATTCACTAATAGCCAGCGCTGCCTCTGTTCTTGTATTCGAACTCAAACTATCCAATGATAAAACTACTCTTGAAAATAACTCAGATGATTGAATGATCTCTGCAATGTACTTCAAAGAAGCTAAATTTCGCAATAACCCAATTGCAGGTTGAAGATTTCGACCCCCCTCCATATAATCTAGCATACAATCCAAGACCCCTTCTTTAAAAATCTCAACTTTAAGTGTCTGATCGCCATTTCCTGCAGCTAAATTACACAAACACCCCATCGAATTCTCTTGCGCCATCACAGTGCCAGATTTCAAAACCCTAATCAAAACCGGGATCGCATTCTCTGCCAGAAAGCTCTGCCGGAGTTCTTGAACGCCGGCGAGATTCCTCAAAACTCCGGCGGCGGCGGCGATGGCCGACGGCGTCCCCGATCGACAAATCTCAAGAAGCGAAGTGATCCCGCCTCTTGAACTGATCAAGATGGCGTTCTCCTTCACCAAAGTCAGGGTTTTTAACGCAACGCAAGCGGTCTCCTTGCTGAATCCATTCTCAGACTCCAAAATCCGCGCCAGCTGGTTCAAGATCGACGAGCTCTCGCCCATCAGCGCGTCGCGGCAGCCGTCCACGGCCGAAACCCTAGCGATGGCCGCCACCGCCTTCTCCCTCGTCTCGTAACAATCCAATAGGCGCACGATAGCGCTGACGGCGTTCAAACCGACGGCGACCTTGAGATTCCTATCATCCTCTTTGATCAGAGCATCCAAGGCGACGATTCGCGAGGGGGAGCATCCGATCTGGAGCCTGGCGACGATGTTTTTGACTCCAGAAGGTTCCAGAAGCGCGTCGGAGGACCTGAGGAGGAGATCGAAGTCCGCGGCGAGGCGGTCGAGGGCTGCGGCGGCGGCGAGGATGTCGGACTGGGTGCGGAGCCTGCCGTTCTTAGGGTTCGGGGACTTGGAGTCGATGGAGAGGGCTAGGGTTAGGGTTAGGGTTTGGGAGAGAGAGGAGAGGAGTTCACCGACGAGAGGGGACGGCGACGGCGAGAGAGTGAGGGAAGAGAGAGAAAGCGAGAGGCGGTCAACGGTGGACTGGACAGCTGACCAGCGGCCTCGGAAGAACTGGACGGTGGCGATGGAGGCGGATACATCGGCGATGAGGTCGGCGATGGAGTGGCAGTCTGGTAATTTCATGGCGGGAACGAGGGCTAGAATTGAGAAGGCGAGGAAGAAGAAGAGAGTGTGGGAGGGCAATTTATATTGGATTGGGCGCGTGGGCCCCAAGAAGAAAATGGGGCCCACAAGAGTTTTACAACTGGCGAGGCTCAGAAAAAGTTGGTGATGATTTTTGTATCTTGGATTTTTGTATCATTAGGATTTTTAAACACACATCGTTCGTGAATAAATAGGAAGAATTTGTTGCCTTCCTAGTCAAGTGCGCGCGCTCGCTCTTTATTTATTTATTTATTTATTTATATATATATATATGGATGGAGGAAAGAGCTCATAGAAGGGGATTTCTTTCTATGGCGTCTAAACAATACAATCTCCACCATTTTTTTCTGACGATTGACATCCATTATCATCATTGTTATCATCTAAGATGTGCATACACCAAATTTCATGTGATTCCACCACTTTTTCACTGTTGAATTAGCAATGTACAAAGTTCTATTGTCGGTAAACTATTAATTTTGCACCAACTAAATCAACGGTGAGAAAATAATATAATCACATGAAATTTGGTGTATCCACGTCTTAGATGATAAAGATGGAGATGATATATGCCGATCGTTGAAAAAAATCATGGAGGATGAATTTTTCCGATGCCATAAGAGGAAATTCCCTCCTATGACACATTTCATCTGTTAAGTTTGGAATTAGTATTTCTGGATCATGTTCCCATTCTTAAGGGATTATGGTATATGAAATTTTATTTTTATTTTTATTTTTTTCAAGAAATCATTTACTATGATTTCCTAAATATAACCACACAATTTTGGGTTTTTTGTGCACGAGTTGTTTCCTTTGGTTGGTGGAAATGTGCTACTCTGTCTTGACATCTAGTTGACGCTTGACTCAATGGATATACTTTGTAGTAAATGACTCAATGGATATACTTTGTAGTATAAGACTGGTCAGAAGTATACATCAGTGCATACCATGTGATGCTCATAGAAATAAAAAATTTATCTCTATTTATAGGCTTTAGAGATATATCTTATTGTCATTTTGTTCATATATGAACATGAAAATACTATGATCGGTTTTTTCCCCCTATGTTCTCAATCAATTTACCTCTAGCCATAAATGATAACGTCCATGCGCTCCTCACTTACGAGCTCGAGTTCTCTATAATATTATAAAAGAAAAGGTTGGAGCAAAATGAGAATAATAAGAATCAAGAAGAAATTGATCTAAGCATGCGATAAACTCTAAGATGCTCCTATGATGGAAACATATTTATGTATGGAAAGACATATATTGGCCCTTGCATATGTACTAATGAAATATAGGGAACAGTCCAGTGGTAAAACTAACCTTTCCTGCTCGAGGTAGGTTACGTTCCATCACTAACAAGTTCTTGCATCCCAAAATGAAAAAGATTGAAAAAACAAGAGAGAAAACCTCTAAAATATAGAACCACTAAAAACAATTAATTTATTGAAAAGCTAGTGCATAAAAATTAAGGTGATGATGCTTGATATTGGTGATTTTCCAGATCGTGACACATGGCAGCTGACGTGTCCCGTAGCTTGCAAGAAAGGGCTAAGAACGGCACGTCGGAAGAATACCCCGGGTCTGCGACCCATGGACGTAGCTGACCTTCTGCAACCGACCACACCACTCCTAGGCCCGCTTATCAAACAATCATTGGCTCGCCTCCGAGCCCCCCTACATGATTGGCCTCCTCGGCCCTCTCAGCTCGCCTCCAGGCTATCGTAGAACCAAGATACCTCGGCCTCCCGCTCGTCCTCGAGCCTCCCGCCGAGCTCATCTTCCTCGGTCTCACCGACCGACCCGCAGCGCTGATCACATGCACCTTCGCCACGGCTCCGCGAATCTCGCCATGCGCGAGATATCCGCCACCCAAGATCCTGCGTTCCACGCCATCACGATCCCCCATTAACGAGCATGTCTCGTCATTAATGCGGGATCCCGCCTATCACGCGGGCGTGACGTCAGGGGCGTAATGGCCGGCGTGATTCTCGCGCCCGCCTGCCCATTACTGCTGCTATATAAACTCCTCTTTCAGACGACTCAAGTAAGTCATTTTCTCCTCACTAGGCCGTTACTCTGCTCGAATATCCGGTCTAACTTGATCGTCGGAGGGTCCTCGGTGGCACAACCATCCCGGAACTTCCTTGCAGGTAGCTTGGCCTCAACCACCTCAAACCCATTGAGACCCACACGCTTCAGGAGGCAACCTCCAACTCAATCTTAGCCGTCCATCGTCGCTTGCAGCAGATCTACGGAAGGTAACATCTGAAGGAAATCCAGACCTCCATTAGCTGGCGCCGTCTGTGGGAAATTCTTGATTCCACTCAACAAAGTTCATCTTCCGATCTCAACCCAATGGCGAGCGATCACCGCGACGATCCAAGCACTAGCCGCCGCCTCCCCTACAACGGAGGCACGGACGAATCTCCTCCCCCGAACGCCATCAACGCCCTAACCGTCCGGATAGATCGATTCGTGTCCGTCGTGGATGCGCTCGTCCGTGTCCAAACGGCAGGGCAAGCTCCCCAGGTCGCCGCTCCCCCATCTCGGGACCGGGACCCCTACAGAGGGAGAGAAGACTCTGCTCGCGTTGGTACTGCCGACCACCGCCTCGCTACCTCCCACGGCCACAGATCTCTCTGGCCAACATATTCTATGATCCGCTGGGCGCCCCACAGTTCAACACCGACGTCCGTCACCAGAGCGCCTCACCCCGAGCCTCATCGCGCCCTTGTCCCTCCCGAGGAGGTGTCAGTCAGCTCGCCTGTGCCCAGGCATGACCGACACCCCCTCCCTCGATAGGGTCGCGCGGACGGGACTCGTCACGGCAGCTCGAAGACTAGCTCGCCAGGGGACCTAAGGAACCTCATCAAAAGGAACCGGGGCTGCGGCCAGACACAGGTCTCCAACAGCAGAGGCCAAAGATCAGAATGTGCTGAATTATCTGGATACCATGGCCGACTCGACGCCCTCGAAATGAAGATCAAAGGGATGCATCGGGAAGGTCATCATTCGAGCGATGAGGCTAAGTACGCCGCCGACTCGCTCACAAAACCCTTCACCGAAGAGCTGCTCGCTGTCCATGTCTCCTCCCGGAACAAGCCCCTAAAGGTCTCTCTCTTCGACGGTAAGTCTGACCCGAAGGACCATTTGGACACATTCACCGCGGGAATAAGCTTCCAAGACAACTCTGACGCCGCCCAATGCCGAGCTTTCCCATCCACTCTCATCCGCTCCGGACGAGACTGGTTCTGAGGACTCTCGCCACGCTCGATCTCAACCTTCGAAGAGCTGGCCACCCAATTCCTCTGCCACTTCGTCGGGAACAGGCGGAAGAAACGGACCGTCGACCATCTCTTCACAATAAAGAGCGGGGACAAAGAAACCTTCAAAGGGTACGTCACCCGCTTCTACAACGCCCTTCTCGAGGTCCCAAAACATCGGGACGAGACGTTCATTACAGCACTTAAGTATGGTCTTAGGCACAAGGAGTGGTTACGCTCCTTTGCATTAGCGCAATCTAAGACCATGGCCGAGGTAAAGGCCTGGACCGAGCGTGAGATCCATCTCGAGTCCGAGGTGAACACAAATCTCCCCCGGGCAGAGCAAGCTGACCAAAAGAAAAGTGCGAGGGAAGAGAAAAAGAGACTTGATCAGCCAAAGCCCTACTCCCCGAAGTTTCAGGAGTGCACCCCGCTCAACGTCTCCCAGACGATACTGCTAGAGGAGGCTAAGGGCGAGGGGTTCTTCAAGCTCCCCCCGGTCTCGCGCATAGCGGAAAAGAGCACCCGGGGCCCCTACTGCGGTTTCCACAGGTCGCAAGGCCACTCCACAAAGAGCTGTAAGCTGCTCCGAGACTACATCGAGGAGCTCATCCGTTCGGGACACCTGGCAGCATACTTGCGGGACAAGCGGCAAGTTAACCGCGAGCAGGAGCAGTGTCCCCCTCCCGGCGAGTTAACAATCAGCCAAATCATGGTCATGTCGGCACTTGTGCTGCGGCCAGATCATCCTCGATACTTTGAGCCCATTCCTCAGCTTCCATTGGGCTCCCCTTTCCTGAGAACTGCTTCGGATGTAAAGCCCTGAATTGTTTTACCCCCGGAGTATCAATCTTGGGACGGTTCAAGAGTTGTTGCTGTCCCTCGATAAGGCTGCGGATTGCTTCAAGTAGCACTGTTTGCTCGGTAGGTGGCGCAGTAACAGCCGGTGTGAGAGATAGTGTTGAGGGTGTGTTGTTGACGTTGGTGCTGGTGTTGTTCGGAGAATCCATAACCCTGAAGAAAAATTTTGGATTAGGACAGATTCAAGTACATGAAATGATAAGATTCAAGGAATATGAAATGGCAAGATTCAAGGAACATGAATTGTAAAGAATGTTTTAGTTGCTGGTTCTTGTATTATATTGCTTAGGTTGTTCATGCAGACCAGAACTGCATGATAGGGATTCATACAGCTCTGACCTGCATGGGCCACCAACAAAACCTGTTATGCCCCGCTTCCCAATGTACGGCGAAGTGGGCGCGACGAGGTCCGCTACGTATATACTCAGAAATACATACGCTAAGCGTATCTAAGCAATATAAAATAAGTACACAAGAAACAAGAAATAAAAAGAACATCAACTTTTATTTATTAACATTCGTTGTACAATGCATGAAAGGAAATACAACTGAAATAAAAAGATGCCTAAACAGTGGCATAACAGGAAATGAAAAGTACTGAAAAGAAAAGTGTACAATGAATCTACAGTGCAGGGTCTTCAGTAAATTGCTCCAAGTCTCCTTGCGAGGGCTCAACTTCTGCCGGATCCAAATCACCTGACGACATTCAAAGAAGAGAGAAACAGAATGTCGTCAGCGAACAAATCGCTCGGTAAGTCCCAAAGGTAAGAGGGAAGTAGAAAAAGACAGAATAAGAAGGTAAATTTTAAAGTGTAAACTATTGTTGTAATGTTATGTCAACGCTGTTGTTTGTAGCTTAGTACAGAAGGATGCCAGTGTATACGAGGGGGGTCTCTATATACCAGAGACTAAGGGCACGTATAGTACAAGGTACCGTTTATGCCACGGTACAACAGCAACTGGATTCAGGTTAGGTGTGTTAAATCTGACCACCTCGTGCCACCTTTAACACCTTCCGTACCAATCTATCCCTTAAATCCCGCGATGTCTTGTTTGTATTGTTATCTTGTATATTGTATTGGTTGTATGATTGATTGACTGACTGACCGAAACCATGATATCAGGAAACGGTTATAACCGTAGAGTCATGTAAATGGAATACTGGGAATCATGTAGAAGGAATATATCCATGGTTCGGTTCAGCCAGATTGTATAAACTGGTAAATTGTATTCATGGATTCATGTGTTCATTTTGAATTGGAAACTTGTAGATTATGGATTGACTTCAATCATATTCAAGTCAGATTAATCAGACTCAAACCCGAGTCAGACAATCAGAAATGTGAAACGAAGTCTTATAACTGCTGGGGTCCTTAGGGTAATTTATAAAACTTGAGGGGGTTTTATGTAAAAATACTTTTATATACTTTTCAAAATACGCCTCAAGTATTTATTGTTCGTCTTTAGAGTTGTAATGAGGGTGGATTTTATGTTGTGACATTTCTAGTGAAAATATCCTAGTTTTATAAATAATGGTATTTATCTGTAATATTGATTATTTGAAGTTCATGGTATTTTAGTGTAACCTTTATCCTTTTGTGATTTTTAGAAAAAGGTGGAAAATTTATATTATAATAAAATAGGTATTTAAAAGATAGATATACATATGTTTATACAAAAATAATTTTAATAGATATTTTATATTTCAAAAATCTCATTTTCTTAAGATGTCGTATTTTAAACCTTTCGAGACCGAATGCTCCTTGCGGGGGTCTGAATCTCGCACTACTAGCCCGAGAGTGCGCGATAAACCGCACGATCCCGAACGGGTTCCCCAAAGATGGGTTGTAGCGGCGCTTTGCAAAGATTGTAAAACACTAATCTTTTAGAAAACGGTTTTATAAAGTGAAAGGTATTTATTTGAAAAGTGTAATTTCCCGTATTTTAGATTCTAGGGTTTTCTAAGCCAACTAGTCTATTTCTAAAAAGTCTAAACGACAAATCGTTAGAAGTCTCAAATCGCCTCTTCACCGCCAATTGTGGCCAGATAAGTACAAGTGAGGAGGGAGGGATCCGCTCACGAATCGTGATGCGGGCCTTTTAAAGTTACCCAAGCTCACTTGCCTAGCCTAGACACCACAAAGTCAGTTTAGATATCGATGTCCACAACTTATCTTATTTTCTTAGTAAGAAATATTTACTTAAAAGTGTAACAATCTAAAACCTTTAAGAATGGTTTTATGAAGATTATGGTATTTTAATGAAATTTTCCTTTTATCGTATTCTAAGTTTTGATGATATCATTTTAGGGTTGTATTTGCGTGTGTGTGGAGGTAGGTCATTACCTCGTGCCCTATTTTAAATGTATATTAAGGTTAAGGGGTTAAATGTGAAATTGAAACTTCATGGTATTAAAGTGAAAATACGGTAAATTGAAAAGGTTATCATTTCATATGTGAAAACTTATTCAAATTGATTTTTACAAGTTTAGTGGTCAAGATGAAGGTATTTAGGAATGATTGAATTGATTAGAAAAAGAAAAATAAATATTATGGTATTAATGTGAAAAAGAATACGATATTGCAAAAGCTATCATTTCATGTGAGAAACTTTGTCCAAATTAATTGTTATGTGATTAATAGTCATCATGAATAAGTTTAGGTATTATGGAATTGGTGACAAGTGAGATTTTGTAGAAAAACCGAATCGGAAATCGGTTTGTTCCGATTTCCGTCGGGTTTCATAAGTTCGTATTTTTGAGAAGTAGAAAGAAGAAAAGAACGGGACTTACGGGTTTTGATCTATACTAAAGAGTATAGAGGAACTAGGTGAGTGGCCGAGATGTTGTTTCGTCGCCGGTTGTTTTCAAAAACGTCGCCGGAATTCCGTCAGCGCTTCGCCGTGAACTCGGTTTCAAAGCACACCCTTCTTATGAAAATTTCGAGAGAGTAAATCTAGTGTTTTGGGATGAGAGGGTAGAGGGTAGGGGGTCTATTTATAGGATGGCTAGGGTAGGGTAGGTGAAAGGTTTTTATTTTTAAAAAATTGTAAAAATTAAAGAAAAATCATTAAAATTTGTATTAAATTGGGTGTAATTAAAATTAGGGAACCGATCCATTAAAATGGAGTAAACAGGGGGTTAAAGAAGACGAAAAGGCGAAACTTTCGTGTAGACGACTTGGTCGTCCGGCCGAGTCCGGCCGGCGGCGCCGGCCCAAGTCGGCCGGTCCGCCGGCCGACTCGGCCGAGTCGGGGTGCCGTCGGGCGTGGGTTCGCCTGATGTAGGCTCTGGTATACTCACTTTTTAGGGTTCAGTTCAACTTTTGGGAGTTATGGCCTGTGGACTGTTGGGCTTCCAAGAATTTTAAAAGAAAAATAATCTAAAAATAATGTGGGGCATGGGATTCGAACTCTGGTGGCTTGGTTCGGCAGTGCAAGGTATTACCAATGAGCTACAAGCTTCTTCTTGTAATTATTGTGGGAAAATAGATACTTAAAGTGATATCAGTAACATTAAATACTCCAAGTATACTTTAAATTTAAATCAAATTTATGTATATAAAAATTGGAGTTGTTACAAAAAAGAACAATGAGATTGCCAATTAGCTGTAATGGATAATTCTTTGGTTGGAACAGGTATGTTATGATCATAATTCGTAACAAGCATAAGCATTATTAAACAGAAAATGACAGTGGCCAAGATGCTCTTTTTTTAATTGATAAGTGGTGCAGTTCTAATTTGGAATGCTGCACTTCTCGGCTGATTTGAGAGGAATTGAAGAAATAGAAAGATAACGATGGCTATTTCACCAAAAGTAGGTTAGAAAAGGTCAAAAGAAAAATAAAATGAAGAAGAGAAACACGTTACCAGGACAAAATGACTGTACAAAAATAGGGACGTAACCGGGTATAAACAGGACAGAAAAGACAAGTAGAACAGAAAAGGTCAAAAGAAAAATAAAATGAAGATGAGAAACACGTAACCAGGTGCAAAAAGACCGTAGAAAAATAGAGATATAGAGCTACAATCGATTTGACAGAATAAGGACATTAGTCATGATTTGACAGAACAAGAGCATTAGTCATAATGGACAGAAAAATGACATTAGTCATGATGGACTATAGAAAAATAGAGATATTATCAGGTACAAACGCTGAGCATCGTCGTTTTAGACAAGAGTGTGACTCGGGAAAGAAAGACAAGTGGCTAGTCTAGAGCTAACCACTGAAAGCATCATGCCTGGATTCAAGCCAAAAACCTCATTTCCTCTCAAGCTAAACGGTGGTTGAACGACGTTGAGCTTGAATCTTGGTTCGATGAAGCTTTGTCTAGATAGAAGGGTCTATATCTCTATTTTTCTATAGTCCATCATGACTAATGTTCTTGTTCTATCAAATCATGACTAATGTCCTTTTTTCTGTCAAATCATGACTAATGTTCTTTTTTGTCCATCTATTTTTCTATAGTCCATCATGACTAATGTCTTTTTTTCTGTCAAATCATGACTAATATCATTTTTCTTTCCATCATGACTATATCATTTTTCTGTCCATCATGACTAATGTCCTTATTCTGTCAAATCATGACTAATGTCCTTGTTCTGTCAAATCGATTGTGGGTCTTTATCTCTATTTTTATACGGTCCTTTTGTACTTGGTAACGTGTTTCTCTTTTTCATTTTATTTTTCTTTTGACCTTTTATATCCTACTTTTGGCGAAGTAGCCATTGTTATATTTCTATTCATTCTATTCCTCTCAAATCAGCCGAGAAGTGCAGCATCCCAAATCAGAGTTGTACCATTTATCAATTAAAAAAGAGCACCATGGTTGCTGTATTTTTCTGTTTAATAATGCTTACTTATGCTTGTTACAAATTGTGATCAAAACATGCATGTTGTTCCAACCAAAGAAATGTCCATTACAGCCAATTGGCAATCTCATTGTTCTTTTTCATTTGAATATTTTCAACACTTGCACGCTGACACCTTCTCATTTTTTTGTCATTTTTTGTCATTTGTCGAATTTTATTGCAAAAACACAACCGAGATAGGAAATTAAGTGATTTATACTACATATTCATGAAATGTATCATATGATCATCATATTAAACATATTAAACCAATTGAAAATATTAGAAAACACAATCAGAACTCGTTGACATTGTTCAGTCTTCTCCGAAATTTACATGCCAAAATAACAGAAATAACAGACGATTGATCAATAAAGAAAAACTAAAATTAACATCCTAATCTATTTAACATGACTCCTCACATCGACATAGCGGGCATGAGTTGTTCTTGAACAACCAAGGAACAATGCACTTCATGTGGAATGCATGACCACAACACAACTGCACTCCTTCGACTAAATCGCCACTGCTGCTCATCTCAACTTCTTCGAAGCACACAGCACAAACATCGCCATCCTCGTCCTTCAACTCTTATCTCTTTTGCTTACGCGATCACTTGATTGTTATCATCTTATCAATACCAGTACAAGCATATACCTTTATATGAAACTTATTATCTGTTACCACCACAGCTCCATGGACAAACTCGCTGATCTCCGTTTCAAAATGCATACGATACTGAAATTGGATGGGGCATGTACGATGGGCCACCCGGCAAGAAAAGCTACGACAATTCTCGAACGAACGTAATTGAGATGCTACATACTTCCGATACTTATAGAGGCATTTTGTCCCAAATAAACTTTGCACCTTCATGAAGGCCATAGAGAGGGGGCGATCACTTGGGTAGAGTCTTCAATGTACCTGTGGGTGCAAACGGAATGATCGACACCGTCGGTATCCGCCAATATAGACGTCAGTGTTGCATGGAGAAAGAGAAACAACGACGGTTTGATGTATGTTTTGACCATTAAGAGAGGCAGCGGCTGTTCTACATCAAGCTTTTACGTCATTGAGAGAAATGCAAAATAATCGAGAAGATCGGTAGAGCCTTAGAGACCTCTCTCTTCCCTCTCTACCTTTTTTTAAAAATTTTGCTTTTTTCTCTTCAGTGGGGAATGAAGATGAAATGCTCTGGCTTAAATGGAGCAGGAGATGAGGGCAGGTACCAATAGGAGATAGGGACAGGTGCCAATCGGATGTGGAAATAACAAAATTTGTAAGGGTAAAATTGGCATTTTGAAAAGTCTGCCCCCTCTATAACTTTACTGTCAAATCATGACTAATGTTCTTTTTCCGTCCATCATGATTAATGTCCTTGTTCTGTCAAATCATAACTAATATCATTTTTCGGTCCATTATGACTGATGTCCTTATTCTGTCAAATCATGACTAATGTCTTTATTTTTCGACAGCCTTTTTGCACATGGTAACGTGTTTCTCTTCATTTTATTTTTCTTTTGACATTTTCTGTCCTACTTGTCCTTTCTGTCCAGTTTATACCCGATAACGTCTCTATTTTTCTACAGCTCTTTTGTACTCGGTAACGTATTTCTCTTCTTCATTTTATCTTTCTTTTGACCTTTTCTATCCTGTTTATACCCGGTAACGTCTCTGTTTTTCTACGGTCCTTTTGCACCTGATAACATGTTTCTCTTCTTCATTTTATTTTTCTTTTGATCTTTTCTGTCTTACTTTTAGTGAAATAGCCATTGTTATCTTTATATTCCTTCAATTCTTCTCAAATCAGCCGAGAAGTACAGCATCCCAAATCAGAGCTGCATCACTTATCAATTAAAAAATGAGCACCATGGCTACTGTCTTTTCTGTTTAATAATGCTTACCTATACTTGTTACGAATTATGATCATAATATGCATGCTCCAACCAAAGACGTATCCATTACAGCCAATTGGCGATCTCATTGTTCTTTTTCATTTGAATTTTTTCTACACTTCACGCTGGCACCTTCTCAATTTTTGTCATTTTCTGTCATTTGCCAAATTTGATTGTAAAAACACGACCGTGTTAGGAAATTAAGTGATTTATACTATATATCCATAAAATGTATCATGTGATCATCATATTAAACATATTAAAGGAATTGAAAATATTAGAAAATATAATTAGAACTTGTTAATATTGTTCATTCTTCTTCGAAATTTACATGCTAAAATAACATACGATTGATCAACAAAAAAAACTAAAATTAACATCCTAATTTATTTGAAATGGCTCTTTATATCGACATAGCGGGCATGAGTTTTTCTTGAACAACCAAGAAACAATGCACTTCATGTGGAATGCATGATCACAACACAACTGCACTCCTTCGACTAAATCGCCACTGCTAAGCATCTCAACTTCTTCGAAGCAAACCGCACAAACAACATCGCCATTCACGTCCTTCAACCCTTATCTTTTTCGCTGACGCGTTCTCTTGATTGTCATCATCTTATCAATGCCGGTACAAATATATACTTTTATATGAAACTTATTATCTGTTACCTCCACAGCTCCATGGACAAACTCCCTGATCTCCATTTCAAAATACATGTGATGCTGACATTGGATGGAGCATGTACGACGGACCACCTAGCGAGTAAAGCTACGATAATTCTCGAGTGAACGTAATTGAGAGGCTACATACTTGTGGTGCTTATAGAAGAGCGTTTCCTCCAAAATAAATTTTGCAACGTCATAAGGGCCATCAGGAGAGGGTGATCACTTGGATGGAGTCTTCAATGTACCCGTGGATGCAAACGGAAGAATCAACATCATCGGTTTCCGACGATGTCAACGTCAGTTTTGCATAGAAGATGAGAGCAACGACGGTTTGATGTACTCTTTGACCATTGAGAGAGACAACGACAACGGCTGTTCTGAATCAAGTTTCTGCGCCGCTGAGAGAAATGCAAAAATAATCAAGAAGATCGGTAGAGCCTTAGAGACCTCTCTCTCTCCCCTTTCTCTCTCTACTTTTTTCTCTTCGGTAGGGAATGAAGATGAAGTGTCCTGGCTTAAATAAAGCAGGAGGTGGGGATGTATGCCGATAAGAGATGGAGACAGGTGCCAATAGGAGGTGGAAATACCAAAATTTGTGAGGGTAAAATTGGCATTTTGAAAAATCTGCCTCCCTCTATAGCTTTACATTATGTATATAGGACCGGAGAAGACAGATATATAGAGAAGAAAGAGCCTTCTCTCTTGCATTTGCATGCAACCACAAAGAAAGAAGAATGAAACTAGGCTTGGATCAGTTTTCCTGTCCAAGAAATCCGTTCTTCATCCACTCCACCATTCATGGCTGACGACAATAGCAGCAGCTACATCCTCAATAACCAGCATTATTTACGGCAGCGCCCGAGACTCCTTGAATCATGAGACTTTCGAGTCAAACTTTCTAGGCAGCCGCCCCATCACCATCTTTTCTTCCTCCAACGGCCTCATGGCTTGGTGCGGTTCAACCAATACCTATTACATCGGCAACCCATTCGTGCAAAATCCCAATTCCTGTGTTCCCCTACCCAAGAGTCGATACCAACATCCTCATAATACCCATGTCGTCCTTGCCACTGACTTCTCAAGTCTTGGAGATCCCGTTGCATACCACCTCATCTGCGCCTTCCTTGACAAAACCACTTATTATTCCTTTGATACATACACCTCCGAAATTGACTGCTGGGTCATCCATAAGGAGGTCGACCTCAAGGGGCGTGATATCATACCAAATTCAGGAATTTCTTGCAGAAGATTCACATTTTGGCTGACGGAGACATCACACTCTGTGTTAATTAAGATTCGACCCCTCGGGGATCTGCAACGAGGAATTCTATCCGTTGCCGATTCTTGATCTGCCAGTGGCTCAGATGCGGCTTGGAAGAGTTGAGAACCAATCAGGCCTTGTTCTTGTTGATGCTTATGCCATTAATCTGTACCTTCTGCAAGAGGAGGGCGATAACATGTTTGGTTTATTTGCAAGATTGAAACTGTCAATATGTGAAGAGGTGAATTGGAGCAATCTCAAGATACAAGAGATACAAGATGAAATTTTTGTCTGCAAGGAAATGCCGAGACCAATAAAGTTCCAGAGTCAAGAAAAGAAGGTATCCATGTTGATAGGCGAGTGGTTGTGTGGGAGGCCAATACCATTGATCCTCAAAGGACACATGAATTTTTATTGCCTATTAATGAAGGAATCCATGTTGCTGATGGCTTCATCTACGTCACCACATTACTACTTCCTGAGAACTTCGGCTTGCTAATTCAAGATAATGGTGATGGTGAGGCTCAATTAAACGATCGTTTAGCAGGATCTTCCATGTTTGGCATTATCTATAACGAAGATCGATGCATCCCATGCTTAATTCCTCGTTTGGTCCGCACTTCCCTCCTCCCTCCAAATCAAGGTGACGATGGCCACATGACGATATGCTCTTCCTCCGATGGCCTCATCGCTTGGTACAGTTCTTCGACCAATAGCTACTACATTGGAAACCCGTTAATCCCTAACCGTCATTCCTGCATCCGACTTCCCAAAACCACAAGACAACAACACCCTCATCAGAACATGACCCATGTAGTCCTCGCCGCTGACTTATAAAAGTCGAAATCCCCCCATTTTTACCTCATCTGCGCCACCCAGGAGGAGACCTTTGATATCTACTGGTCTGTACAGGATGCCCGGGCATCTTATAATGGGTTAATGTTCCAGGGAACGACATTGTTCCAAATACGGGTGTTTCTTGTGGTGGGTTGGTGTATTGGCTGACGGGGAGATCACGTATGGTGGTAGGGTTCAAAGCCAGATGTGTTATCTCCAAACACAAGACATTCTGGATAATGACTCCGCATAAGGATCCTAGACATCCGGGGTCAGGGTTTGCGGTCTTTATCTGCCTGAGACCAGACTGCGGCTTGGAAGAGTAGGGAAAAAATTAGGCCTTGTTGTTATTGATGCTTCTGTTAATGATCCGATGGTGATTCTTTACCTTTTGACAGGAGACAAGTTTCATATGGTTGCAAGATTGAAGCTTTCGATACATGAAGATGCGGATTGGAACAATGTTTCTTTGATTGTAGATGGGCTTCTTATCTGCAGAAAAATGCCGAGGCCGATAAGGTTCCAGAGTCATAAAAAGGAGGTGTTTCTTTGGGTGGATGGGCGAGTGATAATGTGGGAGAGTAGTAACGTTGATCCCCGAAAGATGTGTGTGGTGCTACTGCCTGAACATGTAAAGGAAGATATTGCTACAGGCTTTGCCTACGTCGGCTCATCATTACTTCCAGATCTCTGCTGCTTGTTTCCTCATGACGGTGATCTAGACGAAGATAATCGAATCAATTGCTAGTTCATCACCCATTCCTTCTGTAGTGCCTACCCAATTAAAAAATGAAGACATTAACGTGTAAGTAGCTAGGTCTTTAGAAGGTTTCGATCAATTTCCTTTCTGGTATCTTGGATGATGATGATAAATCTTGATATTATACATTTTCTTGAAATTTGCATAAGTAATGACATTTAGGTGCATATATCACACATATATAAGAATAGTCAGAATGGTACAACTTTTCCTGAAGAATTTGATATGCTAAATAGAAAAGGATTGAATTCATGTTCTTTGTAAGAGTGGTGGGTAGAATTCTAAAATTGATCACCACTTGGAATGTGGGAGAGGCATAGGAAGGTACATATCATGGTAGTTTGTCAACTGTCAAATTTAAGAACATTTGAAGGAGACTACAACGTACCATTCAAAGCCTATAAAGTACTGAATTTGGTTCAATGAAACCAATTCAAAATACTTCTTTATACATAAAGCAAATTTCACAAGAGAACTTGAAAAAACCTCACCCTATTAACCTATTTTCTTCGTACAATCTTAACTGTTGATAGCTACTTTGGTCCACTAATTTTGATCTGACTTTGAAAGAAGAACACTGATAACATTTGTT
This sequence comes from Agapanthus africanus, assembly GCA_030015575.1. Lineage (NCBI taxonomy): Eukaryota > Viridiplantae > Streptophyta > Magnoliopsida > Asparagales > Amaryllidaceae > Agapanthus > Agapanthus africanus. The sequence goes on from CM057337.1 coordinate 789,560,275, forward strand.
TGAGTACATTACATTTATCGGTATCTCACATTCAGGCTATATTATTTGTGAGAAATTAAAGAGGTCTAAATGCAGCAGAAATGTTTGATGCCAGGATAGCGTTTAAAGAGGATCTGGCCAATTCTTTATCGATTTTTTCCTCCATAATCAACCACAATTTGATGGGAAAGCCGAAAAGGCTTTGATGATGTCATGATTACCTGCTTTAAGAGTGCCCTATCCAAATTCTGGGTCTGAATTTTAAAAATTGAAAAGTTTGGATTTTATCAAGGATCGCAACAGCCAGTTTTCCTGCAATCACTGAGTAAACTAAGGCATTCCTCGTCATGAATTATATATACCAGTATACCACCAATATCATCAAATGATTTCAGTCCAGGTATACAGAAAGAGTTACACATGTCAACACATGAATTTCAAACAGGCTCTTGCGCAAGTTGTTAATTTGGCTAATTAGCAACAAAGTAATACCAATCTTCTTTTACTCTGATAAGTATGCAGTGCTAATTAGTGATATCTTCCATTATACAGTATGGTAAAAGTTAATCTATGCATAAAAAAAGTAGTAAAGTATAAATATAATTTGGTTGTATCTTCATTTTCATCATGCTAAAAAGACTTTAAAGCTCTGTCAGTTCACACCCATCGTTGGTCCTTAAGAGCAAGCAAAAAGTTCACTTGCAACAATGCCAGCATGTCCGTTGTGTGAACTACATACAGCAGTTCAAACTTTATAATAAGCACTTGCTTGATAAGTTTCCTGCACACTTCTGTCTCCTTTCTGGTTTTACTACAGAATCTGGTATAAAAGCCCATACAGAGAACGTGACAGCTAAGTAAAACATGTTTACCAACTGTACCTAGCTCGGTTTGAATAACTTTCCTCTCCAAAATGAGATGTCGTTGGATCGATTCCTGAAGGGGCTGCATCTATGTGCTCTTCTTAAAAACTGTCTACATGATGACAATTAGTGCAAGTGTGGTATACGCTTGAAGATGGTCTATATGCTAAATGTTTTGTGCAGTTCTTGATAGTTATATATAAGAGTTCTGTAAGAGTTGCTTTTAAGTTCTGTAAGGGTTGCGCTACGCTATATAGAATCCAAGTACTAAATATAATCGAATAGGAGATAACAATTTGTTACATGCTAAAGAGATCAAATATAAGTAACAATTAACACGAAAATGTTGCCAAGCTACTGGATTTCCTTTTAAAACATTTTGTTTTACCAGCTCGAATTTCGTGACAGAACCACTTTTGCATCCCATATCCAACCCCCACCCCACACCCGTGCTTTCTTTAGCTTGATTTCATGGCATAACTGCCTACAATTGAACTAGTGCAGAATCTATTTAAGCCATGAATGATACCTGAAAGGAAAGCAAATTCCTATAGATTCATGTGCACTGCTTATTTGTACTTGCATCAGAATCAATTAACAATAACAGCACAGCTAAAATATCTAACAAATTTTCATTTAAGCACTTTATATATATATATATATATATATATATATATATATATATATATAAATCTCTGTCGAATAGGGGAAACCTCTAATAAAATCTAAAATTTTCTACAGCAGTAATTTTGTCAACAATTTTAAGGTAAAAAGATCATCGCACGAAAAAACCCAAACCCTAGGTTTCCTCATTCGCTGAAAATCGAACTCAATGGAACCAAAATAGCAAGTAAATTACCCTGAACACAAATATAAAACTCAAAAGATTTAAACTGATAGGGAGCAAGCTAGGTCTAGGGTTTGCTTACGAGTTACTAGGGAGAAAAGGAGGCGCCAACGAAGCAATCGAAGAGGAGATTGCTAAAAACTCCAATCAAGGTTACAAACTTCTCGTCGTGAGCTTGCCATTTTCGTTTTAGTTCCTACATGACCTTTTTTGGGACGATTTTTTGGGGATTGACCCATTTTATAAAAAAAATTAGTACATAAAATATTTAGTGACGTGGTGTTGGTGGATAATTAGAATGGTTTAACTAAAACGGTACTTCTAAAATATGGGTTTCGGTTGTTGAAAACCCAAATCCAGCTCAGTGTTTAAAACTGTACTTTGCAAATACGGTTGAATGCACTTGCGAAGCCCTCCTTTTGACTCTCTGCCTAGGCAGAAATTGGATTTGAGTTTTGAGCAAGTCTAAAACAGCACTTTAAAAATGCGGTTTTAGTTAAAACGCATTAATCACCCCACCAACACCATTTTGCTAAATTTTGAGCAAGTCTAAAACGGCACTTTAAAAATACGGTTTTAGTTAAAACGTATTAATCACCCCCACCAACACCATTTTGCTGAATAGGTTTTTTTTCCACGCCATTTTGATATATTTTTTTTAAATAATTGGTTTTAATCACCCCACCAACACCATTTTGCTAAATAAGTTTTTTTTCCACGCCATTTTGATACTTCTTTTTAAATAATTGGTTAATTCCCAAAAATTTTCCCTTTTTCACGTTTATCTACAGTACATTCTATAATTGTAGATAGATCTATGAGAAGGGATTGTAGCCCTGCCCTTTTTCTTCAAAAAAGAAAAAGAAAACTTGCAGATAGATTTCGTGGAATATAAATATAATATGTTTATAAGTTTTAGCAGTGTAGTAAATATCCTATATTTTTTCAAGTATCATTGTCTAGTACGGTATTAATGTAACATTTTGAAAATTTTAAGATGCATTTTAGAATTTAATTAATGATAAAATAAGTTTTATTAAAATGACAACATTTAATGAATTGGGGTTTCATAAATTGGTATTAGTACATATATCTACACAATTTATAATAATAAAACCAATAGTTTTACTTTCCTAATTAACACTAATTTGGGCATGGCAACCACACTAATATTTTCTTTTCCCTTAATTTCAAAATAAACTTTTGAGAGGGGGACATGGGAGAGAGGCATGGCACAATTAAAACATAGGTGAGAGAGACGGTGAGGTATGGGTGAGACCTTGCATCCCTATCTTCTTCTTCTCCACAATTCTCATCTCTCTCACTCTCTCACAAGCATCTAACCCCAAAACCCTGTTAGCTCCCTTTCCACCTCACTCAAAAACTTGATTTTTTCCCTCCATCTCAACCACCTCCTCTCTCAAGTTTCTTCTCTTGAAACCTTCACCGGCATCTTAGCGGCCTTCTTCGGATCTCCTTTTTCCATCTCAAAAAGGTAAAAATTCATCTTTTAGCAAAGTTTTAAGTTTGGTTGCCATCAAACCTATATAATTTATGTAAAAATCATGTTTTTATGGTTTTGACTTGCAAAACATAGGTTTTCAATGGGTTATAATGCTTAGGATTAGTTGCAGTAGTGTTAGTATAGTTTTCTTGGTGATTACAGCTTGTTTTGGATGGTAGAGGGTATTTTGGTGCAAGAGTTTTGATTTTTTAAGATTTTGCAATTTAAAAAAATTTTGAACCTACAGTTTTCTTTTGCAAACGGGCCCAAAGATACAGACGTCTGCCTATAGTCTGTAAATCTTCTAATTTATTTTAGTTTGTTCGTCAAACATCTGTGCTCAAAGAATCAGACGTCTACCTGCAATCTGTTGTTATTGATTTTTGTGCATCAAACGTCTGGGCTTAAAGCATCAGACGTCTGCATGAGCTTTGTGATTTCTGGTTGATGTTAACCTTACGTCTGGATGGTATTCACCAGACGTCTGCAGTTCATTTCCCCTTACAGTTTTGCTTTTTAACTTATGAAATGGATTTCTACTATTTAATACCGTCTGTTTATGTTTTAAAGTCGATTCCGGGGGATAGTTCTACGTAGTTAGCATACGTTAATCATAGGTTCTAACCTATATACGCTTAGCTCGTCAACGTCGATTACGGTTTAGATTCTTACGCGATTAAGTTGATATTTCAATTATAAGGTCGATTGCGGAGACTTCCGAGATGGCAAGGAAGGGCAAGACGGTCATGGGCTTCGATTAGCTCAAGCCACTTTTCGGTGAGTAAATTAGCATTTACAAATAGAAAATTGGGTGGATGGTATATATCACCCCCGACTACCAGAACTTTTATAAAAACTTCATATTGATTTTAAACTCATATCTCCTATACTTCGATTACCATGCCATATTTTGCCTATACTTGTTTATGATGCCATGTTTCATGTTTCCCTTGTTGTGCTTGTATGAACACACTTAGTAAAACACTAGCTCAACTACTAATGGTTGCTATGTGGCACAATCACAGACTCGCATGCTATACGCACACATCATTAGTACTGCTATGACACTGTAGAAACTGCCATGTTTATTCGTATCATAATTACATCAATGCTAGTATAAATAGCTGCTTATTATGATTTTGTTATGCGAATGTCATTGCTATATATATATTCGCGTATTTTAGTTGCCAACTGTTGCAAAGATGAATTATGTATTGTCGTTCTTATGAACTTGATATTTTCTATAGATTTTGAGAAACCGCGGTATTATTTATAAAACTTGCTTATATTTGCAGTGTACGTTTTCTCTTGAAATGATGATTTTGACGTCCACCATGAGTTTTCTACGTATTTATGGTTGATAATATCTGATATCGAGACGAGGGGAGAAACCGATTTCGGATACATGATGGACTCGGTACGACACCGAGGGGCAGGAAGTTCGTATAGAAAGGCGGGGAGCCTAGCGAGTTTGTTTGTTACTGATGATATTATGGGACACGGCGGATATCCAGAGGATACCGACCGGTGATATGATGAGATTGAAAAGAGGGTTGATCCGAGAGACAGCGCCTAAGAAAAGAAAACTAATTTCCAATGTCGATGATTGACACGGATTTCATGATAATTTTATTGATAATGTTGTTTTCATTTGCACGATCCGTTTATGATGCGTTTCCTTTTATTTACGGTGCATATAATATATATATATAGAGAGAGAGGGAATAATGGAGGAAAGAGGCCATAGGAGGGAATTTCCTCCTATGGCGTCGAAAAAACACACGCTCCATCGTGTTTTCCGACGATCGGAATGCATCATCATCATCGTTATCATCTAAGAAGTGGGTACACTAAATTTCATGTGATTCTACAACTTTTTCACCGTTGATTTAGCAATGTAAAAAGTTCTATTGTCGGTAAACCGTTAATTTTGAACCCACTAATTCAACGGTGAAAAAGTTGTAGAATCACATGAAATTTGGTGTACCCATATCTTGGATGATAACGATGAAGATGCTACATTCCGATCGTCGGAAAACACGATGGAAGGTGTGCTTTTTCGACGCCATAGGAGGAAATTCCCTCCTATGGCATCTTTCCTCCATTATTCTCATATATATATGAGGTTAATGGAGGAAAGGTGCCATAGGAGGGGATATCCTCCTATGGCGTCGGAGAAATGCACTCTCCGTGATTTTTTTGATTATCGGCATACATCACCTTCATTTTTATCATCTAAGATGTGGATACACCAAATTTCATGTGATTATACCATTTTTTCACCGTTGATTTAGTTGGTACAAAATTAATGGTTTACCGACAATAGAACTTTTTACATTGCTAATTCAACGATGGAAAAGTAGTGGAATCACATGAAATTTGATGTATGCACATCTTAGATGATAACGATGATGATGATGGATGCCGATCGTCGGAAAAAATGGTGGGGGTTGTATTTTTCGACGCCATAGAAGGAAATCCCCTCCTATGGCTTCTTTTCTCCATTATTCTATATATATATACACACACATATATCTGGTGATGTTTATTTCTACTTACGAGTTGGCAACTCATCCCTGTTGTGCCATAGCTTCTTACAGGATCGACCGCTCGGATCATTAGCGGCGGCGTTGGCATCCATTCCTTTTGGGGCTTATCGCTTTTTGGTTAGGTGGGTTACGAAGTATAGTAACCGCCTCTTATTTACATTTTCTTTTGTATCTAGTGTCACTCCATCTACTATTTGTATATTGTATGGCTTAGATTGAGTCGAGACTTAGATATTTATTCTTTTGGGGTCGAACTCGGGTAGAATCGACTATGAGCTTTTATTTATGCATTCTTATGTTTGCTTGTGTGATCTTCATCTTGAGCATCGTATATTAACTGCGTAGTTTGTGGCTCCGCCGTGTGGGCATTGAGCTGGCTCCCGTGTCGGGATGTTCTTGTATTTATCCACTGTACATGTTTTTATTCAAAATCACAAAGGAGGTGCTGCCCAATTTTTAAACGACGAAAATGTTTTCAAATGTTTTTAAACCAATCTTACTTGCACTTTCAAAACAAACTTTATTTTATTTTTGTAAACTCTTTCTAACACTTCACCTCCATTGTTTCTTTTCCAAAAGGTTTAGATCTTGATTTTAGCTTACTTAGGTTGCGGCAACGTATATGTGACGTCGTGTGATTTAAGTGTCAGTCACGTGCCATTTCATGACCGTGACAATTAAATATAACAAAATCTAAGAAAATAGTATTTTAAACTGAGAAAAAACTTAAAAGTTGTGGTATTATGTGGTATTGATGGAGTTCATTGTTGTTGTTTATTTAAAGGGATTTTTTTATCAAAAAGCCCCTCATACTTCGCTAATTACTAAAAAGTCCTTCCATACTATATTACTTAAAAGACCCCCCATACATTTAAATTGCACTAATAAGTCTCCCAACAGGCGAAAAAGACAATTTTTTGGCATCTTCCATCACCATGTTAAGAGGCAGATGGTGAGTATCAGTTAGCGTTTTAAAATCTTCCTAACCCCACTTCTTTTTCCAAAATTCTTAAATTGTTTCCCAAATTGGTTTTAGCATTAGGTTTTTGATCAAAAATCTCTCACATTGATTATAGAAAGCGGCTCGTTTTTCTTAACTTTCTCCAACAACGAGCTTGTCGAGTGCCATCGTCATTTAAATTACAAGTTTTGAGTTCGTGGGCAAGCTCATTTAAAAGGAGATCGATTCTTTAGTTGCGCTAAATCTCAATCTTCAACTAAACGAGAATGTGAGTTTTCTTACGGTAGAAACACCTACCTAAATACCTAGATGGTAAGAGAAGCTTAAACACAAGCACCAGTTCCATGTTCCTAACGGGACTCTAACTTTTGATGGAAAACTAATGAGGTTTTTTTTAAGTAAATATGAAGTATGAGAGATCGTTTTAGTAATTAGGTATAAAAGGGCTTTTTAGTATTAAAAAAAACCTTATTTGAAATGTTATGATCATGGCATCTTATTTGAAAAGTGTCAAATGTGGCAGGTTTACTTAATAGGTCTTTTACTTGTACCCAAAAAAACATTGCAAAATCCTTTCTACCCCAAAACTTGGTATTTACTTTTTATCCCTCAAAACTAATACGATATATCATTTTACCCCCCTACGATTCCCGTCAACTTTTAACGGCATAACATCAAGTTTTTCTATAAATTATCCCAACCTCTCCTCTTCTTTAGAAAAACCCAACATTGAAATTAAGATTTAGACTTTTGCTGCACCTTTATCAAAATCGATCATGAAATCAGGAGTATTTTTAACATCTGTCTCTTTCCATGAAGAAGTTGAATGTTTCTGTGACGTTCTTTGTTGTTTTCGGATAAATGGTAAACCTAAACCCTATGGAGAAAAATTAAAAGTTAAAGTCAACGGGATTTTTTCTGACGGACATCGTAAAGGGATAAAATGATATATCTTATTAGTTTTTGGGGGGGGGGGGTAAAAGGTAAATACCAAGTTTTTGATGGGTAGAAAGGAATTTGCTATATTTTGGGGGCTACAAGTAAAAAAAACCTTACTTAATAGGTATTTACCAAAAACTTCACATGGTTTATTTATTTTATGCAAAATTATCATGTGCTTTTTCTGTCGGTGAATAACCATATTGAAGCATGCATTGGTGGCTAAAAACTGGATTTGGGGACTTTGTTATTAGGGAAAATTGTTTCCTGGCCCAGTTTTAATTTGATTTGTTTTTAAACCCACAAGTTTTCAAAATTGTGGAAAACCCCAAAAATACAATTTGACATTATTTTAAACTCATACCCTGATTTGTGTACATATTTTTTATGCATTGTCTGTAATACCCTACAGATTTTTCAAAATAGGATTTTAATATTTCTCAAAATTTTAAAATATGAGATTTTTTATTATTCTTTATTATTTTTTCTTTATTATTATCTGTCATAATTTCTTCTCTTAACCCATCTTCTTTCTTCTTTATTATTGTTTGCTCTAATTTCTTCTCTTAAGTCATCTTCTTAATTTCTAAATCATATAGGGAAAAAGGCTTTCAGCCATCATATCTTTGATTTTAAATTAAGAAATTAGTGATCTCACTCAAACTCGTTGAAGAAATTTGGACACGGTCACTTCTCTTGTTGATGAAGAAAAAATGACAAAGAGATAGCATGAACCTAAAGAGATTGAGGGTAGCGGCCTCATACTTTGACTATAAAAGCAAGGTTTAGGTTAGGGTTGCTGAAAAATAGTAACGAAGAAGTACAATTTGAGAATGGAAATTAAAATTAGAGGTCAAAATTTAAACTGCATTCGAATTTTCTATTGAAGCTCGAACAGGATAGATTCTTTTGAGATTTAAAGAAGCCGAAGATGAAGCATTAGCAATGAAGAAGAAAAGGATGAGCATGTGTAACGTCTTAAAATTTGATTAGAGTTAATTATAATTTAATTAGCGGTATAACATGCGTTTTTCAATAAAACTTAGTTAATAATTATTTTCATATATATATATTTAATTATTTATTTATTTATTTATTTGTTTATTTATTAAATTATTTTAAATACACACACACATACACACACACTAATCTAGTGTTAACAATATGTTAGTTTAAGTTAAAACATTTTTAGTAACCATAACAACTTAAACCACAATTTATATTTTTTCTAGATATTTAACATTTGGATGGTTCTAGATAAGAAAAGAAAAAGAAAAATAATAAAATGTGAGACAAGGAGGTATGGCTGGGTATGGCAAGTGTTTTGTTTATTTTTTTTAAGGTTATGGATGGCTGATATTAGCCATCCTCCCTCTTCTTTCTTCTTATTTCTCTTCATTCTTCATCTCTCCTTCTTCATCTCTCCATGGTTCCTCTCTACTTCTAAAATAATCACGCGCACACACACACGCACACACACTTTAAAATTCATCGTGCCATCCTCACAAAAACATACTTTTGTTCCTCCAAGACTTTTGTGTGAGCCAATCCTCAATTTTGAAGCCTTGCTAGCTTAGGATCTCCCTCAAGCTAAACTTAAGGTATAGTGCAACCCTTACTCTTGTCTTACTGAACTTTTGCCTTAATCGCTCCTAATCTTAATTAAAGATATGTTTTGTGGTGTTTTAGAATTTCAAGTGAGGTTTTGAGGTAAGTTTGGGGTTGTGATAATGTTTAGAGTAATCATAACCTAAACTAGTTTAGTTAAGAGTATTTTAGTGCTATATATCCTTATTTAACCACCAAGTTTTCACTAAGCCACCTTAATGTTTTAAATTAGTATCAAAACTAGTTTTAGTTTAAGGTTAGGGCTTCAAACAAAATCTGCTTTTAAACCAGATGCTTCAGAGATAAGTTGCGATTACTAAGAGTTAGTTTTTAAACCCTGAGTGCACCCTCGAAACATGAGCCCTCCACTCCAAATCTTGGCCGCCAATTAATCCATTTTGGCCGCAATTTGTGGATCGTCTAGGGCTTTTGGGTGTAAGTTTTTGTCGGGGGCTCTCTGGGACTCCAATTAGACCTCTGGTGTATGCAACTTTTTCTAAAATTTCATATACATAAATCTGAGATTGTTTTACCTTATTTTAGGTGATATGTTAACGTACGATACAGATATTCTGATTCTTGTTTTAGTGTTTTACTCGGTTAACGGCCCTTAGGGGTAATCTTAGGTGTTTGTTACACGCGTTTAGCACACTAAGTTCACCCGTGTTAACTCGTAAGAGTTAGTTCGTTCGTGTAGTGTATGTTGCGTGTCATATCGGAATTCTAGCCTCACGTGGTAAGTTTTGTTCGATACTAGGATCGGTTGCGGAGACTTCGGACTCGGCAAGGAAAGGGAAGGAGGTAGTCGGATTCGAGTAGCTCGAGACCGTTCTATTGAGTAGATTTAACATCTATGGGGGAATCGTTTGGATGGCGTTAAGCGCCCGATATTTAGAATCAAATTACAAAATTTCATATGCATATACCTATACACATTCCCTTATTGCATACGCATTATCATACGCATTGATATCTCCACGATAGGACACTTGCACCATTACCAATGGCTCATGTCGCACGTGCACTAACCTATATGTACATACACACCATTGGTAATTTTCATGTCACGTACACTATAGAATTCGCATGATATCTTGCATTGCATTGCATCTTTATTGATAGATAGATTTTCACGTAATTCATGTTAGCTTGCATCATATCAATATCATGTACATTTGCCATCATCACCATATTCTTGTATAATGTTGTTTTCGTGAGATTTCTGTTTTCATGAGATTTGAGAAACCGCAAAAACATTTTCAAAACATAGATTTATCTAAAAATACGCGGTTTTCTCTTGATATGATGTTTGGCGTCTACCATGAGTTTTCTCGGTTCTGAGTTATGTGTATACCCGATTCGAGTAGAGAGGAAGCACCGTCTGCGGGTATATAGTAGACCCGGTACGGTACCCCGTGGCAAGAAGATCGTATAGAGAGACGTTGAGCCTGGCAGGGGAACAATACCTACCGGTGATAGTTTTGGACTCGGCAGATATCCGGAGGATATCGACCGGAGTCGTGTGATCAAAATGATTTGAGGGCCGATCTGAGAGACGGCGCCTGAGACATTGAGATTTCGAGTGTCGATGCTTGACACTGGATTTATGTTGTTTTATTGATGATACTGTTGGTTCTACCATATTGAATTTATTATGACATATTCAGTTTCCTATAGTTGCTACACTACAGATTTCATATGTTGCTCATTTATTCATGTTGCACCTATACTAGTATACAATATCATAAATTCATACTTATTATTTGTCGCTGTTACGTTCATGCTTACGATTGTCACTTATGATGTTACTTACTACTCACGAGCTGGCAACTCACCCCCGTTGTGCCACAGTATCTTGCAGAGCCGATCCGTCAGTGTAGTCGCGGTGGGGTGTACTACCACCACCACTTTTGAACATGATCTTTTGTTAGGTAGGTTGCGAGTATTCTTTTGTACCCTATCTGTCATATTTGTATCTTGTATCTAGTATACTCCATCTACCACATGCATATTTGACTTAGAAACGAGACCGAGAGATTTGTATTATATTTGACTCTGGGTGTCGTTCTCGTGTGAGCCAACTTTTGTTTTTTTGATGCGGATATTGTTTTCTTTTCTTATCTCCTTATTTCTTCGCATATTACATCGTATATCTTCTATGTGATTGTGTTCTGCCGGATGGCGTTGAGATTGCTCCCAATTGGGGATGCTTTTATATATATTATGCTTATATATCGGTTTGGATCGGTTTTTACAAAGGAGATGCTGCCGAAAATTTTAATAATAACTCGATCTTCAAAAAAGTTTTGATATAACTCTTCTACTTTTAAAAGTAACACTTTAAACAAAGATTTTACCACTCTACTTTTAATTACGGTTTAGATTCTAGGTTTTCGGCTTACTTGAATTACGTTACGCCTTTATACGTTGCATGATTTAAGTGCCGGTCATGTTCCACACTTGGGTTGTGACAAGGTTGGTATCAGAGTGCTAGGTTTTACCTTTCTGAGTGTAGAATGACCCTTGGTATGATAAAGTAGGTAACTTAAGTAGAGTGACGTAGCGTGTGTATGTTCCGCGGCATACTCACGATATGATACTCCGCCTAAGTGACCTTAGGACATATGCCTTGTGATTCCTTTCCTTGATTCCATGCATCCTTTTGTTCTGATTGCTATGTTCTTACCGAATCTTGTTTCTTGTTCCAGCCACCATGCCGCTGAAGACTACGAGGGCTCAGAGGGTTGCCGCTAGAGACGAGGTTAGGGTGGGCTCGTCTAAGACAAGGACTAACCAGGGCGGTACGCCTATCCCTCAGAAGCGGGTTGATCCTTTTTCTCTAGGCCGAATTGCTAGGCCGGAGGCGGGTATCCATGATTTGCGCTAGATGGTTGGATTTTTGGTCGAGGCCAGCCGAGCACATAGATCAGATGATGTTTCGCCTACCATGGGAACCGTGATAGTACCTATTTCTCAGACAGCTGTACCTGCAGCTAGCGAGACTATCGCAGTATCACTACCAGAGTTTATGAGGCTGAAGCCTCTGGTAATCACTGGCACAGACGCGGCAGAGGATCCACAGTCGTTCCTCGATGGGATGGCCAGGATTTGTCATTCCCTGAGGTGTTCTGATGCGAGATCGGTAGCTTGCTAGTTGCCGTCTGGAGGGTCTTGTCCAGACTTGGTGTGAGTCCGTTGAGAGATGCCGAGCTGCTGGTCTTCCTGCTATGACATGGGATGAGTTTTCGACGGTCTTTCTTGCTCGTTTCCTTCCGCAAAGCGTCAGGGGTGCTCAAGCTCACAGTTTTGAGTCTTTGCGCAAGACTTCTGGTATGACCGCGGCCGAATATGATATCCAGTTCACCCAGCTATCTAGATATGCTCCTTATTTGGTGGACACCGAAGAGAAGCGCGTCAAAAGATTTGTGCGAGGTCTTGACACACGACTGTTCCTCTCTATTGGCGCCCAGCACTTTGATACCTATGCAGCAGCGATGGACGCAGCCATGCTAGTGGAGGAGCGTATTACCGAGACTACGACTGTTCCGGAACCGAAGCGGATTCGCACTGCTGTATCAGTTTCCGGGCAGATTGGTATGGGTTTGGCAGGCAGAGGCCGCGGTGGATTCTTTCTAGGTCGTGGTGGCGGCAGAAGCTTGATACGGGGCCAGTTATTTAGCTCTTACTTACAGGGTCAGCAGCCGTCGTCAGGATGTTTTCGATGTAGGAGTTTGCATCAAGCATTGTACTGTGAGACGCCAAGGTGGGGCAGCAGTTTCATAGGTCGCCTTACCCCCTTCAACTCCTCCTCCGAGAGCATTGCCTTCTACACCTGTCGCTACTCCATGCCAGATAGATGCTGAAAGTGGCTGTGGTTGTGGCAGTCCTGTTCAGAGGGGACGAGGCGGCAGAGGCAAAGGACATCAGGATACTGGTAGAGGACAGGCTAGAGTTTTTGCTTTGACCTTGTATTTAGTTTACTCCATCTACTACATGTATATTTGACTTAGAGACGAGACTGAGAGATTTGCATTATATTTGACTCTGGGTGTTGTGCTCGTGTGAGCCGACTTTTGTATTTTTGATGCGGATATTGTTTTCTTTTCTTATCTCCTTATTTCTTCGCATATTACGTCGTATATCTTCTATGTGATTGTGTTCCGCCGGATGGCGTTGAGATTGCTCCCAATTGGGGATGCTTTTATATATATTATGCTTATGCATCGGTTTGGATCGGTTTTTACAAAGGAGATGCTGCCGAAAATTTTAATAATAACTCGATCTTCAAAAAGGTTTTGATATAACTCTGTTACTTTTAAAAGTAATACTTTAAACAAAGATTTTATCACTCTACTTTTAATTACGGTTTAGATTCTGGGTTTTCGGCTTACTTGAATTACGTTACGCCTTTAGACGTTGCGTGGTTTAAGTGCCGATCACGTTCCACACTTGGGTCGTGACAGCACGATATCTCCCATTTATGATACGTAATTTTTAGAAAATACTTTGTCATATAAGAATAAGGGTAAAATTGGGATTTTTGGAAAAATATCCTAATTATTATATATAGGTCATTTTGGACCTTGATCTTTTATATTTTTGAAGTATTGGATTTTTTTGGCTATTTTAGAAATACATGGGTTTAGAAACAACTCATTTCTCTAAATTGGGTTCAGAAACAATTTTCCCTTGTTATTATTCTCTTCTATTTCAATGCTATCATGGTATCATAGCCGCAAATTTCATGTCAAATCATACCAATCTTATGGCCCCTTGTCTTACCCGCACATCTATCGTTGAATCTAATAGAAGGCACTAATACGGAAAATAATAGCATGGTCCTGTATCCCTAACGACCGCCATGCTGGAATGTTTTTTTGCTACAAAAATAACAATGCATACTTGAACATAGTTTTCGGTTAAACTAATTATATCGTGTTCTTTTGCGAATATCCCAATTTTTCCAGTAGAAAATAAGAGATAGAAATGCTATTTACTTATATACTTATTGGGGGATTTTTTTTTGCAAAAAAAGAAACACAAGGGGTTACTTGTAAAATGGTCAAAGCACGGTTTTTTTATGTAAACATTTGGGAACACATTTAAGATAGTTGTGGTTTATTTTTAAGAGCGTGTTTGGATGTTACGGATTGAGTTTTGGATAACAATGTCACGGAATGCACTTATATTCTTTCAAACATAAAATGCTATAGAATTTCATGTCGAATGCATATTTGGTTAATTTAGAATAATGATTTCCACTTTATAACTATATTAAAAATATTGGGCGTTGAAAATTAAAAAAATAAATTGTTTCTTTGTTATAATTAAAGAAGACCGGTATTTTTGCACGTGTGATGCACGTATGTATATTTTGAACAACAAATATATTAAAGGCGTGTGTAATTTTTTTTATGCTGGGCATTACATGAAAATTTCTAAAGACATCTATAGTTAATCTAAAATTTAAATTAAATAAACGTGGTTAGTGGTAATATTAGAACCGAGAAGTTTATGAGTTATACAAACTAAAAAAAGACATAAGGGCTTATGCATAGAATTTTAAGTTATATCTCTTTTTGAGCTTTTGAGCATGAAAGAGAATATGCATAATTTTTCTAAATTTAGATTAAATGAACGCGATTAGTTATAATATTAGAATTAAGAAATTTATGGGTTATACAAAATAACAAAGATATAAGGAATTATATATAAATTTTTAAGGTATATCTCTTTTTTGGGCTTTTGACTATGAGAGAGAATGTATATAGTTTTTCTACATTTAGATTACATGAACGGGATTAGTGATATTATTAGAATTGAGAAATTTATGAGATACACAAAATAACAAAGATATGAAGGCTTATGTATAAATTTTTAAGGCGTATCTCTTTTGTGGGCTTTTGAGCATGAGAGAGAAAGGGTATTGTTAACTTTTCATTTTCTTATTTTCATTTTTTGTGATGGATGAGGTGGATATCTCCAATTCTCAACTTTGGTTATTGGAATTTTATCATCTTTTATGTTTTCTATTTCGTTAATTAATGACATCATCTAAGAAATTCCAGTTATGATAGTAAAGTTAGAGAAAAATAAAAGAAAGAGGCAATGACTGGTTCAAGTTCCAAGAAAAAAAAGTAGACATTCAAGCTTAGGATTAGAAAAATTAGCTTTGAGCCAGTTTTTCTAATTCGGAGAAACGAACCATTTGGAGGTTTTTTGCTTGAGTTGTTGTATGTGCTCTTACACATTCAATACAACTCTTGTAATATTTATTAAATATAAATATGATTTTATAGTTGCACTAATAGTAATTGGTTAATTAAGTCATATGTATTTATAATTGTTATACTATCCCTAAAAATCATATTGTTAAATCATACACTGTGATGCGTCACTTGCATGGAGACATGGTCTAATCCAATGATTTCTTAAATGGATACTTAGCCTATAACTCGTATGTGATAGCTAGCTTTATAACATGCTATCATGCATGACACTGACATATTAGATGTGGTGATGTATCTCAGTTATCGACATTACTCGATACTGTGCATATTAGAGACCGTACTAAACGGTCTTTAATACTTAGCTAACGGTCGCTAATAGGTATTAGCGACCATCTAAATTTTATACGGTCGCTAATATCCGGTCGCAAAAAATGTAGTTGCTAATAAAGGTATTAGCGACCGTTTATATAGTCACTAATACATGCGGAATAAATTAAAAAACGTTAAAATAATAGTATAGGAGACCGTCCAAACAGTCCCCAATACTTCCATAATAATTTTTAAAAATAGCCTTGATCCTCTCTCATATCCCTCTCCGAATCCTCATAGCATCCTTCTCTGTCTAACTCCAGCGAAATCCTTGAGCTCGATGATTTCTCATGCTTTATCGAATCGATCGTCGTTGTTTCCCTAACATTTCTATTGCCTTGAGGAGTGGGGGCAAAAAACCTTAAATCCGTCGTTGAAACACAAAATCCCTATACCAAGAAACCCTTACTCCGACGAACTCTCCGATCCTTTTCGGAGTGAACTCCTTTCCCTTCCCCAACGATCTCCGGCTCTAACTCCGGCGAAACTTTTAGATTCCTCAAGCCAAAAAATTCCACGAAAATAAACAAAAAATTGAAACAATGAACTGTAAATACTCAAACAAAATCAACACGCATGAACTGCAAATAAAATCGTTCCTTTATACATGATTAAAACACAAATAATCTTTCAAAAGGCTTTTACAAATTACAAGAATGGGGGAATTTCAAAGAGCGCCCTTTAAGAGGGAAGGTATGATTTGTGGCTTCACTGGAGACTCCAACTACTGCAGGGCGGTCGCCAGAGTAACCAATGTTGTGAATAGATCGTTGGAGACAAAGATTGTTCTTTGAAGCTCCCCAAGTTCGACCATTAGTTGACCTGAGCACTGTTTGAAGGAGAGAGAAAAATTAGGTATTACCTGGGCACAATTTGAAGGAAATTAGGAAGGAAAAAAATTAGAGAGAAAAAGGGAGCTGGGCATTGTCGAAGGAGGAGAGTTTTTATAGGGTTGAAATTCATGAAAATTTTGAGGATTCTCGTTCCTCCGCGGTTTATTTTCGCCGGTATTAGCGACCGTTTATACGGTCTCTAATACCTATGGTTTAAATGCGTGAAGTATTAATGACCGTATAAACGGTCTCTAATGCTTTATTAGAGTCCGTTCAAAAATTGACGGTCTTTAATACACGGTCTCTAATACTTACATTTTTTTTACTGGTGCGAGACTAGAGATTCTCCAGGCGTGTGTCATGAGCACGTATTATGATACATGCAATACAAGACCACGTTTGAGTTCTCTAGGATATGTCACTTATGAGATAGAGAATTTAAACGGTTACATAATCCTTTTGACTTGATGGCATTGTTGTCTTTGATCTGTCATTTAGTAAGCTTTGATATAATGGTACTTCTTATCGTTTGTCAGGAATAACAAACTTGAAATATTGAGCCGCTTAAATACATTTAGGAGGATATCTAGATAGAATCCGGCATTCTCATGTTGATGAGAATAAGTTTACAGTTCATTCCCATGAAGGCGTAAAAATCCTATCGACAGGTGTTTTGAGAATTGATTTTCAAAATTATATTATTATAGTAATATTTATTTTCGAAATGAATTTGTGTTCATGGGTAATGAAACTTTAGGCTTAAGCAATTAGGTGAACATGTCATGCTCATTTAATGGCTTAAGGATAAGTAACTTGATATCGGAAAGAATTGCATGTAATATTTATCTTCATCTCACAATATGATAGAGCTTTTATGAAAAGTTGGCAAGATAGGTGTTTGACTGTTAAATTAAAACTACTAATTAATTAATTAATTACGAATAATTTAATTGATAGTTGACTCTTGATATGAGATCCAATTGGTCCCAGCTATAAGCATTTCGGTGGAACATTTAGACACGACCAAATTAAAGAGGAGTATTATTAATAATATAATTGTTATATTATTAATATTGGGGTTTTTAGTCCCACGTCAGATATTTGGACTTGAGCTATTGTACCACAACCCTATATAAAAGAGGCAATGATTTGTCATGAAATTAATAATTTTAATTATGAAAATTTCCTCTTAATATTTGGATGCCTATCAATCCATGGGCATTTTCATTTTCCACAAGGCTTGGTGGACTTCAATTGGAAGCTTTTGCCTTTACGGAGACGACCTTAAAAGTTCGTCATCGATATGATCGAATTACAGAAAAGGTATGGATTTAATTTTAAATAAAAATCTGTTTTTTAGAAAATTAATGCATGTGTTTCCGCTATAGGCATGCATATGTTTCCTTTAATTGGTATCAGAGCTATGGTACTTTTTAGATTGGGGTTTTCTAATGTTAATTGATTAAAAACCCTAATTTTTGCAATACCCTAATTTTATGGATTGTTCATAAATTGAATAGACTTTATGTATCTAATTAAATTATGGTTCTTCAATTTTTATGTGATAAAAAGCCCTAATTTTAGTAATCCTAAATTTGTTGTTGAAACAAAGTTGATCTTGATATAATTAGATTAGATCTATTAATTAATTAGAATAACTATTTTATATATCTATTCCCGCCAAAAATTTCTGCACAAAAGAGCCCAAGGTATCTAATGGCAGCGATATGCTTAAGGAAATGCGAACCAGTATCTTCCGGCCTGTATTTTGATAAACTCCCGAAGGAGGAATAGCTAAATTCTGATGATATTGGAAGCATCTCGAAAAACCCTTCGATTTGATATATTATGGGCTTCATAATTCATCCGGGATCAAAAGTTATGAGCAAATATGCTGTGCACTGTTCCCTGATTAAAAATCAGGAATTACCTCAATGAGGTATCACGTGCTCACACATGACCAATGGTCACGTGTTGACACGTGATAGTTAAAACAGAAATAAAAATAACGACTGAAGAAGAACCCAATTGGGGGTCACGTGCTCACACGTGACCAATGGTCACGTGTTGACACGTGACAATTAAAACAGAAATAAAATAACAAATGTCTGAAGAAAATACCTCAATGAGGTATCACGTGCTCACATGTGACCAATGGTCACGTGTTGACACGTGATGGTTAAAACTGAAGCGTAAATAAACGCTGAGAAAAGAACCAATTGGGGGTCACGTGCTCGCACGTGACCAAGGGTCACGTGCCAGCACGTGACAGGCTTTGAAAGCCTTACAGTTTAATAGAATTAAAATTCTAAATTTCTCTAAATCTTTCCAAATAGATTTAAAATTCTAAATTTCTCTAAATCTTTCTGAATCTTTCCAAATGGAAAAGGATTATGGGGACCGTTGGATTAAAGATCCAAGAGTGATTAAATATCACCAATTTATGGAAAAATCCTAGACAAGGAAAGATTTCCCCTAAATCTCACCGAAAATAACAAATAGAATATCTTTGGATTTAAAATCCAACGGTGAATAAAATTCACTGAATGATCTAAAGGATCATATTAATGATGAAAACAAATCAAATCTTTCAATGAGAGATTTGCTAAACAAATTGATTCTTTTCCTTCTCCTATAAATAGGAGCCAAGAAAAGAAGAGAATGGGACCCTTTTGGAGAGAAAAAGAGAGAGAGGAGAATTTAATTCTCAAGAGGGAAGAAAAGAAAGGAGAATTTAATTCTCAACAAAGAAAATCCTAGGTGAGAAAAGAAAGGGAATCAAAACTTCAAACAGAGAATTTAATTCTCAAAATCCAAGAGTTTAACTCTTATACAAAAAAGAACTTAGTTCTTCTTCTGATTGAAGATCTGCACAGAGCACATCTCCCCATAAGTTGAGAATTTAATTCTCATCGGGTCGAGATCCTGCCATGCAGATCCTAAACTTAGAAGGGGAATTGAGTTTTGAGAATTTAATTCTCCTAAAACAAAACTAGGGTTTAACCCTAATCAAGAATTTAATTCTTTTACATATCTGGGAATTTAATTCCTTTAAAAAGAAATCAGGGTTTTATCCTAAATAAGAATTTAATTCTTTCACAATAGGAATTTAATTCCTCCAAAATCATAATTAGGGTTTAACCCTATAGATAATTCAATTCTTAAAAGATCTCTGTTCATGAAAAGAACTAGGGTCACGTGCCCCCACGTAACCCTTGAAAAGATCCCTGAAGAAAAGAAGCTTTGAAGCAATGCCTCACGTGCTCCCACGTGACCCCTAACAAATCCCTTTAATATCTAATGGATGGATTCCTATCATGTGCCCACACGTGATGGCCAGGAAATGAAAAGTGTTTAACACTTAATTGCAGAACGAAGAAAAGGGATCTGGTCCCCCCTTTGGGCACTCTCACGTGTCCACACGTGACCCCTCTGTCTTTAGTGTTTAACACTAATTTGGGGATTATATTTCCAGTGTTTAACACTGATTGTTTCTAGTGTTTAACACTAAATTAAAGATTATATTTCCAGTGTTTAACACTGATTGTCTTTTAGTGTTTAACACTAATTTGAGAGTTCTACCTCCAGTGTTTAACACTGTTGTTCTCTAGTGTTTAACACCACTTTGAGCCAAATTGGCTAATTTTCCAGAGGCAAAAGCCTCTCCTCCAAATGAATCTCAAAATTGAGGAAATCAAAGACAAAATGTTGTCAGAGCCCCCCAAACCTCTGTTTAACACTGCTGAATGACAAGGGGCTGAACCCAGACAAATGTTTGATGGCCCAAAGGGCCAATATTTCAAACATAATTGGACTTAGCCCAAACTGGCCATAAGTCCTCAAATCATCTTGAACTGAGCACATCTGCTCTTTCAACCAACTTTGGTTCAAGGGTACATCTCTGAACTCCTCTGATATTTGTCGTTGTAATCCTTCAACGTCTTCAGAGAGGTGACGGGTCCCGACAACCACACATTAATACGGACTGTGGGGTCCTTAAACTCATGAACTAATGCGTCCTTGAACTAACATTTGTCCCCAAAACGGGAATGATGGACCACCATGTCCCTAAACTGGAACAATAGAGCCCAAACGCTCTTTTGTCGGATCTAAACGATCCCGTTAAGTTGATCTTAGTCTCAAACTGGACTAACGTATCCTTGATAAACGTTTAAGTTGATCTTAGCCTCAAATACGGCCAACGTATCCTTAAACCCTCAAACAGACTTTAGTCCCAAATTAGACTACAGGTCTCCCAACCAACTTTGGTTCAAGGGTACATCTCTGAACTCCTCTGATATCTGTCGTTATAATCCTTCAACGTCGTCAGAGAGGTGACGGGTCCCGACGGCCATACATTCAATGGACCACCATGTCCCTAAACTGGAACAATAGAGCCCAAACGCTCTTTTATCGGATCTAAACGATCCTGTTAAGTTGATCTTAGTCTCAAATCAGACTAACGTATCCTTAACAAACGTTTGAGTTGATCTTAGCCTCAAATATGGCTAACGTATCCTCAAACCAAAACCCCAAAACCAAATCTAAAAAAATACGGATTTGGACTAATCCACGTCCTACGGGCGACGACATAAATTAGTCTCCGTATACAATCCACGGGCAACCATAAACAAAACAAACACCTACGACACGAAGTGACCAGCTGGAGAAGGAGAAAGTGGTTACCGCGATGCGGTAGCGTAATTAACTGCAGGGGCTTGCGCCTGCAGGGAAGAGCGTCCCCACAATCAAAAACCCCTCAACGAGGGGGAATCTGACGAAGTCTGCTACATCGGCCGCATCCGTTTAAACCTTCGATACATGGTGCCATAAATCAACTTGGCATCTTCGGAGAGGTGAACGGATAGCACCAATTAGCATCTGTCCCGAATCTCAGGCAAGACGTCCATTTCTTGGCCGCCATTCGGAGGGGAACAGATTCTGGCACGCCCGGTGGGACCTTTTTCTCTTTCCACTCCACACTTCGTGTGTCGTGTTCGCGAACGAATCGCGGTTTGCTAATAGTTGCCCGTGGGTTTCGAGGTACTAAGATTTGGCGTTTTTCTTGGTGCAGAAAGCAAAGGATCAATGGAGTTCACCTGCTCAAAGTTTTCCACATGCAACTGCAACCCATGTCTTGCCTCAACTGGGGGTATATCTTATGGGCCCCAGGCGGCTTCCCTGTTCACAATGCCGATGGAACAGGTCACTCAAGCTACCACAGGATTGTTTTTCGGGACCATGCTCCCGCCAATGAGCTTCACCGCTCCTATACCAGCATAAGAAGCTCCCAAGAAGTCGGTCTTTGATCGGCTTGCTACTACCGCGGCCACTCTCAACGGGTCGTCCAGCTCCAGCTCCTCGGTCTTCACCAGACTGGGCCAAAGTTCATGTGGGCCCGTGATGAAGCCTGCAACCCAAAAGAAGGTTGTTCCGAAAAGGATAGCCATTCCTGCTAATGAAGTCGTCAAGGCGGCTTCTCCTGCCAAAGGGTCGGTCTTCACAAGACTGACTATTTCAGCTCCTATTCCAGGCGAAATCGTCAAGGCTGCTTCCCCTGTTCGGAAGTCTACTTTCGATAGGTTGGCCATCCTCACTCAGCAGACGTCAGTCTTCAACAGGTTGATAGTAACAATTTCTGATCAAGACAGGGGGCAAAACAAAGCCATCCCCATCGCCGAACCAGCCCCAATAGCTCGACACGTTCGACGTCGCCACTGGCGCCGAGTAAGGAAGGTCGGGGACAACTCCCCCTCTGGGCTAACTCCACCGGCCCCAATGGTGGAAGTCAATGCTGCTGTTCCAACTGGGAACAGCTTCGAGTTGCTGAACAAGGTGCGCAGGAACTCTCCTACCGCCGTACTAAAAAGATCTCCTCCATCCGTTGAGAATGTTGCGGAAGCAAAGCCAAAACAGTCCCCTCAGCGGCTGTCCTCCAAAATCTACAAAGTCTGGCGACAGGTTCGGGACTCAGTAATTGATCAAGATTACCCCCGCCGACAGAAAAGGGCGAAGGTTCAACAAGAAGAGAACCGTCTTGCTAAGCCACAAAAGGCAACAGCTGTCTGGATGCCCGCTGCGACGCCCCCCTCGACTTCAACTGCTCGAAAGGGGAGGAAGCTAAAGAAAGCCCCTGTGACTACGGCAAATCGTAAAGACGCTGAGCCCAAATGCCCCAAGTCTGGGGGCATGATGGTACACACTGTTTACATGGCTTCTGGGAAAGAAGAAAGCCGCACTTTGACAGGTCATCGATCGCTTACCCGATCAATAACAAGGGCCCAAGAACAACAACAGAAGCTTCAGAAGATGATGACTGCAATGGCTACACTTACCGGGCCAAAAGAAAGCTCGGAGGCATCATCAGAGCAGCGTCATGAACAAGAAACTGACGCTGACTACCTACGCAGAGTTCTCGAAAAGAAGGATAGAGAAGTAGCAGAACAAGCTGTCAACATAAAACAAATGGCGCTTCTCTTCCAAGACATGGTAGGAATGATGTTACAGCCGGACCCTCCAGCTGAAGACCCTTCGATCATTACTGAAGACGATAGAGGGAAGACGTCTAATCCTCCTCTGGCTCTTTCAGCAGCCAAGGAGGAAACCATTTCCAAGGCTGCACTGGATGGCTATATAGCTCAGCAAATACGAGCTCATCAGGCGAGTGAAGCAGCTGGGAAAATTGTTAAAACTGGACGACCCTATCCGAGCCGGTATGACCAAATCAGTTACCCGCCGGGATATACGATCCCTAAATTCCATGTGTACAAGGGGACAGGGAATCCACATCAGCATGTCGCTCAATTCAGGGCCTTATGCGGCAACACTGGAGGCGATGACAAACTGTTGCTTCGCCAATTCGTCGGCAGCTTAGCAGAAACGGCCTTTGAATGGTATTCGGAGCTACCTAACGACTCTGTCAAAACATTTGCGGAGATGAAGCTACTGTTCATACAAAGATTCGCGAGTGCTAGTGAACGCACCCCGACAGCAGCACTGATCAACGCCAGGATAGGGCCAGGCGAAACGTGGGTTCAATATGCAACACGATGGCGGAATCTATGGTCGAAATGCGAACAGCGGATCGAAGAAGCACCTGCAGTGGGCATGTTCGTGGGTACTCTCGACCCTCAAGCGACCATCTCCCAATTCATGATGTTCTTCAAGCCGACCACCTTCCAGGTCTTGATTGACAAGCTGGCCCAAATGGACCAGGTAGGCCATAGGCCTTCCTCTCCAAAGACAGAGCCTTGGAATGAAAAGGGCAAAGGGAAAGCAACCTTCGTTGCCAATACTCAGCAACGGCCGAGCAACTTAAAGCCGGTTGTTCGCCAAAACAACGTGCGTCCACACCCATCCCTCGAGGAAAGACTAGGACGTCCTTACTCGTTTCCTCAGAATAAAACGAGGAGATTGTTCGAGCTGGCAGAGCGCAACAGACTCATCAACCTGCCGAGTCCGAAACGTCCATTGCAGCCAGGCGATGTCAACGATCCAAATTACTACCCTTACCACCAAGCAGCAAGCCATCCAATCGAGGATTGCTTCGTCTTTAAGGGATGGATCGAGGATCAGTACCAACAAGGCAAGTTCGCGCTATCCGAAGACTGGAAGGTGAATCCGCCACAGCCTCACACTCCTAAGAAGACAAACACACCGGGGGCAACATGCTCTTTTGTTGAGGAAGCTCTATGGGAGGTGGCTCTTTCGGCCAAGACTAAAAGAATGCTGAAGGATCTCCAAACATTCCCGGCGATCAGATGGAAAAATCCATTGGAACCGGAGATCATCTCGCACCAGAGCGGAGTGGTCACCGCTATTCCCCTCCGAATGACGGCGCGATATAAAGACGCCTTGCCTGAGATTCGGGACAGATACTATTTGGTTTTATCCGTTTACCTCTCCGAAGATGCCAAGTTGATTTATGGCATCATGTATCGGAGGTTTAGACAGATGTGGCCGATGTAGCAGACTTCGTCAGATTCCCCCTCGCTAGAGGGTTTTTTGATTGTGGGGACGCTCTTCCCTGCAGGCGCAAGCCCCTGCAGTTAATTACGCTACCGCATCGCGGTAACCACTTTCTCCTTCTCCAGAATTTCACTTCGTGTCGTGTGTGTTTGTTTTGTTTGTGATTGCCCGTGGATTGTATACGGGGACTAAGTTATGCCGTCGCCCGTAGGACGTGGATTAGTCCAAATCCGTATTTACTTAGATTTGGGTTTGGTGTTTTAGTTTAAGGATACGTTAGCCATATTGAAGCTAATATCAACTTAAACGTTCGTTAAAGATACGTTAGTCTGATTTCAGACTAAGATCAACTTAACGGGATCGTTTGGATCCGACAAAAGAGCATTTGGGGGCTCTATTGTTCCAGTTTAGGGACATAGTGGTCTATTGTATGCATGACCATCGGGACCCGTCACCTCTCTGACGTCGTTGAAGGATTACAACGATAGGTGTCAGAGGAGTTCGGAGATGTACTTTTAAACTAAAGTTGATTGGGGGTCTTATAGTCCAATTTGGGACTAAAGTCTGTTTGAATTTTTAAGGATACGTTAGCCATATTTGAGGCTAAGATCAACTTAAACGGGATCGTTTAGATCCGACAAAAGAGCATTTGGGAGCTCTATTGTTCCAGTTTAGGGACGTAGTGGTCCATAGGTAGTTTAAGGACATTGCGGTCCATTGCCAGTTTAGGGACATGGGGGTCCATATTCTAGTTTAGGGACATGGTGGTCCATTGCCTGTATGGCCGTCGGGACCCGTCACCTCTCTGACGACGTTGAAGGATTACAACGATAGGAGTCAGAGGAGTTCGGACATGTACCCTCGAACCGGATGTAAATTGATTTAGGAGAGCAGTCGCGCTCAGTCAATTTAATTTGAGGACTTACGGCCATGATTGGGCTAAGTCCGGTTGAAAAATGTTCGACATTTTCATTTGTCTTTGGCCTATTAGGCCTGTGCTAGGGCTTTGCCCCTTTTTGATAATGCACTGCATTTTTTATTTTGTTTGGGCTCTGCCCTTTTATAAATGATGTAGAGCATCTATTTTGTATTGCATCATATCTTTATTATTGCCTTTGACTAACGTTTTTTCCCTCTTTTCTTCAAACAGGCATCACCACTGAAGAAGCCATTGCTGCTTCCCTCAAGACTTTCCAAGAGGAGGAACGACTTAGAGCGTCCTTAGGCCTTGTACATTTCGATTCATCAAGTCTTTATTCTCCTTGTGTTATGGTCGATCTAATCTCCCCCTTTTTTATCGCAGGAACCACAATGCCGATCCCGCCAGGTGACGCGAAGACTCTTCCCGGGCCAGCCGCCGATGTTTCTGCCTCTTCGGGGCTACCGCGAGAGACCCGTCTTGAAGAGCCGATGAGAGATGCCTTGAAGGCTCTGGAGGCAACTCTAAACGAGGACGACGACACCTTGATGAAGGAAGCGTCGAAGAGGTCCATCGTGACGGCCCGGGAGGAGAGGAAGCGGTTGAGGCGTGAAGTGAAGGCACGCAGGGCTGCTTTGGCCATTGGAGCGGGCCCAAGCACCGTCCCTCGTGCTGATACTCCCTCAGAAGAGCCCCCGGCCGCCTTGTCTACAGCTCACAGATAGGCGGTGCGCGCCAATAGGGAGGCTAACGATAAGTCCACCTCAGGTAATATTTCTTTCAGAATTTTGTTGTAAGAATTATAAAGATGTCGGTTCTTATATATTCTATCCTACAGGGCCAAGTCCAACCGAGGGGGAGGCGGAGACCGTCGAACCTGAGGGGCCAGAGGAAGAGGCATTGGTCGAACTCGAGCCGATGGCGGACGACACAACAGGGATTACCGGGCCCGAGCTAGTGGCTGACGGAATGGTCACGTCCACTATGCCTGAGCAGGTGGCCGATGCCGAGCCCGAGCTAGCAGCGGACGGAGCGCCTGAGACCAATGACCCCGTGGCGACGGCGGACGAGACAGTCGTGACTGCTGAGCCTGAAGGAGTAGCGGGTGAGGTGGACATGATTCCTGAGGACGAGCCGACCGCTCTTTCTCAAGAGTCTGGCAATGCTTCGGTCATAGCTCTCCCCGCCTACGGCCCTCCGCCGTCTCCTGGCCTCGCGAGCACGACGACGGCTCCCGTGGAGTCTGGGGATGAGGCCACGGGTGGTGGACTTATGTCGATGGAGGAGGGAGACGCCTCCGTCTCGGCTGGAGGTTCATCAGGTAAATTTCGGATTACCGTCCTCCTTTTTTTTATCTTGTAATCTTTCCTGACAGGTTTACCCTTGTTTTTTAACGCAGGTGCGGCCAGTGCCGATGCTCCATTGCTCGAGGGAGCGCCGTCAACTACTGCCTTGGCGGTGGTCACCTCTCAGCCTTCTCTCATACCATCGAAGATGTTGGAAGGTATGGGTTTGCAACTTATTAGTCTTATCTTTCAGACGCATAATTTATTGTTCTAAAGTCGTACTGTTGTGTCTTTTCAGGAGTGCTTTTTGACCATCTTTATCAAGTGTTGCTCCCACACTTCTCCTTCCCATCTGAACTCGCTTCTCCCTCTAGTAGCGCTGGTGAGTATAGTTTTCGACTGATATCTCTCTTTTTCAGTGATGGAATTATTTCTAACTTCTTCTCGTTCTGACTGCAGTGCTACAAATCGAAGGAGGGGATGAAAGATCGGCCGCGCCACCGGCCCCTCCAGCCTTACCATCTGTTGCAGCTGGTATAGCAAACTATCGCATTGATGACCCCTTTTTTTGTCTTTCTTAAAGTGTCACCTAATCGTATCTTGTTTTTTCAGCTGTCGTTCCGATCTCGGCGCCCTTCGAGCCTCGTGTCACAATGCCGGCAGGCCCTTTCTTGAGACGTCCGTCCTCCAAAGGCGCCGTGAATAGTCTGCACATGTTGATCGACTATATTGAGGAACTCGACGTCGAGACTCCTACGTCTGCCGCAGATTTTGCTACGGCGGTTAACCCAATGCTGGTGATACTTGTAAATTTCCATGACGAGGGCATCATTGCGTCTTGGGTTAATCATTGCAGGGAGATCGAGGCTCGCCTGCATCAGCTGGAATCGATGCGTCCTACCCCTGAGGTTTTTGCCATGAGTACTCAACGGGCAGCATGGCTCGAGCAAAGCACTTCTCATTTCCGCCATTTGGAACAAGAAGCAGCTTTAAGGCTGAAGGAGTGTCAGGAGTCTTCAAGAAAAACTGCTCGCCTACGTGCTGAAGTTGAGGCGAACGCTGCCGAGGTGAAGGCTATCTTCGAGGGCCTTCTGGAGCGTATCTCAAATAGGCTGAACTTGAAGCAGAAACTTGACGCTGCCAAGCGTAATGCCCAAGGCTACGAAGCAACTCAGCAGGCCGTTGGGGAGCAGTTTGCATCTCTCTTGCAGCAAAGGGCTCAGGTAGAGGCAGAACTTGCGGTGGTGGCCGTTCAGGAAAAGGTATGGAAGGGAGTGTGCGAACAACTGATAGAGCTATTTAAGACGCTTCCTTTCCAGTAGCTGCCTTTGTATCAATGTATTTGTAAAATTTTTCTTTTTCAAATAATATGTATCCATTTTTTATTCTTTTGTACGATTCACCTTGTATTTGATTGAAGTTAATAAATAAAGATACACATTTTTTCTTTTTGAATGTCTTGTATGCTCTTTTGCTTTCTCCCTTCTCTTATTATCAGCATGCTGTCTTGATAAACATAATTGGTAGATAATAGAGTAAGCATCTTAGTTTTTGCTCAGAGATAGCAATGGCTTAGGCTGCAGGTTCAGATCTGCCGCCTAAGACTTTTCAATTCTATGAACCGTGAGGGTCTCATAGAGATTTTTCTCCCTACGGATCGAGAGGATCTCATAGGTGTATTTTCTCCTTAGGAATCGTGAGGATTCCTAAGTGCGTTTTCTCTTATAAGTCATAAGGATCTTATAAGAGAATTTTCCCTCTTACGAGTCAAGAGGACCCGTAAGCGGTTGTTTCTCTCCTTGTCGAAATTCGACTTTGGAGAGTGAGACCTGTAAATAGTATGCAAGAGACCGTTTTAGACCGACTTGTAGGGTCGCATTGTTCAGGAAACAAGTTTTTTAATCCCTGCTGCCTGAGGCTTCATCTTGCAAGTTGAGACGAATCGGGAATTTCCCGCGGAGACACTAATTTCTCTGCGAGCCGACGCGAGTCAGGAGGCTCTCATCAAGGACACTAGTTTCCCTGAATTGAGGTATTTGCCAAGGACACTTGTTTCCCTGGGGTTGAAACGAATCGAGAATTTCTCGCGGAGACGTTGGTTTCTCTGCGAGTCGACACTAATCGGGATTTTCTTCATCAAGGACACTTGTCTCCCTGAGTCGAAGGATTTCGCCGAAGACACTGGTTTCTTCGGAGTTGAAACGAACCGGGAATTTCCCGCGGAGACACTAGTTTCTCTGCGAGCCGACGCGAATCAGGAGGCTCTCATCAAGGACGCTAGTTTCCCTGAGTTGAGGAGTTTTCCAAGGACACTTGTTTCCCTGGTGTTGAAACGAATCGAGAATTTCTCACGGAGACACTAGTTTCTCTACGAGTCGACGTGAATCAGGATTTTCTTTGTCAAGGACACTTGTTTCCCCGAGCCGAAGGATTTTGCCGAAGACACTGGTTTCTTCGGGGTTGAGACGGATCGGGAATTTCTCGCGGAGACACTGGTTTCTCTGCAAGCCGACGCGAATCAGGAGGCTCTCATCAAGGACGCTAGTTTCCCTGAGTTGAGGAATTTGCCAAGGATACTTGTTTCCCTGGTGTTGAAACGAATCGAGAATTTCTCGCGGAGACGCTGGTTTCTCTGCGAGTCGACGCGAATCAGGATTTTCTTCGTCAAGGACACTTATTTCCCTGAGTCGAAGGATTTTGCTGAAGACACTGGTTTCTTCGGGGTTGAGACGAATCGGAAATTTCTCACAGAGACACTGGTTTCTCTGCGAGCCGACGCGAATCAGGAGGCTCTCATCAAGGACGCTAGTTTCCCTGAGTTGAGGAGTTTGCCAAGGACACTTGTTTCCCTGGTGTTGAAACGAATCGAGAATTTCTCATGGAGACACTGGTTTCTCTGCGAGTCGACGCGAATCAGGATTTTCTTCGTTAAGGACACTTGTTTCCCCGAGCCGAAGGATTTTGCCGAAGACACTGGTTTCTTCGGGGTTGAGACGGATCGAGAATTTGTCGCGGAGACACTGGTTTCTCTGCAAGCCGACGCGAATCAGGAGGCTCTCATCAAGGACACTAGTTTCCCTGAGTTGAGGAGTTTGCCAAGGCCACTTGTTTCCCTGGTGTTGAAACGAATCGAGAATTTCTCGTGGAGACGCTGGTTTCTCTGCGAGTCGACGCGGATCAGGAGGCTCTCATCAAGGACGCTAGTTTCCCTGAGTTGAACTGATCTGTGGCGGTCTTTCAGGTTTTATATAAGTTACCGTCAATACCGTGAAGCTAGGAATTTGATCTTCGCTTCGTTTGCTGGCACTGCGTCTGCTGTATTGAGACGAATGTCGCGGTTGTCTCTAGGCTGTTGGTGAACCGTCGAGATTTGGCTTAGCTTTCTGGCGGAGCCTGTTGGGAAGGTGTGGTTCCCTCTTTGTTTGTGCCCTTGGGTTGTATACAGGGATCGATGTGATCTCAACTATACGGCAAAAAGTTTCATTCATTTTTATTGTTTTATTTCCGCGATGCTCTATCATTTCAGCTTTTATATCGCGAAGGTCGCGATTGCCCAATCATTTCGGCTATTTTTCGCAGTGCCCAATCATTTCGGCTATTTATTTTATTTTTACTCGCTGCTTCTTATTGCGAGTTGCCCAATCATTTCGGCTGTTTTATATGCATACGTTTTTACTTGCTGCTTTTTATTGCAAGTTGCCCAATCATTTCGGCTGTTTCGTATGCATGTGCGGCCTACCGGCTTTTCACCTGAAATTAGACACCGATTTCAGCATCGGCACCGCTACAACTGGGATATTGCCAGGAGCGAATCATCATTTGCCTCTGTCGATGTCGAACAAAGGTGGCTTAGCGAACAGGGTTAGGATTCTGTCGACTAAGGCTTTTGACTCTATGAGCCGTAAGGGTCTCACAAAGGTATTTCTCCCTGCGAGTCGTGAGGATCTCGTAAGTGTGTTTTCTCCTTAGGAATCGCGAGGATTCCTAAGTGTACGTTCCTCTGTAAGTCGTAAGGATCCTACAAGAGGGTCTTCTCCTTGTAAGTCGAGAGGACTTATAAAGGTTGTTCATCATGCGCACATATCCCCAGTCACGGATGGGACTTGGTTAGGGAAATGTTTATTCGCGCCCGTGGATTGTATACAAGGGTCAGTATTGAACCACTTATAGGGCAATATCGCAGGTTGTGGGGGGTTTGCTTAAGCACAGGTTTAGCTCTCCGTAACTTAAGACTTTCAAATCTTATGGGCCGTGAGGGTCCCATAAGAGAGTTCTCCTTACGAGTCGTGAGGATCTCGCAAGTGTATTTTCTCCTTAGGAATCGTGGGGATCCCTAAGTGTGTTGCATCCCTTGTGAGTCGTAAGGATCTCACGCGGGTGGTTTCTCCTTACAAGGTCGAGAGGACCCTGTAAGTGTCCTTTAACGAGGTTGCACCCTTTCAGGTTTTCACAAACACTCGCCGGTAGTCCTGCTGTTTTTACTCACGGAGCCCTTTTGGGTTTTCATCCGTGCCCATTTTGCTTATGGACCCACTGCTTTCTTTTTTTTTATATTCTTTTTATTCTCTCTTCTTTCTTTTTTTTATGAGGTCGCGTCCTTTCGAGTTTTCACGAACACTCGCCGGTAGCCCTGCTGTTTTTACTCACGGAGCCCTTTCGGGTTTTCATCCGTGCCCATTTGCTTCTGGACATACCGTTTTTTATTTTTTTTATTATATTTATATTTTTTTCTTTTTTTCTTTTTCTTTTATTCATCTCGTCAGCCTAAGGATGCTGC
This sequence comes from Agapanthus africanus, assembly GCA_030015575.1. Taxonomy (NCBI): domain Eukaryota; kingdom Viridiplantae; phylum Streptophyta; class Magnoliopsida; order Asparagales; family Amaryllidaceae; genus Agapanthus; species Agapanthus africanus. The sequence continues at coordinate 789,591,907 of CM057337.1, forward strand.
GGTAGTAGTTTAAAGACGTTTCGGTCCTTCGTTAATTTAAGGACGTTTTCGGTCCGTCATTAGTTTAAGGACGTTTCGGTCCACCATTAGTTTAAGGACGTTTCGGTCCATCCAGGGAAGGCTGGCTACTGCTTATAAAGTTTGAGCTTAGGAAGATAGCGAGCGGACATAGTCGTCATCATCTATCATTGACCTGGGCAGTAACCCGCTAAGCGTAGTATTTCTTTAGGAATCGACCATTTATTGGCCTGTAAGGCCTTTCACCGTGTATATCCATGAGTAGATAGGCTCCACCCTGGTAGACCTTGTCTATGATGTACGGGCCTTCATAGTTTGGCTCGAATTTTCCCCGTTTGGCGTGATTGGGGATCATAGGCCTTTTGACCACTAGTACGAGTTCGCCTTGGCGGAATGTCCTCGGCCGGATCAATCTTTCATATGAGCGCGTCATCTTTGCTTTATAAGCCTCCAAATTTTGTTGCGCTATGAGCCGGGTCTCATCAAGGGCATCAAGCTCCTCAAGCCGAAGGTGAGCATTTTCTTCGTCCGTCAGCTCGTAATGGATTGCCACTCGTAGAGAGGGTAACTCTATCTCGAGGGGGAGTACTGCTTCTGTACCGAACACCAACGCATATGGCGTTGTGTTCGTGGCTATCTTGAACATAGTTCGATACGCCCAGAGAGCTTCTTGCAGTCTCTCGTGCCAGTCCTTCTTATTTCGGGACACTGTCTTCTTCATGATCTTTGTCAAGGTCTTGTTGAAGGCCTTAGCTAGACCGTTAGCTCACAGATTATAAACCGAGGAATATCTCCAGTCTATATTGTGTTGTTGCGCGAAGCAACTGACCTTGTGGCTTCTGTAAGCTGGCCCGTTATCGGAGATAATCCGTCGCGGAGTTCCAAACCGATATATGACGTGCGTCTTGAAGAAATGGAGGATATTCTCCGTCTTCACTTCCCTCAGTGGTACTGCCTCTGCCCATTTGGAGAAGTAGTTAGTCGTCGCCAGGATGAAACGATGTCCTCTGGACGATGCTGGTTCGATGAGGCCGACTATATCAGTTCCCCACATTTCGAATGGCTAGCTAGCCACTGTTGGATGGAGTGGATTTGGGTGCTGGTGGATGAAGTCCCCATGGATTTGGCATGAGTGGCATTGCTTCGCATATTCGAAGCTGTCCTGAATCATCATGGGCTAGTAGTAGCCCATCCGTTTGATCTTCGATTTCATCTTTGGGCCTGCTTGGTGAGAACCGCAGAGTCCGTCGTGAACTTCTCGAACGACTCTTTTCGCTTCGTCAGGTCCTAGACATCTCAACCACAAAAGAATCGAACGACCTCTTGTACAGAGTATCATTGACGAAGGCGAAAGATAGAGCTCGTTTCATAAGCTGATGTCTTGAGGACGCATCTTCGGGCGTTCGACGGTATTTGAAGTAGTCTATAAAGACTTCTCTCCAATCCTCGGTATTTTTCTGATCTTTTATTTGCAGGGTCGTCTGCTCAGTCGCTCCCTTTTCTTCGAACGATCCCGGAGATATTTCTGCTGGGGCAAATACCTGACGGCTTTGTACCATGATTCTTACGTCATCGAGGTTCTCATCAGCCAGTTCCTTAGTGAGCTTAGCCAACGCGTCCGCTTTGCTGTTTTCCGCACGCGGTATGTTTTCCAAAGTGTAGGAAGGGATTTGGGTCAACAGTTGTTGCACCTTTTCGTCGTACTTCACCAACTCTGGTTTGCACGTTTGGTAGTCCCCGTTTACTTGACTAACGACTAGTTGAGATTCTCCATATATGAGGAGGTTTTCAATTCCCATGTCGATGGCGATCTCGAGGCCTGCTATCAGAGCTTCATATTCGGCTTCATTGTTCGTCCTCGGCTCTATTAAGGAGAAAGCAAAGCGCATTATCCCTCCTTGTGGAGTTACGAAGATAAGACCTACCCCCGATTTGATTATAGGGGTACTTTGTTTGCGCTTCTTCATGGAAGATGCTCCATCGAAATAAAGCTCCCATCAGGTATCAACACCGTCGATCGCATCAAACGCATGTTCGTCTGGAAGATCGCAATTCAGAGGAGAATCGGCGGGTATCGGATGCTCAGCGAGGAAGTCGGCGATGGCCTGGCCTTTCACTGCCTTGAGAGGTTGATATGTTATCGAAAACTCCATCAAGAGCAGGGCCCATTTAGCGAGTCGCCCCATCAATATGGCCTTCGACATTAAATATTTAAGGGGGTCCACCTTCGAAATGAGCCGGACTTCATGTGCCAACGCATAGTGCCTAAGCTTTGTTATCGCAAAGATCAACGCCAGGCAGTGTTTTTCAATAGGGGAATAGTTGCTTTCTGCCTCTAGTAGAACTCGACTCAAATAATAGAGTGCTCTTTCTTTCCCTTGATCGTTCTCTTGCGCCCATAATGGGCCTAAGGAACCTTCGAGGGCGGTTGTATAAAGAATGAGAGGCTTTCCCTTGATCGGAGCAGCCAATACTGGCGGGTTCTGCAGGTATTGCTTGATCTCGTCTAGCGCGCTTTGGCATTTTTGGTCCCAGACGAACGGGGTTCCCTTCTTCATCAGGTGGCTGTAAGGACGACACTTGCCTGACAGGTTGGCTATAAATCGCCGTATATACGCGAGCTTCCCTTGGAGAGACCGTAGCTGTTTGAGAGTCCTTGGAGGAGGCATTTCCATGATCGCCTTGATCTTTGACGGATCTATCTCAATACCTCGGTGTCGGACGATGAATCCTAGGAATTTGCCTGAGGAAACTCCGAATGCACACTTGAGAGGGTTCATCTTCAAGTTGTATTGTCGAAGGCGTTGAAATACGGTCTTCAGATGCTTGAGATGTTCCTCGTATGATTTGCTTTTAACCATGAGATCGTCGATATAGCATTCGACGATTTCATGTATGAGGTCATCAAAGATTTTCGTCATGGCCCTCTGATAGTGGCACCGGCGTTCTTTAGACCGAAGGGCATCACCTTGTAGCAGAATATACCTAAAGGAGTCCTGAAGGCGGTGTGCTTCTGGTCTTCGGGATGCATCTTTATCTGATTATACCCTGATGAGCCGTCCATGAAGGAGAAAACCTCGTGAGTGGACGTATTGTCTATCATCAGTTCGGTGACTGGCACTGGGAAATCGTCCTTCGGGCAAGCTTTATTGAGATCCCGGAAGTCCACGCATATGCGCACCGTCCCATTTTTCTTCATCACCGGGACGATGTTGGCGATCCACTCGGGATATTGAACCTCCTGGATAAAGCCAGAGTCGATTAACTTCTTGACTTCGGCGTTGATGCTCATCTCTAGCTCGAGCCGCATTCTCTTCGGTGCTTGTTTGACCGGTTTAACGTCCGGGGATATCGCCAATTTATGCACAGCAATTTCTGGATCTAATCCCGGCATTTCGGAATAGTTCCATGCAAAGCAATCTCTATGCTGCACAAGCAAGTCTTTTAACGCGGCCACCCTTTCCTCAGATAGCAACTCGTTGACAAATGTCGGTCGCGGGTCGTTCGCCGTCCCCAACTCAATTTTCTTGAAGCTATCTGCCGTGGTGTGTATTCCATCTTTCAGCTCTTTTGGCGCTGGTGGGAATTCTGAGATCACCTCATCGCTGCTGTTTTCGAAGCACCGGGGAAGGTCATCCATGTTCTCGGGCTCTTCTTTTGATATTTTTATCATGTGACAAGTACGAATTCACTTCCAATCCCAATGTGGAACTGGTTCTGCTCTTGTGGCTATGGGTTCATGCTTCTATGGCGGCGTTACCCTCCAGTTATCAGATAAAGCGAACTTGCCAAGCTGATATTGATCTTCGACCCAATTCTTAAAGGTGAAGCAGTCCTCGAGAGGGTGTCCTATCACTCGGTGATAAGGCCAATAGTCCGGGTGAGAGACTTCGCTTGCTTGTTCGGGGTGTTTAGACTCCGGCAGTGTAAGCATCTGATGTTTTAAAGCGAGGTCAAGTATTTTCTTCGTCTTGTCCCGAGGAAAAGAATATGCCCGACCCATTTTCCTCATGAGGGATAGATCAGAACCGCTCGATTCTCGCTTGCGTGATCTCTTAGTCGCGCTTTGTTGCCGTTGAGCGTCTTTTTCGCGTTTCGACTTGTTTCTGCCTCTGCGTCGAGCCTTCTTTATAACAGGTTGACAGGGAGCGGCATTTTCATCTTTCACAGCCTGTTGGAGGAGACGTTGCGTTTTAGCTTTCTCGTAGATGGCCATCTCACGGTTGTGATCGTCTCTGACTTTTTGACCAGCTTCCCTTATAAGCTTGTCCATTTGCTCTTCGAACGACGGACTAGGCACTTTTGCATCGGGGACTTTTACTGGTTCAGGCTCGGCGTCTTCCCATTGAGCATCCGCTTCTTCATCGAAGTCATGCATGATGTAGCAGTCACGGGGTAGCTCTCGTTTCTTGGACCGAATGTATCCAAGCCCGATTGTTTCCATTCTCCCATTAGGCAACTTGTGCTGAGTCCCGGGAACGTTCCAGACCCTGTCATGGAATTTGGCTTTCCGAGCGGTCTGTTTGAAGGATATCCCCTGGCGCTTCAACAACCTTTTCAAGCCTTCTGTATAATATCTGGGCAGACGGATGGGCTGAAGCCTGTCAAGCGTGGGATCCATACTGTGCCAGATTTCCTTCTCCACTTTGGTTTCCTCCGAGCGGTAGAATAGAATTACTTTTTCGCCTTTTCTCCTGGGAGGGATATAGAACGTCCGTAGCTCCTCTACACTGTAGATACCAAGTGCATCCAGTTCTTTATGGTGTTTGAGCGGCACCATGGCGACTTGCAGACTTTGCTCTTCGTCAGCGGACGTTTGTATTGAAGGTCGGGCAGAGAATACGGCATGGACCTCATCTTCCGAATCGCTGCCGAATATCAACATGGGAGCGGACTGTCCCGACTTGTTGTGTTAGGGCGGACTTGAATAAACTATCTCCTCTTCCTCCTCGGTATCACTGCCGAAGACAGGGATGGTGGCGTTAGCTTTGTTCTCCGGCTTGTGACACCTCTCCGTATCCTTGAAATCTGGTAAGAAGTATTTGGCATCTTCATATTTGCGGACCCCGTTCACCGAGAATGGGTTCAGTTCTCCCGTCACGGTATACTCGAGACCATCCTTAAAATACTTCATACACTGATGTTGTGTAGAAGGGATGATGTTGTACTCGTGTAACCATGGTCGGCCGAGCAAAGCATTGTAGAACGTCTTGGCGTCTATGACGTGGAACTTAATGTCTGTGACGAGTAGCCTAAAGCGTAGCGTCAGTATCACAGACCTAAGAGTTCTTGATGATTGGGAGTCGAACCCGGAGATGGTGATCTTGTCCCGAGCAAGGTGCTGGACGCTCATGCAGATTTCTTTTAACATCCGCACGTTAAGGAGATTAACAGACGATCCGTTATCGACCAGGATTTTGCCTATCTTTATATCATGGCAGTATCCTGAGACATAGAGGGTGTGATTGTGTTCGCATGTCCCAAGGAGAAGGTCTTCATCGCCAAAAGTAACATCGGCCGTGTGCACTTCCTCCAATTCATCCTTCATCTTTTCTTCGGCCAGGAAAGCTTGGAATTGCTCCGGCTCCTGTAGTGCCTTGATTAATGAATCTCTCGCCTCTTTTGATAGTAAAAGGGCGTCAAGAATGCTTAGCTGCGAGGGTAGCTTCCTCAAGTGTGCCAGAACGTTGTAGTCCACCTTATTTCTCTTTGGCGGTTCCTTGGCAGTTAGCTCTTCCATGACTTGGTCATCTAGGGCGATATCCTCAGAGACCTTTTCTTTCCCTTTATCTTTTTTGTTTGAGGGTCCGAGATTCTTTGCGGGCAGCGTCCGATTACGCAGCCGGATATTTTCGCAGACCTTCGGCTCTTCTTCTTTCCCCGAGGTGGACTCTTTAAAGAGGGGACTAAGAGCCAGCTCCTCGTCGGAATCGCTCCCGAATGTGAAAACTTGCGATCCCCCGGCGTTAACCATGCGACAATCGCCGGTGGTGCTGTTAAGCTCCTCGGTCGTACTTTTCCGCTCCCGACGAGTTTTGCGCTTCTCCTGTTTAAGATGTTGCCGGTGAGCGACATATCCCTGCCACCATTTATTGAAAGCTTTGCACTCTTCGGTGGGGTGCGAAACCTTTCGATGATATGAGCAATAGGAGGGGTGCATTTCTGCTTTGCCGGTATTATTTTCTCGAGAGGGTGGTAGCCTCATCCCCAGTGATATGGCTTTAGCAAACCTTTTCCTCGTCTTGAATTTGATTTTGTCCGCAATGGATGTATTTTGCTCCAGCGGAAGTGTCTCAGCTCTTTCGTCAAGTCGCTGGAGCTTGGCCCTTTCAAATATAGCCGTCTCGCGTTCCCGATCAGCTTTACTTTTCAACAGAGCTTTGTTGAGGAATGCGTCAATTACTTCATCTGATCTCCCCAGAATTTTTGGTTCGGGATCTGCCCCCAGCTTTTCAGTGCAAGGAGTCTCCTCATCATCCGTCAACGAATGGGAGATCATATGGCAGCTCGCCACGTATTCCTCAGATTCATCCGACGAACTGTCTCCCTCATCTTCCTCTTGAAAGACGTGGTTGGGGAACTCTTGGAGTGTAATGGGAGTCCGTGCTTTCTGGTTGTATTCCTCCAGCACGTCAATTTGTTTTTGTAAGTCCGTGCGCTTGTCGCCAGGCTTTACGGGCTTCTTGGATTTCTTCTTCTTCTTCGAAGATTTTGACGGCTGGTTGTGAGTGCTTGGGCCACCACCATCGGTCTTTAGAGTTGGACGCGGCTTCAACATCCCTTCAATGATCTGAGGTTCCAACGAGTTCTTCCACTTGATCGCTGGGCATGTTTGAAGATCGTTCAGCATCCTCTTTGTCTTGGCTGACAGCACAACCTCCCATGGGGCTTCTTCGACGAGAGAGCACGTTGCCCCCGGCATATTCATCCTTTTAGAGGCGTGAGGTTGCGGCGGACTCACCTTCCATCTGTCGGACAACGCGAACTTGCCATGTTGGTACTGATCTTCAAGCCAATTTTTGAAGACATAGCAATCTTCGATCGGATGACCCAGTACTCGGTGATAGGGATAGTAGTTGGGCTCATTGACATCATTTGGTTGTGACGGACGTTTTGGCTCCGGCAGATTTATGAGTCGGTTGCGCAACGCCAACTCAAATAATCTTCTCGTTTTATCTCGGAGAAACGAGTAAGGACGTCCTAGCCTCTCCTCAAGGGGTACGTGCGGACGCATATTATTTTGACGAACGACCGGCTTCGAGTTGCTCGGCTGTTGTTGAGCATTAGCGACAACGATCGCTTTCCCCTTCCCCTTTTCATTTCGGAAATCCGGCTTTGGAAAAGGATGTCTATGGCCCATCTGATCCATTTGCGCTAGCTTGTCGATCAGGGCCTGGAAGGTAGTCGGCTTGAAGAACATCATAAATTGCGAGATGGTTGCTTGCGGATCAAGGGTTCCCACAAACATACCCACTGCAGGAGCTTCTTCAATGCGTTGCTCGCATTTTGACCATAAGTTTCGCCACCGTATAGCATATTGGACCCATGTCTCGCCTGGCTTCACCCTAGCATTAATCAATGTCGTCATCGGGATGCGTTCACTGGCGCTTGCAAAACGCTGGGTAAACAGCAACTCCATCTCCACGAAGGTTTTAATAGAGTCATTCGGGAGCTCGGAATACCACTCGAATGCTGTATCCGATAAACTACCAACGAACTGGCGAAGCAACAATTTATCATCACCGCCAGTGTTGCCGCAAAGTGCCCTGAACTGGGCAACATGCTGGTGAGGATTGCCCGTCCCCTTATAGACATGGAACTTGGGAATTGTGTAGCCCGGCACGTACTTGATCTGGTCGTACCAGCTCGGATATGGTCGTCCTGTTTTTACGACCTGACCGGCTGCTTCAGTCGCATGATGAACCCGTATTTGTTGGGCTATATACTCGTCCAAGTCAGCTTTGGAGATTGTCTCCTCCTTGGCTGTTGATAGAGCTGGTGGAGGATTCGATGTTTCTCCCCTGTCGTCTTCAAGGACGATCGGGGGATCTTCAGCTGAAGGATCTTGTTGGATCATCATCCCCACCATGTCTTGGAACAGGAGGGCCATACGTTTTATGTTGGCTACTTGTTCAGCAGCCTCTTTATCCTTCTTCTCCAATATCCGACGAAGGAATTCGGCGTCAGTTTCTTGCTCCTGACGTTCATCCGAGGACGCTTCAGGGCTTTCTTTTGGCCTAGTGAGTGCGGCCATCGCATTCATCATCTCCTGGAGCTTTTGCTGTTGCTCCTGAGCTTTAGTCACTGACCGTGTAAGCGGTCGATGACCTGTAGATGCACGGCTGTCCTCTTTACCAGACGCCATGTAGACGGTATGAACTACCATACCCCCAGACTTAGGGCGTTTGGGCTTGCTGTCCTTGGCATTTTCTGCGGGCGTGGGAATTTTCTCTGGCCTCCTTCTCTTATGGGTCGTTGAAGTTGAGGGGGCCGTTGCTTTGGGCACCCAAGTGGTCGTCGCCTTTCGTTACTTGACAGGGGGATTTTCTTCCTGCCGACCTTTCGATTTCTTGTGTTGGCGAGAGAAATTAGGATCAATCACAGATTCTCGGACTCGTCGCCATGACTTGTAGATCCTGGAGGACAGAGATTGAGGAGGCTGCTCCGGCTTTTCTGCTTCCACGGCGGTCTCTACCGGTGGAGGAGATCTTTTGAGCACCGCAGTTGGCGAATTCCTGTGTATCCTGTTCAGCAGCTCAAAGCTGTTCCCAGTTGGAACAGCAGCATTAACTTCCACCGTTGGAGCTGGCGGAGTTATCCCAGAGGGGGAGTTGCCCCCAGTCTTCCTTATCCGGCGCCAGTGGCGTCGTCGGGCGTGACGAGTTGTCAGTATTGGTTCAGCGACAGAGCCAGCTTCTTCTTGCCCCCTGTTCAAGTGAGGGACTGTTGCCGGTGTCAGCCTCTTAAAGACTGACGTCCGTTGAGGAGTTGTGTCCAACCGGTCAAAAGCAGATTTCTGAGCGGGAGTGGGAACGAGAGCGGTTAGTCTCGCGAAGACCGATCCTCTGGGAGGAGAAGCCACCTTGACGACTTCGGGAGCAGCTGTCTTTTTTGGGATGGCCGCCTCAGTTGTTATGGGCTTATTGATAGGCCCTTTGGTGCCCGAGCTCAGCCTGGTAAAGACTGAAGAATTGGACGACCTGTTGAGAGGGGCCGTGGGAGGAGCAAGTCGATCGAAGACCGACTTTTTTGCAGCTTCCGGTACGGGCATAGGGATGGTGAAGCTTGCTGGCGGGAGCATGGTCCCGAAGAACAGGCCAGTGGTAGCTTGAGTCACTTGCTCCACAGGCATAGTAAGGACGGAGGCCGCTTGAGGTCCATATGCTACGCCTCCAAGTGACGCGGAGCGTCGGTTGCATTGGCACTTCGAGTAGTTCGAGCAGTTTGAGGCCATTGATGCTTGATTTCTGCGCCAGGCAAAAGACCAAATCTTAGTAACTTGAAATCCAAAGGCAACCATTAACAAACCGCGATTCGTTCGCGAAGACGACACACGAAGTGTGGAGTGGAAAGAGGAAAAGGTCCCACCGGGCGTGCCAGAATCTGTTCCCCTCTGAAAGACAGCGCGACGTGAAGACGTCTTGCCTGAGATTCGGGGCAGATGCTATTTGGTTTTATCCATCCACCTCTCCGAAGATGCCAAGTTGATTTATGGCACCGTGTATCGGAGGTTTAGACGGATGCGGCCGATGTAGCAGACTTCGTCAGATTCCCCCTCATTTGAGGGGTTTTGATTGTGGGGACGCTCTTCCCTGCAGGCGCAAGCCCCTACAGTTAATTACGCTACCGCATCGCGGTAACCACTTTCTCCTTCTCCAGAATTTCACTTCGTGTCGTGTGTGTTTTTTTTGTTTGTGGATGCCCTTGGATTGTATACGGAGACTAAGTTATGCTGTCGCCCGTAGGACATGGATTAGTCCAAATCCGTATTTACTTAAATTTGGGTTTGGTGTTTTAGTTTAAGGATACGTTAGCCATATTTAGGCTAAGATCAACTTAAACGTTCGTTAAGGATACATTAGTCTGATTTGAGACTAAGATCAACTTAACGGGATCGTTTGGATCCGACAAAAGAGCATTTGGGGGCTCTATTGTTCCAGTTTAGGGACATAGTGGTCCATAGGTAGTTCAAGGATATTTCGGTCCATATTCCAGTTTAGGGACATGGTGGTCCAAAAGTAGTTTAAGGACGCATAAGTCCGTGGGTTTAAATACCCCACAGTCCGTGTCTTAGTTTAAGGACGCATAAGTCCGCGGGTTTTAAGGGACCCCACAGTCCGTGTTTTGGTTTAAGGACGCATAAGTCCATGAGTTTAAGGACCCCACAGTCCGTGTTGATGTGTGGTTGTCGGGACCCGTCACCTCTCTGACGTCGTTGAAGGATTACAACGATAGGAGTCAGAGGAGTTCGGAGATGTACCCTCGAACCGGATGTAAATTGATTTAGGAGAGCAGTCTTGCTCAGTCAATTTAATTTGAGGACTTACGGCCATGATTGGGCTAAGTCCAGTTGAGAATATTCAACGTTTTTATTTTCGGCCTATTAGGCCTGTGCTAGGGCTTTGCCCCTTTTTAAATAATGCATTGCATTTCTTATTTTGTTTGGGCTCTGCCCTTTTATAAATGATGCAGAGCATCAATTTTGTTTGGGCTCTGCCCTTTTATTGCATTTTATTTTGTTTGGGCTCTGACCTTTTATAAATGATGCAGACATCAATTTTGTTTGGGCTCTGCCCTTTTATTGCATTGCAATTTATTTTGGCCTACTAGGCCTTTTTTATTTGGGCCTGGCCCTTCAGTAAACAATGCAATGTGTTTGTCAGGCGCTTTGCGCCAATCACTGAGCGCAAGCGCTTGTGGTGCTGACACGTGTCACGCAAGCGCAGTGCGCTGCGCTTGCACTGCTGACACGTGGCGCGCTCTGGTGAGTTGCGCCAATTTCAGAGAGCAAGGCTCTATCTTAAAAGCGCATAGCGCAAGTGGTTCTGGTGTTGACACGTGGCGCTTTCTGGTGGCTTGCGCCAACCCAGGAGCGCAACAGTGCAGTTTTGCAAGTGCAGGGCACTGTTTCAAAATCTTGATCCAATTTTGGATCCAGAAAAAGAATTTTTAAAATTCCAGAACCAATGGTTCATAAAAAGTGCAAGGCACTATTATTATTTGTTTTTTATTGAAGATCATTAATCTTGTTCTTAGATCAATGATCTATTAGAAGAAATTCTTCTATTTTATAAAGGTTTTTTTTACCTTTTTCTTGAATTTTCTTCAGAGCTCTCTCTGTTTTGAAGTTCTTGATCTCTCACAATGTTGATGATGTTTTGAATTGGGGTCTAGGGGTCTTTATATAGTGCCCATAGATTTGTTAAGTTTGTTAAAGAGATCATTCTCTGAGTGATTTGGGGAATTTTCCCTACCGTTGGATCTTTGATCCAAGGGCTTCTGTTTTACAGAAGGCAATCTTCTTGTTTTAACAAGAACAGAAAGATCTTACTAGAATTTTAATTTTGTTTGGCGCAAACGTCTCAGCGCGTGACACGTGTCACGCAGTGCAGCGCAACTACGCTGACACGTGTCGCGCACAGCGCAGCGCAACTGCGCTGACACGTGTCGCGCAGCGCACAGTGCAGCACAACTGCGCTGACACGTGTCGCGCAGCGCACAGCGCAGTGCAACTGCGTTTGCGTTGACACATGTCGCGCAGCGCTTGCGCCACTGCGCTTGCGCAACTGCGCTGACACGTGTCGCGCAGCGCAGCGCTTGCGCAACTGAAGCGTTGCTTCCTTTAATTTTTATTTTAAATAGAGCCTTGCTCTGATTGGGCGCGCTGCCTTGGGCGCTGTGCTGACGTATCAGCTTTTGACACGTGGCGTGTTGCGCGCAGCACAAGGAATTTGAAGCGTTGCTTCAAATTTTGAATTTTTGAAATTCAAACAGAGCCTTGCTCTGATTGGGGGGAACAACCACCTCGACGATCGTCACGATACAGCAGATGGAATGTCACCCCAGCGTTCTTCTCCCAGCAGGATTCGGACGCGCCAAAGCAAGTGAAGCAAAGGCCAAATTCCTAGCTTCAGGGTCTTGACGGCAAGTCATATAAAGCCTGAAAGACATTCGGAGATCATCTCGCACCAGCGCGGAGTGATCACCACCTCGACGATCGTCTCGATACAACAGATAGAATGTCACCCCAGCGTTCTTCCCCCAGCAGGATTCGGACGCGCCAAAGCAAATGAAGTAAAAGGCCAAATTCCTAGCTTCAGGGTCTTGACGGCAAGTCATATAAAGCCTGAAAGACATTCGGAGATCATCTCGCACCAGCGCGGAGTGGTCACCACCTCGACGATCGTCTCGATATAGCAGATGGAATGTCACCCCAGCGTTCTTCCCCCAGCAGGATTCGGACGCGCCAAAGCAAGTGAAGCAAAGGCCAAATTCCTAGCTTCAAGCTCTTAACGGCAAGTCATATAAAGCCTGAAAGACGTTCGGAGATCATCTCGCACCAGCGCGGAGTGGGTACCACCTCGACGATCGTCTCGATACAGCAGATAGAATGTCACCCCAGCGTTCTTCCCCCAGCGGGATTCGGACGCGCCAAAGCAAGTGAAGCAAAGGCCAAATTCCTAGCTTCAAGGTCTTAACGGCAAGTCATATAAAGCCTGAAAGACATTCGGAGATCATCTCGCACCAGCGTGGAATGGTCACCACCTCGACGATCGTCTCGATACAGCAGATGGAATGTCACTACGGCGTCCTTCCTCCAACAGAATTCGGACACGTCAAAGCAAATGAAGCAAAAGGCAAAATTCCTAGCTTCAGGGTCTTGACGGCAAGTCATATAAAGCCTGAAAGACATTCGGAGATCATCTCGCACCAATGCGGAGTGGTCACCACCTCGACGTTCGTCTCGATACAGTAGACGCGATGTCACCCTAGCGTTCTTCCTCCAACAGGATTTGGACACACCAAAGCAAACGAAGCGAAGGCCAAATTCCTAGCTTCAGGGTCTTAACGGCAAGTCATATAAAGCCTTAAAGACAATCGGTGATCATCTCGAACCAGTGCGGAGTGGTCACCACCTCGATGTTCGTCTCGATACAGCAGACGCAACATCACCAAAAGGAGCCACGGTAAAATCCCTAGTTCCAAACCTCGACGGTTCACCAGCAACCTAGAGACAACCATGACATTCGTCTCGATACAGAGGACGCGATGCCAGCAAACGAAGCGAAGGTCAAATTCCTAGCTTCATGCGTCTTAACGGCAAGTCATATAAAGCCTGAAAGACAATCAGAGATTATCTCGCACCAGTGCGGAGTGGTCACCACCTCGACGTTCGTCTCGATACAGCAGACGCAACATCACCAAAAGGAGCCACGGCAAAATCCCTAGTTCCAAACCTCGACGGTTCACCAGCAACCTAGAGACAACCATGACATTCGTCTCGATACAGCGGACGCAATGCCAGCAAACGAAGCAAAGGCCAAATTCCTAGCTTCAGGGTCTTAACGGCAAGTCATATAAAGCCTGAAAGACTATCGGAGATCATCCCACACCAGCACGGAGTGGTAATGACTCATCGGGGCTCTCCAAAATGAGCCTAACCTCAAGTAAAAAGCGGCATGGAAAAATTCCTAACGCTTGCTCTTCCAACAGTCAAACTGCCTAGAAGGATTACTTGAAGACGTCTTGTCCAGCCCCCGAAGGGATCAGAGACACGACATGTCGTAAGGCTACTCGAACAGCAAAACTGCCTATCGAGAAATACATCAGCCAACGCGATGGTACGACGGCCAAAATCCTAGTACCACAGATCCTAACGGACCTTTGTCGTAAAGAGCAGAGGTTAACTGTGACGTTAGGATATCCTTGCGAGATCTGCTCGATCCATTTCGACTCGTGAGGAAATTGATGTCTTTGCGAGAACTTCTCGATTCGTCTCGACTCGTGAGGAAAAGCCTTAGGCAGCGGGGACTGAAAAAATCTGTTTCCTAAGCACTGGGGCCCTGAAAGGCGATCCAAAACGGTCTCTTGCATACTATCCACGGGTCACACTCTCCAAAGTCGAATCTCGACAAGGAGGGAAACAACCGCTTACGGGTTCTCTCGACTCGTAAGAGGGAAAATTCTCTTATAAGATCCTTACGACTTATAAGAGAAAACACACTTAGGAGTCCTCACGACCCCTAAGGAGAAAATACACCTACGAGATCCTCTCGATCCGTAGGGAGAAAAGTATTTGTGAAACCCTCACGGCTCATAAAGTTGAAAAGTCTTAGGCTACAAGGACCCTAAACTTGTCTCCTAAGCCTTCAATTCGGTGACCATGCATAACTTTGCACTACTTCACCCACATACATACTTACGTGGGAAAAGTAGTGGGGGGCATTTGTTCCCGCCAAAAATTTCTGCGCAAAAGAGCCCAAGGTATCAAATGGCAGCAATAAGCTTAAGGAAATACGAACCAGTATCTTCCGGCCTGTATTTTGATAAACTCCCGAAGGAGGAACAGCTAAATTCTGATGATATTGGAAGTATCTCAAAAAACCCTTCGATTTGATATATTATGGGCTTCATAATTCATCCGGGATCAAAAGTCATGAGCAAATATGTTGTGCATTGTTCCTTGATTAAAAATCAGGAATTACCTCAATGAGTTATCACGTGCTCACACGTGACCAATGGTCACGTGTTGACACGTGATAGTTAAAACAGAAATAAAAATAACGACTGAAGAAGAACCCAATTGGGGGTCACATGCTCACACGTGACCAATTGTCACGTGTTGACACGTGACAATTAAAACAGAAATAAAATAACAAATGTCTGAAGAAAATACCTCAATTAGGTATCACGTGCTCACACGTGACCAATGGTCACGTGTTGACACGTGATGGTTAAAACTGAAGCGTAAATAAACGCTGAGAAAAGAACCAATTGGGGGTCACGTGCTCGCACGTGACCAAGGGTCACGTGCTGGCACGTGACAGGCTTTGAAAGCCTTACAGTTTAATAGAATTAAAATTCTAAATTTCTCTAAATCTTTCCAAATAGAATTAAAATTCTAAATTTCTCTAAATCTTTCTGAATCTTTCCAAATGGAAAAGAATTATGGGGACCATTGGATTAAAGATCCAAGGCTGATTAAATATCACCAATTTATGGAAAAATCCTAGACAAGGAAAGATTTCCCCTAAATCTCACCGAAAATAACAAACAGAATATCTTTGGATTTAAAATCCAACGGTGAATAAAATTCACTGAATGATCTAAAGGATCATATTAATGATGAAAATAAATCAAATCTTTCAATGAGAGATTTGCTAAACAAATTGATTCTTTTCCTTCTCCTATAAATAGGAGCCAAGAAAAGAAGAGAAGGGGACCCTTTTGGAGAGAAAAACAGAAAGAGGAGAATTTAATTCTCAAGAGGGAAGAAAAGAAAGGATAATTTAATTCTCAACAAAGAAAACCCTAGGTGAGAAAAGAAAGGGAATCAAAACTTCAAACAGAGAATTTAATTCTCAAAATCTAAGAGTTTAACTCTTATACAAAAAAGAACTTAGTTTTTCTTCTGATTGAAGATCTGCACAGAGCACATCTCCCCATAAGTTGAGAATTTAATTCTCATCGGGTCGAGATCCTGCCATGCAGATCCTAAACTTAGAAGGGGAATTGAGTTTTGAGAATTTAATTCTCCTAAAACAAAACTAGGGTTTAACACTAATCAAGAATTTAATTCTTTTACATATCTGGGAATTTAATTCCTTTAAAAAGAAATCAGGGTTTTATCCTAAATAAGAATTTAATTCTTTCACGATAGGAATTTAATTCCTCCAAAATCATAATTAAGGTTTAACCCTACAGAGAATTCAATTCTTAAAAGATCTCTGTTCATGAAAAGAACTAGGGTCACGTGCCCCCACGTGACCCCTGAAAAGATCCCTGAAGAAAAGAAGGTTTGAGGCAATGCCTCACGTGCTCCCACGTGACCCCTAACAAATCCCTTTAATATCCAATGGATGGATGCCTATCACATGCCCACACGTGATGGCCAGGAAATGAAAAGTGTTTAACACTTAATTGCAGAACGAAGAAAAGGGATCTGGTCCCCCCTTTGGGCGCTCTCACGTATCCACACGTGACCCCTCTGTCTTTAGTGTTTAACACTAATTTGGGGATTATATTTCCAGTGTTTAACAATGATTGTTTCTAGTGTTTAACACTAAATTAAAGATTATATTTCCAGTGTTTAACACTGATTGTCTTTTAGTGTTTAACACTAATTTGAGAGTTCTACCTCCAGTGTTTAACCCTGTTGTTCTCTAGTGTTTAACACCACTTTGAGCCAAATTGGCTAATTTTCCAGAGGCAAAAGCCCCTCCTCCAAATGAATCTCAAAATTGAGGAAATTAAAGACAAAATGTTGTCAGAACCCCCCAAACCTCTGTTTAACACTGCTGAATGATGAGGGGCTGAACCCAGACAAATGTCTGATGGCCCAAAGGGCCAATATTTCAAACATAATTGGACTTAGCCCAAACTGGCCATAAGTCCTCAAATCATCTTGAACTGAGCACATCTGCTCTTTCAACCAACTTTGGTTCAAGGGTACATCTCTGAACTCCTCTGATATTTGTCGTTGTAATCCTTCAACGTCTTCAGAGAGGTGACGGGTCCCGACAACCACACATTAATACGGACTGTGGGGTCCTTAAACTCATGGACTAATGCGTCCTTAAACTAACATTTGTCCCCAAAACGGGAATGATGGACCACCATGTCCCTAAACTGGAACAATAGAGCCCAAACACTATTCTGTCGGATCTAAACGGTCCCGTTAAGTTGATCTTAGTCTCAAACTAGACTAACGTATCTTTGACAAACGTTTAAGTTGATCTTAGCCTCAAATACGGCTAACGTATCCTTAAACCCTCAAACAGACTTTAGTCCCAAATTGGACTACAGGTCTCCCAACCAACTTTGGTTCAAGGGTACATCTCTGAACTCCTCTGATATCTGTCGTTGTAATCCTTCAACGTCGTCAGAGAGGTGACGGGTCCCGACGGCCATACATTCAATGGACCACCATGTCCCTAAACTGGAACAATAGAGCCCAAACGCTCTTTTGTCGGATCTAAACGATCCCGTTAAGTTGATCTTAGTCTCAAATCAGACTAACGTATTCTTAACAAACGTTTGAGTTGATCTTAGCCTCAAATATGGCTAACGTATCCTCAAACCAAAACCCCAAAACCAAATCTAAAAAAATACGGATTTGGACTAATCCACGTCCTACGGGCGACGACATAAATTAGTCTCCGTATACAATCCACGGACAACCACAAACAAAACAAACACCTACGACACGAAGTGACCAGCTGGAGAAGGAGAAAGTGGTTACCGCGACGCGGTAGCGTAATTAACTGCAGGGGCTTACGCCTGCAGGGAAGAGTGTCCCCACAATCAAAACCCCCTCAACGAGGGGGAATCTGACGAAGTCTGCTACATCGGCCGCATCCGTTTAAACCTTCGATACATGGTGCCATAAATCAACTTGGCATCTTCAGAGAGGTGGACGGATAGCACCAATTAGCATCTGTCCCGAATCTCAGGCAAGACGTCCATGTCTTGGCCGCCATTCGGAGGGGAACAATATCATCATGAATATTTTGTGACATAAGATCTGTTTGAGAAATCAAGATTTTAAGAAATCTATATTGATTTTCGAAATCAATTTAATCTGAAGGATTTGATTTTTGAAATCAATTATATTAAAACAAAAAAAGGTTTTATTATTATTAGATAAGATCTATTTATTTAATTAGATTAAATAGATTAGATGAGATCTAAATTAATTTTTGTATATGTGATTTATTGAAATCTATTTGATAGATTTAAAGATTATGTTTTCAAGAAATCTATTTGATAGATTTAAGATAATGTTTTTGGTAATCTATATGATAGATCAATAGTGGTTTGATTGTTTTAAAATCAGTTTTTAAAGTTAAAAAAATGTTAGATCTCAAGACCTTTACTAGTCGGGTTAATTGAAACCGACCCGACCCATTAAGCAAATATTCACATCACGTACTGTTTGGACATGAGGGGATCTGGAAAATTGTTTCCATGTCCCTGAAAATTATTTAATTCGTTTCAGGCCCTCATAGGTGACTAAATCTATGACAGCTTAATTATAAGTCCACAGAATTTACAGAAATTATAATTTAGTCACTTTGTATTATATAAAATTAGTTTATATATAAATCTTTTATAGTAAAGACTTAAACTAATTATAGAATTGTTTTCATATTTTACATTATTCGATATTGCAAATAGGGCATGAAATTTATTATTTGAAAATTATATGATTTATGAAAAAGTTTCATATAACCATAAATTGTTATGGATAGGTTATATGTTATAATCTGCCAATTGTCATTACTTTAATTATGAAAATTATTGTTAGTTTAGAAATAGTTCAAAAATAATTTTAGAATTAAAGGAATGACATGTAATATAAATAATAATTAAATTTGTTCTCTCTGGTTATTAAACAACGGTTGTATACAAGTGTAGATTGATCAAAATTTTGGAAATTTAAATCTAAAGGCTTTCCACTATAGAGATATATTTGAGACAAATATTTTAACTTATCTGAAACCGGACATTGATAGGATTTGTTAAGCTAATTGCCTTATTTATATCTTGCATAAAAATGCTGAATCAATTATGTTTAATGGGACCACTTGACCATAATAGGAGGTGCAACCTGTTTTGCATAAAGAGTTGAATCAGTGGGTGCACACTTGATTGATATAATAGTAAGCTCACTACAATAGTGGAGCAATACTATACATCAAAGGTCAAATTATACAAGGAAATTTATTATTAAATAATTGGATAGGTTGTATCCTACCTTATTATTTATATTCTATCTTGACAATCTGGAAGAGTATGGATAAATTTGGGTTTCCTGTTCACCAACAGATGAATGAGAGAAGCGCTAGTAGTGACACAATATTACTTAAATTAGAGCCTCAGTAATGTTGTGCAACTATAAAATAAAAATTGAGATATTTTGATATTGTTTCTGCTTATATTAGTATGAATAAATTTAGTTATTTTACTAAACCATCTGACGTGTATATACCAAACTATATGGATTGGAAATAGGAATTGTGTGTTGCTATGACACTGTTGAAAACTAGCTAATGTTGTTAAAAATGGCAAATCGATTGAGCCCAATCCCATTACAACCACAAGAAAGTTATCAGTTATAAAGAATGACATTATAGAAGTTAACTTGCTAGATTCTATGATTCTATATTGTAGATTCCTTAGATGTTAGCGTAGAGAAGCAAATGAGCTCAATGGAACCAACAAGGAAATCCCCGAAAGCCATGTACAAGAAAAAAACGGTAGCTCGTTAAATTGTAATGAGAAGTTTGTATGTACGCCAAGATGGTATAGGGTATTCAGTTTTAAATCCATGATCATAAGATGATCAAGTAAGCTAGTGTACTGAAAACTTTATTAGCTGAAATTGAATTATAAATTCAAAGTAAATGTCATTTTTATAATTGTATTATTTATTTAATCTGTTCAAGGTGAATACTAGTATTCTAGATTCTAATCTTATCTTGACTGATTTCATCAATTTACTGAAAAGGATTATGAATCTTATGAATTATGACAAGGCTATGACGATGGTCGGCAGTAATACTAGATAGTCTAGCTAAAAGAAAGAAAAATTATCTTAAGAATAATCTTGTTAGTAAAAAAAGTGAGTTTCTTTATAAAAAAAAAGGATCACATTGTGATAATGAATGTTGTTTCTATCACAAAATAATTAGGCATCAAAAGAGGAACAATAAAATTGCTTTTCTTTTTATGGAAAAAGGAACAATATTTAAAAGGTTAACATAATCATTTTATCATATAGACTATATTGTGAGTTGTTCTTATTTCATCATTGATATTGGTAGTTTCTTATAGATAGTACAAGAAAAGACCAAAAACCTATATTGATTATGATATCACATTAACAATGAAATTGTAGCTATAGTTTCAGCAATAACAAAAGAACTAACTATTTGTATATGAATCAAGAACATGTGGTTGAATTTAAAGAATGTCTTTTTGGTTTCTAAATAATATGAAATTTGATTTCTATTTTGAAACTTTACAGTAATGTTTGCTCTAGCAGTAAAAGATCTATTAAGTTCGGTAATTTGTCATTGCTTAATGAAAGAGTAAGAATGATTTTTATTGTCCTTGATGCTTATGCAATATAATTGAATATGATAAATGCCTTAAACATCATGTAGATTAAAGTAATTTGACAACCATTTTTGACTCATGAGATTTGGTTATGCGAATATTGATAAGATCAATAGATTAAGTATGGCAATTTGTAATTTCTATTGTAAAAAAATTACCAACTTGTTGACATAGTTTCTGTAATAAGATAACCAAATTATTTTACATTAAAACGTGCTTAAACATAAAATACTCTTTCATACATAAAAATATATGTTGATTTTTAATTGTTAAAATAGGAGAGGGTATTCATATATTTTGCTCATATAGATGATACAACAAAATATGAATACAATTATCCAATGCGGCACACTTCTAAATACTTTGAAAAGTTCATAGAGAGTAAAACCAAAATTAAAATATACTTGATAAAAATATCAAGTCCATCCGGTTTGATCGTGATGGATATAGTTTAACAGATTTATAAATGAAAATTACAATTGTCAAAAGCTTGACACCGTTATGTATCCCACAATAAAACGATGTATTCGAAAAGGAAAACAAAACCTTATTCGTTATGGTTAAATTAATTATTTGATCATTAATGGTTTTTCTACTTGCTCATGGGACTTTTGCAATAAAAATTGTTAACTATCTATTAAAATAATTCATGTCAAATCTGTTTTCTACTCGATATAAGATATGCTAAGTAAGAAAACCAAATGTATGACATTTGAATTTTGAAGTTCTCCAATTCAAGTTGAAAATATGTATTGGATAAATTGGAATTTGGAATAGATAGATACCTAAATGTAGGCTGCCTTATGAATGCAATAGGTATTATATTTATATTTTTCTTACGTAGAATCACCGTTATTAGAAATATGTTATGTATGGAAGACTAAATTTTTGGTCAAGAATGTGCGACTCTTAATGAAGGGTTGTCTCCTACGATAGAAGATACTTTTGTTCCAGTGGGAGAAAATTCTAATTTGCTAGGAAATTTAATTAATTTATTGAGAGGTTCAAGTAATAATGGAGATACTGATCTATCACTTGAGATTGTTGTTGATGCATTGATTACAGCAAGAAGATTAAATAAGATTATTTATTTACTGTAAAATACAGATGTCTTGATAATATCATATTTGATGAGTAGTATCGAGAAGAATAACGATTCAATATAAACTTACGAAAGATCTATGCTCGACATGAAGTCTAGCAAGTAGATTGATGCCATGAAAGCGGAAATAGACTTCATATATTTTAACAAGCTTTGGACCTCGGTAGATCTATATGATGGAGTAAAAAATTCATTGGATTCAAGTGGATATTTATTCTAGATTTGAAACTCGTTAAAATGTATAGACATTTATAAACCGCTTAATAGTTATCAATCATGAATAAACCTTACTCCTATTGTAATAAAGAAGTCTATCAAAATCCTATTAGCTATAGTTACACATTATCGCTATGGAATATGACAAATGGATGAGAAAATTGTTTTCTTGAATGATATCTTAATGAAGATATTTACACGCAATAACCGAATGATTTTTGTATGTAAATTTAAGAAAATATGAAGTGAATTGAATAGTTCAATATATCGACAAACTTTTAGGAATTGGAGTAGTTATTTTGATGAAAATGATTAGGAAATTTGATTTCATCCAAAATCTTAAAATGTTTTGTGTGCATATAAGCAACAAAATGATTCTATTATGTTCCTGATATACTACTCATTCAGAATGATGTAGGTACAATAACCTCATTTAAGTTATGATTTTCAGACAAGTTCTTTATGAAAGATCTTGATGAACATTCTATATTTAGATCTCATGTTTTATATAAAGAAAGAGTAGAGATTTGTAAAATTGTCGAAATTTACTTACATGGATAAAATCCTTAGAAAGTTATATGTATGAGATATGCTAGAGCATATGCATGGAGCTTTGTACGTAGATTATAATCCAATCCTGAAAAGGAACATTGGATTAAAGTGAAAATCATATTTAGACATTTAGCTAAATGTTTAGTTATGATGCGGATTTTTCTGAGTATTAGAGAATGCTCCGATTCAGATTTCCAGTGCTGTTCGAAAATAGAAAATCTATTTTGAAATATGTAGAATAAATTGGTGGTATATTTAATTATAAACCTGTAAAACAAAATGTTATAAGGTTTTCACAATGAAGCAGAATGCGTAGCGGAAGTGAAAATGCCAAAAAGAAAGTTTGGAAAAATAAGTTTGTTAATAAACTTTGCATGATTTCATTAGATGAAATTCTATATTGTATCCCAAACGTAGAATGTCTATTTTGGGATATATTTATATAGCGATATAAAAGATAGCTACACAAAACAACATAAGCAAATGATTTGCTTATACACTGTCTTAAATGGTTTTTGACAGGATAAAAATAAAATAAAAGTTATTATTGTATCGATGTGAGGGCAAGTGGGAGATTGCTAGAGTAGTTGTATATGCCCTTATACATTCAATACAATTCTTGTAATATTTACTAAATATAAATATGATTTTATGGTTGCACTAATAGTAATTGGTTAATTGAGTCATATGTATTTATAATTGTTATAATATCCTTATAAATCATATTGTTAAATCATATATTGTGATATGTCACTTGCATGGAGACATGGTCTAATCTAGTGATTTCTTAAAAGGGTACTTAGCCTATAACTAGTATGGGATAGCTATTTTTATAGCAGGTTATCATGCATGACACTAATATGTTAGATGTGGTGATGTCATCAAGACTGGAGATTCTCCAGGTGTGTGTCATGAGCATGTATTGTGATACATGTAGTACATGACCGCGTTTGAATTCTCTAGGATATGTCACTTATGAGATAGAGAATCTAAACAGTTACATGATCCCTTTGATTTGATGGCATTATTGTCTTCGATCTGTTATTTAGTAAGCTTTGATATGATGGTACTTCTTGTTGTCTGACAGGAATAACAAACATGAAATATTGGGCTGCTTAAATACATTTGGGAGGATGTCTAGATAGAATCCGACATTCTCATGTTGATGAGAATAAGTTTACTGTTCATTCCCATTAAGGCGTAAAATTCCCGTTGACAGGTGTTTTGAGAAATGTTTTTCAAAATTATATTATTATAGTAATATTTATTTTCGAAATGAATTTTTGCTCATGAGGAATGGAACTTTAGGCTTGATCAATTAGGTGAACATGTCCTGCTCATTTAATAGCTTAAGGATAAGTAACTTGATATCGAAAAGGATTGCATGTAAGTTGATATTTATCTTCATCTCACCTTATGATAGAGCTTTTATGAAAAGTTGGCAAGATAGGCATTTGACAATTAAATTAAAATTACCAATTAATTAATTATGAATAATTTAATTGATAGTTGGCTTTTGATGTGAGACCCAATTGGTCTCACCTATAAGCCTTTCAGTGGAAGACCTAGACACGACGAAATTGAAAAGGAGTATTATCAATAATATAATTGTTATATTATTTATATGTGGGTTTTTAGTCCCACATCAGATATTTGGCACGTATTGTACCACAATTCTATATAAAAGAGGCAATGGTTTGTCATGAAATTAATAATTTTAATTATGAAAATTTCCTCTTAATATTTAGATGCCTATCAATCCATGAGCGTGTTCTTCTTCCACAAGGCTTGGTGGACTTCAATTGGAGGCCTTTGCGTCTGTGGAGGCTACCATAATTCTTTATCGATGTAATCGAATTACAGAAAAGGTACACATTAATTTTAAATAAAATTTGTTTTTTAGGAAATTGATGCATGTGTTTCCGCTATAATCATGCATACGTTTTCTTCACTTTTTACCCTCCAGATTTACTTGTAGAAAAACCGCATCCAAATAAACAATTCCGCCGAATTAGCCGAATCCGAAGTAAATATGGAATCTAGGCTTTTTAATCCAATAGAAAGTGCATATCCAAACATGCCTTTGAAAGCACCAAGCTCTACTTAAAAGTTTTGTAAGCCCCAAACTCCACTTAAAAATAAGGGTAAATTATCAAAAATCCCCTAGCCCGATTCAGAGCCGTCTAAAAACCCTGTAATTTTCGAGATTTTTGGGAAGGGCCTACTGTTCAAAATCTTTGTGAAGAAACCCCTTGGCTGTATTTCATTTAGGTCTTATATTCTCTCAACCGCTTGGATATTACTTGCAACTGTTTAGATATTGCAAAAAACCGTTTAAATATTACGGGCAACCGTCACTGCTTAGATATTACAGGAAACTACTTAGATATTACGGGTAACCGGTATACATGGGTTTTTGTTTTGGCCCAAGGTTTTTTAACAAGAGTAAAAAGCCCAGGGTTTTTTACACAAGTTTGAAGCTGGCCGGAAGCTTTTTGACAATTTACCCAAGAGACAAAATGATAGGACTCAAAACACCTAGGTAATAGTGTCCAACTGGTGGGCCCATGATATTTATCTCTTAGGTAAACTTTTTGGTAAACAAATTGTGGATAGGAAAAATATTAGTCATTCATGACTCTATTTTTATGTTCTCTCTCTTTTCACCTAAACCCCCAACTTAAGCTGCTGCCCGATATCATCTTCGAAGTACAAAAATTTTCTCCCACCCAAATCAATTCCAAAAGGATGATTTTTCAATTTAGGCTTATTTTTAATAATATTTTTAAATTTAGGACACTTTCAAAAATATTTACAAATTTAGTCTATTTTTAGCCACGTCAGCTCTAGCTCAACGCTGCTGTTGTACTTTTTAAAATTTTCTTCTTCTATGGGACACACTTGTCAAGTGCGTCCCATACAGTTCATAGAGGAGTTCCTTTGAAAATGTATAAGACGCACTTGGGAAGTGCGCCCCATACAAAACACTCGACTTCCCCCTCCTCTTCCCCCTACAACCCCTATCATCACCACAACCACCACCACCATCATTATCTTCATCTTCCTCCTCCCCCACCACCGGCGTGCCGCCCTCGCTTCCTCCCGACGGCGCCGCCCTCGCTTCCTCCCGACGGCGCCGCCCTCGCTTCCTCCCGACGGCGCCTATCATTGTCGTTGTTGTCATCATATCCAATTTCTTTTTCATCCCCCCTACCCCACTCCAACCCCTGCGGCCCCCTCCGACCCCGTCCCCTCCCCCTCCTCAGAAGACCCCCCACTCCTTCCCCGACCTTGCCCATCATTGTCGCCGTCGCCGTCGTCTTCATCTTTTTCTTCTTCTCCCTTCCTTCCTTCC
This sequence comes from Agapanthus africanus, assembly GCA_030015575.1. NCBI lineage: Eukaryota > Viridiplantae > Streptophyta > Magnoliopsida > Asparagales > Amaryllidaceae > Agapanthus > Agapanthus africanus. Next base: position 789,617,490 of record CM057337.1, read on the forward strand.
CCCTAGGCCCCTCCCCGACCCTTTCCCCCTCCTCCGACGCCCCCACCCCTCGTCTGATCTCGCCCCTCTTCGTCGTCGTCATCATCTTCTTCTTCAATCTCTTCGTTGATATTCGCCTCAGTGTTTGTATGGGGCGCACTTGTCTAGTGCGTCCTATACATTGCCAAAAGAACTCTATAAACCGTATGAGACGTATTTTGTAAGTGCGCACCATAGAATTTTTTTTATAAAAAAGTGCAGCACCTGCGTTGAGCTGGCGCCGACATGGCTAAAAGTGGCATAAATTTGTAAATATTTTTGAAAGCAAGACTAAATTTAAAAATATTATTAAAAAGAAGCCTAAATTGAAAAATTGTCCATTACAAAACCACCTGTTCCCAAACAGAATCTTTGATTTGGGGATTGTTTGAGTTAGGTTCTTCGAGGTTGAAGAAGGCGACTTGAAGCCCTTTTGATGGAGTTAGGCCTCGAAGGAGATGGGGGAGGAGATCGACGATCTCTTGTCACGCTCTTCTTGATTCTATCACTCGTAAGCAACCGCAACTCTAACCCTCTCTATTTCGCTTGGCTTTTGAATTCCAAATTGATCCGCGCTTTCTGTGATCGGACTTGTTAGATCTGCGATTCCTTGTGTTTTCTTCCTCCAAAACATCGCTGGAAGAAGAAAAAAACTAGGGTTTTAAAGCCGAATCTCCAGGCTAAAGCTAATATATTTGCCTTGAAACACATACGCTTCGTGTTTTCTGAGCTTGCTCTTACTTCGTTTAATGACAAGATAGAGATTCTAGAATTAGTGAAGCCAAAGGCAGAAATTTTGGTAGTCTCGCTCTAAAAGCAAGTGATCGTAATCATCAAAGTGATATTAGTTTGGACATCAAAGTAGGATAAAAGGTTAGCAAAGCGACAGTGCGTGTTCAATCTTATTTGTTAGGTAAATAGATCTCTTTTACTCTTTTTCTCTCTCTCTCGGATTTCCAATTTGTGTTTGCCTCTACTATGACATTAAACATATAAATCAGTCATATCTTTTTTCTTTTCTACAATAAATCCATCATATAAACACATCTTCGCCCTCTTACATTTTAAATCACAGATTATTTTCGAGAGTATCAAACCATTGGAAACAAAAGAGGACTTTACCAAAACCCGACACTAAAAATGCTTGGATGACTGTTCTGGCTTAAAATTTTGACAACCCAACTGCTACAAGCGGAAATTTGTTATAGCTTAAGCATATACAGACCCCCTCGTAAACTTGAGATCAATCTAAAAGCTTAAGCTTTTCTCTGCCATCTTCCTCCTTGAACAACCGAGATAAAGAAAAAGGAAGATTAACTCCATTAGAAGAGGAAAGTTAACCTTCATTAAGAACTCAAGTTATTTTCTCGGATCTTAAGATTCTTAAGTCAAATCCTTCCTTGTTGAAAACTTAAACTTTCACAGAGGGATTTTTGATCTTAAGATCTAGAGTTTAGAAAGAAAACTTAAGTATTCCCCACCAAAACGATGAGAAAACGATCAAGATCTTAAGATCTTCATAAAAAAAGAGGAAGTTTAAACTTCAAAAACCTCCATGATATGAACCATGCACAAAATAAGATTCAAGGTCATTAAAGTCTTGATCTTGATATCGTTAATGGCTAAAATTGGTATTAACAGAAGCTTAAACTTCATGAAACTTATGTTTTAAAATATACAGAGATTAATCTCTAAAAGTCCCTAAGTGTTGCGCCCCATGCGCTCTACATGTGGCGTCAGCACCAGAAAAGGGACACGCTATATATGTGTCACGTGATGTGCACGTCAACTGTGCCAATGACCACCGTGCGCCACATGATATACACGTGAGCGAGCTGTGCCGATACCCCCATGCGCCATGTGATATCCACATAACGTATGTGCCTATGCTCTCCCCATGCGTTAGTTTGCGTGTGCACGTGACAAGCCCCAATCCTCCATGCGCCAATATACGTGCGTCAATATGCGTGCGCCACTATGCCATGCGCCAGACATGCATGCGCCAGACCATGATATATAGACCGATCTTAGCCCCAAATTGGCTAAGTGTTTTGATCTTAAAATCATATGGACCCATATATGATCATTTAAGTTGATCTTAGTCTCAAATATGACTAACGATTTTGAAACAAAACTAAGTTGATTTTAGTCTCAAATACGATCGACGATTCTTAGTCAAAACTTCTAAGTTGATCTTAGCTTAAAACAAGACTAACGATCTTTAGATAAAAACAGATATCTCCTGAATTGATAGACCTCATGAATATGAGAAATACGACTTAGGTTCACCCCTAAACCTAATATATACGAATTTGGACTAATCCGCGCCCTACAGACGACGATATAAATTAGTCTTTGTATACATTCCAAGGGCAACCCAAAACAAAACAAAAACACAACACACAAAACAATGCTCGGAGAAGCAGAATGTTATTGTTCGTGATAGCGTAATTAACTGCAGGAGTTTGCGTCTGCAAGAAAAAGTGTCAATAAACCCCTCATTCGTGATGGGGAATCTGAAAGTCAGGTACAACGGTCACATCTATCCAAACCTCCGATATACAGTGCCATAAATCAACTTGGTATCTTCGGAGAGGGGATGTATATGTTCAAATAGTATCTGCCCTCAGATTCGGGATGGATGTGCTCCCTGTGCCTCAGTTCAATTTCCAGCGCTAAACACATACCATGGGTGCAAAGGAGCTACCAATTGACGCCATTTACCTCGAAAGGGGTAGCTCCGAGAAATTCTTTCTAGTTCTCTCCAGGGTGTGCGGACACACTTGCGCAGGGCTCAAATGCGTCCTAGCTTCTACACTACATCAAAAAGATGTAGCTCTTCATCAATTGCTTTATGCTTTGTGATTCTCCCCTCCGCAACAACAACTGGGCATTTTATCCCCAAGCATATGGGGTAGGCTACATGAACCAACATAAGAATCACGCCGGGTCGAGCATATGAATTCTCCGTCTCCACCCACTCCTATTGAACAATATACTTTTATTAAGGCCTTTGGCATCCATATCTTTTCGTATTGCCTCCATCCACATTTCCTTTGGTCTCCCTTTCACCTTTTTGACTTAGCTTAAATCGAGAACATTCATTCGTCAAACTGGTGCTTCCATAAGTCTGCGTCGCACATGACCAAATCATCTTAGACGGTTTTCTCATATTTTATCCTTCACCGGTGCTACACCAACCTTTCCATGAATATTCTTATTTCGCACTTTATCTTTTTTAGTGTTACCGCATATTCAACAAAGCATGTGCATCTCCGTTACATGTATTTTGTGTGCATGATATTTCTTAGGATCTCGGCATTCCGTAGCATATAATAAGGCAGGCTGAATAGCGCTTCGATAAAACTTTCCTTTCAATCTTAATGGAAAGTTACGATTGCACAAAATCCCCGTTGCGCTCTTCCATTTCAACCAACCAGCCTGAATTCTCTGATTGACATCATTATTGATTTCTCCATCCTTTTGAATAATAGAACCCAGATATCTAAATTGATCGCTTGGTGATATCTCTTGCCCGTCCAGTATTATACCATTGTGATATCGATTTCTCTGTTTACTAAATTTGCATCACATATATGCTGAATCTAAACCCTCGAGATTCCAACGTTTGCCTCCATAACTTCAATTTGGTATTAACCCTTGCCTTTGTCTCATTTGCCAGAATAACATCATCAACGAATAACATACACCAAGATATCTTAATCTGGATAGTTTTAGTAAGCTCATCTATCACTATGGTATACAAGAATGGACTTAATGCAGATCCTTGATGCAAACCATTTGTGATCGGAAAATCACTCGTTAGGCCGCCATAAGTTCTTATATTTTCCACTACTCCATCATACATATCCTTGATTATATCAAGGTACTTGATTGGGATTCCCTTCATGATCATTGTTCGCCATAATACCTCTTTAGGTATTTTATCATAAGTTTTCTCCAAGTTAATAAAAACCATATGCAAATCCCTTCTTTTCTCTCGAAAACGCTAGACAAGTTGACGGACTAAATGAATAGCCTCCGTTGTCGATCGTCCAGGTATGAATCTAAACTGTTTCTCTGTTATCTTAATATCATGCCTTAACCTGTATTCAATCACCCTTTCCTAAAACTTCATGATAGTATTAAACCAACTACGATAGTACCTACATATCTATTGAGATCACCACCAATAAATAACTTCTCTCTATTGGTATCCTTTACACCATCTCGTCTAAATTCACCTAAAATTGACGTTTATTAGCGTCATCAGGAGCTATTTGTAATGCATAAGCACTAATAATATTAAGGATTTCCCTACCTAATATAAACTTAACTAGTAAAATCCTATTACCTTTTCTCGTAATCTCAATTATATCCTCAAGCAACCGTCTATCTAAGATTACGTCTGTCCCATTACGATTTTCATCCTTACCTGTATACCAAAGCTTATAACCTCAGGCTTTTTCATCTACCCATTTAGTTTCTTACAAACACATAATACTAACTTTCCTCCTTATCATCGCCTTACTAATTCCGCTAATCTACCTGTAAGAGAATCCATGTTCCAAGAGATTAGATGGATCCTTTAAAACCCCTGCTTATTTGACACTACACCCGGTATCCGATGTAGCGCGCCGCTTCTGAAGGACAACCTAAAAGCCCTTTCTTACTTAACACTACATCCGGGATCCGATATGGTGCATCGCTTAGCAGGGGATGCCTCAACGATATTCTTATTGTGGTTTCATGTCATAGAATGTGACAAAGTTTTACGTTGGATGTCACATGCCTACCACAACCCTCGCCCTTTCTCTTCCGGTGGGACCGGCAATGGTGGGTTTGTGATTCTCCTCTCCACATTGTCTTTTATTTAGGCTTTTATAGGGGAATTAGAAGGAGAATATTTGTGCAGGAAACTTGTCAGTGCTTGGTATGAATTGTTGTTGGTTGTTCATTGTATTGTCATGTTTTCATTGTTTCAAGTAACCCTTATACTTGTTCCTACGGTATCATCAGATTAGTTTGGAAGGGAGGAATCTGATTTATGTGTGATGTGCCCAAAAAAAATCAGATGCTGTTTACCTCTTTTTAATGATTGTATGTGCTAGCTGTTCCACAAGCTTATCATTGCAATGCTAGTTATTAGGGTACCATACACAGAAGATGCACGTATCGGAGATGCGCATGTTTCGTTGGATGTGCGGTAACACTAGAAAAGATAAGGTGCGAAATGAGGATATTCGTGCAAAAGTTGGTGTAGCACCTGTGGAGGAGAAGATGCGGGAAAACCGGTTAAGATGGTTTGGTCATGTGTGACACAGACCTATGGAAGCACTGGTTCGACGAATAGATATTCTCGATATGGGCAATGGCAAAAGGGAAAAAGGGAGACCGAAGAAAATATGGATGGAGGTGATACGAAACGATATGGTTGCCAAAGGACTCAATGAAAGTATATTGTTCGATAGGAATGAGTGGAGGCGGAGGATTCATGTGCTGGACCCGGCGTGATTCTCATGTTGGTTCATGTAGCCTACCCCATATGCTTGGGATAAAAGGCTCAGTTGTTGTTGTGCGCTATGGAATTTATGCCTGTTTTATTGTATTCTCGCTATGATGGTCCATTTCTATCTCGGAAATTCAGGTACCTTTTGATTTTACAAGATTGCATTTGCTTCATATGATTCACTCGGTGGTGTTTCTTGGCTGGTTACTCGCTCCATTTCAATTTATTTGTCCACTTTTGAACCTTTTTTTGTTTCAAAAGATTTGTCCACTTAAATTATCAAGAAAAGATTTGGCATTATCAATGCACTTTTAGTTGATTCATGCCTAAACTAACCCTCGTTTATTCCCATGCTATCCCCCATGCATGATCATTTAATAGGGTTAAAATGAAGTTTTTGCATCATGCTTTCATTAACTTGTGCGACTCCTAAATTTTCTTAATAGTTGTGAAAGTTTAAAAGTGGACAAATAAATTGAAATGGAGGTAGTAATTTATTTCTGATATATAGTCCAGTGTATCATTGCTTATTTCTGACAAACAGTCCAGTGTATTATTGTTTATGCTGCATATATATATGGGGGTGAATATTGTCTGAGTCGCGGTTGCATAATTCAAGAAGTTGAATTGAACAATAGTTGGATCCCATAGACTTGCTCAGTGAAGGTAGGTGTGGTGGGTGCCAGCATGGTGAGCTGAATTGTACTAGAAATATCGGTGGATTGGTATTTGGATTGAAATTTTGTAGGCAAGCTTGATAACTAAGA